>JAHLSL010000006.1:510312-599025 GCA_025920805.1 Petroica traversi | reverse complement strand
TTTCTTTTCTTTTCTTTTCTTTTCTTTTCTTTTCTTTTCTTTTCTTTCCTTTCCTTTCATTTCATTCTATTTTATATTTTCATTTTCTATGAGTCACATCAGCGCTCTCTGCTGGCTTATGCCTGCAAAAGACACCTGGGTCAGACAGGGACCAGCGAGGAGCAGCACAGTCCCAAGCAGGAGTTTTGGGGTGAGCTCCAAGAGGACTTCAAAGCAGGATAAACAGGGAAAACGATGGACATGAGCCTCCTACTACAGCATAGACCTCTGATATGGAACGGGCTCTCTGTTGGGGGGTGATAGCGACACACTATCAGATGAAGGAGTAGAGGGCGTGTGGAACTTAGGTTTCCCTCTAAGCTTTGCTGATTTCCATCTTTGTTCTGGTGAAAATGTAAAGGGCCTCACAAGATGCCTTCCAAGACATGCACCTTTCAGATGAATTTTAGATGCAATTTTAACCACATTTTAAGCAGAAGTCTTAAGCACCATGTTACACTGGCTCCTGATACTCACAATTCACCAGAGAAAAGGGTTTGTTTTCCCAGAGAAGCCATCCTGGGCTTCAGTATGCTGACAGAGCAAGAAATGTTCATTATCCCCTAAGTGCATTAAGAGATAAACAGAGGAAAAAACCATTGAGGTTTATAGATCAGATTGAATAAACTTCCCACCTTCGAACCTGGTGGACCTATGTTGCCTCTTTCTCCCTGAAATAGAGACACAGTAGATTTTAAGTACAGAAGTGAGTAATTGCAAGGATTTTAAACATATATGCTACTTCCCTCAAACACAAGGGAACCAAATGGAGTAAAATGCTTAGTAAAAACATGGCATATTTTTGGTTAAGTGATGCTCGGAATACATTTGTGATTTGGTTCTGGGATTTCAACCACCCATTGCCACCCACATCTAAAGAGTTTGTGGTCACGACTCATTATTTTTGCTGAGCATCAACCAAGCCACACACCCAAAACCCTCATTTTGATGTCTGAAATCAGCACATGGTAACATTCACCAGATCTACCACTGCAGCCATGACTTCATGCCTCCACAAAGGACTCATCATCTTCCTCCAAAACAGTTCACACAGTCCCCCCACACTGCTGCTCTCTCCACCTACCCAGGCACTCCATCACACCACAAGCAAAATAATGAACACTGCACTGTTCCACCCTCGGGATTGATTCTCCAGGACTTTAGCCCTAAGTAGACAAGGTTCCTCAATTTTGTAAAAGACAGAGAACATACAATTTAGTTTATTTCTTTGGACATAATGAATATAAACTGGAATAAATCAGCCATTGTTTCCAATGTTATGTTTATGCTTACTGCACTTTGGGAATTCTTGTATTCAAAAATGTGTGTGGACTATAGATGGTTTTGTAATGAAAACAACTTTTCATAATAACAGAAGTGAAAGCAGAATTTGGATCCATGCTTGCCTACTAGAAAAGAGAGAAAATTGATCATAGCTGGTCTTCTCTGACAGCTGTACTTGTCTGGGGTATTTGAAGGACAAAGGATGTATGAAACAGAAGTATACCTTCAACTCCTCGTGATGCATTTGCTCTTGGTTTTGAGAAGTGGGTGGTTGTTGTATTTGCCACTGTTGCCCAGTGAAGTCATTTATAATCATGAAAAGTGGGTGTAAAATTCATCTCCATGAGAATGATAGCGTATTATAACTACTTTATATTAATTTTTCTGTATGTACTTGGTTTTGTAAGATGTCAGGCATGTTCCTTTCTGTTTCTCCTGAGTCTTGGGGATGAATGACTCATGACTAAACCAAGGTGATGGTGAGGTCTCTTGGCCAATGTTTATGACTATCTTTTCTGTTCCAGCCCAGTTCCTAAATCCTAGGAATCATGCTACCTCAATTTCTTAGAAACAAAATTTCTAGCTAAGGGCAGAGAATAAGTTCTTAACAAAAAATGTATCTTCAATGTGGAGGCTCAGCACCTACTCATGTGCACAGAGCAGCATCATGTGAGAGCAAATCTATTCTTGCCAGTCCACTGCAGTATCACTCACCAACACGTGCTGTGCAAATTGTAATTTACGATTTTTTCACTCACAAGTGGTGTGCTCCAGCATTAACAGTAGTAGTACCCAATGGAGGGACTTTTTCAGCCCTAGAAGCTGAGCCTTACAGGCTCTAGACAGATCTTTGGTGGCTGTCGTGCTATGAATTAGGTGCATGTTGTCACCTGTTGCTGGCAAGGGGCAGTCAGTGATTAGTGCTGGGTGTAAGTTCAGGGGAAAATTTCAGGGAGGGAGGATGGGCACTGCCACTTCTGATCTCCATTTCCTGCTCTTACAATGCTACTGTTATTTCCCAGGGCAATGAAGACTTTATATTTCTTTAACTTCACATTTAAGATGTTGTCATGCTGTACTATTAACCTGAGTGGTTCTTGAGCTTTACGTAGGAATAGGAAAAGCCTCTTCCTGTCTAAGGACCCATTCTTCAAATCTGCAGGTTTTTTCTGCAATTTTTCATCTCTCCAATTTTTCCTCATGGGTTACACAACCAGTAGCAGCATCAAAGTGGAAAAATTCAGCCACTTCTAAGCTCAAATAAAACCAAGGCAAAGTAGCCATTGCTCTTCCTTTCTTCCCCCCAGCACCTTCCAGAGCCATTTCCTATCACTTTCTGGGATCGGAAGGCCTCCTCATGCAGAATTCTCTTTCAGCAGCATACATGTAACCTCTTGAAAACTAGAATGATGTATATGAGCATGAATCATGTGTGAATGAGTAACAAAGAGAAATTGCCAAATGTCCAAAAAAAATTTAACAAAGATGCCATGAAATGTAATAGCCCAGTTAATATTTACTTGCTGTTCTTGTTGGATGTGAAATAATTCTAATAATACACATTCTGCATAGATATCCAATGTAAATGAGAACAAAATTTTCCCACACTTAATCAGTATATGAATCTTAAGTGAAAGCTGTTGTGTTCAGGCAAATTCTAGGAATATAGAAATGAAAAAATATAAAAAATACATGCCAAAGCAATATAGGTTATCTTTCAAGTGTTTTACCTTTGGTCCTAATGGTCCACGTTGCCCATGTCTTCCTGCAGAACCCTATAAAAATGCACATGGCATTTCAAAATAATTTTTTTCAGAAAAAAATTTAACTCACAACCACAACTGTTACAAAACCAATAATGGAGACATGTATATGAACAAAGAGCAATAAAATGTAAGCGTTTTAGGGTTGTTGTTTTGATAAATACTGCCTTGCTCTGATAGTATAGGGGTTAAAATGATTTTGGGTTGTAATAGGTTGTGGGAACAGTAGGTAAGCCTTAGGTGTTGTCTTTGTTAGGTAGAAGTGTGGTCATGAGAACTGCACCTGTTCTCATGTGCGGGTTTTGCAATAATTGCCCTTAACAAGATGATTGTTTAGTAAAAACAAATAAGAATGATAATTCAATTATAACAATCATGAGAAACGTTAGGGGGTAGTTGGATAAAGGGAGGGCTGCGGCTTATGCCTGGGTGGAAACAATATATGTAATAGAAATGATAAAGTCATGCTCAAGTTCAATAGAACAATATTGAATTGACAATTAACTGCTGACGGTTATGTAAGGGACAGTATAAAGCTGTATCCATTGCAGATCCATGTCGGAATCGATTTGGGTATGGTACCCCGATTGCCAGAGCTCTTCCAATAAAAGCACCTGCATATAATCATTCTGTGATTATGTGTTTCTACGCTAACAGCTCTATGTTAACCTGCAAGGATCTAAAGATTTCTTTTTCTTGCAAAGACAACTTTAGTGCTTTCACTTCATACTATACATATTTTTAGAAAACATTAGAAATAAATTTATCCAAGTGCATTTGTTGCAAGGGATTGCTTTCAACTTCTTATAATTTTCTGAATTTTCTTTCTTGGCTAAAATAAAGATACTACCAGTTTAGAGGCAACACAGTCTTGATGGGTTCAAAAGCAATTTCCCAAAATGTTTGTTTCAAAAAAATTTGGAAATTCAAATTCCTTTTGTCTTTATACTGTGACATTGGTTGTAAAGAACAATTATGGCTCTTTGATGGTAAAATGGATGGCAGTTCAGTATTGGTCATTATCTAAAATTGAATGGAAGAGAAAGGAATTCAACAAAATGATTGAATTGTGTTTATCTGGAATATGAAGACACTAATAAATGGTAATGCGAAATCATAAGAAAACACCAATGAAACTTTACACTGATCAGTGGAAGAAAAAAATAGAAACCCTGGAAATGAGAGATGAGCCATTGGAAAAAAAAATATATTTCTCCTTCAAAATGCAACCACTATTTTCTGATAAAAGATTAATAAAAATCTCAACAGATACAAAGACGGTGCCAATAAATGTAATTTATTTCCGAGTAGCTGTTTTGAGTTGCAGCCCCTCTAGAAGCAGATTCTCTGTTTTCACCTAAACACCACTGGGTCTCTGGAGTTGTGATAAGGAGTAAATGGCTCATAATGCAATACCAGTAAGTATGTAAAAGCATTTTCATGATTACAGCAAAATTCTTAATTTTCTTATCTTCTTTTTCTCATCTGCCTTCTGTACTGACTCAAACTTTACAGAGTAATTAAGCAGTAACAGGAAAATTTTGTTCAACTGCAACAAGAAAATTTTTGAACATTTATAGCTGAGTGACTTGGAAACAATGCCTGTTCTAAAACCAAATGTGAGAGTAAGGCTGTGACTAAGGCTGGTCAGAATGGTTAATTTCAGCCCTGGTTTTGGACACCTCCTTGTTTCAGCTAACAAGCTCAATAGTTATTTTTGTAACAATATTTTTCTACTACTTTTTGTATCTAGGAAAAGACATAAGAGGGGGCAAAGTTCTCTAAGCTATCAGCTACAACTTCAGTGACTCCCAATTAGTTTAAACCAACACAGTAAAGAGCTGCTCAAAGCCACTTCTGCCTCCAGTGTTCAGCAGGTGTGTGGTGATTTCATGGAATCACAGGCACAGGATTGTGCAACCTGTGGAGGCTATCTAATCCATCACCCCCTCGAAGCAGAACTGCCACCAGCTTCAGATTAGGTCAGTCATGTCTCTGTCAGCAAAGTCTCAAAAACTTCAAGACAGATCTTCTGCAACCTCCCTGGGCGAATTACCCCAGTGCTGCACCAACCTCCTTGTGATCAGTCTTCTAAGGCCTAGCCTGAACATCTCAAGTTGCAAAATGTCACCACTGTTCATTGCTGCACCATCTGGCACTACAAGGAACAGTTTGGCTTCATCATACTTGCAGCACAGCCCTCAGAGCCCTCAGAGCCCTCAAAAGCAGGTAGTGGATCATGCCGTTGTCTCCTTTTGTTGCCAAACTAAACCACTAGAGCTCCTTCTATTGTTAAGAATTAAAATAAATCCAAATGATCTAGTAGGTACTGACACATTATATTCCCATATTCCCTACTTGACGATTTAAGTGGCCCACACTGGCAAAAAATCTCCAGAGACATGGTGATGGAGAAAAAAGCATCCCTTTGTCTGTGACATTACTTCCACACTACTGAGAATAAATTTTTAATTTAAAAGTGGCATGTTGTATTATGCACATTTGATTGTCAAACCACAACATTTTAGTTTCATCTTCATGTGTACGATTCACCTTCATATGTGAGAAGGGAATCTATTAGGGTGAAAGAAGAAATTGAGAACTTGATAACATGAAAACCCTTAGTTGATCCTTTAATATCTCAAAAATAGAGCAGAATCTAAAAATCATTAGCTAATGAAATATAAGAGAAATATGATTCAGATTCTTTGGAGGACACAGTTATTTTAATGATGTTCTAGGGCAAGTGAATAAATTTCAGTGTAGTGACCCTCAGCCTATAGATGACTGGGGCTATATGTTTCCAAAAACCAGAGAGGAGGAAAATTCTGTTTTGAAAAAACCCGAAAACAAACCAAAAAACCCAGCAACAAATTATAAAACACCCACTTACCTTTGGCCCCCTTGATCCAGGAATTCTTGATTCACTTAACAGGTTGATGCTACCTGATCCTTCCATATCCTAATGGAAGAGACAAAATGCTACAGAATTTAAGAATTTTTCTTTTGGGGTTTTTCCTCTAATTTGTTTGTTTGCAGGTTTTTTGTTGTTGGTTTAATTTTTTTTTTCAACTGCTCTGTTTTCTGAAGTTCTCTAAAAACTGGAAACATACTGAACACAAATATTTTTATCTTTCTTCATTAACTTTTTTTTCTGATACAAACGGATGATGTTCTGGAGATTGGCTCTGCTCAAATGTGATAAAAACATGTTGGTCTTCCTTAAAGAAACACTGGTCTTTACTGTCTTGCCAACTAGACACCATTGCTCCAGCACTTCAGGCTGAAGAGCATCAGAGATGAGTGAGGCAGCATGTACTGTGCTTCAGCACACTCTTAAGCAGTATTTTTCTGTGTAGCATTTACCTGCCAGCCAGTTACAGAAACACTAATGACTAGTAAGGGTTACCAGAACTGATTTATGGCAAGGAGAGCTTGCAAACAGCTTGTTAAGAGCAGCAATCCCTTTTTACCAATGAAAGTTCTTCCTAATTCTCACAGTTGAATGGTGAACTCCTGCCTAAAATACTGCTTACTAAAATTGAGCAGAAAAAAACACAAACGTTCCACCATCAAATTGTAGAATTAATTATGTTGAAAGGGCTCTCAGAGGCTGCCTGGCCCTATTTCCTGTCAAAAGCAGTGTCAACACTGAATTCCAATCAGGTTGTTTAGGGCTTTGGAACCTCAGGCCTTGGAACCTTCCAGAGATGAAGGTTAAGTGTTCTCTGGACTGCAAGCTCAGTTCACTGAGACTTTCATTATTGGTCATCTGCTCCAGCTCACTGTCCATTTCTGTTGCCCTCTGATGACTTCTGAAAGAATTCTCTATGTACTGGGAGTGCCTTAGAGCAGTCTCCATATTTCCCATGGAAATTTTTTAGTAGTTTTAAAGGAGACTAGACAGAAAGCAGCAACCTCCCTCCAGCTTTCATTGTTCTGTGACATTCCAGATCCATGGCAGAAGCAGGAGCTGCCAGTTCCAAAGCAGGAAAGAAATAAAATTGCAGGCTGCCATTACTTGTTTCAGGCCCAGCACCTGTCATGTTCCTGTCCCTTGGCTTGTACCTAGTCTAAACTTGTCAGACTGTGCTTCAACATCTGGATGAACCATGTCAGCAGGGAGCTGTTCACTTGCTTTTAGCTGCAGTTTTAGTTGCAGCTGTGCTGGCTTAATTGTTTCCTTTTCATGAAAAGGGAAAATCTTAATCTCTCTTTGTTTCACTTCCCTGCTCACAGAAATATAGCCTTCATTTCCAAAAGCAGCATCATGTGTTGAATCCCCCCACTCTCCCTTAGATAACTAAAATGGCAGAAAATATGTTACTTTTGGGATAGGAGGGTTCTCGAAAATTTTAGTACATTACATTGGCTTGTGGAAGAATTGATGGAATACTGAATGTTAGTGCTTGTGAAGGTTAGGCATGTGCCAGGAATGTCTGCAGATGAGAGAAGAACAGGAACAAAGAAGAATCTCACCCTCCTAGCGACGAGTCCTTGTGTCAGCTTACCATTTTAGACGACCCATACTCCTGGCCTATGAGCTTTCTGCCAGTTAGTGACTTGAAAAAGCCCAGCTTAGCACGGTTTTGATGCACTCAGGAGATGGTGTCAAAGAAAGGGTGAGACACCAATTAGATGTCCTTCAGCTGCTATTCAATGACAGCTCAACACCAAAGGTATAGAAAACATCATCTGACCTGACTCCACTGAAAAAGAGAGATCTTGTTCTCTGACCTTTTCTGCCAGCTCCACAAGAGTAAGAGAAGCAGAAGGAATGCACAGCTGGAATCAAGTTCTTCCTTTTGGGGGACCTAGGTGAGAGACCTTTTGTGCAACTTTACCTGAGATTGATTTAATGTTATTCAGACTTTCATTCTGCTCCTCCATCAGCTATCAGTGTATCAAATACTAATAGAAAAATCTCCTCATATTAATTTTGGCCTGTTTAACCAAATTCTCACTGCTTAAGGTAAACCACAAACTGTTTCTGGGTCCTTTCCCTTGACTGCACTGTGCTAGTCTGTTTTTCCCTTTAAGATAGTGTTTGATGCCGGCTCTATATAACACATCATCTCTTTTGACATCTGCATGTTTTTAATGGGTTTACCAGGTACCTTCTGCAGCTCAAACTGTTCTTTTGGCAAGCATAAGTGCCAGCAAACACCATGCCATTTGGTTTTTGCACATAGCTGATCACAAATGCTAACAAGGGCTAACAGAAGTGTTTTGCAGAAACAGCCTTATAGAATTAAACAGTCTGCCAACCAAAAGGTACTGTCACCCTAACAAACTGGCAGGCCATGGTGCTGCCTCAACAGATGGCAGGGGTGGGCATCCAAAAGATCAGCTGCAGCTAGCAAGCCTGTTTACAGTAGTATTCCTCTCAGGGAAATGGCAATCATGCCAATTCTGTTTGGACTAGATAAAGTTCAAGACGAAGCCAGTCAGGATGCTGTTACTGCAGTTAGATCTCAGATTCTTCTGCATTTGCATCCTTAAAAGCAGGGACTCGTAGTTTTAACTCTCTCCTGCTCATCTGCTAAGTTTGCTCCTCTGAGGCTTGGGTATCAAAAGTGGCAGAGTTTGATCCTTAGCACCTAATTTCAGGAGAACTCTTTGGTGACATAATAAGGGCACATTGTCTTCTACTCGAACACTGCAAATGGGGAAGAGTGGACAGTCTTTAAAGAATGGGTCCTCACAGGTCACAGAAAATGACTGTAGGTCAGAGAAGCCATTGTTCTGGTCTAAAATGCAGACCAGACCTGGGATGAAGATGTGACTTGCCAGTGGCCCTAAACTCATTCTGAGACAAGTAGATATTTTTTCAGGGGGGACTCAGTACCAGCCTTTGTAGCGTGCCTAAGAGAAGGCAAAGGATTATTTGTATGCTTAGACTTCAAGCTGTTCCTTGCTCACAATTTCAGTGCTGTCAATTTTAAGAACTTGTGAATTGCTAAAGAGATTTTTTGTCCACTGAAATTCACTGACATCAGTGAGGTTATTAACAAGTTGTGCATATAGTACATTAGTCAGACATCAGAAAGCAAATTAGGTCTCTAAACAAGCATTAGTGGTCACATCTGACACATCTCAAATTACCGTAAGGAAAATAAAAATACAAAAGAATTGGGGTAGATACTAAGAGAAAATGCGTAAGTAAACTGGTATCTTTTAAACTCCACCACTTCACTGTAGCAGTCCTACAGACAGCAAGTAGTTTTGGTCAAACATTCTTATTTCTCTGATGAGACTGAGTTACTAGGCAAATTTTATTATATCTCATGGCAAAAAATTCTGGAAAGACTTTCCTGAGCCAAATAGTTAAATTAGACTGAAAAAAGCATGGGGGGGAAAAAAGGAAAAAATGTTAAATGTATATTAATATTGACAATTTCTTGATCTCTCTTTGAAAAGATATTAATACAGCAGCTCTAATTCTTGAATCTGGATGTTCTTCCCTAGCGTTTCTTTACTGCAAAGCTACTTTCCGCTCCAGCAACATTATCCAAATGAGCAGTTCTCAAATGATGTGCAAAACTCACCTTGAGCTCACCTGATCTTGTATTTTTTGAGTGATGAAGGTATTATTCTCAGAAGTAGAAAAAAGTAACACCTGCAATTTTATATCTTTAATATAATATTTTTGTTCTGAGTGGAACAGACCATAGGTCAGAAATGACCAACATGTATCTGTGTCACTGTATTTACACTCCTTGGCAAATTTCAATCTAGAAGAAATTACTTTGTCATCAATTCAGTCTTAAATACCTGTGAAATATACAGGTGACCACACTGGATTTCCTCTGGAGGAAAAATATCCATAGTTACAAGAAACTTCAGAATAGCAAAATACCTCAAATCCCAAGCCGTAACTTAGTCCTGGCGGTCCAGGGGGTCCAGGAGGCCCAGGGGGTCCAGGAGGTCCCGACGGTCCAGGTTTTCCAGGAGTCCCAATAGGGCCAGCTTCTCCTTTGGGGCCCATTGATCCAGTGACTCCAGTATCACCCTAAAATAAAAATTCAGTCTATTGATATACTGAACATCCCTAAGTAGAGGCAAGCAAGTAAATTTATAGGCTCATGGAACAGTTTGGGTTAGAAAGCTCATCAAGTTTCAATTCCTCTGCAATTGGCAGGGACACCTTCCACTAGACCAGGTAGCTCAAAACATCCAACCTGGCCTTGAGCATTTGCAGGATGAGGTCATCCACCAGTCATGTTCATGGCCCTCCCCTGGACAGGTGCATGCCTTTCTTGTGCTGGGGATCCCAGAGCTGGATACAGCTCTCCAGGTGGACTCTCATGAGGGCAGAGTAGAGAGGGAGCATCACCTCTCTCGACCTGCTGGTCATGTGTATTGGTTCTGGCTGAGCTGGAGTTTGTTTTCCCCACAGCAGCCCTCACAGAGCTGTGCTTTGCATTGGTAGCTGGAAAGGGGTTGATAACACACCAGTGTTTTGTCTGCTGCTGAGCAGCACTGGCACAACATCAGCGCTATCTCTTTAACATTCTCTCATCCTCTCCTCCCATCAAGTGGGCTGGGAGTGGGAAATATCCTGAGAGGGGACTCAGCTAGGCTAAAATAGCTGACCCAAATAAACCAAAAGGGGTATTCCATACCATATGATGACAGCTCAGATAAGGCAGGAAGGAGGAATGGGGTGCATGTGTTATATTTATATTTACCTTCAGGACCAACTGCTTCCCAGGAAGTGGCTGCACATTACTCACTGATGGGAAGTAGAGATTAAACTTTTTTGTCTTTGCTTATACACATGCAAACTTTCACATTCTTTTTGTTTTAGTAAACACTGCCTTATCTCAGCCTACAAGTTGTTTTTCATCTTATTCTCTCCCCAGTTCTTCTTGGAAGGGGAGTGATAGAGCAGCATCGAGCCAAGGTTATCTGACTACACCATGCTTCACAGAGAAGCATTCTGGCCGACTGAGAAATCAGGTTTGTCCACTTCCTTATGTCACAAAATAATAATCTTTAAGATTTTTCAGCCATTTTCAGTCATGTGCTGTACCACAGTGATACTGCCATTCTATGAACACTGTCTTTTTAGTTACCTTTGCACCAGCAGAACCAGGAAGACCTTGATCACCCTGTAAAAGAAAATCAATTCTGAATACTTAGAATAACACTATTAGGCACCAAACCCACATTTATGGTATTTTTCTTAATAAAAATGCCCACACATTTCTGTGATGTTTAATTTGATGTCCTTTACATGAAGTCCTTCATCTGAAACAATCGACCGCTCAGTTAAAAAGAAAGCAATCTGTAATTCAGGAGTTACAATAATACATTAATAGCTCTGGTCTGGTATGCTGAAATACAATCTTGTATTTCAATTATTGCTGCAGATTTTAAGGGTTTGGAGCACACAGAATGAAACATTGCAGGTCACATTCTCATGCTTCTGAAATAAATGTCAAAATTCTTATGGGATATAATAGAAATGGAAAGTGGTCCCACTCAGGTTGTCTGGGGCATCCTTTCAAACACAGGGTGTGATGACTAGGCAGATTTTAAGGTTCCTCTGCAGCAATCAAGATTTTATCAGTATTTTATTTTATACAGTTTACTTGCATGTTGATTTTTCCATTTCTACTTCACAAAATAGACAGAAAGACAATAATTATGTGTGCGAATAATTATTTTCCAAATTGCTCTGAATCTGGTGGAATTAATTTTTGTATTGGCAAGCTCCTGTCTTTGCTCATTCAGCAGATATATTTCTTGAGTAAAGTCTGAAAGAATGAGTAAGCACCAGGAGTTAAATGATAATTTCTTTTTCCCATAAACACAATGGCTAAACTCCACATCAAATGTCACTCCAATGAATAAACTTTCAGTGTGTCCTGTTGTTTCTTCCTGTTATCTTCTCTGTATTAATTTGGAATAATGATCAAAACAGATATTGCAATATAAATTAAATCAAGGTTTTCAGAAAAAAAATGGAAAAATACTCTTACATGTATTGAACAGGTGCAGATACACAGTGCTTCAATTCTAATTGAAATTTTATCAAATAGGCACAATGCAGTAAACAGACTCAGTGAGGCAAAATATTTTAGTCCTTTTTCTGATGATTTTTAAAAAAACTAATTTATCTTCCAATGCTTCTCTTTCCACATCATTCTAGTCCTATAATATGTGATTCATGATCAATTTACTTCAGCTAGACTTCTTTCTGTCCTTAGGCTCCCTCATGTAAAACACACACTACTGATTACAAAGGACATGGGTTTCAGGTGCCTGCTTTGTAGCACACATACTGCACTTTCTGGACGTCTGCTGGTTCCCATGTGTGCTGCACTTTTACCAGCCTCAGGTTTCTGATATCACAACTCAGAACCTTCAGCTTTCAGAGGTAAAAACAAGTCAATATTCTGGCCATTTAAGACTTGCTTTTTCATTTCCCTTACAGTGTGTGACTTTACAATGTACACTTGGGAATTTACTTTCAAGTTCTTGTGCTTAGGGTGTGCTCATTAGAGGATGAAATTGTCTTGTAGTTTTTGTCTCTGTTTTCTCCACATCCTTCTTGAAGTGGGGTGGAAAAAAATGGTGCTTAAAATGAGGTTTTGATTAGCAGTGGATTAGATTAACTTCCCCCAGTCGAGTCTGTTTTGCCTGTGACAGTAATTGCTGAGTGATCTTTCTGTATTTTACCTTGACCCATCAGCTTTTCATTGGTGGACACCCAGCTGGGGTGGGCCATGACCTTGTCTCCTGTTGGCCAGATTAAATGGTTTGTGCTCTCTCAGACTCTTCTGCCCTGCCATAAAATGTGTTGTCACTCTGTGCCAGGCTGGGCTAAGTGGAGTTCTCTCTTGCCCCCTACAGAATCATCTGTCTGGGCCCAGGCTTTTGAGTGGCAAATCACAACAGAGTAACTCATACCACGTATCAAATATTGCATGCTGCAGAAAATGAGACAGTATCCAATAGGAAATTCTGGATTTCTGAATATGCCTTTTGAGATGTCTTCTAATAAGCCATTAGTGTCTGGATTCCTTTTAAAAATACTGAAGCCAGATTCTATTGTGTTGCAGGGACAGCTGTATATGATTTTTATAGCCTAGAATTGACAAAGATTTTCCACTGAAGTAGGAGCAAGACAGACATTTAACTCACTTTTTCTCCCTTCCATCCTGGTGGGCCAACCACTCCATCACGGCCAGGAGGACCTTGAGGGCCCTGTAGATGACAGTAAATGTAAAGCAAGTGCCGCTTGAGAGTCTGATTTCTAGAACGTTGGTATATTTTGGACCAAGAGATGATATAGCATTATGAAAGACTAATGTGTAGCACCTCCCAGCTCTAAGTTTTAACACTTTTATTCCTTGTCTTCTTAGAGTTTGGCTTTGTATCAAACCAGTAATTAAATATATTTTAATAGAAAATTATATGCAACAATTTAAAAAAACCCCCAAAATTAACCCCAGCATAATGTAAATATAATGTTAGCATTGAAAATAATGGTGCTATCCAGTCAGTTTTTGACAGCACTGAAAAAGACACAATGGGGTTGAAATTGCCAGGCAGCTCAGTAATCCACACTTTTGGCAGTGTCAGTGCTAGACGAGACCCAGCTGAAGAAACCTTGGTATTGGCAAAATCAGAAGTGGCCACGTTTTCTGTGTGGCAGAATCATTAAAAGCAGTTGTGATATGGAGGGAATGGTGTCATACAGAAGACTTCTGTGCTGTCATTGCAAACAGAAAAGCCAGTAGGTTGGTGGAGGCCTTGATTCATACAACTCCAGTGATATCCTCACATGGGAATGATGAGGCTGGGCCTCACTTCCCCTTGTGGGGGAGCACTTGGTTTAGTCAGACTCACTTTGCCAGGTGTCCCCGGGTAGCTGAGCCTGGAGGTACATTCCTATACTTTCAGGAGCAGCACTCCTAAAGAGTCCTTCTGCAGAAGAAAAGGGATAGCCACTTTGTTTTGGTTGGTGGTGCTCATATTGTTCATGACATCTCACTTTAATTTTGCCTTGAAAAGTGTATATTAAGTTCTCCACCCATTTCCAGTGCCGTATCCACGTCTTGTTGTATCCTGCATGCATTTGAGTGAGCAGGTAGGCTGAGAAACACTGGTTTTGTAGGGTCAACCAATAAATCAGTACAAGTATTGAAGTTCAGCCCACAGAAACTAGACATGCAAGAGAGGTAACATGCATATTTCATGGCCTACACTTTTAAAACTGGGTTTTGAAAGCCTTTAACTACATTTACAGGTGTGTATTCTGGCCTCTGGGGATCTTTAATAATATTTATTTATTAATCTATATTGGGGAAGGATATAAACAGCTAGAGAAGGAGATAGAAAACATTGTTTCCCTCTGATGTTTTCAGAAGTATCTCAAAGCCTCATTTTTCATGCTCTCTCCCTTCCCCATACCCTGTTTTTGCTGTTTGGATGCAGTGCAAGTCAAATAATCCACTAATGGATTATTTTTAATATTGAAAATAATCAGAAATATTTTCAGTATGTTTCAAACATTTTCGAATTGTATTTTGGTATGTTTACATAGATAGAAGAGAGTAACAAAAGAGGCTGAGCTAAGAACAATAACTGTTCTAAAGTTTACTGATAAATTCCACTGTACTGTTTGGCAATTTTAAGCTTCGTTGTGCTAAAATTGCTTATTTTCTTTAGAGCTTAGGAATGTCTCTTATGTACACAGCAGGCAACACTGGGAGATTTGTTATTCTCATCAGGGTATATTAATACATTTGTGAGTTACTTCAAACAAAAAATTATGGCAGAATATATTTCTATATAACAATACGAGTCCATTTAACTTCATGTAGCATTCAAAAAATGTGTATTTAATCAGATCAATACCACATCAGCGTGAAATGCACTGTGATGTAGTTTGTGTGGGGCTATTTCCCATTACAAAAGGCAGACTTTACTCAAGCATTTCCAAGACATTTTTGTTGAGAGAAGAAGTGCGACATCACAAAGTTCTTGATTTAGCAAGGATTTATTTAAGCCTATCCATGGTTTCAAGTGATTGACTGGTCTTCTGGAATTAAAATGACAGTTGAAAACCCTTAATAACACAAATGTGTTAATATGTTACTTAATGAGGATTCCCAACCAAAAAATTTCTGCAGAGAATTAATCTCACTTCATTTATCCAGAGTGTGCAAATGTGTACAAATCTATAAAGAGCAGGATGGCAGTTTCTTAAGTCATCTGAAATTGTGGGAACGCATGGGTCTGTACTCTTAATAGCTGGAGTTTTTCTTCAGCAGCCTGCAGATTTGTCCTAGTCTGAAAGTACATTCTTCTGAAAATGTACTTTAGTAGTCTGTTTAACATTTTACTTCTACTTTTTAACTATATGTTTCATTCCTGAAACAATGATTTCTGTTGCATCAGAAAATTGTCTGTCAACAAGTAGTTCATGTTATTGCATGTGAAATCCTAGATTACACAAGAGGGAATACATTTATCTTTAAAATAAAAGATGAATCAATACTTATTTCTCCATTTTCTTTGAATTCCTTTTTGCATTATTCTTTTATTGCAAATGTTAGTACTATATCCTAGACCATTAGAATTCCTTTATATTCTAAAGATATAGAAAGAGTGACAGTCAGGAAAGTTGAAAATACATTTTGAATTCCAAAGAAGTTGCTATAGAAGACCTTTTAATCTAAACTGCACTTTATCAAATGCAGTAAATAAAACATTAGGGTAACCATCTATTTTCTAAGACTTGCCAATGGGTTTTCTTAAAATTGCAGTTGTAATCCTCAATACAATTTAACCTGTCTTGGATTCAGAAAAGAAAAAGAGTATTGTTGGGAGTTTAGCAATTAGATGAAGTCTGGTCAACATTTCAGACTTTTTTATTTTATACTGCCATCCATATTACAATCAGATGCAGAGAACAATGGATTTCATTGGCTTCCCATACATGTGCCTCTTGAATCCCATATTAAAGAGTTTCAGGTTCTTAATTTCTTTCTGCACAAAAAATGCTGCTTTCCACCTGGATGGCCAAACACTTTTTTTGTTTTGTATTAACTCCCAACTTAGTTATCCTAAAAAAAAATCCCTCCAAGACAGCTGAGATAAAGTGAGATCTCCTTTATAACACCTGTCACTCATACACTTCCTTGATATATGTGAATTACACCTTGTCAAGTACAGAAATGGTGACTCACTTTGAGGGTAGCGTGAATTTACAGGACAAAACTAGTCCTGAGAGCAACTGCTACTGGCAGATGGTTGATAGGGAATAAGGGAACCATATTAGGAAATAGATGGAATCAGAGATTATTCTGAATTGCAAAGAACCCACAAGGATCATCAAGTGCAGCTCTTAGATGCAAGGCCCACACAGACATCAGACCTACAACCTTGGCTTTATTAGCACCATGCCCCAACTAACTGAGTTAATTTCATAGTTCCAGAGAGGATTCTCAGAGATGTTCAATGCTAAAAAATTGGTTTTCTTCACTGAAAAAAAGCCGCTTTACTGAGGATTTATTTGCAAGTTGAACTTTAGCAACATTTTTTACAGTAGAACTATATTTCACATGTCCACAGGAAGAAGTGTTTCTACCTAGCTGAAGAAAAGGAAGGAAGAGGGAAAAGGAAAATCCAGTTTGTTCTACAAATTCCCTGCAGCTTATGTAAGTGATTTAGCAAACTTCATTTTCCTGAAAGCATCACAGGAAAACTAATATTTAGTGTTGGCAAAACGAATTCAGTGTTGGCAAAAACATTCCTATTTTTTATTTATTCTGGTCCAGATTCACCAGTATCTGTCTGTCAAATGTACATTACTGCTGTGCACAGATGCACAGACAGATGCACAGATGCTGTGCATCTGTCTGTGCAAATGTACATTACTGCTGTGCAGTAATGTGCTTCGGTTAACAAGACTTCTCTTTTTTTTTTTTTTTTTTGACAATATTTGCATGAGATCCAAGCTCCTAAATTAAAAATATTCTGCAAAGAGTTATACAGACTGTAAGTCTTAGACCTTAGTGTTCCAGGACAGAAAGATCAATGTTTGTGAACAAAAGGGTACTCACTTCAGGGCCTGCTTCCCCAGAAGCTCCATCTTCTCCTGGGGACCCAGAAGGTCCTACTCCTGAATCAGGTGCTGGCTTTCCTGGAAGACCAGGCAGTCCTGGAAGGCCTGGTGGCCCAGGAAGACCCTGGATAAATCAGCAGAACTGTTAGAAATTATCCTAACCAGGTTCATTTCTATATACACAGAACAGGAAAAAGTTTACATAGATTGTTCAGGCTCATAAAACTCAGCTTGAATTTCCACCCTACTTCTGCTTAACTGAGAGCTAATTTTAGTTCCACAGATGCATCCTTAGATAGGGTCACACTGACCTCCCTCACCTGTGCTCTCTGAACTGTGCCACCTCATAGCATGCGTTGGCAAGCAGGACATTGAAAACCAAAAAATTTGGTGTCAGCTCTCTGTAACCCAGTAAAGATCTCAGACATACCCCAAGGACTGGCTAAATGGTAAGACACCTAACCACAATGAAACCAAGCGATTGTTGTACAGAGGGAAGTGATTGGTTTTTTCTCCTCCATCATTTCATAGGGTTTCTCCATGTTATTGCTGGAGCACTGAGAATCTCTACTCAGGGTCAAGACCTCCTTAATGCTGTAAAACTGCTCTAAAGATCTATCCTGCATCGACATGAGCAGAAGTATTTAAATTGAAATTAAATTAATGAAAAGTTACTTTAGGAGAAATAATACATTTGCAAATATTCCCTCTCACAAGCAAGTCCATTTGTGTTACTGATTGCATTAGCAGGCAAACACAGGAAGCTTGAAATTTTGGGCCATGGCACTAGAGGCCAGGAAATCTTTAATTTTGACTTAGCGCTGTGTACAAGATTCTATCAGGAAGATAGAATCCTGGATTCTTGGATTTTCAGTACAGTAAACAGAGCCTTTTGCAGGGCACCCACTTGTCTTGTTACCTACAAAGTGCATCTAAAGAGGCTTCTAAATGAAGAAAGACAGCTAACTTTCAGCATGTGGCAATTGTTTCCAGAAGGGCCTTGAGAATAAAGTATTAAACATTTTTGAGGAAATAAAAGAGAAACAGAAGGGGAGTCCTGAGGCAGAAACCAGTCTGAGAGAATGAAAAATATTGCTAGCTATGTTGAAAAGCAGAGGCCTCTAGTTTGCTGTAACATTCTGGAATTCATAGGAACTATAACGAATTCAGAGCGCTGCAGTTTTACTGGTGTTCAGTTCACCGAAAAGCTGCACCATAAAGTATTTCATACAGACACACTTATTTTTTTAGAACAGGTGATCCAAACTGAAAAAAAGCAAAGACTAGGGTCACACAGCACCTTCCACTGACTAGAAGGGGTTTACAAGAGAGCAGGAGAGGGACTGTTTACAAGGGTGTGTAGTAACAGGATAAGGGACAATGGCTTCAATCTGACAGAGAGTATGTTCACATTCGATATTAGGATGAAATTCTTTACTGTGAGGGTGATCAGGCACTAGCACAGATTGGCCAGAGAAGCTGTGGATTCTGCATCCCTGAAAGTGTTCAAGGTCAGGCTGGATAGGGATCTGAGCAATGTAATCTAGCAGAAGTTTTCCCTGCCCATGTCAGGGGGCTAGAACAAGATGACATTTAAGGTCTTTCTATGATTTCTATGAATCTATGATTCCCATTTCTTTGCTCTTTACTGTGTTCTTATAATCAGATTAAAAGCATTTTCTCATTTTAAAAAGTCCTCTTGCCATTATTTTTTTTTTGGCTGCCTCCTGTCTCGTACTTGTTCCCCACTCACAAGCAATTAGGCCTTTTCTGACCTTGAAATGAAACCCTACAAACCCTTTCTGGATGCTGTAAATTAAGTATGTATAAAACTTGCATCATGAAATTGACAAATTGACCTTCTACAATCTGCATGAGTAAAACAAAGCCCTTTATCATGAGAAATATCATATACTTACCTTTAAAATCTCAATCTCTCTGTCAGTATCTCCAGAACCTGATTCTTCAGGTTCCAGTCTATTCTGAAATTAAGAGAATTCAATTTTAAATTATTGCTTCTAAAGATGATAAATGCAAATATCACTTCACATTTACTGGAAATACAACTATCATCAATATCCTTACAGCAGTCTGTCACTGGTAAAATAAATTATATTATAACAAAAATATTTCACTTATGCTTCTGGTGTTTCATATCATCTTTTGTAGTCTCTGAGCACTGTATTTACCTGCAGGTGCTCTATGAGCACAGTGATAACTATCCTGCAGGACACACATGCTATATGGTTATTTAAGGGAACTGATGTTATATCTCAGACAAATTTTATCTTCAGAAAGGCACCTGTCAACATTAAGAATATCCTAAAATTAAGACCTTACAAATAACCCCAGTTTCCTACTATGTGCCCCTCATTTAAAAAACCAAATTCTGAGATTCAGACAACCAGAATCAAAAAGATTACTTTTATAAAGAGAAATCATTATACTGAAGCCTTTTCTAAAACATTCTGTTGAAAAAACACCTTAGTCTTTAGTCCTTGGTGAGTTTCATAGCTGTGTACATTTTGCAGACTACAAAGAAAAGCACAGAGAAATGTTCTTCCTGAATATGTTTTCATAGTACCAAAGCTAATGCTTCAAATGCCTGGGAGTTAAGGACGCATTCCTTGCCTGCACTGAGACTTCTTCCACTACACTACAGAATAAAAGGACTTGAAGCTTGCTGTCACAGATAACAAGAAAGTAAAGGCAGTGTAGTGGTGTTCACTGCTACATTTCTAGAAGTGGCCTTTGACTGGGTAAAACTGCAGGCCTGGAGCACCTTGTCCTAGGGACCTGGAGCTGCCTTGCTGGACCCTTGAAGTCAGCATCAGGATCAGTAGTGCAGCAGAACACTGTTACTCTGGTTTTATGCTGTAGAAATATATTGGCTTAATTTAGCAGACCCAGAATCAGGGGAGCATATAATCCATTTTGGCCAGTGGAATATGTTTCAAATGATTTTGTTAAATATGCACTGTAACAGTTGGTTTTGTTTAAAAGTCCACCACAGGATTTACACTGGTGTAAGTGGTGAACTCTGTCTATGCGTAAAATCAGCTCTCACACTGTGAACCGAAAATTCAGGCCAGATTCCTTCTTTAGCTGCATGCCCATGTATCCTCACAGATATTGTGGGAAAAGTCCAATTACAGCAGAAAGAGGGATCTGAAACTTATTCTTTAACATTGCCTGAGTATTGAGCATTCAAAATACAAACACTGTCATCTTGCTGGTATGTGTTCTAGTATTTAATGACAGCAAACATAGCTGACTGTCAAACCATTTCTCTGTTCAGTAGCAGGAAGAAATTAATAATGCAGGTTTATAATGCCTTTTTGTAGAAATTTTTGTTTCATGTTCTCGTTTCATATATTGTTGCTTTTGCACACACATTCACTGACATTTTAAAATGTGAATACTGGATGTTACATATCTTACAGTATTCACACACTTCAGTCAGACATTTATTTGCATTTCTGCATGAATGTTTTAGAAAACATTATTATCTCTGCGGCAGTCAGGCTACTTTTCCAAAGAAAGCCTATTCCTGGATTCCTCTAAGGCAATCTGAGCTCATTGACAGAGAACCCCAAGTACTCACTAATCCTCTGGAAGGAGCAGATGGTCCTGTGGGTCCTGGTAGTCCAGGAGGTCCTGGCAATCCCTCACCAGGATCACCCTGAAATGGGAATTAAGATAAATCAGCAATGATTTAATGACATAAAGACTATAAGCACTGGCTACACTCTGTGTGCATTTCCAGTCACAAGAGTGGCTGCGTAGATGCTGTGCGCAGGGTTGGACTTTGTTCATTTCCAAGACAAGCTCCCAAGGAAAATGATCTGTGCTTTGGCAATGGAAGAAAGAACTCTTCCAACTTCTGCAATGAATTTGCAAATGCACAAGCAGATTAACAGCATTAGGCAGTGCATGTCTTGCCAGAAGAAGGTTTAACTATGGATCTCTAATTTTTTAGGTATATTATATATGTGTCCTCCCAGCCACCCTCCAAAAAAACAAACAAACAAACAAAATCCACCAAAAAACCAAACCAGTGTGGTCACACCATGGTAAAATTGTAAATCTGTAAATTTCTTGCTTTTATTGCTACCCTCTGTAATGCCTTTTTCAATAATGTCACAGCATGATTTTTCTTCTGTGCATTGACCTTTATCTACTGCCAGCACAATGAAAGACTCTGCCCAAATATGTGTCATTTTCTCTCATAATTACTACCATTTCTTATAATTTGTCTTTCTTACATCACCTCTGACATTTTGTGGAGGTTAGTTTGAACTGCTTCAGCTTAAGATGTTTGTGACTTTTAATAATTTTTCTGCTCAAGTCCAGTCCAACTCGAGTTAAAAGCTGAGGCTTTGCTACTACTCATCTATGTTTTATCCTCTAACCTGCCAATTTGCTATCTGGGCTTATGAGGATTTTAATTGTGTTCTATAAATTCACATATTTGGTTACATCGCAGGAAACACTGACTTTTAACTGCCTCTTGGTCACTTGCTCATTAGATAAATATATTCATTCAGTTCTTTGTTCCCTGTGGCTTTGTCAAATGGTTCCTATAGTGATACTTCAGTCATATCCAGAGAGAATGTGTTTAATTAATTTGGGGCTATTTTCACTGTCTGCCAGCGTGTTCATTTACAGATGCTCTTCATTCATTTTAACACATCCTTTGCTTTTTTCCAATGACTATTACATTAGTTCCTGGCAGTGCTTGGTGCTTGTTTTCATGCAATTTCTTCCACTTTGTGCGTGCTGCAAGGAAGAAAAAAAACACCCCAGATCTCACATTTAGGTCATAGTCATTTTTAGGAAGCCTGACTGCATCCATTCCCAAGGGACCACGGTGGAAAAGTGACAGACAGCTCCCCCTATCCACTGATATGTAGTGCCCCAATGGCTTTCCATTTTCAATGAGAGGACCTGGAAAGAGGAAGGTGGATCCTACTACTGTTTCTGAAATTTAGATATTATTGTCCTGGAAAAAGTGCTTACTGTCTTTAGACAGCATAACTGTTTTGAATTTTTGTGTGTGCAATTCTTTAAGCTTTTCTCATCCTACCAACTCAGCCAGGCCTAGGAAATCACACTGATTTGGATATTGAAACAATTTTCTGAACAACTGATAACTTAAAAGTTATTCACACATGTAAGAGAGGATCAGAGTGTGTCTACTTGTTTGTCCTGTTTTTGCTGCAGGAATTGTGTCTGTTTAAAGTAATGCCAAGACAAAGCCCTGCATATGAAGCTGTCAGCTTTCCTTACAGCAGTAAGCAGCTTCTGAACCTATTGTAAGGATTTTTAGCACTCATTTGCTAACTTCACAATGTCTCTTTGAAGTGTCCCTTGAAAATATTAGTCCAATTTTTAATTGAAAACTAAACTTAGGATGTCTTTACTAAAGTAGCCATAAAAGTAATCAGGAATACACTGACTACTGGAGTATTTTCCTTTCCAATATAACTTTTGCTCTCTACAGTTAAGCTGTTTCTCCTGCTGCTGAAATGTTCTCCTTCTGATGGCTATTCTAACCAGTTAACTAAGGCTGGATGGCCTTTGGCCATGAGGTCAGCTAGAACAGACTCAATGGGCTCACAATCCTTAGGTACTTGACTCTGGGACTCCTTTTAGACCTGCAAGTCCAAAGCTAGTATTTTGAGTATGGCTTTTTGTGCATTTTGCATGAAATAATGTTAGACATGTAAGGATATCCTACAGAATGAGTATTTGAAGGTAAAATGCTTACTGGGAAGGCACTGGAGGAGTTCAGAGCCAAACTAGGCACAATCTCAACTTGCAGCATACTGGGAGCAGTTAACAACTGATGCTACCCCTGAGGCATTGTCTGAGAGAGGTCTATTTGATACATGTCAAAACATTGTCAGGGACCATCCCTGCAAGTCTGAACCATCAGCAAATCAGTTGGCTCCTGGGCCTGTTCCATTTGGCAGTGTAGGTGCAGCACTTGTTGCTGAAGATAGGAATGGTCACCTAGCAGAAGCTGCAGCTGTAGCAGCTGCAAAATAAAATGCATTTGCTAATTTGCACTTTGCTTGTAAATAGAAGAAATGTAAATGGCCATAATGTTGACATCTTTTCCATTTGCTCTGTTTTCATTAAAAGCATCCTGACTGATTTTATGATTTCCTACACATGAATTATTTATGTCAGCACCAAGTATCCTAGCAACAATTCTGGTCGCAAGAAGGCCCAAAGCAGATTTTCAAGAAACGTGAGAAGCTAATTGTCAAATGACATTTAGGTGCCTGTAATGCCTGTGGACAACTGATACAGTGTTTTACTAATAATCTGCCTTCCCAGTGTGTCTTTCCTGAAGGGCCTGTATCCATATGCTGTAGCACTCCAGTTGTGAGCGATCCCACCATGTCTCTGTAGCCTCTGAATCTGAATAGATGAGATTTTTATGGGTCATGTTTGTGAATTTATGAAGTCTGTATTGTTTTGTTAAACAGATGAAAGGGATTATTAATTTGGCACTTGGAGTGCCTATCTGTATGTCAATTTTGTGTACAACATGTACTTTAATAATAGATTAATCTATTATATCTCAGTTCATCTCAGAAGAGATACAAGCTGTTACTTCAGATGATTTAACTCTTATTTTAATCATGTTCATTTCCTACGGGTAATATATTATACTGCCTCTGTTAAATCACTTAGCCAGTAGAATACATTGCCCAGAGCATTTATATACAACAATTGATTTTTCTTTATTAAATGTTCAATACATCTTCCTTAGCTCTCTGGTGAAAGTCCAACTTTTTCTACTGCTGAAGTTTATTCACATCCTTGAAAGATACTTATGGTGCCATCCAGCCATTCATGGATGAACAGCAGGATGTTTAAATTCTTCCTGTGATTTTGCATTTTTGTTTCTCTCTCAGAGTGTAACAAATTAATACATGTCCAAGAATAAATAGTGTCTGATTAATTGTTGGGTATTAACAGGACACATACCTTTTCACCTTTTGGGCCTGCTTTTCCTTTCAGTCCTGGCAACCCCTGAAATCCATTTTTCCCCTAAAAGGAGATAATGCTTTTAATTAGACATTCTCTTTCATGTAGGTTGAACAGGCTGTACACTTAGCAGCAGAGGGTGGATGGAAGGGTGCTAGATTCAAATTCTTGGTTTGTGCAGTGGGAGGAGGTATGGGACTTGGCTTAGAATGCCCCTGGCAGTGCCCAAAACATGCCTCTCACCACATCTGTTCTTCCCACAACAAAGTGACAGCGAAGCCTGTTTGGGGGATACAGATGGAAACACTCGCAGGCTGCATTGGGATTTGACAGAGTGCCCATAGGACCAGCACAGCACTGATGGCAAGGGTTTCTAAAACTGTAATATTTGTAACACACTACTGCCAGCTGCTGCTCTGAGTGCACCGTCATACCACTAACTTAAGCCTGCTCCCACCATCTTCTAAAATGAGGACATGCCTCTGACACACAGTGTAGGATACTACGTAGCATTTCACTCCATTTCCATTCTAAACTTCACCAGTCGAATCTCAAATTACCCTTCTTTACATCTTCATATTACCTATATGCAATATGCATATGCTCTTCCTATAGTGGCTTGCTTATTGGCCAGAAAGAACTCCCACCAGCTTTAGAATCAGTGCTATTACAGAATGGTGGTGCTTATGAATTCAGTTAAGACACTCAAGAAAATATTCAAAAGGTAAATACAAAGTATTTTCCCACTGGCATTTTGGGAATCTGGTCAGCTGTGGTTATGGACTCTACTGGACAAGTTTTAGCACTGCCTTAATTTTAAAGACAGATTATATAAAGTCATTAGGGAGAAAAATGTATCTTTAAGACTAAAGGGTGGGTTTTCCTATGATGATTTTTCCTGTGGAGCAGCTGGTAGAAGGTTCATAGAAAATTGGTCAACACATGACCAACATTAATGTAGAACATACTAATTTCATTGCTGAGTGAAGACCCATCAAGGCAATAGTAAAGCGCATGGGTATATGTAAGATTGGAACCCAGATGCACAAGGACGAAAGAGTAACTCCAAAAAATATAAGATACTGTCATAAGATGTCTATGACAGAAAATAGGATTGTTTTCACAAGGACAAGACAATTGGGTTTGAAGCATTTGAATTACATTTGAAGAATTTTCTCTAAGACATACGGTTTCATAGAATTTGCTTGGAAGATACACTGCATGAAAGTATTAGGCTTCTGTCAATACATAAAAGATAAACTTCTTGTCCAAAAACATCCTAACAACACATAACCTGAGTTTTGGCTAAATATTTGCAAACCTAGCTAATTTCTTTGAAAATACCAGTGTCTGAAGGCAGCATTCAGGAAGGAGCTCAATAATGCACCCCATGAATGACTACTGAATTATTTTTTAATATCTTAAAACTCACTAGTTTCATTTGAGGTTCAGTTGCAGGGAGCAGAAAGGGTCAGGAAGCCCCCAGCAGTAGCACATGTTGAAAAAGAGGAGCAGGCATGGGAATGGTGACAGCCTCTGAGTAATGAGGTCCTGGAGAGGGGAAAGATGCACAAAGTGGCAACAACAAGCAAATGAGAAAGAAAACAAAGAAGCCAGGCAGTAGAACATCGGTAGAGGACAGATACAGAACAACAGCTGAGCTACAGGTTTGTTATTGTGTGCATTGCTGGGTGGGAGTTACCTGGACAAGCTGGGTAGGAGCATCCCAGAAAGAGGACAGCAAACGTGACAGAGAAGGGTGAAGCAGAGGAACACAGAGAAAGGAAAGCAGGAATGATGAAGCAGAAGATGCAGTCGAATTACTCCACAAGAGTAAAAGGGTGAGAGTTACAATAAACTCGAAAATATTCTCAGTTAACTACAAAGTTAATTGCAGCTGAGGCTAGGAACAGGCAACTTGGTAGCATGTGTCTAGGGAGGGTCAAGAAAGCACCCCTCTAGAAAGGATCTGAGTATGTCCTCTTTTAGAAATGCTCCTATACACAAAAAGCCAACCACACCAGAGCTGAATTCCTGGTATCGCTGCTTATGCCATGCCATGCCTCTTACTTTCTTTGCAACTGGGAAATCATAAATTTCTCTTAGAAACCTAGGTTTTGCTCTCTTGACAACCCGAGGATGTCAACTACGGCACCAGAACTGTCTTTTAAAGAGAGGAGATGAAGAAAGCAATTTGCTGCTTAAGCATCAATATAGCAGAGCCTCATTAAAGTGTGTTGTGTTTTTCTTAATTCAGTTAACCAAAATATGTATAAAAGAGTACTTACAGGCAGCCCATTTTCGCCAGAGATGCCCTAAAATAAAACAACTTTGTTAGAAAGATAAATAAAACACTGTAACATAGAAGTAGCAAAAGAGAATAGCAATTAGTTAAATTGTGACTTGCCAGGCAGTGACAAAATGACAAACCAGAACTCTTTCAAATGCTATGGCACAGTGGGATGTTTTGCACCTCTCTTTAATCTCATGCATCTTGTGCTGGTGGCTCACAAGAATTTGAAGTGTGAAACCTCCTGGATATAGAGAAGCCCCTGAAGGAGGCCTGTGAGCTCTGCCCATTGTAGATGTACAGAC
This sequence comes from Petroica traversi, assembly GCA_025920805.1. Taxonomy (NCBI): domain Eukaryota; kingdom Metazoa; phylum Chordata; class Aves; order Passeriformes; family Petroicidae; genus Petroica; species Petroica traversi. Next base: position 572,259 of record JAHLSL010000006.1, on the reverse strand, counting down.
CTGACAGCTGGGAGGATGCTGCAGTACTGCCCAAGAAGTTGGTAGAATTGCTGCTCTGAGAATTTCTGTATGTCTTGTGTGGTCACTGACACATGTGCAGTGCAGGCAGGATGCTCCTGAGCTGCTGGGCTCAAACCTGTCTCACAGAAGTGGAACTGGTGATGGTGTGCAAGGCTGTGCAGTTCTAGCTCTTCATGCATGTGTGATGAATCACTATTACCCTTTTTAAAATACATGCTTTCTTTCTACAGAGAGAAAATACTCACAGGCTGCCCAAGTTGCCCAAATTTCCCTGGAGATCCAGGAGGTCCTTGATCTTTATTTTCCACTTCTTCTATTCCTGACCCTCCTAGAGACTCTGTGGACCCATCCTCTACTTCCTGACGTTTCTGTACCTGAGTAATTAAAATAGGAAACATGAAAAATGTGTTGCATTACTTTTCCCATTTCTTGTTGCATTACTTTTCCCATTTCTCTCTCTTTTTTCCTCCCTACCTCCTCCCTCTCTCCTAGAACCCTTGCTTTGCTCAATGCAGTCATGACCTGATAGGCACCATAAAAACAGTATGTACCATTCAGCAAGGGCAATCCATATTAAAGATCATTCATGATCCTACAAATAAGTTGCTCTCTGAGCTGGTAACCTATGTGAAAATGACCATGATCTAATTTCATATCCACATAAATCTGCACAGTCTAAGTCAATAGTGTAGGTTTGAAAAAGTATAATTTTCACATTTTCAATCTGTCAAGGAAAAAAAAATGTGAGAGTTAAGATAAAGATGTTTAGGAGTGTTTTAGCCAACTTCCCCAAAATCCATTACTCTAACAAAGGAGGATTTTGTATTGGTTTAAAAGTAGCAGAAGATGAAACAATGACAACAAAGAGTAAAAATGGGCAACAAGAAGACTAAAATATTGCTAAATATTAGTATTTGGTCAAGAGAAAGTAAAAATAACAAAAGGAATAATTTAAATATTCCAGGAACAAAATAAGACCTTCCAGGAATGAAGCTTGGACATAAATACATATTTAAATTAAAATCCAGTATACGGAACAAAACATGTAAGTCAGTACTGTATTTTGAAATAAGCACTAGAGTTTGCTCGCATTTGATAGCACTAATGAAATATTTTGAGTTCCATTAGTAGCTAATGAAACTAGGAGGGATGAAATATAGTAACTCTCAAAGTGTTTTAAAGGTAACAGGATGACAGCTTTCAGCAAAGAAACTGTAAGCTGATTTTTTAAAAGACCTTCTTGGGTTTTGCCAATAGAAAAGGTCCCAAAGACTAGCAATTTTTTTTAATCTGAACTCATTACAGATTTTTTTTCCCCTTCTAGAAAAACGTTAGAAGAGAATCTGTTTAGTTAAACTGTGGGTAGAGATCATAGCCTGAATGAGATAACAGGATTGTTGATCCAGTGTTAGAGTACCGAAGGGGTGTAAGGGAAGATGCAGAACTACAGACCTGTTAGACTAACCTCAGTTCCTGGAAAATTAAGGAGAAGGTCATACCAAGTACCACTGAGAGGCATTTAAAGAACACTGCACTTATCAGGAACACACAGCCTGATTTCACAAAGCAAAAGTCCTATCTTTCCTAAAGTCCTAAGAGTCCTATCTTTCTGTGGTGAAGTCACCCACATGAAGGATAAAGAGACAGAGGTGGATGTAACTTCCCTGGGTTTTTGTAGGGTTTTTGATGCTGTCCATCACAGCATCCTTCGGGGCAAATTTTCCAACTATGGGATGAGTGGGTTCATGTATTCTGGGTAAAGCACTGGCAGAAGGGCAGAGCTCAAGGGTTGCAGTGAGCAGGGCCACATCTTGCTGGTGACTGTCACCAGCAGTGTTCCTCAGGGCTCCATTCTAGGGCCAGTTCTGTTCAATATATATCAGTGATCTGGATGAAGGAGTTGAATGCAGCATGAGCAAGTTCGCTGATGATTTCAAACCAGGAGGTGCTGCTGGCTCTCCTGAAGGACAGGAGGCCTTGCAAAGGGATCTGGATAAATTGGAGCATAGGGCAGTGATTAACAGCATGAAACTAAACAAGAACAAACGCTGGATTCTGCACCTAGGCAGGAGTACCACTGGGTGCAAGCATAAACTGACTGAGAAGTGGCAGTTACAACTTTTAAAAATTATTGTTTTCTAAAATACTGGTCATTAATATAATATAATATATAATAAACCTGGGTATCCATGTAGTGAAAAATATGTAGAAATTGAAATAAGGTTAAGGAAAACTTGTAAAGATAAGTAAGTAGCAAAACTACTTGTCACAATAGATTTAAGCTTAATGTGTCACACTTCTTAAATCAAGACAAAATTTTTATTTAAGAAAAATGGTCCAAAAATAAGAAAAGAGATGGTAATAGTTCATCTGATATTTGATTTATCTATTTATTCACATTAATATTAGAATTGCTGCTTTAAAAAGATGTGAAAGCAGACAGGAAAATGTTAGAGAAATTATACTTGGAAATTCTCCAACAAATACTAAAACTTCTTGTATGTCAGCTCCAATGGATGATCCTTAACTTAATGTTTTACCATTTACTAAATTTTACCACAGTAAACACAGGAACACAAGAAGACTCTGCAAGGAGCAACTTTAAACACTTTAACTAAACACACACTATGTGGAAATTTTATTCCAAATTTCTGTCATTCATGACACTGTGTGTTTTCTGGCAAAAAGGAGGTGTCATAACTGATTGTAGTTTCAAGTAATAAAAAGAATGGATTTTGCTGTAGGCGTCTCAAGGCAAGAGGAAGGAAAGGGGTTTTTTTGTGGTTCATTTTTTTTTTTTCCCCTTAGAAAAATCTGTGGTGGCTTGGACAAGTAGGGCAAGTAGTCCAGTAGCTCACAGGATTCCAAATGGGTGACCTATGTAATTCTAATTTGTAGTATCACACAGAATTCAGGTTACACATTACCTTACAAATGCAATATGTTTCAAACTCCAGATTTTCCTGTTAGTGGGACAAAAAGATTAGGCATGTGATACACCTGTTATACAGACCTCCTCTCTGCTTACTCCTGGCAAAACACCAGCACCAGAGCCATCTTCTTCTATTATAATTATCTGTGTGACAGTGGTAGACTCACTGTTGTCTTGCTCAGTTTCCATGACAGTTAAATCTAAATGAAATAATCACTTATTAATGAGAGAGAAAAACAAAACCTGCCCAGAGGTATTTATTAAAGACAGATACTGCAAGTTGTATGAATAAAGAAATTTTTCAGATTATGACTAAAATACATTTCCAAGAATAATATTAGTAATTTTTCAACACTGAAAATTTTAAAATAAAAGAAAAAAAGAGAAAAGTGAGAATAAAATTACAAAAAAATATCTATTTTAATGTCAAGGACTGTATAATCATGTTTTCTTCTAGCTTTAGTCTAATTTTTACCTATTTGCCATCCATGTAACACAAAAAAATAAGAGTTAATCACAACAGGTACTATCTGAAGTATGTATCAGAATTTAAATATCATTATGGAATAATGTGGAATTTAAATTTGTCTTATTAATATAATCAGCTTTTCTTTTTGTTTTCTAGGAGTGCCCTGACATTGTCCTAGCAGTGGAGGACTTGAATCCTCCCTTCATTATGGCCTGCTGTCATCTCTTTGCTGCCTACACTTGCACCCTAAACACCCCACTGGTGTACTTGGCACATTCACATCCTTTGGAGGCAATAGAGGTAGGATATAGTTGTTTATTCAGTGGCAGGACTCAGTTTTCCATGAAGGGCTGTGCTTTACTGTATCAGGTCATCAAATAAATACCTGTCTTAAATTCCTTTTAAAGATGCCACATGGCTTTAGAGCCAGCAGGGCTATTTGCAGAAGTATGACTCAAGGGGTGCCCTGCTTCTCACTGACCTGAACAGAATGAAAAAGATTTTTCTCCTTTCATTCCCTTTGCCTAACACTTGCACTTTACTGGAGTGTTGCAGATTGTTACAGCAGCAGCTCGTCAGGTCAGTTTCTTAGTTTGATCCAAGTACTTTTTTTTAAAATTTAAAGCTATGAACTACAATTCTATGACTGAAACTTACACACTGTAGAAGAGTAAATTAATTCTCTGCATGTTTAACAACACTTTGTCTGAGATGAGCCCCTATACAGAGGGAGAAGTGAGAGATATGTTGAACAGAGGCTGTAGCTGCTACCATTTACCTTTGCTGTTATTAATAAATTGCAGTTTAATAGACTGCACTTTCAAAGACTAAATGCTTGATGTGCCAATTCTTTTCAAGCACACTGGATGTCCAAAACCATAGGATTTTCCTTTCCTGGCAGCACCCAAAATATGACAATGGCTTTCCATAAACAGGGTAATGACAGACTCAAAACCAGAGAATATAAATGACCCCATCCCCCCAAAAAACCCCAAAACACGAGGCAGTGCCTTGTTCTTTAAATTTAGTTGCTTCTGAGGTTTCTTCTGATCTGTGATTTCCAGAGAAATCATTCTCTTCCAAATAAGACAATATGGTTGGGGGGGCTTCCACTGGCTCAGCCAACGTATCTTCAGGCTAAAAAAAAATCCCAAAGAATAGTTTAGAGCAAAGACTTATAATATATTTTAAGGGAAGAATTGCTAGATTACCTTCCTCAAAGCACAGTAATCAGCTACGACATCTACAAAGCAAACCAGAATTTTGAGAGAAGTTAGTGTAATACCTTTGGACTCCATTCCTCCAAAGTGAGGGATGTACACTTGACAAACCCATAGAGAGGGAGAAAACCACAAACAATGTACCCTTGTCAGAACTGCATTTTCAAGTACAATCTTTGGATTGTTTCATTCCAGCTCAGCATTTCTTTACCTATTAAATTGTCTTTATCTCGACCCATGAGTTTTCTGACTTCTCTTCCAGTTCTCTGCCCATCCCATGAGTGGGGCAAAGAGTGAATGAATTGCAGTGCTTAGTGGCCATCTGGCATTAAATCACAAATTTCAGAGGAGGAATGAAAGCCAAAAGTTCTATTATTGCTGTGTGTGATTTTGAACAGTGAAGTAATTATGAAGATTATTAAACAGAAGTTAAAAACAATAGCTAAAAGAATTGACATTTTTCTGGATAGAGAAGCTAGACATCTCTCCTGAATTAGCTACAATTTTATCCAAGTAAGAAAGAGTCAAGGCACAGTAAGATTTCATTGATTAAATTTTGTGGTGTGATGTAAAATGGAGAGGAGTCATCAAGAACTAGGTGATTTTGCTGCCATTTGGAAAAGCCCTACCTAGCCGCAGAAATTCAGGAAAAGTAAAGTGCAAATCCTGCCTTCAGTGAGGAATTGCCTCATGCAGCAGTACCAGCTGGGGCCAGCTGCCTGTCTTTTGATCTCTTAGAGAAAGGTAAGAGAGCAAGAACTGCCTCAGGAAGGCTCAGAACAATCTTATCAATGTGGAGAAGATACTGATAAGAGGGAGTAAATAAGACAGAACCAGATCCTTCTCACTGGCTAAAGCCGGTGAAGGGAAAAGAGACAGTGGACACAGTAGAATACAAGAAATTCAGACTCTATGTCAGAAAAAACCAGCATTGAAACAGAGATGCTGTGGAGTCTCCATTCTTGAGGAAATCTAGAACCAGCTGGCACTGAACAGCCTGCTCACAGAGCAACCTGCTATATTTGACTCTGCTTTTTAAAGGGAATTGGACAGGGCAATTTTCAGAGGTATCTTTCAAACTCAATTGGTCTGTGATTCTGTGCAAAGCACAAGGCAGGCCAAAATTACTTTAATGAGCCTGCCTTGTGTTCATTAAATATGCACAAGGCAATATGTAAAAGGCAAAAAATTAATAAAAATTAATTCAAACACATCAGGAGAAAGAGGCCGGGTCAATACTTAATAAAGCTATAAAAAGAGTGATCAGAGAATTTGAAGCCTGTAATAGAAAAAAATAAGGTTTTCTTCCATTCATGTTGATCCTGAAAGAGTTAAAATTCCTGCAGAAAAATATTCTTGGGAAACTCATCAGAGGATAGGTATAAAACTGAAGCCTTTGTATGAAAAGGGTAGGAAATACAGTAAGTGAATGACAGGGCATCACAATCAAAAAGTATTTGCCCACAGGTTCTGTAAGATTAAACAGTGAAATAGCTGAAGTATGTACAATATCAGGCAAATGTGAGCATGATTTCTGTGAAGTCATTTCTCAGAAACCTACTGATTTTCTCTAAAGGTACCAATGAGAACTTGTATTAAAAAAAGGATGTTTGACACAAGCACCATGGAAAGCTTCAGGGTGAGGAATGGGAATATTTAAGCCTGGCACAAAAAGTGAGTGGCACAATGTGTTAGGGATCTCTAAATATGGTAAGAAACAGTTGTTTACTCCACTTGAGTAACCACTGCAGTTATGAGTTAATGTGTTCAGAAAGGCAAGCAAAAGATGCATGCTCTTCACAAAACATGTCATTAAGTTAGCTAAGGAATTCTGCAGCAGGAATCTGAGGACAGCAAAATTCTCATGTGTTAAAAAAATCCTAAACAACAAAGCAAGAAATTCAAGGATGAATAACTCAGCTGAGTTCCACTAACCACATATACTCTTGGCACAAGAATTTTCTGAGATAAAAATTGATGCAGAGTAAAAGAGTGTTCCCAGGAAGTGTCATATATAATTTCCCAATCCTGTATTATACTCTTCCCAAGATCTGGTTTCTGATTGTTGTCAAATATACCAGATTTTTTATCTGGCACAGTGCCATCATTCTCATGGACTGGTGCACATGGTTCTCACGGGAGCCTTTGGAAGTTGCCAAATATGAAACCTACTTATAAAATCCAGACCCCACCTTTCAAAAGAGTAATATTAAACCAGAAATTTAAAGTAAATAAATCAAATACGTTTACCCCTGTGGGAAGACGGGAAGATCCGAGGGCTTCTTGTGCCTCAGAAACGTCATGTTCTTCAATGCTGCCATTGCCACTGCTGTCCCCTGAAGCCTGTGCAAAAACCAGTTATGGGAGGAAGTTCATCAAAGTCAGGGAAAAAAGTATGATGTCCAAAGAACTGGCTATTTAAATGAAGAAAAAAAACAACCCTTTTTTTGGTTGGTGAAGCCTCAGTGTCATTATGATGCTAATTTATTTCAGTACTTACAACATTCCATGAAAACGACTCTTCAGAAAAATAAAAGCCATGATTCATTTCCTGAAAGTTGTTTTTGACAAAATAAAATAATACTTTTTGAAAAAACAGGTTTGGGGACTGTACCGGAAAAAGCAAATCCCCCCCACGGATAGTTTTAAGCAGGATACAATGTTTCCAAGAAAAATTTAGTGTTATGAAACATGTCAAAGGGAAATTTACTTTGAAACCTCTGAGGAATTGAGAAAGTGTTTATAAGAATACTTACATAAGGGTCATCATCTTCACAATGATCTTCAGTAGTCCTTGGGTCAGATTTGATTGTCAGATGTTGAATCGAGCCCTACATGGAACATCAAAAACATTTCAAGGAAGTAGTATTTTAAGTAGCATGTGTGAAGGTGAGTAGGAGGGGTAGGAATTAAACAAAACAACAAAGTACCCCAAACTGTGTTCTGATTTACTTGGCAAATGGTCTGAAGCATGAAATTTCATTATAATAATCCAGATTTAAAGATATAAATATGTGCATAAATTTTCCTTTTGCAAAATGTAGAACAAATGGAAGCTACCAGAATATAGTGACTGTCATGTCCCAGTGACACTGTGGTCACCACACTGCACTGTTAGGTGAAGGATCTAGTCCTGGATTATATCTTACACTCTGTAAAACACTGTCTGCTTTATTTAGTTAAGAAGTGCATTGCAGCTCCAGAAGTGGCATGTGACAACCCTAAAAATGGAGACAAAGGATGGGAAGGGAATGCCCAATAAGTGATTAAGTGGGTCAGGAAGAAACCAGTTAAAAACTTTCCAGAAAGGAAATAAAGGAGATGGATTTTCTGATTAAAAATGCTTCTTTTTTCAGAGTCACAAACTGTACTTCTCAGTCTGACATGCTGAAGGAGAAGTAACTATTTCATTTTAAACATTTAACTCTTGTTTCTGTGAACACTTCAGGTATTTTAAGAAATGTTGGGGGATGTTTCTTTATTACAAGGCACAAATATGGATATTCATGTCAAGAACCAGTTTACATACAACACACCACCTAGAATATTTTAGACAGGAATAAAATTCGTAACTCTGTCATAAAAAATTCTCTAATTTAGCTACCATAAAATTAATGCAGTTGGTGTCTCATGAGTTTGCTGGTCTTCTGAGGCAATATCTCAGTTATCTCAACCATCCTGTTTCTCTCAAAACCTAATGGGCAACTCAGGTATTGAACCATGTCAGACTGACTGAACAGCTCACTGAAAAATCATACATGAAAGGAGGTACAACCATTTAAGCAGTTTCCTGGAAGTGACTTTTTTTTCACACTACAAGTACATTTGGAGAACACATTTTCTCCTCTTGCTCTAATCTGTGGCCCTGGATGGTAAAGGAAGCAAAATGTCGAGCCCTAATGTTTTCCAAGTGTTACTGCTAACCAATTCCTCCAACTAGGAAGGTCATGAATAGGGATGCAAGGTATGCAAAACTTAAGTCCCTCTCTGGGTCTTACGGCTGCTACTGCCTTCCCTGTAAAACTGGTTTGCAGCACCTGGCATCATCACTGATTGAGCTATACTCGGTTGTTGTCTGGTTTCTACTTTTCTTTACAAATATCAGGGCCAGATTTTCCTTTGGTTTCAATAAATCTGATGATAGTTATGCCCCTTTGTGTCTGGCAACCAGAGCCTTAGACACATTCCCATTAGCCAGAGCAAGCCAGCATCTGACATCTATTCATTTGCACAATCTTCGATTATTTGTTTCTGTTTTGGGCAATTAATGTAAACAGTTCTTTGCACAGAAAGAGAGTTTGAGTGAGTTTCAAGCATTTAGTTTTTGTACTGAAAAGCAATTGTGACATATGATGCATGAAGAAACAGAGGCACAGGAACCTAGAGTACAAGTCACAATTAGTGCTAATGAAGCACTCTGAGTATTGGCTGAATTTTATATACTTGATATAGCATAGGGAACAGCCTGTTTCAGTGGAAATGATTTACATCCACCATGCATTTCTGTCATCATATTTACAGATTTATTGGTAATAATCTCAGCAAGTGATCAACATGTGTTTTCCAGGTGGGATACCAAAGTGGTTTCCTTTTCTTGAGTGTTCCTCAATCCTCCTTAGAGATTAGGCATTCACAATACTCCAGTCCTCCTATTTGTCTAAGAAAGACAGTACCAACACAAAGTTTTCCTATATATCACTTTCCACCCCTTTTTTCCTGCTAATCCATATATTCTGTGATTCTAGGTGCTTAGACTAGTCAGACAAATGATAAAAATACATGAAACTTGCTGCTTATCAGGTGGAGCTCACAGCCTCTGAACTTAGGAACTCTAAGCCTCTGAACTTTATTTCCTAAAGACTAGGATTCACTCTGTTTTGTGCTGCTGCTTTACTAATTTAGAAGAAATGTTAATCTCACAAAACACAGTACAAGTTCTGAAGTACAGGAAATTCAAAGATAGGACAGATAAAGTGTTGCGTTTTCCTTTCCATTTGACAATGAGTTGATCTCACACACAGTGACTGCTCTCAGTGGCTGAGAATTTCAGCCAGGATGCAGCAGGAAGGATGTTTGCACTTAAGCTGAGAAGGCTTGGGAGACTTGTAGTAGTGGTTTTGTTGCATTCTATTTCCTAAAGCACCTGATGAACTTCAAATAACATATAAGTTATAAAAATACACCCTTATCTTCCAACTATCTTTACCTTTGACGACATCATTCTCCTTCTGATGTTGAATATGAATACCTAACTAATAAGAATTTAAAGCATTGGCTTCATGATAATGTATTCTCAGAAATTAAGAAAATTAATTCTCTGAAATCTGCCCTTCTTAGAAAGGCCATAAAAAACTATTTGACATATTTAATTTGAAATTTATAATATTCAAACTGAAGACTGAGCCTAATATCCAGACTACTAATAAAGTTCTGAGGATCTCAGTACATTTGTATATTAAACCTGAGGTCATGTAACTTCAGTGTCCAAACCCCAGCTAAGTATGGAAAATACAAGCTATATGATTGGACCCTCACTTGGGATATAGCCACTTTAAGCAGAATTTCTTGGGTAGAGAATACATGTATTAAACTCTAAGGCATGAGAATTTATCAGACAGCACTTACTGTGAACTTTTCCAATCCTGTGGCTCCTGCATTACCAACAAATATCCCAGAACCAGATTCAAATACCAAGGTTTGAGCAGACCTTTGAAGCCAAAGCCTCTGATATTCTTCACAGTCCATGAACAAAGCAACATCATTTCCCTCAACAGTCACTGTAAACCTATTCCACCTGTTAGTCATCACTGGCACTTTAAAGGAAGCAGCCTCTCGGGAGATATGGGATCCAGGCTCTGTGTAGTACATGATTATTCTCTGGGTGCTGTCATCAACTGGTGAAATCCTCAGTCCCAGGTAGATTGTTTTCTGGAAGGAATCTGTTATTGCAAAGAGCACTCCTCCACGGTCACTGTTTGGTTTCACAGTGACCATGATAGCAAAATCTCTGTAGAAAGGCGATGGAATTATAGCACTGGTCAGCCGGCCGATGTTGGAGTCTGGTCCAAAGCTGTAAGCTGGGAATCCTCCATAGCCCGTGACAAAGAAGACAGAGGGAGGAAGAGGGACTCCTATTAACTCCGTGAGGTCAAGGTGTCCTTTTGAGCCTCGTTCTGTGCATGAGAAAAAGTGTGTTATTTATCCTTGCAGTACACAGCCCATTTGATTTACATGATTTCAGGAAGGCCTGAAAAACTGAAATGCAGGAACATTCTTCTGATACTTCAGGCCGCGGTCCAGGTAGTGCTTAAACATGTCTAGCTATGTATACATGCAATTCTTCATCCTTTGACTAATGGAGGTTACTTGCTGAAGAAAGGCACAAGTAAACATTTGGTGAAATTGAATAGCAACAGTATTTCCTGCAACATATATTTACTTCAGCTGCCCATAAACTGCAAAAAAATGCTGAATTTGCTTGCATAGTGGATTCAGTGGAAAATGAGCAACATTTGTTTTCTTAAGTAAATTGAGATCCTTTTTTGTCACAAAGATAAAAATAGTTTTCTACAAACTGCATGGCACAGTTTCACAAAACAGGATAAAATTTACAGTGAGTTTGGTTTAGCTCATTCAGTTACCTATGTCTACAACAGAGGTTAGATTTTATTTATGTTCTATTTTCACATTTTTCTCCTTAACTGCACTGCATATATACCAAATGCTATTCAGCAATCAAAACTCATTTTTGAAATGAGAGTATTTATGTTTTGATAAACAGGCAGAATTGTGTATCTGGGCAAACATACCGAGAGAGAAAACTCCTATCAGGCGATGAGGGAGCAGTGATAACAGCTAAGTATCTGCACCCAGTTTTAACTGGAACCTTGGGAAGGCACACTCTAGCAGCATACCAGAAAGAGAACTACCAATTTTCTTCTCCTAAGAAGTAAAAGTAAGCAAAAAAAGTAATATTTTAATCACAATGTGTGATTCAGATCTGAAACTATACAGAAATCCTCTTTCAATTTTTAAACTTATTCAGTTACCTGTAACCTGTAATGGCTACATAGACTGAATAAATCCAAATGGAATAGTAGTGGAAAAAGTATGACAGTCCATCTGAATATGGCAAGCAAAACGAACTGAAAAACTTTGCTTAAAATACCTGATTAAAATCAGGCAAAATAAAATAATCTTACTCTGCTTTGTAAACTGGCAAGCTGTTTCTGATGGAGTGCTAGAGAGTTTTTTAGCTGCAATGTACTTCTGTTGTTCATTGCTCATATGCAGTATCAGCCTGAACTATGCATTGTAAAATGTTTTTCATTGGTAGTAGTGGCTTTGCAAAGTGTAAAGTGTTCTTCCTGTGCCAAAGATGTTATAGTACAGCTGAAATAAATCCTAATCAATCTCCTTCTCTGTACTTTACAATCATAGAATCATAAAGGTTGGAAAAGACCTCCAATATCATCGAATCCAAGTGTTAACCCAGCCCCACCATGTCCACCACTAAGCCATGTCCCCAGCTGCCGCACTCACACACCTTTTAGACACTTCCAGGGGGAACTCATTAACCAAAAAAAAAGGCTGATGTGCTTAATACAGAAACAATTGCCCTAAAATATTTTTGAAAGTATAGATGTTTTGTTTAGACACAGAAACACTAGCTCCTCATCCAGAAACCAAATCCCTTTGGCACTTTGAAATGCTTCGCCAGATAGATTTTTTTTCCCCCTCTTCCATAGAAAGTGAGTATACTTCTTTTCTGGCCAAACACAGCCAACAATATTTTGATTGTGAGTCTAATATTGGGTCATGTTTTTCTATTCACACATAAAGAAACGTCCACTGCAAACAAAATACATAAACCATTACACAAGGATAAGAAGGTAAGGAAAATATCTTGAAGGATAATATAGGAACTATATACAGATACCAAAGCTACATCCAAGAGTCATCATAAAGTGACCAAGAAAGGAGATGGAAAATATCTAAGGTGTCCTGCAATCAAGCTTGGACAGTAGGATGCATCCTAGGAACAAAATTAATAAATACAACTGTAGTTTCACATTTCCCATTCTCAAGGGGAGATTTGGTGATTGGAGAAGAGCCTGTTCATTCTCCCCACATGTGTGGAGCTGCAGTCTAGTTTCAGTTTCCCAGTCACTTACCCAAAACATAGAGTAACACATACAGCCCCAAACACGAGCTCTTATAGCACAGCCTCTGAGACAAACAAAACGTGTTTGCAAAAGGTGGCAGCAAAAGACAGGAAAGAATCACGATTTTCATTTCATTGAGTAGAACAAGATAAAAGGCCCAGGAAGAGTCTGAACTTCAGTGAGGCTGGGGTAGAAGCTCGCAGCTATCCCCTGCAGAAAATCCTAACAAAACAAGAAGTGTCTAGCCAAATTCTGAAGTTACAGCTCATACCAGCTCTTAATGGGTTTATGAGGACCTAGAGACACAGTTAAAAGCAGAATACAGACCTACAACCACAGGTTTTCAATTATCTCTAACAAAATTAATGTCTCCCTAATGCCGTTGTGTTAGAATACAAATACTCTCTTCTTCCCTTACATAAATAGGTAAATGCTATGTTATTTTAAGTACCTTGAAGCCAGCAGAGCACTATGTTGCACCAGAATAGTTTTGTTTCAAACACTACCAAGGCACTGGATATTGGGGAGCATTCACAGTTCATCCTATTTATATCCATGTTCCCTAGGCCTGGGGCACTGGAAGGTATAGTACAGAAGCAGCTTTCATACTAGCTGTATTTTATCTCAATGAGCAGAATCCCATAAATCGGGATGGTATTTTTATAATTTAGAGCTATGAGTTGTGCTGAACTTTGAATTTGTTACTGTTTGTTACTGTATATTATAGTTGGAAACAGGAAACATGTGAAAAGCACCAGTGTGCTGTAAAAATCATCCTTTAAGTCAGTATATGGAGTGTTTCAGGACTGCAGAAGACAATAGTAGTGGTTAGGTTGTTGTTTTTTGGGGTTTTTTTCCTTATGTTGTGATTTTTTTATTGTAATTACTTAGGCAGTGTGGAGTTTTGAACCTGTGGGGTCCTTTTTTCACTGTTCACAAGGCATGAAGTACAGTGGAAAGAAAAAAAACCTACCTCCAAGTAGTCTTGGAGGCATGCTACATTTGTTTTAGATGTTAAGGCACAAACACAGTATTTAAATGCTATATGTTTAGATGTTTATAAATTGGAATGGAGGAAGAGGCAAAGAAAGGTCCACACTAATATAATTTAACTTTTTACACCTATCTGTGACTTTTTGGTTAGGAGTCTTCTTTCAGATGCAGTTTCTGGCACCCTCAGCACTGTCTCTGGACTGTGCAAATATGTTACCTCATCCCTGTTGCCTACTTCTCATGTTTTCCCTCATGGGGCAGAGTAGTCCCAATGCTGGGCCTGATCCAAAACCCTTGGATGGTTAAGCTGCATCTCAGAGTCATAGAATTCTTTGGGTTGGAAGGGACCTTAAAAATCAAGTAGTTCCAGCCCCTTTACCATGGGCAGGGGCACCTTTCACTGGGCCAGGTTGCTCAGAGCCCTGTCCAACCTGGCCTTGAACACTGCCAGGGATGGGGCATCCTCAGCTTCTCTGGGCAACCTGTGCCAGCAACTCACCATCCCTGTAAGTAAACAACATCCTCCTGATATCTAATCTAAACCCATTCTTTGGTTTATCTGTCTGACCACTACATGCCCTTGGGAGTAGTCCCTCTCCAGCTCTCTTGTAGGCCCCTTTAGGTACTGGACTTTGCTATAAAGTCTGAAAGCTTTCTCTTCTCCGGGGAAGATGCTATCAGGATGTCATATTGAAAGCTACTTTAGGTATATGACCAGAATCTGGAATTTTCTTACAAATAGTAATTTAAAACATAATATTATTCACTGGGAGTGGGGTATTTGTACTTCCTGTTGTCTACAAGAGCTCATATAAAACTTGGAATACCCACAGTCCCTGTTTCTAGCTGATACACCACACTTAGACACAACCTAACTTCAAAGGTGGTGGAAAGCACACTACCACTCAGGCTTTGGGAAACTGCTACAACTGAGTCAAAGGCTACAGGATTACAGATAAGGACTCTGTTTGTCAGCCTACTTTTATCTATGGTTTCACCACTAGAAATTATAACAGAAGCAGAGTTCAAGGGCAAAGCCCTCACCTCTGACATAGACATTTTAAAATACACAGCCTCATTAAAAAATATACAGTTCCAATAGCCTCAATCTGATATAAAAAAAAAAGGAGCAATATTGACAAGTCCTTTGTGCAAAAGAACATGATTGGCAGTGGTCTGGTGAGACCAACCCAAATCTTGCCACAGAAAGACAAAAACACTGCTGCTGCCTTTCTTGCTGTGACAAGATGCTTGATGTGGATTATCTCAACTACACGAATGCAAAGACTGAAGTTACAAATGTTTGTTGTACTTCGCCCCAACCACTTAAATTCTAGCAGTAATATTAATTCAGATGATATTTTAAGGGTTGTCCCATTTATTTTTTACTATTTTATTTTTAGCTAGAAATGCCTGTTAACAATTATTCAGTTGCCACATTTAGCCCAATTCTACTCCAGGTTAAGGTACCATGGCGGGTACATAAAGGTCAGAATAACATGCTCATGTGGTTGCTATTTGCTAAATATAAGAAGTTAACCACTCTGTTGCTAAGACTATGACACTCAAGGGAGGGCTTGGATGGCTCCACACAGATGGGAGTGGGATGAGTGCTGGCTTTTATATTAAATTATTATTTTCCCTTTATTTTTAGCTTAACTTCAGTATTTTCCCCTGTTTCTCTTCAGACACTTACATTGGAGCTGCTCCTGGCCCATGCCTGTAAAAGTCCATTCACTCCATGGTCGTTGACTCCCATCCTGTGCAAGAGCGCCCTGTTTCACCACTGTCCGCTGCTGCATGAACCTTGCTGGCAGCTCCATTTCATGTTCTTTTAAGGAAATGGGGTAAAAGCAATATTCTACAAGGCTTTCAAAGCCAAACCAGGCTCAGAGTAGCCAAGACGCGGCACTTCTCTGTCTGTAAACTTGAGCCAAGCTGACCTTACTTCCCTGTCCTCTTCCAGTCCAAATAATCATAACTCCAGGTTGTGAGCTCCCTTTCCAGCAGCACAAATAAACCACCTTTGTCTCAATGGTGCAGAGCCTCTGCCGCCTCTACTCTGCATTCAAAGAGATGCTGTAACTGTAATAGAACACTATTTTATACTGAGTGCAGTTACGAGGTGCAGTAAGAAAATTACTTTTTCCCTGCTGCCAAAGTACTTTTATTTCACAGTTAACAAGAAATATTTAGAGTAATATCATAAAGCAGAGAAGGATTTCTACATCTACTGAACAAAATTTAATCAAGTACTGCAAAGAAAAAATGGGTAATATTGTAACACAGCCCCAGATGTGCTGCCTGAAATGGAAGAGGCCAACGTCATTGCTACTACCAGGATAAACAGCATTGGCTCTGCTTGAACACATTTTAGAATACACTGTCGGAAAACATGGATAGAATATATTGGTATTAGGGGCTGCAGCATTTCCTTCCAGATGCCTCAGGAAACCTCAGAAGCACTTTCTAGTGGTGTTGCACACCCGGACGACAGGCTGCAGCCAGCAGGAGCTGGGGTACCCACTGACACGCCAGAGCAGGGCCGGCATTCCTTACAGAAAACCGTGTTCCAACACTTTCTGCCAGCTCCTGCTTTTGCGTCACTGTCATTCTGCCCTCTACTGGGCCAAAGTGCTTAAACATAGTTAATTAAATGGGCTTCTATTTTGCAAAATGCATCGTTTGGGAGTTCTTGTTTGAGAAACTATATTTCATTACAATGCTTTCAAACTAATCACCACCACCAAAATGCTGTCTTCCATACTATCAGTTTTCTGATTTTTTTTTTCCTGATCTAGTGTTTTGTCAGTTTTTCGACTAGAAGATCTTCCATATATTTTTGGGCAACTTTCATTTTGCACATAAACCCAAGGCTTTTTAATGTGTACTCAATGAACTGTAATGTGTATTCAATGAGCTCCTATGATGACAAAAATCTATGTTTCAAACACACTGGTTTCTTTGGGCCACAGCAGTAGAGAATACAAAATACAGCATAGACATTTAATATTCATCATCCTTCTTTCCTCAGAAATAGATGACAGGAAAAAGTGGGAAATATTTAGCAAGTCAACTCCAGTAGTGAGGCAAAGCTAACTGAGCTGTTAACCAAGTCAAGAGACTGAAACTACAATCTGAAAGAGTCTTGTTTTTCTTTCTGAGTTTGCAGCCCCCTAACATGTCTCTGGACTTGCTCTCCTTCTATCATGCCAGGTTCACACTCTGCTTATGAGGCCTTTGGAGCCTTTTAATTACCTGTGAATGGAACCCTTTTTCTCATGCTAATCTTTTGGGCATGTGCCCAAACAATAAGTTCAGACCTTTCTTTAAAATTGCATATAATCTATATATTCCATATGCATTTGTGCAAAAAGCAAAGGCAAATAGTACAGATGCCCTTCATGGAAAAAGATATCCAGACTTGCTATGACATCCAGCCTCCTAAAGATAACTTGACAAAGTTAACCTTGTAAAAATTACGGAGTCTGGATCAAATATTGCAGCTGTTCAAAAGCAGGCACCTGTGACCAGGTTGGACCCTGACTTTATGAAATGAAGTCTGTGTGTGCTGCACGTGTGTAACTGCAGTATGGGCTGTTTGATTGCCAGCTAGAGATACAAATAGCTTTAAATGACTGCAGGAGAGCAGGAGCTTTTGCGTTTCACCACTAGGATGCAACACCAGCACTTCATAAATCAGATGGGAGCTTTGGATGAGGAGAGAACATTGCTTAAGAATCACCAGTGTCAGTGTCTGCTTTGCAAGCTCTTTTACAACATCGTAGCTTGGATGTTTTAATTTCCATTACGTCTATTACAAAGCAGATGTGAATTATCACACTATCCTTCTTCTTTCACAATGGCCCCAAAAAACAGACAAAATACATTGTCTTCTGTGGATTTTCTTGGGAGGAGAATATATTGGTATTCTTGTTTTCCCACTCTCTTTTTTATCTGGAATTTTAAGGGAGAAAATTATCACTGCCCGCATTGTAAAAAAAAATAAAAAAATTATATTTCTAAGATGATGAAGACAGCTCACTTTTAAAGTACTGGCAAAGGCAGTCGACACTTTCCTTGATTTAACAGTTGTACATGCCAGGAGAGAGTCTCTGCCCAAATGTGGAAAAACAGGCACTGACATAGCCTGGCACACTGACCTGAATATAAATTCGCATCCCATATAAAGAGATTGAATGAGAAGCAAGGATAGAAAACACTTAATCAGCAGGTCCCACAGTTGCCCCTTCTGTCTTTCCTAGACTCTGTTTCCACTACAAGGTTCTGTCATAGAACAGGGGAATAAGAAGGATATGGGCAGGTGGGATTTGTGAGTTAAAATTTGCTCCATGAAAATTAGAAACCTTCAGCCAGAAATGCTCCTTCACTCCTCACACCTGAATGACCAGAACACTACCTTCTCCCTGTATTTCCCATGAGTATCATGACTTCCTGCTTTTCCTCTAACAGTGTGAATGACCCAGAAAACTCTCACCTCTAAGGAAATCCTGCTCCAGACAATCAGGTGCAAAGTCAGTGCCTGTGTGAGAAGACAGATGTGATGTTCCGTGCTCATGCCACTTTCAGGACATGTGTTTCATCCCAGCAGTAAAAATCTTTCACACTGCTGTTCAGTGTGCCTTCAGGCCAACTTTGTATGCTGTGTGAAGTTTGATCTTGTAAGCAGACCCTACCCAAGAACACTCAAGGACAAGTATTATCTCGTATATGGCTGTGAAGGCTGCCTGCAGCGACTTTTTGAGTGGCATGTGAGAGAAACAAAATGCTGATAATAATTTTTGTATCTTCTACAGTCTGTTGTGGTCTCTGTGTGATGGAGGCTGATACACTTATAACACATCATCAGAGCTCTAGGCAAAGCATTATGAGACCTTCCTCATGAAGCTAAGCTGAGAGTAGAAAATCATTCCCATTCAGACAAGATGAGAACAGAAAAATATAAATGCAGTAACTGAGGTTATGTTTTGGTCTTTGTTGTTTTTTATTTTTAAAAATTAAGAGCTATACACCCAGTAAGATTACAAAATCTAGAGGATTTTTTATGCATCCTTGACTCTTCCATGGTGCTTTGAGACCTGATGACAGTGTAGCACTCTGAGGTGAATAAGCTCCCCATCCTTTTATATTAAGCAACAGAAGTTGATATTTTGCTACTAATGTTTTATTTTCAAGTCCTTATGAGGACTTCCATTGTCTTCCAGGAGCATCCCATACATAAATGTTCTTAAATGTATGCACCATATTTATAAATACTTTTTACCCTTCTAAGTGAATTCTCATGTATTCTTTACATTATTAGATTTAGTAGCTAATAGATTTGATTTATAAATGGCCAGGATTCAGGGAAGTTGAGAAAAGATTGTAAGGTAGATGATATGAGAACAGTAAATACTAAAAGCATGTCTTGTATTGCGCATTAGTATCTCTGACAGCTAAATTCTTTTACAGCATAAATGCACCAATAAATATGTAGAAATAAAATCTAGCCAACATAGTCCTTCTTTTCCCATCTTCCTTTTTCCCAAGAATTTCGTTTCCCAAGAGCTATGTTACATTGCTTTTATATCTTAGTATAAATCACATATGCTTCTACTATGCTAGTTTTTTGCATTTCCCCAGTGAATGCACTGAATTTAAAAAAAAAAAAAAAAGTTGATTGATTTTAAACAAGATATCATAAAAATGCCATTTCTAGTCAAAAAGCTCTAGGTTGAAATCCTGGCTAAAGTCCTAAGTGAAAGACCTTCTGGTTTTAAAATGGTTACTTGATATAAATTCCTAGAATTTGGTGTTATGATTGGATTCTGTTACCAGAAAAGGATAAGCACTCACTAAAACTTTTCCAGCATTTAAGACATCTTATGCAAACATGTTGTTTCTCCAAACAGTCCCTCTCTAAGTGGAGACACAAATACATTTCCCACCCTTACTCTGTTCCTGATCCATGAGGTTTTAAAGATTTAATGGCTATCAGTCCGCTGCGTCTTTGTCAAATTTGGTGCTTAGAAGTTCAGACTCAAAGCAGACTCAGAAATCATTGCACAGACATATGCTGCAATAATATTTGCATTATTTCCTAGTGAAACCAAGTTAAACTCAAAGGAACGCTGTAATACCTGCATACAGATATCCTCTTAAAAACAAATACAACGAGTTCTTTTTTTCAGCTCAGTGGAGTAACTGCTTTTACTACTTACAAACCACAGATTTCCCACTGGGGACCTCACACATGGTCCCATGCAACAGTAAACTAAACAAATCTGATTTCAGCTACATGGCTTCAGAAACAAATATTTTGCAAAGCATCTTTTAGAGGAATTGCTAACTTCATTAAGAATATTGAAGTTTTCTTTTGAAGGCAAATGAAATAAAAATGGGATGCTGGATATAGGTATTTCACCCCATTCATACAGATGGAGTAATGCAATGCAGTGACTTTACTTTCACCTGGCTTCAAATGCGCCCAGCCTCATACATTACATTACCCATGGTTTTGGGATTTTCTTTAAAACCAGAAATTCTAGAAGTTCAGAAAAATCCTCAGATGCAGACCTACTCACTGTTGTCTCTGTTAGACAGCTCAAATACCTTCAATCAGTTCTACAAACAAGATTTATCATATTTTTTAAACGGACATATTACTGTGGAACACCAATAAACTGTTCATTTTTTCCCATTATATGAATTGTGTTATTCTATGTAGATGATGACTAGAAGTGTTTTCTCATAGTGTAGCCGCATTTTCAGGCATGTATTCCCCCTTTTCAGTCCATCCTTTTCTACCCCTCATCACATGAACCAAAATGCAGTCTCAAGTAGTAGCTTTAGAAAATTGAGGGAGATAAAACAATCTTTCACCCTGATTCAAAGCTTCAATTCTCTTGTGCTATTTCCAAGGACATGTGACAGGAGAATTGTGGCAACATTGGAACAGCCCATGGATCAGACCTTTCAGCAATGCACTCACTGTTCGGATCAGATCTAGCATATAAAAAAAATTTTCTATGTACACATATGTGTACCAAAGCTAGAGTTACCTAGCTGTGATATCATTGTTCACTGCCTGATGACTTAATCAGAGAGACTAGATTGTCAGGTAGACCATAATTAACTGTAAAATCACTGACTCAAAGTGAAGTAGAAGATAATACATTTCCCAACTTGGTAATATTAATTTTAACAGCTCTACTGTCTTGCAGAATTATTGAACTAATTCTGATGTCTGTGCAGCTTATTGCCCTCACAAGCAGTTCTCCACTATTTGTACACAATATGAATTAATCAATACCTTCTGTCTAGAAAAACTGAAACATCTGTTATATTTTATTCAGGATTTTAAGCTGTATGACCAAAGGGAAAAAAATGTACTTTTTTTTTTTAATCACACACAGAATATATTATGTTTTACATGTGCATGGCCAAAAATAATTTAATTTCCTCCAGAGTATTTAGAGAAGAGATGAAGTCTTATTGTTGGTAAATATTATATTTTTAGTTCACTCAAATGTTATTTGAGACAAGAGCTGAAAATAGACAAAAGGATAAAAGAAACATACAGCAGTAATTCTTAGGTCTTGATACTTGATATACAGTTGAAAGTCTTTCCCAGAGAAGTCTCAACTACGTGCTATCCCTAACTTGGACAGCTGATTGCTGATTTACATCTGCATCCAATATTTATAAATCCATTTAAAATGTGATGGTATTTTGGTCTTCTGCTTTTAAAAAGTTGGTTGACACAAAATGTTGTTCTTTTGGCTTAAATTTCAAAGGCTACTTTCTCAATACCATTTGTGTTGTGACAAGAATGAGTGATGACCTTAGAATTTATTGTGTTTTTCCTAATGCTTGTTTGAATTGAAGATTCAGAAAGTCAAAAAACCAAACTCACATAATAAGCAACAAACCACAACATTACTGGCATTTTTTGCCTTTGATTATATGCTTTGCTCTTTATATTCACTGTTGTATTTTAGGACACTGGTTTCACCAATTTCACTCATGATAAGCACAGCTGTGTGTTAGTAATAGCACAACCATGTTGCATAAAATTTTAATTAGATCTGAATTAAAGCACGCCCTTTGATGCATCAGACTCTAACAGAAGTCTCCAGGTAGTGGAAATTGCAGCATCGTGCAGCCTAAAGGCTGTTTTCCGTGTTCCCTGTTCTTTCAGCTCTCACCTCCTTTTTCTTCCACCATCAGCTGGAATCACTTTCCTCCTCCACCATTCCATATGTAGTCAAATACACCTCATCTTTGTTCTTTGTTTAGCAGCTTCTTGCCAAAACCATGGGACAAAAACATGCTATCCAATGTGCTGAGCTGCAGCTTCAGGAGGCATTTTTCAAAGTGTAGGCTGTATGACACATCTTACAGGCAGTGCTGTAGCCCTCTTCCCTAAGAACATACTGCAGCTTAATCTTGTTCTCTGGTGTATGCTGCACACACTGCCAGACCTGTCAACTTGTACAAGCCAACAGGCACCAAAAACTTCAGTCCCTTCTGAGTGTGTCAACATTCTTTACAATAAAAATATCACAGTAATCCTCCAAACTTTCCCTCTCTGTCTCCCATTCCCTACTTACATTAGCAGACCTATTAAGAAAATGTAAGGTGAACAGGATCTAATTATTCCCCCCTCTTATCAGTCTTTGAAAAGAATATTAAGCTTAATATTTGGTTTTGTTTTCTATTTTTGCCAACTGATCTAGTCATTGAATAGTAATACCAATGCACACTTTTCTGGGCATGCAGTAATTAACATGACTGCTATGGAATCACAGGGATAACCTGTTCTTCTGGCATCTATAGGTCACAAATCCTGCTGACAAATACCTTGATATGTTCAGTTTCATTCCTTGGAAGCTGAGCATCAGGACTTCAGTTAACATTCAGTGAGCTTTGACCTTCTTTGTACATGCTACTCTATGCACAAAATGCAGCAGTAATAAAAAGCATTCAAGTAACAGAAGGTTACTTGAATAGGTTACTTGTAATAAGTTAAACCTGAAACAGTTATGAAAACTGAGATTTCTTTTAAATACTTTTTTGATTCTCAGGAGCTCTGTATGTACAGTCAAAAAAACCAAAGCGTAACTGATTTTCACATGGGGTGAATAATGGTAGTACTGTTGCTTTTAGTACATCTATGATAATTTTATATAATACAGAAGCTACTCTCAATAACCAAACTGAGACTGCAAGTGTGGAAACATATGGTTGATAGCAAACCCAAACTTGTATTCATCAGTTATTTCATCACTTTCTTATTTAATCATCACCCTCTTATTTAAATGCTAAATATGCTCCATAGAAATATGTTACAATTTGACATGATCATTGCAGCTGAATGTAGAAGATATAAAGCGTACATTGAAATTTTCAATAGAGAAATTGAAAATATCTGTTTGCACACACCCTCCCCAAGAACTTTTCCATACAGATTAGCTTCTTTGTAAGCCAGGACGGTTCTCAGTGGACTGCCTGGCAGCTGCGTTGCTTGCTTTGGAGTACCACCAAGGAACTAGCTGATACAGCCTGTGAGGTCATATGTAGGGGCTTTTCTGTTATTTTAAAGTAAGTAAAAGAATCACAAAATTATTTTGGCTTATAGAATGCAAATACAGAACTTCAGACTCAAAGGGGCGAGAGGTTTATCTTGGATCTGGCATGATGTCTCTTTCTGCAGCCGAATGACCACATAGACAAAGTCACACAGATATTAATGTATTGGGCTACACTCTCATATCTGGAGCCTGAACATCTGCAGCGACCTCAAGTAACCTAGTGAATTCTGGTGGGCCAGACAACGTAGACAGGTTCTTAAAAACCACTTAGCAGATATCTAGAACTGTGTCCCAGTAGAGATTCCATGCCAGACTGAAAGGGAACAAACAGAAAGATACACATTCTGATAGGCAGGAAAAATGACATTCCAAAGAAATATTAGAAATACTGCCAGTATCTTTATTACATCCATCTTACTTGGCAATTTTTGGTGGATAATAGCAACTGCTATTAATTACAAAAAGAAATATCTACTCAGAAACACAGTTAGTGTCAGCATCTGCTAGTAACATTCAATCTACTTATGAAGAAGTGCTGTATTTGAATGGCAACAAAATACATGTAGATATAAAATAATGGATGTTTTCACCGTTGTCCATCCCTATATGACTTTTCCTTGTCTTCAGAAACACTTTTGGAGAAAGTGGTACCCTGGTCCATTGGTTTCATCACAGTGTCAAAGACTTCATGTTGTAGCAAAGAATTCCTTATAAGCAAAGCAAGAATGAACTATAAAGAATTTGACAGAACTTCTTTATATATATATATACACACATATTTTTACACACACTCACTTGTGTTTTCCAGAGGAAATGTGTCTGGAGAAAAGAGAGCTTGGATCTTTTGAGTCTCTTATACTTGAGCTATTAGAGGCAACTTTCTCAAAGAAGTGCCAAGGATCTGACACACGGGACCTTATTAATAAATTCTTAGTAATTTACATAAAAACATGAAGGGAGGGCTGAAAGAGGATGGATCCAAACTATTTTCAGTGGTGCCCATGGACTGGAAAAGAGGTGAGAGGCACAAACTGAAACTCGGGAAACCCTCTGAGCATGACTAAGCTTTCTCACTCTGAGGATGACTAAGCACTGACACAGGGAGTTTGTGGAATCTCCTTCCTTGAAAATATTTTAAAAATGGTCTGGACATGATCCTCAGTAACAGGTGAGCAAGGGGACTGGACCAGGTAACTTCCAGAGGTCCACTTCAACATACAAATGAATAGACTCTAAGATATTTATTTTCCCCAATTATTTTGTCCTTTAATTTCAATGCTTTTCATAGTGGAAAGAGACACTGATTGACTTCCCACTTGGAAGTCCCACTTTATTTTCAATGTAATGTGTCACTAAGGAGAAATTGTCTAAAAACCAAAGATTGACTACATCTTGCTTTGCAAACCGCCAGACTGCTCAGGTAGTTAACCATCATAGCAGGTGATGGCACCAAAAGCCTACAAGCCTGAACTCTCCTCTTGATCAAAGCTGCTGAGGTACATGCATGTACAGATATGTTTGTGCCTATAAATATACTTTAAAAAAATTGAACTTATCCAGCTCTCATTATATAATGATAAAAAAATTATTTCTGAGACTACATGAACCAAAACACGGAAGTGTGACAAATTATTTCAAATTATGCAACCACTCTGGAATTCCCATAAACATTAAAACAGTATCTGGTGGCAGATTTTTTTTTCCTAAATAAGAGCTGCTCAGTCTAGTTTTCAAGCAGTTGGTGAAATGTTTGCTAACAGCAGGGCCTTATGCTGATCCAGTTTTGCCTATGTGGCAGCTATAGATATTCCAGACTAAAGATCGGATATTTATTGCTCATTCATTTCCACTGAGACAAGTCTGAAATGGGCCCTTATATTTGTACTTAGCCCAGTAATGGAAGAGAATAAAAACAGAAGCCTGGTTTTCTGGCATGCTTCCTGCACTCAAATGCAACAAGCATGAAGATGTGGAGCACTTCAAGTAGGAATGGTTGTGGTTTTCTCTCCTGATAAAGAACCCAACCCAACAACAAATAGCCAACATAAGGCAGAGAAATTATATGCTGAAAAGTGAAAAACAAAGCACATACCTTCCACAGACAACTGGAAAAAAATCATACTTCCCTTTGAAAATTTATTTTACTGTTGCGTCATAAGCAGCTAGCAGGACTGCAGCATTTACTCACCATAGTCACCAATGAAATTAACTGACTGTGACATTTTTGAGTGAAAAAGAGTCTTTGTTCAAGCCAAAGAAAATCCCTCAAGAGGGATTTGAAATACCTTGTGAGCTGTGATTATTTTCATGCACTCATTTTGTGTATTTTTACAATTTTTTTAAATTAGGTTTTTAAATTGATGAAATCAGCACAGCACAATTCTTATGATACAAAAATAATTATTTTAAGAGATGCATTGATATTCATTATCTTATTGTAAAATAAAACCTGAAGCTATGCCAAATGTCTTTGGATTATAATTCTGGCATAGTTTAACAATACAATAAATTTAGATTCCAAGGTTTCTGCAATTGTATAAAAACATCATTGCCGGCTAATGTTAAGGCAGAAATTTCCAGTTTAGCTTTGTAGAGTCTGCCTTTACAGCTTGTCAGGAATTGTTTGTCTCCTTGCTAGTCCTACAAAGCCAGTATGAGGGGATTGAGTCTTGAGCTCATTAACTGAACTTAATGTTCAAATGTGTTTCAGCTTAATGTTGAAATTTGTATATTCCTGGATTGCCCAATTCTGTGGCCTACTTCTATGTGAAATTATAAATCCTTCAGCTCTTTCAGAGGATTGGGTCTTGCCTGAAATTATTCTACTTGCCTGACAGATTTTCAGTCTTTTCTTTCAATTTATTTTCTGTTGGAAACTGTGAAATACAACCAAGTCCACAGGAGATTTTTACAGTGCACATAATACTCCACTATTTATACTTCCCAGAGTTCATTCTCTTCAGTGAGCTAAACACTACAGAAAAGAAAGAATGCTTTACAGAACACATGTAGTTACAACTTTTAACAATTTAGAGCCAGGGAAAGGTAAATTGAAATTACGTTTAAATACTTTTCACATTTTTCTATTTAATTTCCAAGAGGATCCCAAGATGAAAGAAAGAAAATTAACTGGATACCTAAACATAACCCTGCTTTACTTTTTTCTTAATTTCTTTATAATTTCTTCATACATATTATGATGGTTATGCTCCTGACAATCAGTTTTAAAATTAATTTCTCAGTTTTCATTTTGATGGTAAAAATGAACACAAATTGTTTAGCTTGTGAATCAGATTCACTTATGAAAAAATGTGTTTCATTTAAAAAAATGAAGCCCAGGAAAGTCTCACCTGCGAAACATATCATCTAATGGCTAAATGCCTCACTCAACATCAGATCTAAAACATGATTGCAAAATAATAGGATTTTTTTCAAAGCACACACTGCTTGACTGTTTTCTTTATACAAAATGCTCCAGTAGCTGCCTTTCTCTTTCTAGAGTTTCCTACATTCCATTGGAATTTCTTCCATTCCATACATTCATCAATGGGGTTACTGTTCGATTTACAGCAGCCTCAATTCACAGTTTGGGAAAGATGTTTTTCTAGGTGCAGATCTGTTAAAAAACAAACCTCTGTCAATTTTTAATTATTTTTTGTGAAGCTGTACTGCATTTGTCCCCAGCATGCTAAGGGTTATAAGAGGCTGTGCAGAGCAAAACTATGTATTTTAGAATCACGTTTAATAACTCTCAGATTTTAATGCATAGATTTTGCAAATCATATTTAGAAGCAGTCAGAATTCTCTGCTTATTTAATATAGTCTTCAATGCTGACACCAGAATTGCTGAAAATAATAAAACCAGATACTTCTTCCTTGACCATAGAGTACAAACCCTTCTAACAGACTGGAATCCAGTGTTATATCAGGGTGGAATGGAGTAACAGTGTGCACAGGAGAGGATGACATTGCCAGTGCTGGTTTGCAGAATCATCTTCCCAAGAAACATGATGTTTTTGCTTCCAATTGCCAGGTCAGAGGGAATGCCATGTATATCAACCCATTAGAAGGGTTAAAATTCTTATCTCTAATGAGGTCTATCACATCTAGGAAGTTCAGGGCTAACCACGTTAAGCCAAAGCTGGTTTGATCTAATAGTGATCATAATTTGAATGGAAAGTTGAAATAGATGATCTTCAGACCTCCTTTCCTTTCAATCTGTATTTCCATTATTTGTTTTACAGGTAGAAAATAATCTTTTATAGCTGCCATTACTCACTGAGAGGTCACTGAGAATATTATTAACATTTTAAAGAGGACAACTCCACTATGAGAATGCTGAGACCATTCTGCACAATGCATGCACTTGAAATCAAGAACCTGCTCCACTGATTTGCTAAGGAAGTAACAAGACTTTAGAAAAGTCTTGGAGGAGTAGAAGCATGGTAGACAGCATTCTTTTGAAGAAACCTTTACAAAAAGGTTTGTAGAGAAGCACATGGTGGTGAAAGGGAGCTGTAAGCAACAAATTCTAGGAAAAGGGAGTGAATAGGGATTGCAGTAAAAAGGAAACCTGGAAGATGTCTCAGTCTCCTGGAGTGCTATGAAGCGCCATGCATGGTAAATGCCAAGCTAACAAACACCTAAACATTTATACAGCTCTCCTTGCCAGATATTTTCCATCATAGTAATTTATATGAACACAATCCTGGAAAGTGTAGAAGAGCAGCTTCCCAAGTTCTGTTTTTATCAGTTTCAGAAGATACTAGACATTTTCTAGCCTCTTCTCAAGTATTAGTAGGCTGCAGGATGGTGTTTCTTGGACTGGTTCAGAATAGCACTTAGAGATGTGCGTTTAGGGGTCTTTCCCCACAGATGTGAGTACTCATGTCTCTAAATCAGAGACATACTACTGAGCTGTAGCTGTGCTGTCTTCTTATTCATGATCATCTCATTATTAAAAAAGTAATGTGAAATTTCCAAAACGAATCTCTGACAATCAAAACTAATGGTGTGTTTAAAAGGCTGGGCACCTTGATGCTTTTTAAAAGGATGATAAAGTTTTCCCCTGTTAGCTGATGTTGTCCTCATTGTTCCTGACATCAGAGTTCAGTATTTTCTGGCTAAATCTATGTTAAATTCATATATCATTGAAGCATCGCATAGCTACAGCAGAATAATACTATCCAATATCATTACTGTGGAAAGTTAACAGACATCCTACTGATAGGCAGTAGTAACTCCCTCAAAAGTAATGCAAATGGCTAAAAGATTTTTTGTTTAAAATGGAAAGAAAAAGCACCTTTGTGTGAAGAGTTACTAAAACCGATGTTTCTTAGACACAGACAGGTTGTCTAACTCTGTGATACTGAGTAATAGTTGATCTAGTTGTTACTGTGCTTCTTACAGAACGGATTTATCCTTGTATAATTCTTTAATCTGACTGCAATCAGTAGGAAATCAGACTTTTGTTTCATCACTCATCATACACACTGTGGAATGGATCATAAAATGGAAAATGTTTTCCATGCAGCGGGGAGGGTTTTTTTTAATAACTAACATGCTTTATATGGTTGTATACCCTAATAGCACGCAAAGTGATATAGTCCAGAACACTTTGCAGAAGCAAATCATGACAGACTTTAATAGCATTTATGTTAACTTTCCTTTCACAAATAGTATTATTATTCTAGAAGGACTGTGGAGTAAAATTTTTCTGTTACTTTGTTAACAGTAATGTGTCAAGCAACTCATCTATGTTAGATTTACTAAATGATATGGGATTTTTGCTGGTATACAAGATATAATCTTGGAGAACTATGATCTCAAAAGCCTTGGAATAGATACCCCTCTGTCACCTGTAACTGATAAAATGAAAATGAGTGGATGACCTAGCAAATACTTATAAAAAACACTATAAATGTTTTAATCCTTGAAACAGGATTAAAGAAAGCACAGGGAAAATGTGGAGGAAGAAGATGAGACAAATGAGGCAAAAGTTACAGAACTAAATACACACCTTTGAACTAGTAACTCCCAGAAGTCCTGCAGAATCTTATTGAAAACATTGCAAATTATTATTGCAAGCAAGTCTTGATATTACGATATTCTACTACTTCTGCTTGTCAAGCATATATTGTCATTTTTAAAAAGCCAGCAGTGAGCCTTGCAAAATTACTTGGCAAGAATTTACCTTCTTGAGATAAACCAGACTGCCTTTCAGCTCCCATCCGTGAGCTACTAGGATTTACTCTGGAACTTAGCATATTGTAAGGAAGAGACAGTGTCTCTGTGAGATGTCTCAATGTCTGGCTGTGGTATGATTTTTTAAAATTTATTTTTATAGAGCTCAGAGGCAGAATATCACGGAGTCATAGAATGGTTTGATCTGGAAGGAACCTTAAAGATCATCTAGTTCCAAACCTCCTGCCATGGGCAGGGGCACCTTATTTTATTCTAGACCAGGTTGCTCAGGGCCCATCCAATCTGACCTTGAACACTTTCAGGGATGTGTCATCCAGAGCTTCTCTGAGCAACTTGTTCCAGTGCCTCACCACCCTCACAGAGAAGAATTTATTCCTGATATGGGATCTAAACCTACCCTCTTTTAGCTTAAAGCCATTCCTCCATGTCCTAAAGCTAAGTGCATTTATAGAAAGTAACTTTCCACCTCTCTTGCGGAAGCCCCCTCAATGTACTGGAAGGTGCCATAAAACCTTTTCTCTTCTCCAGGCTGAACAGCCCCAGTTCTCTCAGTCTACTTTTTTGTCTACTTTTTAGCCATCATAGGAATGTTTTTCCCTTGATTACCCGCGTTTTACACAACTTCTTTTAACAAAGACAGCAATAGCAATATCCAAACTTCCTGCCCAGTCTGGCTTTCTGAATCAAGCTCTATGGCCATTATAGTGTTAAAGAAAAAAAAAATGTAATTTGCGGTGCATGGCGCATTTATCTGATTTGAATGTAATGAAAATTGTCTGCGTAATTTCTTACAAAAGGTAGAAAGACAAATCAGCTCCTAATACTTCCAGTTTTTTCACACTTCCCATATCAGTCAACTAAATGAGACAGATACGGACATCTTACAGACTTTTGGTTATCATTAAGCTTATTATTACTAAAACACAAGGAACCAGCTACTTGGCATATTTCGTGAGATAGGTTTTCATTGCAGATTACAGAAATAGAAAAATGCAAGACCGGTCAAATCAAATTTCTCTTTGATATTCACAAAATTTCCCTTTCCTCCTCAAGTTTCAAACTTTTATAAGAACTTCTGAAAATTTTGCAATTTCAGAATTCACAATCTCTCCATATAGGTGGCTGAAAATGCTTTCTCTGATTTAGGTCTTTTATGAAAGTCCTTTTGATCTTAACAGTTTTTGTAAGGTTCCCAGTCATCTAAAAAAATGTTGCCTGTGTTCAAAAACTTGGATGTGTTTGATACAGCAGGAAATCCATATTTATCTATGGAGTTACCAGCAAGTTTTATAAAGCACTTGGAATTATGTTGGACAAGCTCTTATTGCTGTGGAATGAAGCCATCTTCCAAAGTGTCTTGACACAAATGTGTCGACACCATTCCAGTGTCTACTGAACATTTCCAGCTCAAACACACCATGACTGAACCACTCATTAGTCATATATTGCAACAGTTTGGTCATATCCCAGTCACTAATTGGCAAAGTTGGAAAGAAAACTGGCAGTGTTCAGTAAATTCCATCTGCCCTTACTCTTTTCTTTGCGCAGTTTCTGTTTCCAATGGAGTGCTCAGTCTTCATGATGCTACTTTGGCCTTATCACACCATGTGTTGGTTTAGGGTCCAAGCTTGAAGAAAACACTTAAGATTCCAACCCCTCTGGCTCCAGGTTTCCATTATTTTTGTAATAATTTCAGCACCCAGCTTACCTGAATTTTCATTTTCAACAGTAAATACCACAAAGACTATTCCTGTTATTCAGGTCCATAGCTCTGATTTCTTTTTCCTAATTGATCTGAGGAGGATTTTTATAATGAAGTGAGTTTTTAAAAAATCTTACTGATTAAAGATTTTTAGAAAACATGTTAGTGCCAATGAACTTCTGCCAAAATACAATCATGCCTCTTTTGACGGCTCTGGCACACTACGTAAAATCAGATACTGAAAGTAAAACTGTGACTGATATTTTCAATTCACATGGACATCTCAAGTTCGAGGCTTCAGGACAGTCCCATAACACAGAAATCTCCATTTTGTGACTGGCACTCTTAGGAGTGGGACTCCCAGGAACCACGAATGAACTGGGAGATGTTGGGACAGGTTTACAAGGTTCAGTAACATTTCATAACTTACAGAGTGAAGTGGGGAAAAAATGTTAAGAAAATGTCAACATTTCAATTTACATTAAAAAGAAACACAATTTATTATTGCTATTGTCATTTTTAAGAGTGTCAGAAATGCCTCAGAAAAGCAAATGTCGACTTTATCTAGAATTAAATCTATAGAAAGGAGATTCTGCAGCTCATTCACATTTCTGCAGTCTTCCTGCAGTGAAACTTAAGTGAGGAAAGCATAAACCTTTTTATGGAAGGCTAAAACCCATTACATTTAATCATAGCAGGTTTCCCTTAGCTGTAGCACAGTTTCAAATGCAAGGATATATCCAGCAATTGGACCAAATTTAGTCTGCATTGGAAGTAAAAGAGGTAAAGAAAATCCTTAGCACGATCTCAGCAGGTGCCAGATTATTATTTTTTTTTTGCATACTGTGAGCCATACTCTGTCAGCAATAAAGAAAGCACCCTCTTGTTACCTCACAAGACATCTGTTTGCTTCAGTCTTCAGTGGTGGCTGGTGCCCAAGTCAGAGAACAAGAAAATGAGTAATTACGGGATAGACTGCCCACAGGGAAAATTAATCATTCAAATCCTGCAAAATCCTTGCATCTTTTAACTGGTCAGCTTGTTCCTGGAGGAACAATTCCTGTATTCCTTCCAAGTTAAAAAAAAAATCCTTTCTAGATCTCACATGAATTTTGGAATCTAGTTCAGCCAAATGAATGATGATTTCCTTTAGCAGTAACTGGAGACCATCTGCTGCAATCAAAAGTTATTAGAAGTTGACAGATATCCAAAGGCAGTTTTTCTTCATTGATCTCTGTCGATCAACTGCTGCCCTCTGTGTCAGATACTCCACTCCGGGTATATGGAGCACCTCCCTTCACCAATGTGCTGGTTTATGGCCAGGGATAAGAGGTGTTACAGAAATGCTTAAGAAAATAACATTATTTTCTCTACACAATACATTGCAATCAACTTTTCTGGAGAAGAGCTACATTCAACTACTGCAAAAATGCCTTCTCTTGGTTGAAATTCAAAACGAACAGGGGGGAAAGAAGCTAGTAACAATACTGAGTTCAGAAAGCAGAGGACGCTTTCTTTTGAAAGGATACAGACTTCAAAGTGTCAATGTTCTACATCTATGTGTTTGAACATTTGGCTGTAGCATAAAACACTTTAATGTAGAGAAAGAGCAGGCTGAAAGCAGTTATAAATAGCAATTTCTCTCTGAACAATGTGGCCATTACCATATGCTATTCCTAATGTACAGTTTAGTAAATGACAGTTACAATGGACTTAGTCAGTACCCTCGGCATGAAAAAAGGCACCATGAACACAGACAAAACTGATCTCTGAAATATGCCAGGTTTTGCAGTTACAAGGCCTCTGGGTTTTGTCAGACAGAGTAAAGAAAACTTCAAACCATCTTCTTTTTTCTAGTCTGCCAAGAAAGGAGGTTCTCAAGGATCACATGCCATTGCACCTCTCAAATATCTTCTGTTGGCCATATTAAAATAACAGACACAAAGCAGCAAAGATAAAACCAAATTATGGCTAATAAGAAGGCAACATACTTTTCCCTGGACAAAACATCATGCATTTAAGGGTAAGCTATGCTACTCCAAAATCATTAGGAACTGCATACAGGGATCTCTAGGTTTTCTTGTTGGAAGTTATTATTTTAGTTAACACATTAATTATTAATTTTAATAGTTAAAATTGCATTGCAAATTCAGAGATTATATGGTTCTCTGCTTTGGCAAATAAGCATATTTTTTCTCAGTGTGTAAGCGTAAATAAACCTGTAAAAGCATGACTGAGCAGGGAATCCCAGGACCCAGAAAGATTTCATATCACCATCATCATCATCATCAGAGTAATTTCTGGCTGTGGAAAAGAGGGCATTTTACGAAGTAACATCTCTAAGTTTTTCAATCTCCAAGTCACACAATGCCTGTGCTACTGTGCAGCTCTGCCCTGTGCCACAAACCCTCTCAAACCTTCCTCTGTTTCCAATGGGAGACAAAGTTCAAACAGCACAATTAATTATGGCTTAGATTCACACCATTCTACCATTTCTCTCTGACGAGAATTGCTGCTGGCACCATTGCTTTTCTGCAACAAATGCACATAATAGGCACAGATTAATAATAAGGCAACATCCTAGAGTGAAAGTCTAGATTAGAAGATCATGCAGTATAAATACCATTCTCTCTGAGACAATTTTAGACACCATCCAATATGTAATCACTTCAGCTGTAGTAAAAGCCAGGATAAGTTTTTTTTACTCTGGTTTTTTGTTTTAATATTTTTTTCTGTGTCCAAGACAGTGCTTTCCACTATTTGTTAAAATCTAAAGACAACTCAGTAACAAGGAAGTTCATTTCCAGAGCAGGGACAGAAACTTCTTTGCTCTGTGACAGTATAGGTGTCATGCATGTAACATTCCCTGTAAAAACAGTTCTAAGAAGCCACAGCAGGGCTTTCCCTCATTCCTTCTTTTGGCTGTTGCCTTTAAACTGAGGATCTTGCCTTTAGTCTGTGCCTGTGTTATGTTGCAGCTGGCTAGTCCATGTCCAGCCATGAGTCCTGCTGACTCAGACCCAGAGATTTACCCAAAAACTTGTATTCCTGGCTTGACTTTCAGGCTTCTTCATCACTGTGGGCTTGTGCAATGATACAGACTCTTGGCTGAACTTGGCTACCATCAACAAACATATTCTGATCATTTTGCTTTCCTTCCGTGGAGCTGTGTCCTTGCTGGTGAGGTCACTTGTTCAGATGTTTGTCTTCCTGCTCCCTGACCACTGCAGGGCAGCCTGCCTTGGTGCTCTCTGACAGTCTACACCTGCTATCAAGAAAATAAAAACTACAGTAACATCTTCCCAAGTACATATTTAGAGCATAGATATATTCATGACATGGCTTCTAAATGAAGAAAAACTACTAATGAAAAAAAATTCAAGTAATAGAGTGTCATAATTTTCTTGTATCTAAAGCAACGAGTAATGTGTAACCATATTGATAGAAAGCCACAAAGGATTTTTTAAGTGCAGTAATTTGTAGTCTTCAAAGACAGAATTCTGCCAATTGATTTTTTGTAAGATCATATGGCTGTAAAACTTTATATAATGAGAAATACATGTAAGAATTTATTAGTAATTTATATCTCAGCTCAGACTGACACAAGTCTCTTCCAGCAGAATGATTTCCAGTTTGGGAAGAACTTCTGTATTTGTTTCTGAGTTAAAACTAGGAGAAAGCAGTATGTATTGTATGGTTATGCTAGGTTTTACTGCATTTTATGATTTTGTGGCCTCTAAGGGAAGAAATATGTGTTTATTTTCTTAATCTTGCATCATACTCTTTTTTGTTTATTCAAGCCTTGATCCTACAGGGTTGAGGTTAGCTTTTAAGAGCTGAATAAAGCACTAGTTTTAGCAAGGACTTATTGTTGTTTTAAAGTTTAAAATATCCAGGTGGATATTTAATATTGCAGGTGAAAACCTCTCATAATGTTCAGTGATTACCCTAAATTGGAATGCTGTCTATTTTCTGTGACATTAGCTTATAGCAAGAGTAACACAGAATCAGAAAAACAGATCACAGCTTAGCTCACAGAGGCACTGATATTTTAGGAGTCTGGCCCATTTAGGTGAGTCTTCTGGGTCTGAAATATTTTTTTTTTAATTTGAGGCAAGCCTATCAGATAGAATACAATAGTGGTTTAAAATAATTAATTCCAGGTAAAAAATTGTGTATTGGAATAAGACAGATGGGAAATTCTCTTTCATACTCTTCTTTTGCAAAGAAGAATTGCAAAAATAAAAATGTGTGATAAGAGGACATAAAAAAATTGCAATTGGCACTGCGTAGTTTATTGATCTTGCTAGTCATATAGTTAATAGGACAGCTTTTCATTTTGTGTCTTTAGACATGTGTCCATGCTCAGGTCTGTTTTGGTTTGAGAAGTACTTCTTAAAATCAGAGAGTTTCCTTTTTATATTGAGAGTTTATCTTGTGCATTAGCTGTAGGACAATATTTCAGGAGCAAATGTCATCACAGCCACCACAATAACAGGTTTGCTTGTATTAACGCAGAGATACAGTCTGCTTCTGTCCCAAACATGATGTTTGTGACTGTAGTCACTGTGACAGGATCCTTCTGAACCTGGGAGCAACAGCTGCAGAGAAGGATGGATCACAGAGTTTGTTGTCAGTGTAGTCTGCCTGGCCACGAGGCCCTGAAAGGTCAGAGCGCAAGAAGGCACTTAAATTTCAAAAACCTTTCACCTCTACTCTCTTAGAAGGGAGGACAAGAGCATTGTTTAAAGAGCCTCATGATCAGTAGGACTATGAGGAAAAATGAGAAGTCATAAGGTTACGGTAACTCAAAGATTATTTTCCCAAAAGCATTCTAAAGCATTCTACTTAAAAAAAACCAAAAAAACAAACAAAACAACAAAACAAAACAAAATGAGAAACAGAAGTGGAAACTGCAAGGGGGGAGAAAGAGGGAAATGGAGAAGTAAAACTGGAGAAAGGGAAAGAGGAAATGGAAAAGACAAGAGGGAAAAGAGAAAAAAGAAAACGTGGAATATGGAAAATGAAAAAATTACCTATCTTTAGACAATGATATAATGTGGAAAAGGGAATTTGATTCCATACAGATATTGAGTATTAGTTTTAACAGCCTATCAGCTCTCTGATTATTCTAACAAGGCTCACAAACAGCAAGGGATTAAGACGGCCAAGCACAATCCAGGCATTTTATTATTAACTATACTCATTGTCCTAGTCTTTGACTGCCCTTTTCTGTAATCACATCAATGAAAACGAGACTCAGAAACAAATTAATATGTAATGTCCAATTTTAAGCTCTCTATTTAAAAATTACAGAAAAAAATAGTTTTCAAGAGCTCTGTAAAAGTCATTTAGTCTAATCTGCTGCTCAATGCAGGGCTATTCTGAAGAATCATGTTGCCAAGAGCCATATTTGGTCAAGTTTAGAATACTTGTAAGAATGGAGGTCCCACACACCCTCTCACCAACTTCTTTCAGAATTTAACTGCTGCCATGGTGAAGAATTTTTTCCCCACTTGTTCAATCAAAATTTCCTTTGTTGCATTTTTTGACTGTTATTTATTTTTTTGCTCTGTTTTGTCCTCTAAGAAGAGTCTGCATCTATTGTCTCTATCACCATTCAAATAGTGATAATGAAGACCATGTCATCACCTTACTCAGGAGTGGAAACTTCTTGAAGATACAGGGTGACTGAAGTTGCTAAGAGACACCTAGGATCTACAAGTCAACAGTAATAGAATATTGAACAGGAACAGCTGACAAAATGGTGATGTTCCAGTAAAGACAGAGAGAGGATGTCAAAAATAAGTGTTTCAGGCTATTCTAGCTGCTTAACAGAATTTTTTCTTCAGATGAAGAATTCCTTCAAGTTTCTTAACTGGAGCAAGACAGGTTCAGTTCAGGAAATCCACAGATAATGTGGAAGTGACCCTCAATCTTTCGACTTTTCCTACAACTTCCAAGATGCATTTTAAGTGAACTGGCAGCTGAGAACTCTTCATGTCATGGACATTACAGAGGTGGAGAAGCACCTAAAGCCTGTCAAACTGACCCATTTGCACTTCAGGACAAGTACAGGCATTATGACCAAGTTCCTCTCCAATCCTTGTGCAGATGCATGAGGACGTGGAGACGAGTGCTGAGTGTCTCCCTACCTCTTCTGGTTTCAAAATGTAAAGTTTGCTCCTTCCACATAATGTGAATAAAAAATGGAAAGTCTGAAAGAATTTGGAGACACTCAGTTTTCACACCTTCCCCAGTAAGGAAATAAACACTATCTGTCAACAACTTTAATGACAATGTCATTAAAGCAGACTGTTCCACAAGAATTTTCCTTCACTATTTCAGTCTGCATTATTTTTGTTGCGCTGATCTACATTTAGAGATTTATCCATTAATAAAACACAACAGAGCTAACTATTCAGACACAGGAAAACCAGCTTTTGTTCATATCAGATAAACATATCACACAGGATAGTTAATATTTCCAAAATATTCCAGTGTATGGCTACAGTATTGTAGTTACACACAGAACAAAAGACAAGACAAAGTAGTCATGTAGATATTCTAGCTTTCTCCATGGTTGTTTTAGGCATTTGTACCAAATCATATATTTACTATGAAGTTTTATTCTGCTGACTGTATAGGAGCTAAATGAGACAGTGGCTTCTTTTGAATGCTCCTTATGGAAATTCTGCAGTGTGTCTGGAAAAAATATGTCTTGGAATAAGACACTTAAGATACAAGTAGCTTCAGTATATCAGAGGGCTTTCAAGCAAGTATTCATTTAACACTCATACTGCAAATACTTGGGGGCATCTGCATTAACTCCTAGTTGAAGCAGCAGTTTTTTCTCCATTTTTTTTTTTTGGTGAAAATTTCTTTGTTGAACAAGTCAAAGCTCGTGTGGGCAAAGCAGTAACAGAGTTGCCACAATTCCATTCTATCTTTTGAAATTATGTAATAAGAGAACTGTAAAAAAAGGAGCTACAATACTTCAGGTTGCCAGTGGTTTGTTTATTTTTCCCCTGTGAAAGCACCCTTAATATTTTATGAATTTTTACACTTGCACCAAACACCACCACCCTCCCTGACTCATCATATCTCTGGACAAGGAAGTTGCCACGTGGTAGTCATTTGTCAGATTTGCATCTCACGATAGATATGTTTCACTATAAGTGGATCAGAAAAAAACCCTAAACACCCCAAACCCCCCCAAGAACCCAACATACAAAAAACCCAACAAGAAATACACTTGATTATAATATAAGGCCACCTTAAGCAGTTCTTTGAGTTCAGTCAAGTATTGTTTGGTAAAAATTAACGGAACTATACGCTTATATGACATTTTACAGAACACTAAAAACTAAAACCCTTTCAGATAAGTGTTTTTACCTTAATACCAGTTCACTGCAATAATTAATAGGCTATTTTGATCAAGAGCCAGATTTTTTCAGCTGAGAAAACTTTCAAAACTTGTATGTTTTACACCTTTCCTGTAATTGCTTGTGAAAGAAACTAAAGACAGAAACTAAAAAAAAAAAAAAAAAAAATCAAACCATGTGTATTAAACCACATTCATGGCTAGCCTGAACAGGATGAAATATTTGCTTGTTTTTTACTGTGAAAAGCATGAAAATGTTTGAGTCATGTATACCCACACCCACAAGCTGCACCACAAAGTGGCAGCACTACTGTGGAGCATTCATTATAGATGAGTGGTTCCTCCTTTCCAAGTCAAGAGCTGTGCTGGTTTGGCAGAGTGCTGAAACAGATGAAACTGGAGCAGCTTTTGGAAAGTTGAAGACTAAGAAAAGCTAAGACTTTGGGCTCTGAGAATAAAAAAGCATCACATTCACAGAAGTGATGCAGTGTATTAAGTTAGTCTGTAGCTAACCAAAGTGGGACGGCTGAAATAAAGATTCTTACTGTGGAGAGACACTGCTCCCTCACACCTCCCTCTGTGAGGCAGCCAATGCATTGTCAAGAAGGCATCCTGATAAAAGAATATTTTGGTTTTAGGAATTCTAAATATGAGAGGGTTCCTAGAAAAGCACTAGGTTTTGCATAATTTTCCGCTTAATTTGCTTTGTAGACTACAATGTACACATTAATGCCTAACTCAAGCTACCAGCACATTTGTTTCAATTATCCAAAACTCTTTTAGACCTGAAGATTTACCTTCTCATGCAACATGAGCAAGAAGTTTTCTGTGGGACAGAAAGAAACACAGGGACAAGAAGCAACAACTCTAATATATTTCAAGAAATGTTGTATCTGCATTGTATGCTTGACAGCTCTTAGTTATCAAATTAAGACATCAAACACACTATAATACAGTGTATATGCATACTAGTGGGGAAGAAAGGGCTTGATATATACTGTCACCTGGTTCAGTTTCTTTGGTACCATCAAAGAAGAGAAAACAATAAATCTAGCAAAGCTACACAGTTCTTTTCCAACCCCAAATGGATCTGCTCTTTCTAGTTGACTGTTTTTCCAAAGAGCATGGCTCACAGCTGAAATTGTAAAATTTTTGAAGGGATCACTCTTAATAATGGGATCAGATTCCATCTGAGATGTTCAGGGTTCTGTCATCACATCATCCATGGCATGAATGAAGATGTTAAGGTCTCAGTATGCTGCACTTCATACCGCTGATTACACCCCTTCAAGCACCTTTAGGTCAGACTGTTGTCCATACACATCACTGCCCACTTATCTAGTCCTTACCTCAACAGTTTATCAGTGTGGGTGTTACAGGAGGCAGCGCAGAAGGTCTTGCACTAGACCACAAATATTAACTGTGTTTTCCTCACACACTGAGCTGGTTATTTCATTGCTGAAGCCTATGAGACTCTGGAGCAAGATTTTCCCCTTCCCACATAAGTGCTGACTGCTCCTAATCACCTTGTTCTTGCTAGAATATCTTCCACAATTATGTGGTCCCACACCTTCCCAGCAACTGTCAGCTGCTCAGCCTGCAGATCCCCAGGTCTTGCTCCTTGCTCTTCTTGAAAATAAGAGTGACACTGGATTTCTATCCATCCATAGGATCTCCTTCTAATCACCAGAATCTTTCAAAGATTATATTCCAAGTATCTAACTCAATTATATCAGCCAGTTTGATAAGCCCTCATGGATGTGTCTCATCAGGTCCTGTAGACTTGCAGATATCCAAGCGATTTCAATGTCCCTTCACTCAATCTGCCTCAATGGAGGACTATTCATGGCTTCAGACTTTCCCAGTGGGCTCAGGGACTTAGTTTCCTGAGGGAAATCTTACCAGTAAAAAGTGAGGCAAAGAAGGCACTGAGTACCTAGGCTGTTTCCATGCCCCATCACCAGGTATGTTGTCCCATTTCATTTGGCAGCAGATCCACATTTTCTCTACTCTTCTTTTTGCTGCTGGTATACCTGTAAAAACCTTTCTTGTTGCTCTTCTCTCCCCTTGCTAAATTTAATTCCAAACGGGCTTTGACTTTGCTGAGCTCATTCCCATACTCTCAGAGAGTATCTCTATATTTTTGCCATGCTACCTGACCCTGTTTCCAACTCTCATGCTTCATTTCACTGTTAGAGTTTACTTATATGAAATATCACTAGAAATGAATGAGAGTTTGGATGCCACAGGTTTATGTTCTGAAATTGCTTTCCAGCAAAGCCCGGTTACAGGCTATTCAAAATATCCATAGCTTATAGGAAATTTTGAAGCATGTCTTGGAGCACTATTCTTGTCTCTCAAGAGTCATCAACTTACTCTTTAGCAGGCAGCACAAAATTAAATTTATTTCTAGGTGGGTTCTGTTCTCTTTGAGTTAGGCCACGTGTATCACTTGTAAAATGCAATGAGCAATGACAGATACTATAATGCCTTCTTAGACACCAACCATTAAAAAAAGTGCAGAGAAAATCAAAAGCTATATTCAGCTTTCTGAAGAAGCAGAGTCAGACATCATGACTATGTATGGAACGCTGATTTCACAGTTCACAGGAAGATATGTCACAAATAGGACTGGAAGTTAATCCTACCTGAGCAGTTATAAGTTACTGCAATAACTCTTCATAGCAACAAGTAGATTCAGTGGCAGCAGAGGAGGTAGACCCAGAGTCATAA
Organism: Petroica traversi; assembly: GCA_025920805.1. NCBI lineage: Eukaryota > Metazoa > Chordata > Aves > Passeriformes > Petroicidae > Petroica > Petroica traversi. Next base: position 530,843 of record JAHLSL010000006.1, on the reverse strand, counting down.
GACCCAGGAGGTTCCCAGATATAGATTGAACTGGTTGAAGTCCTTACTTGTTAGTATTTTTTCTTCGGTACTAAAGATGAAGCAAAATACCATGGGTGATGGGGCAGTTCATATTCAAATCTCATTGCTGAAACACTATTACCAGATTTAGATTTCCACCAATTGAATGTTTGGAGTAAAACACATTTGAGTGCCTGGTTCTTCTCAGGACCCTTAGAAAAACTTGGTACAGACCCTGATTCTTCTCAGACTGGGCTTTAATACAGATACAAATGATTTAAAATACTGCAATTTTTTGTTAGGGCACATTCAGCTCAGCCAGTTCCTTTTTTCAAGGCCTTCTGACCAGAAAGTATCCTGAATAATATATCTGTCATTTCACACTGCTCATATGCAAATACATTTAAACTGAGGTTTGTTCATTTTACTTGTTCTTGGGGAGAATTCTACCTGCATTCGAGTCTCTGCAACATCTGTGAATTTCTAGGTTTGGAAGCAGGAGTTTCTAAAGATGGGAAAATTTCATTAAGAGAATTAACCATAGTCTAAATTGCTCATTGATTTTGTTGTTTTATGAACCTGCTGTAATTGTGTGGGTTGCCAAATAGGAAAAGATTGTTTGAGGACTTAAAACTAATGAAGATAAATGGACATTCTCTCTTAAATAATTACCATTAATGACAACCTAAATAAAGCAATCAGATTTCACTGAACTGTATAATTTACTGTCCTAGCCAAGGCACACTTCCATAAATTGGCAAAGCTACTGCATGGATTTAGTCAAATGTGAGATACCACTACAACAAAAACCAAACTGATCCATGGCTAACACAGCAAAGGAAAGGGGAAGAAATCACAGCCCAAGGGACAGGCAGCCTCTGAAACAAGTGTTTGATCTCATAATTAACATGTTAGAAGAAGAAATATGTTCTTTGAAACCCTTTGAATATAGCAAACGTAAGTAATGCAGTCAAATCTTTGGTCCTAATGCTCATTTGTTGAAATGATCCTTCAACACTAAATGCAACTGGAAAATGAAAGCACAAATGGGATCTTGAGTTCTATTCAAGATCATGGAAACAACTGCTTACTCCAGACTTCCAGTGTGCCCAGGGACGCCTCCAGAGAGGAAATGAAGACAGTTATTAGAACACTATATCCATCCCAGCTGGTTTCCTCTTCTGAGGCCTCAAAAAAAAAAGCTAAAAAATTTTTTTCTGTTGCCTGGTAGAATTGCTTAGAAAACATGCAGTTTATTGCCCGACAGAATTAACATGTAAAGAGTGTTACACAGAAAAAGAATCCATTTAGAAAAGTGACAGAATGGAACAAATTTTCTAAGTCAGGTTTATTCTACTGGTGTTATCAATCTCTTCAGCTACTGAAAGATATGACCCCAACTGAAATCAACTGATTTTCTATTGTAAATTACTACATTTTGCATGGAAAGGCCTTTTATCAACTATGAAATCAGGCTCGGCTCAACATTAAAAACATGCACAAAAGTTGGTAACAGCTTGAAGACATGCCTGAAGGATCACAGTGGTTCATTCAATTTTGACTCAATTGCAGTTTGATGATGTCCAAATGCTCAGTCTGCTACAAGAGGATTGTGACACCATCTGAGTTCTCTTTAAGTAAGACTGTGCTTTATTATCACTGTAATTGTGTCCTGTCTTTGGAAAGAATGGACTGAGCCATCCCTATCACGCTTGTGACTCTCAGAGCACATACAGTAATTACTTGGTAGAAACAAGATTTTAAATGTATAGACAAGTTTGTTTACACTCCTTGTGTCAGTTCACTGTGACGAGAAGTTCCGGTTTGCTGCTTGTAAGAATTACACCAGCTGATCATCAGCCAATGGAAGTCAATAATTCAAGATTCCTCCATTAAACTCAGCAGGTCAGGAGTGCAAACTTTAGGTCAACAGCCTAATGACAGCCTTTCTGTGTACAGAGGGCCAATGAAAGAGACAAATATTTACTTTATGTAAACTATTGCTAAGCATGTTACTTAGGCCAAGAAAGAGCTGTTCAGCTCGGCTAATAATAAAACCCAGATGTCAAGGAGAAATTTGTAAAGTTTCTCTTAGAGCTCATAAACATAACATAAACTGCAGAACCACACACATTTAAACATTTTTTCCTATATTTTTTTAAATGCAGGCACTGAGTTGACTGCAAAGAACTGAGAAACCGATAACTACGTAGACAACCTAGAAGAATAATAGACACTTCTGCAAGAAGCTAGAGCAAGTCATATGGAGGAGTCAGTCTATCACTCAAACTTCAGGTGGCTTAAAAATGAGATTTTCTAACTTCAGGTCTGTCCACAGTATGGGTGCCAACATGTTCAGGGCTATTTTCTGAGAACCTTCTATTCACTGGCTTAATTTGTTGTTGAAGATGCAAAACATGTTAGAAGCAGCCGGGGTAATCAGTGTAAGTCAAGATACATTACCAGGCACAATTAAGGGCCAAGGCAGTGCCAGATAAGACAGACCACACTTTTCTAAACAGAGAGACATGCTTAATTGTCGATTGAACAATAGAGAAGTGATGAAGTAATTCATTATGAAGACACAAGCATATCTTCAGTCCTCCTGCACATACCGAAGAAGAATAGGTTACCGTACTTGCATAATTTTTGTGAACTGAAGATAAAAGCTGCAAAACCTCTCCATGGTTCAAATGACACTGCATTTGGGTGAAGAGGAAGAAAACATTTTATTCCTTACCTTATTGTACATGTGTAATGCTAGCTGCAGTGAAATGGACTAAAACCTTTCAACAGAGATAATAAAATTCATCATTCTAACTCACAGAATGCTGAGATTTCACAACTCCTGTCCAGTTTCACTCTGAAGCAAGATCACATAATTTCTTAAAAGTTTTATTGAAATAGTGACCAAATTCCATCAATTTGCAGACCATGCAACTGAATCCTAAAGTTCTGAACTAAATAAAATATTTAAGAAGTTTTAATATTTTATTTTACAATTAGTAGTTAATAACTTTAAGTATAAGGTTTTATATACTTTCTTTTTTAAATTTTGTTTTATTCTATAGTGAAAGCAGCAGGCAGACATTCTAGGACTTGGAAATGAGAGCAACACCTTCTACTTAAAGAAAAGGCCCGACATTTCACAAGTTTACTAAAAAGTGAAACTAAAACCCAGAAGTTCTCAAACAACTTCAAAGACTGTCATCTGACTTTTCCCCCTACAACTTCCCATTATTCTTTCCCCCACAGTTTTTCTGTGTAGAAAATAATAATAGCTAGACAATTTCCTAAAGAGGAACAAAACTTGGTCAAAACATTGTTCCTGATAGGAAACTGATTAAAATTTTCTAACTAGTCTTTCTAGTATCTCTCACAAAGTCAAGAAAGAGCTCAAGCCCTCTGCTGAATGTCTGCTGAGGCTTTTGTTTTCTTCAGCACCCTCAACCCTGTCCCGAAATTCAGTGGTCCCCTGTAGAAAATGAGAAGACAAAGATGGTGGTGGCAAACTTTTCTCCTCTAAACTCTGAGGGCCACTGTTTTGTCTTCAGGTTTGTGAAAAATAAGTTACCTCTTCCTCATCCCTCAGTGAACATTCAATCCCTGAAGTTTTCTTCAACCAACTCAAGAACATCTCAAGGTATTTTTTTCCCTTTTGCATGTAGCCAGTACAATGGTACAACAGAAGGCGCCTGAACCATTCCTCTAAAACCACATCTACTCATTCACAGTTTCTCTCTCATTCAAAGGAATTTAGTGATACAAATCTGTGCTACAGGTAGATAGATTAGAGCTAGGCTCAGAAACACAGTGTAGCATTATTCACTGGGCTGGAGAATCCTGGAAAGCAGTAACCTAGAAGGAGACAGTGACAAAAAGGACACTGGATAAAACATACGTTTAGCAGCAAAATACCTGAATACCAGAGGGCAAATTCATCACTCTGTGTCTCCAAACATTTTTATCTTAAATACAGTTTATTTCTGTGCACTCTACCGCTAAAAGGAGCTGTGAGAAAGGAAAATGAGGTTATTTCTCCAATAGTTAGACTGAAAGATGAAAAGCATGAAACTCTTCTGTTACAGGTAGAATTTATATTTGTCATGTATTTGCAGCAGCAGAAGGAAAGGAAGATTATTCCTGTCTCTAGCATTCAACATCATTTCAGAAGATGAAATTATTTAAACCAAGCATCAGGAAAATATGTTGTGTAATGGAAAGCATGAGACCCCCATTACATCAAGCAGTTAAAAATCAGATGTAAAAAAATTATGGTAAACATTTGAGAACAGGAGCTTTTGTATTAACAGACAAATGAGTAGGGAATAATAGGCCAGGACAGTCATGAAGGAATATATATTCCCAGAGCAGTCTCCAAGCCTCCGGAGATCTTAGAACATTAATTCCTCTTGATCTTCATTCATGGTAAGGTTAGGAGTCCTTCTATCAGCAGTAAAATTCTGCACTGGAAGAAACTGTCCAGAAAAAATAAGGATTATCTTCCCTATTTCTGACTTCTGATCTGACTTTCTCAGGTAGGAGGTTAAAAAGCTAGATCTTCAGGTAATAGAAACAAGCATAGATCCACCAAAAAAGAAGATGTGTGCCAAATAAATATTTGTAGTTTTTGTCACTATATATGTAGTTCTAATGATCTTCTGTTTAATTACTTGTGAATGCCAAAATTTGGTTCTCTGCAGTCCGGATGTCTTACATGCACTGTCATGTATCAGCTCAAGGAAAACATTTTCACCTCATGCAACAGATCTGCCTCCAGTGGATAGACATTATATTTCAGTCACCATTCAGATACACATTTCCTAATTCTAAGAGTTGGGTTTTTGTTTGTTTCCTTAATTAATTACCTGTAATACAGCATTATATGTTTCTCATCTGTACCTATAGCAATTTTGGTGGTAACTAATCTGTGACTCTTTCTTCTGCTGAAAGAGCTACCTGTGTCTTTGGCTTTAAATGCCAAAATCTCAGTGATCTATGACAGTGTAAATTAAAAAGACAAAAACCAATCTGAGTAACATTAAAGTCTTCGTCTGCTTCCTGTCAGTACTTTCTAATGCTCCTATCAAGCAGTAATCCAGAGGTCATTTACATAACAAATTCCAACTATTTTTGTAAGACAGTTAAAAAAAACTTTTTGATATAAATATCATCATTTCCAATAGCTAAATAATATGCAAAGTGTTTTCGCTTTTCTCAAAGCTACATGTAAACTTTTAAATCAGAGTTCTCTTTCACTAGTTAAATGTGAGGTTATGCCTTCCAGAGATGCTGAGGAATTTGGCTCCATTACAAGAACGTATGATCTCTGGAAGTCCATAAAGACATGACTGGTAAAACTAAACATTTAACTCAAGAGATTAGAAAATCTAAATTTGTTCAGACTCTTACCAGGAGAAATCTCTGTGCACTGGAACAAGCATCACATCTATGTCTTTGCACTCACACCATGCCTGGCAAATTCCTCATATATGCACAGGACACATATATGTATCCTAATTGTAAAAACACTCAGCACTCTGAATTTCTTAAAAGTACTTTCTGTTAACTATTACATTCTGAAGATATATTGAGAAAGCAGGCATGATATGCTGCCTTAGAGATGGAGAACCAAGGTATTTATTTCCCCTCATCCAGAATGAATGGGAATTTAAACTCGTAACTCACAGCAGCTTTCATATATGAAATGATGAACTGTAAGTAGCAGAGAAAATGAAGATCTGAAATGGTAGAGTCTCTTTCCAAATTAGGAAAGTAAATCTTAAAATTCACACTTACTGTCAATTTATAAACATGATTTGGAGAAGCCTTACCTTCTATGATCTGAGCTGCTGCACCAGCATGGATTGACAAGCCAAAGAGCAATAGTGTCAAGTCCCAGGTCCACCAGGCATGCCTGGAGCAGGTGTGCCAAAAAAAAAGGGGGGGAGGTGGTGGGGGGAAGAGTGAGACCAAAGAGTGTAACACAGAAACACATGGGGGAAAAAAAGAAAAAGTAAAATTTAGAAGCAAGAGTTCTTACCATGAGAGCATTTTCTGAAAGTCAGCTGAAAGAACTTAAGTTAGGAGAAAGTGCAGTGCACATGAGTTTTATGCTTATGAAAATAAGAAGTTAGTAAAAACTGGAGCCTGCTGTTTCTCCTCCAACGTTCAGACACAAGTGGAACAAAGGCAGCACTCAGGCTCTCTGTGTGACTCACTGCAATTCACTGCTCCAGCTCTGAAATCTGACTCCGTGTAGACTTTCCTGTCAGACCACTGCCGAAAACTTCCTACTGTATTTATGGAGAGACACCCCTTACTGCTGTGCACCATCCCAGCACTGTCTTTGTCCAGCCCTGACTTTAACTGCAGTGTGCCCTGACAGGCAGTAGCACAGCTTCTCCAGCTTTCCCTCTCCCCACTCCTGCCTGCTCACAATCTCCACTTATCCAATGAAACATGACCTCCAACATCCTTCCATCCAGCATTATGCAGGTAGTGATACAAATTCTTATATAGAATGGATATTCCTCCGGCCATTTTAGCCAAAGTTTATCAGAAGCAAATTTGAAGATATGAGCAGGACAGAGCAGCAGCTAAATGGCAGCAAATGCCTGGGATTCACACCTGCACTCTCTTACAGATTTTCTGTCACCTACAGAAGCATTTTGAAGTATACCCTTTAGTCTGACAAGCTCTTTAACTTTAATACTCATATTTACAGAGATTTACACCCTGCATGTAGTTTGTGAGTGTGTCTACCTCAGCAGCTGTACATATATATGTCTGCTATAGACATCCTGTAGCTGAGCGTTTCTAATAGTTTCCATTAAAAGTGTTATTTCACCCCTCCCTTTTAACTCAATGAAAAACATTTTTATCCACTTGTAGTTCTTCAAAGCTAGTACTTGCTCAAGGAAGAAATTCTGCAAGGACATTTTTTAAATTAATCAGACAATTTTTAAGTTGAGAGATGTTTAACAAAGGCTGTAATTGTCACTTTTTGACTGGGGCAGGAGGGAGCTTGGAAAGCACTGCATATAGAAAGAAACCAGTGGTACTTTGGTAGATCTAGGCTGAAGGGTGCTGAACATCACCTTAGGGGAGTCAAAATTAAAAATGGATATACCTAGGATGGGAAGTAGAGAACAGACAGGGATAAAGTTTTTTGCAGTAATGAAAGAACAATCTAAATAAATAAACAGAATTAGGATAAAAATAATTTTACTCTGAATAAAATGCTTGAGTCTGGGGGTGGTGTTTAGTTGGCTATTTGGGGGAAGATTTTTTACTGGGCTATTTTAATGGCTTTTTGTTGTTGCTGTTGTTTGGGATTTTTGGTTGCTAGTTGATTTGTTTCCTTTTTATTAAATTAGGAAACACAGAGGTTAGGGATTTAAAATCTATTATCTTGATTCTACCCCAGACTCCCCTTTTTGGTTAAAAACCACAAGAGGTCAGCTTTCTGCAGGTATATTTTTAACTAGGCCACAGGCCAGTATTATTTGCTATTCACCTTCTCCATAACAACAAGGAACAAAGAGACCAAATAATCTTTTAATTAAATGTCTTATTATAAACACATGCCCTGTTTTATCTTCTTCAGAGGACCAAGAAGCCCCCTTTTTTAGTCCCATAGTACTATATCAGGGCTGAAAAAATGTTTCATCATTCACCTTTTCTACTTGAGGCTGTCATCTCTTTCCTTTCTCTCTCCCTAAAATTTCTCCATTGTTACCACTAACAACACATTTTACGTGAACAGTGTTTGTAACATTTGGACAAATCATATTTTATGCCTTTGTCTTGCACACTATGTATATGTTATCCTAAGAGAAAATACTGAGTATTTAAATGTCCATTGAAAATGTATTTATATACAGCCTGGCTCACATTTCCATTTTTTTTCAGGTAATATTTAGCAACAGATATCAAAAGCCATTATTAGTCCTGTAAAACTAATTTTCAACTAAGTTACTTCCTTTGATAGAAAAGAAGAAACTTTCTGTCTCTTTATCCACAAAATATCAGCATCTTACCTGCATAATGCTTCCTGTTTCAACAGAGCTTTTATCAGTATATATGACCAAGACACTAATGAATTTAAGAGACAAATGTAGAAAGAGCTTCCAGATTTATAAAATCTGTAATGATTTCTTACATTATACACAGCAAAGACTTGATTATTGTGTGGATTTTCCCTTGCATTTTAGAAAACCCATAGAAATGAAGAAAGAAATACGCTATTCATGTAGATCATCTACAAGAAATGCTGCTGACAGCATCTTTAACTTCTGCTGGACATTTTAACATGGATATTTGGCCAATGCTTGACATTTTTATCCAATACTGGATAAAGGAAAACAAGACAGAGCATGTTCTTGACCTCTGCAGTCCATTAGGTTTGAATGGACTGCCATGGAGGGATCCCTACATACAAACAGTTTATTACTCCCGCTCTTGCAGGTCACAGGAATTTCTTGAGTTTCTAGCGCTCATTTGTAGGCCAAAGAATTACTGAAGTACAGGCTCTCTATGTCTGCTATATCCATCTGTCCATGTATATCTTGCTCCCCACAAGGGCGGTGACCTTTGTACACATCCACTCAGTTTTGACCTTGTTGTTTGTCTCATCTTTTTCAAACACAACAGGACTCCTTTGAATTAGGACATCTGTGTTTTCCTTCAGTACTGTGTCCAGCTGTCTTCAAATAAACTGGAGTTTTCCTTCTTGAAAAAAATCTCCATTTTCCAGGCAGAAGTTTATTTTCCCTAGCTCTGTCAACTGACTACACTCCTTAAGTCTCCAAATGGCAGGCTACAATTCTGCTGTTGCAGTTCTTATCCATTTACTGAGTTAGTCTGGCTGATGTTCTTATGTTTCTCATCAGGAGGGTTTTGTTTGCTTTCCTGCTGACTACAACACAAATTTCTTAGCTGCACATTTCTATCCTCTATATTTGTAGGATATAAGACTCGTAGGAATATTCTTGTGCAAAGTAAGTGTTAGAGAAACAGTCTGGACCAAGGTTTGAGCGATTTAAGAACTGCACTTGAAAAGAAAAAAAAGATTTATCTTTTGCTTAGACATCTCCTGAGCATCTACAAATAGTTGGCATTTACAACATACTCTGGCAAGGAGGTCCACAGCTTAGTTATGCATTTCATAAAAATGTCTATGCTTCTTTGTTTTCAGCTTAAGTCCTGTCGATGTTCTTCAATATCTCTGAGTTCTTGTACTGGATAAGGTTCACCAAAGCAGTGCCCATTCTCTTTTCGCCATGCCCTTTGTGACTTAAGAGACTTGCCTCTTTTATATACCCTTTCCACTTGTCTTCTTTCTCTAAATATGAACTTACATGGTTATTTCTTGTACTGCAACTTTTCCACACCTCTAGTTATCTTTTTAGTCTTTCTTACAGTTTCTGTGTTCTAGGACATAAATTTTGATATTTGGTGGAGTCAGGAGAATTAGAACTGCACATGATGCAGGTAATCCCAAGATTTCTCGAGTGACATAGCAATGCACTTTGTCCTTTTTCTGGTGAGGAACACAACTGGTGTGGTTTCTTGTCTGCAGCCAAGATGACATCTTCAAGGAACTCTCATAAGCTCAATAATTAGTGCCTAAGAGGTATTTTTGTGTTTAATTAGAATTTCTCCTCATTCCGTATAAATTTATAACGAGTGGTAGAAATTAATGTGATCTACCATTTAATTCTCCAGTTATTGCCTCTTAGAAGATCCACATGGAATTCCTTACAACCTGTCCCATCCTTATTAAAAAAGCCCTCGTCAACAAAGTTCACGGCAGAGCACTCCTGTAACTTCCTGCCCTCACTTAATCCCACAAGAAAGATGGAGAAAGACCACAAGTGCATTTAATGACAGGACAAGGGGGAATGGCTTCAAACTGACAGAGAGTACATTTAGATATTAGAAAGGAAGTGTTTACTGTGAGGGTAGTGAGGCGCTGGCACAGGTTACCCAGAGAAGCTGTGGATGCCCCATCCCTGGAAGTCTTCAAGGCCAGGTTTGCTGAAACTCTGAGCACCCTGGCCTGGTGGAAGATGTTCCTGCCCATGGCAGGGAGTTGGAACGAGATGGCCTTTAAGGTCCTTTCCAACCCAAACCGTTCTGTGGTTCTATGGTAAGGCAGGCAGTGCAATATCTGTAGAATTTTACTGGTGACAAATCTCTACTACAAGGGCTGCCTCTATATTCCTGGCATTTTTGCCTCTCTTTTAGCCAGTTGTTCACTCACAGACTCATTTCTTGTGCCTCAGCTTCCTGAAAAGCCAATCATTCTGAATACTCCTTTAGGTGATAAATTACTGCAGGGTGTAGAAATGATTTATCCAGAAACTCTGAATGACAGTTTGGCTTTGAATGTGATCAGCTGCTAAACAGCTAATTTCACAGTGGTTTGATAATACACTTTCAGAAGCATAAAAAATGCTTCAGTGTCTGTTTTTCTGCATTTTTTTCCTTTAAACAAAGCAAATTAGGAAAAAAGTATAAATGCATATTTGGTATATACTTATGGAGAAATAAGAGTGTACATTTATATACAAGAAGACAGGTCTGTAGTAAACCCTACAGATAGTACAAACTAAGGTCAAACAGCAAGAGAATTCTGGCATTTTCTAGCTCTTCAGTACTTAATTTCAATTAAATTGATTTTCTGCCTACCCTATCCCTCCTCCACAGTATTATAAAAACATTGGGAAAAAATGTTAATCTTTCACACAGCTGGGGCTGATTGGCAAAGAAGGCAAAGAGGAATCAGGGACCTGAAGCTGGCAATGGAAATCCTAGAAAGAAAAGAATCTCCCATCAATATTTACATTGGGACTTTTGAAAGGGAAGAGACAAGATCTGTTGGGCATGCAGGTGGATAAGAAAGTGGATGAATAATACAGAAAAAAAAAAAGGTGAATAAGACTGAGTGAAAAGCCTGGGATAAGAAGTTGGGAAGAGGTGAGGACAAAGCTAAGATGACTGGAAACTAGTTAGGAAGCAGAAGGAAAGGGAAGTGTTAGTATGTTACCTGACACTAGGTGGCAAGTAAATCAAGAATAAATATTTAGGCATATATATTTCTCCTCTACAAACTCTGGCTCAGTCTTTTGCCAGGCAGCATGACAAGAAGAGAAAAAACTCTGTGATACTTCTGTTGTAGGCAAGCATCCACGAAACCTACAGACAAAGCATGACTTCTGCAGTACTCCAGTATTTCAAGCAGTTTATGGTGTGGAAAGAATATTTCAGTACTTCTGGTGGCACTTGCAAGTGTCAGTATGCCCTATCAGTTTTTGAGTTTGTGTTCTAAAATGAAAAAAACATTAAAACTATTAACCAGTTATTCAACAGACTCACAAAAATTTCATTTCCAGAAATGGCGAAAATATTTCTGGTGAAGTTTACGGTATTGGCATGAGACATTAAGTCAGTGTTTAGAAACTGTACAAGCACTTGAAATTATTCAATAGAGCATGTGGGACAACTGTAGAACCAAGCATAAATAGATGTTCTACTTGTAATTTAAACTCATGTACATGGCAACACTAATCCTATTAGTATACTGAATTAATTTATCATTAGCAGAAGGGTACATAGTTTTAAAGCATATTTTAAAAAATAAGTCTTCACCATATTAAGTACATGCACTGCACTGAAAGGCTCCATTCAGACTAAATGTCACACATTCCTTTTATATGAATAAATGAGAAAGAATTACATGCAGCACTTTTGCTGTCTGTCTTCATGTGCAGCTGAGCTGAAGAAATATTTTCTCCTCCATACACAGGCGCATATGGCCTATTACAAAGTGCAGAAAGTAAAATCTTCACCAGAATCCCTCTGCCCTTCTGTGCAAGCTAACTTGGCTCAAATACTTCCCTTGTAAAAATACTTATAGAGCTTGACCCATAGAGTGACCTTAGTGATTACTTTATACACTGCCTTGAGATAAACCTGCTCTTCTATATTGGGACAAACCTCTTTCCCCACTGGTTTATATGAAGTAGGGTTTTCAGAAAGGTAAAATCCTACTTTTTAAGCCAACCACAAGGTGATGCAAATGTCAAATCTTTAATCACATTGGATTATTTTCTCAAATTTCTGCTTTGCAAATCATCACAATAACATGGACAGGATTAGCGAAGAAAAACTGATGTCGTCTACTTGTACTTGTGCAAAGCATCTGACATTGTCTCACATGATGTCCTTGTCTCTAAACTGGAGAGACATGGATTTGATGGATCAGTGGATGAGGAATTGGCTGGATAGCCTCACTCAAAGAGCTGTGGTCAGTGGTTCAATATCCAAGTGGAGACCAGTGACAAATAGCATTCCTCAGGCGTTGGTGTTGGGACTGGAGCTGTTCAACATCTTTGTCAGTGGCATGGACAGTAGCATCAAGCGCACTCTCAATGATTCAAATTAGGAATGAAAATGGAGGAACAATTACCAGCAGTCCTGTGAGAGTGGGGTGGACAGGGCTGATTAGCAATAGGCATGGGCTGATGTCACAAAGCAGAAAACAAGACTCAAATAGGGTCACCCTCAGAATTTGCCTGTAACCAAAGCACATCACTGGAAAAACACAGGCCCTTGAATTTCCCAGGATTCTAGGATGCCACTCAAGTACGTGTACATAGCACAGGGAATAAACATGATGAATTAGAGTCTTGTGCCCAGTTTTGTGCCCTTTGCCCAGTTCTGGGCTCCCTATTACAAAAGCAATGCGACCACAATGGAGAAAGTCTAACGAAGAAACGCAAAGAGGGTGAAGGGACTGAAGGAGCCAATTCCTTCCCAGATCCCTTCCCACCTCAACCATCTGTGCTTTTGGGATTGTTAATATAATGGAACATTTACCAGTTTAATGAAGGATCACCATTAGTCTTCATCTAATTACAGCAGAAAAAGAATTAAATATAAAGTAGCTAACATAATAATGTACAGAAAAAAGATGCAGTTACTGCAACAATACCATTAAAAATAGAACACACACAATTTTCTTAGCTTCTAACCCATTTCTGATGTTATGCTCATCCTTTCATGGTCCCTCTGGGTCCTAGTCTTGGTGGTTTCCCTCTGATGTTGGCCATGGGGACGAGGTCTTAGAGAAAGTTTTCAACGTCTTGAGTCTTGAGTTAGTGAAGAGAAGACTATATTCGTACAGATTGTTTCTTCTTCTTCTAACCTAATATACATTTGCTTTGAATTTAAGACTTTTAAAAAATGGTAAGCAAAATACAGGCCATAAAAGATGAAAATAAGATAATAAATGTAACTAAGTTACAAATTAAAACTAAAATTTATTCAGAAAAAACCCCACCACACATTGGGATGAAATGTCCAAACAAAAGAGGTGTCAGAACAGAAGTTCCTGATCTCATGAAGTTTAACAGGTGCAGTTCTCACCAGTTGTCAGTGAGAAAATGCCAGTCAAGGCCACTGTGTATGGTGTTCTCAGTATGATGGCTACGTTTGCTGGGAGGATGATCTATTCATGTTTGTGTCTATAAAATATATTTCTGATGAACACTAAATTTTCACTTTCATAGTGACAAGGCTCCATTTTCCAGGGAGGTAGCTTTATTTGCCAACACAGAACAACACTGTCACACAGTCCTTTGAAAGACATTTCTCTTCCCTTTTCAAATCTCTTTTATCCAGTAACTCAGCTGCCATTATATTCCTTAGAGAAAATTAAGGTATCCAGCTATCTGAGAATTAGAAGAAATTTTAAGGATTAGGGGAATTAATTATACTCAAAAGCAGAAAATATCAAAACATTTTCAAATAATCTTTAAATCATTCTGTTAGTAAATGATTTAAAAAAAATGTTTAGAAAGTCCATACTATCCATTCTTAAGACTAAAGAACTATTTAAAAAGTGTTCAAAGCAAAGCACAATTTAAATAAAAATGCCAAGTGTTATGTCTTAAGTTTCACTTTTCAGTTTAGAAAATGAAATTGCTTTTCTTCAGGAATAATGTTATTTGAGATATTCATTTGTCAAAGAATTTAAAGGACAGTATATGATCACTTTAGTCTGGCATTAAATTTTAGCAGATAAATGCATTCTTTATCCAAGTATGTCTGTTTGTGCTTCATCCGTGTATTTTTGGAAAATTCATTCCAAATGGCAGACTATTTTCACGGAATTTTGTGAAATGTTCTCCCTCTCTTCTCAAAATATAGTAAATCCTACTTTCCATATTCCAATACTGCCATTAACAATTGAGACTTTTCTTCTCCTGATCTCTTTCTGGGTGAGACCTCTGGAACGGCTGTTAAAGATAAGGCAGCAGAGGTTAAAACTGAAACTTGCCCATAAGTAATGAGATTGCTGATTAAGGGAGCAGGGGAGAGAAAAGCTGGGCATTTAAGAACCACGAAAAGGAAACACACAATGCCAGTGGGACAGAAAGTGTGTTTATGCTGGGTGCAACTGTTACAAGATAGCTACCACCCACACTTATGAGACAGAAACAAACATATTACCCACACACGTGCTTGACTCTTTTACCAAAATTTAAAATGCAGTTATTTATAGGTCTTAAAAGATATGATGTGGGCAAAATAAACTTTGAGCATGTTGTAAGTCTGACTTTTTTGTCACTGTTTCTATTTTAGAAAGAGGTGTTTGGCACACAAACACATCCAATTATGCTTTACACAAAACTACTCAAAGGAAAAAGGGACGGACCCTCTTCCACAAGTTAAACAAACATGTGACTTCTGGTACAGCAGCAAGGATTGTCCAGCATGGGCAGAAGTATTCACACAGACAAGGCTGATGACTGGAAGGGCACAGATTATAGGTTTGGGAAGGGTAGCAGGAAGAGACCAGGGAGCAGAGAAACCTGGCTATATCCATGTGCAGTGCTTCATATAATTACATGTTCATCACTCCTAAGGTTTTTTGCCAAAAAAGACTCTAAACTGTCACCACCAAACTTAAAATTAAAAGGTTATTGTCACCTACTACCTCTTGAAATGAAATTTCATTGTCCAAAGGTTTAATCACAGATTAAGAGGAAGAAATTACCAGTGACAAAGTAGTTCCATGCTTTAGCCAGGTTGATATGTAGTCCCTAATATATATTCGGATAATTAAGAATACATGTATTTACCTTACTGTCTTCAGAGAAATGCAGAGTATGTTTCTAGATTTCCTAGAGACTTTGATCATATATCCTCTCAGTGACCAACTCACCTCCTGCACATGCTGCTTCCCAGCACACCTCCTGCCTGTTCTGTTGTGCTGCAGCAGCCCTCTGTGCAGTATTGGTGCACTGATGGGCCTACCTATGTTCAGAAGAGACAGAATGCAGTTCTGCTGCACTCACAGCAGTAGAAGCACTAGCTTAGTGGGATGGACACTCTCATTCCCACCAAAGCCATGAGAACAACTGTGGGAATAGGAAATTTCTATCTCTGCTCTATTAATTTTGTCTGACATGAGCCAAGAAAGTTTTGCATGTGCATCAAAACTCCAACTTCTGCTAATTGCTGTGATTGTTAGTGAATCAGATTAGGGGTAATTTTCTTTTTTCTCCCTTTGCTGCTGAGATGCAATGAGCTTCACTATGTTCATGAGTGAAAAACAAAACAACTGTTGAAACTTAGTTTGCATTTTGATGATACAAATTCTTTTTGCCAGATGCATTGTTTGCTCCCTAAAGTATAAACTCTAAAAAATTGCTTAGCAATAGTAAATTAGTTAATGCTGTGCCAATATTCTCCATCTGGCTTTTTGGCTCTATTTATGATGGCTTTTTTCTACAAAATACTTTATCATTATTTTCTTCCTCACTTAACACACAAATTAGGATGTGCTAACTCACTCACTGTGTATTTTATCCCTGGCTAACAGAGTCTTGTAATACCTGAACACCAATTGCCTGAAAAGTGACTCTATTCTGAATAGTTTGTGTTCAAACCTCATTGCTTCAGAAACCAGATGAGCAGTGAAGACAAGCACATACTAATCACTCACAGTCCTGACTCTCACTCTCTTTTCCCACTCCATTACTGTCTTACCTAATTATGTTTTTCTTGCAGCTCCCTGTCCCTGCCTGTTTCTCCATGTTCTCATAAACTGTAAGCCCTATATCTATCCTGCTTCTTCCCTTTCAACCACTTCTTTTATCAGACCATGTTGAATTACTTTAGCTTTCCATATAACAAACCTAGGGAGAACAACCTGGGGAGGAAATAATAGTAGTTAATTGAACAAAGCTGAGCAGATAAAAATAATTTAAGGACATGAGCCAATACTGTGAATGCTGTATGCACCAACATGCACTTCGCAACAGCACACACAGAGCACATCCCTCAAGCCTTCTAAAAGTCTAGTCAGCCCTCAAATGGAAAAAAAATAATCCATCGTCATTCCCTTTCAGTGTTTTATTTTTGTCAGTTTTAAATTAACATGCTTCAAGTTTGCATTTGTGATTATGTGTTAGGACTAAATTACCAGAACACCTGAAATAGCCTGAGATACTCCTGGCAGTGTGGTCCTTCTGCCACACTGTGGTATTTCCTACTCTGGTATAAATCGGGTGTTAATGTCTCAGCAGTGTCACTCACTCCTCAAGACATCGAACATTAATTCCTTGCCTATAAGTATAAGCTAACCTGTTCATATTGTTGCCTAGTCAAACTAGTTGACAACACTTCTATTTTTACCAGCCCTGAAGGGTATATATAGACTTTCTACTTAGGTTTCAGGGCTTTCTTCTGACTGCCTTGCCCAGCTGGAGCAGCCACAAAACCCTGATCTTCCTCAATGACCATGTAAAACCCACTTCTTTGGTGTGCTGGTTACACAAAAACACCAACAAAAGCAAAGGAAAAATCTTCTGATTGTATGCTTTGCAAAGAGGAAGTCAAAGAGGGAAAAATATATTTTTGCACACATTACTTTTACATCAGTCAGGATCATGCATGAGATGTTGCACTGTGCAGCAATAGAGAAAGAGAGGAGGCATTTCTTTTTCTCTTCCAAGACTGAAGGTAATCTCAACCTTTTTAAAAATAAACAGCAGTTTAAAGTGATATAAGTAACAGTCGATCAAAAAAAAAACCAAGGAGGATATATTTTCCAAGAAAAAGAGCTGAAGATAATATTCTCAATAATTTTTGTAAGAGAAACAGGGAGAAATGGCTCTTAGATTTTCCAAAATTGAAGCATGGCAGTTATTTGCAATTCTGCATCTTGGAAGAGAACAAAACAATACGAACAACAAAAGCAGGAGAGCTTAACAACCACTTTTGCTAACTAGGACAACAAGCTGCTGGTTTTCCAGATTTTCATTCTTCTGTCCTCCATGCCCAGCATCTACGTTTCCTTCAGTACTGCCCAAAAAATGGAGCAGCATGTATCAACCAGCTACACCTGCAAAGGCAATGATAGCAGTGTGGGGAATGCCCAGACTAGAAATGGGAACTTTAAAAAGTTGTTAAGGATTTACTTTGAGGCAATTTTCATAGCTAGTAATAAACCAGTAAAGAAAAAATCTTGGTTGTATTTTTGGCACACAGGTGAACATGCAAATAGCAGGAAAAGCTAATTTTTAAATTTAAAACAGAGTGCACTTAATAAGGTATGACAATTATTAAATTGATAGAGAGCCGATTCAGGTTTATGAAGTCCTTACTCAAATCAAGGCTATGTTTTGGTAACAGAATTTCTCCTCTGTTGCTGAGGAGTTTTCTTTCTTTCCTTTTGAAGTGCTGCAAACAGCAGGAGAGAGGGCACTGAGTAAGTTGACTCCTGGCTAGAGCAGCTGCTGCTGCAGAGCACAGGGATCTTTCAAGAAAAGTTTCTGTTTACGGAGGGGACTTGTCAAAAAACACCTGAAGTGCTTTTGCATTGTTTCATTGTTGTTACCAGCCATAATGTTACCACATATTAAAAAGAGATTTTACAAGCACTTGTTTGCACTGGTAAAGAAAGTTGTGTTTCCTTGGCTCCAAGAAAGAATAAACAAAGGAGAAATGGAAAAAACAAGTAAGATTAACAGAAGGTTCTTTTAACACAGACTCATTTTAGCTTTCCTGAAGCAGTATAATCCAATGCAGATGTTCATTTGCCTCATTCTTGGCAGCTGTGTTAGATGAACTTCCTCTCCTCAGTAACATTTTCTCAGGGATTTATTGTCCCTTTGTTAGTCTGCCCTTAAATTGCTCATTCCTTTCATGTGACAGAGAAAACCCAAAACGGTGACATATCAAGCTAAACACATGGAAGAACTACAAGAAAATAGTAACATTATGCAAAAGTAAATGCAATATTTAAGTGATTTCAGTACAAACCATGATCTCTGCTTTTGTTTTATCATTTCTGATAGTGCAGATGATAGTGGTAATGAGTCATTTATTACGTCAAAATAAACAAAATAATTACATAAGAAAATTAGAGAGATGGAGTGGTAGAAATAAACCAAATGACTTGGACTAGGTTTACATTTAACAACAAATGTATATAAATGTGCTTTCTCACAATTTTTTTCAGTAGTCTAAAGCTTTAGGTTCTCAGATAAATGATTTTTACTCACAACATGACCATGCAGTTTCTGATAATATGAATATGGAGGAGAAGGCAGTACTGCCAGTTCTTTAGCATTCAAGTTGTCCTTTTAATTTAAAACTTTCCTTTCACTTTGATGCAAAAACATAGCAGATGGTCAAAGCCTTGAGTGAACCAAAAGGCATTAATTGCTCTAAGAGCCTCATTAGGGAACTTCACTCTCACTGTACCAGGAGCTCTATCAAAGATCAGGGGGTTTCAGTCTCTGGGCTCTGCTGCAGATTTAGCTATTTGTGCTCCTATCCCTGTTACTATCTTGACTCAAAAAACCCCATGCTATTTTATCACAATTCTGTCTCCATTAGTGCTAGCAGAAAATGTGTCAAAGAATTTTTAAAAAATGTGTATATTAGGATGTTTTAGGGAAACATCTACCTTGAGGAAATTCTGTTGAAGAACAAGTTGGGAATAACTAATGCTCCCTATGCTAGAAATAGTTTAATCAAGCCCTGATTTTATGGAACTCTAAAAGGAAAACATTTTGCGTTAAGCAATCTTTAGCTTACTTTTTTTTCTTGAAAATACTAACTTAAGTCCTGAATCCCAGAATCCTATCTATTCCTTTAAAGTGACTGAAAAAAAAATCACTTCATAGTGTGACCATTCCAGGGGCTTAATATAATGAATATCTGACAGGGGTTGCCAAATCAAGTAGCCCAAGATAGGCAGAAGAGCCATTTCCCCATGCCCTGCCTGTGATGAGGCTGAGCAAGTATTCCCCAGAGGCACAGAAACTTACAAAGTGTCAGAGTACACCTGGCTGGCCACACAGACCAACATGGACAGAGCACAAAGCACTCCCAAAGATCACCAACCTGTTCCTTCCTGTGACTGATTAGGATGGAAGTCCACCCTAAAATGCAGCTGCTGTCCCCTTTATCCTCTGGTCTTTCAGTTGCGTCACACATAAGGACATACATATGCAAACAAATCTCTCTGACAGCTGGCCCAGTCCTGTGGCCCTGCCAACAACCAAGCCCCAGCCCCACCTTCTACTCACTCCAGGAGCCAACTCACACACCCTCTGGTCTCTCCAGCATCCAACTCAGACTTAACAGTCTCCAGCCCATTTCCTGCCACCTAAACGTCCAGACATGCACATCCACCCAGACTGACTCTACTGTCCAGGAGAAAGGCATGGCCAGGAAAACAGATGGACCAGACATCTACTTACACACCACCAATCCCTTTTTTCTCCCTTGTCCAGCTATTTTCCCATTAATGTTCCTCCCCAAACTGTTGTGATTGCTCCACCTGCCTCCACTTTTAGTTCTTCTCTTAATCAATCCCAATAATGAGTCCCACACAGCTGTTGGCCAGTGACCTACTTCTTTCCATCTTAAACCACATTTCATAATAAATGGTTGACAGGAGTCAAAGGCTAAAAGTATGAGAAGGAGGCTGGTGATGGCAATACATGGCTGTGCCAGAAATGCAGCTTTCTTTGTAGACAATGTCTGGACCAGAATTCCTGCACTGACACATAGTTTGAATGTAGCACAAGCAGGACATGCAGTCACTCAAATGAAAATATTTTAAAAGTGTGATTGCGGCTGTCTCAGTTGCAAGTTTGTGACACCGTTCGTTGAATATAAACCAGATTTAAACAGGCCTAGGAGTGTCTATATAAAGATGTTTAGCATTCTAGGAAAAATAATTTTAACAAACTTCTTATGTGGAACTAACAAGAATGCTTGTCTAGAGTAAGACTCTCTTGTCATTCCAAAATTTATATGTTCCTACATTCTTTGGCCCTTAACACTAACAGGACATCCTGAGAGGGATGGATGATGCTCTCCATGATATAGAAATCACTGTCAGTACTTCCTTTCTTATTTTTAATACTTTTTTTGTTTGGTTGGTGGTTTGGTTTGGCTTGGCTTGGCTTGGCTTGGCTTGGCTTGGCTTGGCTTGGCTT
>JAHLSL010000006.1:486723-510302 GCA_025920805.1 Petroica traversi | reverse complement strand
GTTTGGTTTGGTTTGGTTTGGTTTGGTTTGGTTTGGTTTGGTTTGGTCTGGTTTGGTTTGGTCTGGTTTGGTTTGGTTTGGTTTGGTTTTTTTGGGCAGGGAGGGTTGGGTTATTTTTTAGTTTTGTTTTGTGGTTGCTGTTGTTTGTAAGAAGAATTCAGATTTCTAAGCAATTCCTTATTTCTCATGAAACAGTTGCACTGCAGCAACTAGAAATCCATCCCTGTAGGCGAAATTTACCATTTCTGATCTGAAAAGCAAAAATCAGATGGCACATTCCAAAAACTGAACCTGCAAACAAACTAGTCACTTTAATCCTAAGATAGAAAATGTAACAGTAATTAATTGTTGGAATAAAAATCTATATTCTTTCTTACCTAAGGGATTTCCAAAGTAATAAATCTGGATAAGCTTTTGGGTTTTATGCCTATATCTGATTCTTAAAGTATTAATCAAAGTCAGAGTACTCTTCAGTCTAATTTCCTGTCAGTGGAAGAGTATTCCCAAAAAAATATTTACAGTACTGGATTTTGTGGCAGTTTTAACTGTACCAAAAATAAACCTGGCATTGCTTATTCCACAATCCGATACTCTTTGGCGACTCTCATCTCATCATTGAAAGTTTTGATTCAAATAACCAAACTCATTTTACATTGTCTAAAACTGTGAGCAAAAATTTTCTAGATAAAATAAGATTTTCACATACAGTTTCCTTGCTATTTCACTGGGCAATATGAAAGATGATCTCTCAATGTGAAAGCACCATGAAAGCAAAAGGATAATACCAGGGACAGGACTCGGGCCACTGCTGACTCTCATCAGTGAGAGGTACAGGTAGCCCTAGTGACTTCTCTCTTGGGCACAGGGTGGCTGTGGAAGAGACCATCGCTCCAGTGACACCCTATTTTATCACCTGCTACACAGAAATAGTACACAGATATGTACAAACCATCTGGTTCATGCCTCAAAAGTAGGCATTCAAAATTCTGGTAAACCTGTTTCATTAAAGTAAGGGGAAAAGCTAAGTTAACTTAACAAAGACTTCTAAATAAATTCTGTGCTGGGAGAGGAATCACTTGCAGGGGATTCATATACTTTCCACTGAAAAGAAAGTGGCTTTGTGCTTTTAGTGAATCTTTTATTTTTGATTAAGGTAAGTAATAGAAAAGATTTTCATAGAGGCCAGTACCCCGGGAAAAACCAAGCTGGAACACAAGTTCTGCCAATTGGCTCCCATAATTTCCTGTCACTACCACTATATATATTAGTTGCCCCACTGAGACTTAGGAATAGGCCAGCAGGAAAACTTCCAACAAAAAATATGTAGTTTCTCAAAGACTTAAGTAACTGAAGACTCAGAGCAAGACCCAGCCAGGTGGAAGGTAAGGACAGTAATTCACAGCCAGGAGCAGCAGACAGGCCAAGACCATGACAGTCAGCCCTGAGTTGGGCTTAAATTGCTCTGAAGCTAAAGCACAGGTGAAAGCCAAAGCCTAGAATGAAGTTTTCCATCGGTACAAATCTGTCCATGGTCTTTCATCAATTCTCATGTACATCACTCTTCTGTGAGCTTACTAAATTGGCAAAAAGTTATCATGTTAATTTCTGGTGTGCAGGTAAGAATATTTGGCTTATGCCATGAAAGTTGAGAACCACAGTCAGAAAGAAAATTTTGCATGGGCATACAGCCAGAGGCAGCAGAAGAAGGAGGGAAAGACCATTTGCTTTCTTTATTTTAACCAGCTTTGAACACCACAAGAAGCCCATCATACCCAAAACTCTGCCCACATATGAGACAAAATGGAGAAAAAACTACAAAAATATTCTAATTCTGAGCAGACTCTTCCAAGCTATACTTTATCTTGCACTGTAAATGAGTAAAATGAGTAAAGAACTATGGATCATTTCTTCATGTCCAGTAAATGTGTAAATAGTTGGAAAAGAAATTTTTGAAAAGTGTGACTGGTCCCACCTTCCCAGGTCTCTGCGGCAGTTTGCAGTCTATGATAGAAAAAGGAAAGTTCTCTGAAAAATCAAACAGGTTACAGCAGATGGATGCACTCCTGTTACAATCTGTTCTGCCCAAGCTTACTTTGAGGGAAGGGAGCAAAGCAGTGCTGCTGGCTTGCAGATAAACAGAAGGTTTCTTTCACTACAGCTAATGCCTCACATTTTCTTGATACGAATATTAAGGATATAGAAATTTACTGGCTCATCTGAGTAAACACCACATGTGCAGCTGTACTAAATATGTCAGCAGTGCACAGAACAGAACAATTTTATTTGTTTGCTCAATACAATGTGTTAGCCATGTATAAATTACACGGATTCACTATACCTATGTATAACTCAATGCATAATTTATTACAATAATCACATATTCTATCATGTAATTAAGAATTAAAACAGGTTGATAATATTTAAAAATCATAAATAGACATTCACCCGAAGTATACTGTGTGTTAATTAAATATTTGTTCTTACAGGTGTTTGTGATCAGAAAAATCCATGAGTCCGAGTCATTCAGTCAAGAAATGCAGTAATAAAATCTCTGGTGCTTGAGATAAAACGAAGGTGATTCTTATAGATAGCTCTTCCTGGAGATCTACAGAAGCTATGTCCCACAGCTGTACATGCATTTATTCTGTCACTTCTTAGTGGCTTGATATACTTTCAGGTTCCAGGTTTTCTGAATTTCCAGAACAAATCTCAATAGGAAAAAAACATTGTTTCTTGATTCAGTAGCAATCTTTGTATTGTTTTTATATATAAACACAAATCTTGTCACTTTTTGCAAGAATTGAAAAAACCTGTTCAAAGAGATTGATGCTGTTGAATATACTCATTATTATCAATAAATATGTGAATTAAACTGCTAACATCTGTACCTTTCTGCTGTCATACTCCAGTCAGACAAAGATTTAATATAAGAAAAAACCAAAAACCTAATTAAATATTAAGAGTTAGATTATATCTTGAAATAAGTAATAATCAACTACAGGTTTTCATTACATAGAGACAGAAAGGGCATTTTAAAGAGCATGAGAAGGCATTTTAAAGAGCATTAGAAGGCATTAGATCTTTCTTATTTTGTCCAGGCTTACCCTGGAGAAAAACTGTTCTCTTTCCTGACTAAGAAAAAGACGTTTTATAAAAGCACAAGAGTGCACATTCAAAACGTATATACGATTGCTTTGAGACAAGGACTTCTCATGAAAAATACAGTCAGAAAAGGACACTAGTCAGAGTGTGCCTATCAGTTTGCAGCTCAGGTAGTACAGATACAACATGGTAAGGAAGAGTGAAACAAAGCTCCCTGGTCTTCCTTCAGGGAGGTGTGTACAGAATTCATCTCCTTATCTCCTTCATGGGCACAAAATCTGAAGAAGGTGAGGCCTCAAATGCCATTCCTGCGTGTGCACTGTGTAAAATCTCACCAGTCTCAGCTTTGAAAGGAGCTGTGTATTTCAGAATTAATTGCAAGAAACTGGGTCAGGATTGCTCTTCTGTATGGGTGAGAGCAATCAAATGCAGCAGATAGTGGGGATAACTGCTTCAAAAATTCTTTGTCTGGAGATATTCCACAAGCAATCTGATTTAAACTGGTCCTTCCAAGGGGTTGGACCAGTTGACATTCAGAAATCTTATGAAATTTTGGAAGGGTCTGTGATTCCACATGGGCTTTTGGAGAGGCAGAAGACTGTAAGGGTCCATCCACCACACTGCCAACATGCAGTCCTGAGGTCCATGAGCAGAGAGAACCTCTCAGCAAGTCTGCTTTTTATATGTCCTTCAGAAGACGACATTTGGATCAAGAAACTGTCCTTGTAAAGCCCATCCAACAACCATAAAGGAACGGATCTTTTCTGGAAAGTATACTTTGCATGCTTGGAATGAGATAAACACAGAAACCAGGCCGGGACTGTGATAGGCAGGACTGTAACAGGCATCAGTAGATGGAAGAAGTGGCACTCACAAGGATGCTGCTGCAGCACTTTATAGATAAATATTAAATAAGTTGTTCAAAATTATTTAACAGTCAGTAGCAAGGCCAGGTAGAGGCAGTTATAAAACTAGGAGTGATCCAGCTCAAGTATATCAATCAAATTTTCGGATTTTCTTTTTATAAAAATACTTAGTATTCTTTTGAATAAAGCTGGAAAAATAATAATGTAATAAGCCATGTGCAAATATTCACAGTAAACATACACTTTTATTTCAGTAAATCAATAAAAAGTATTTAATATAAAATGCAACTTAGTTAATCACTTCAGTAAATGCTCGCTGAGCGCTCCAGCTTCCCAGTTAGCAGATGTGGATGATCAAAAAATGGAACAGTAACAGAAAATCTATACATCATACTGTGCTGTTATGAGTACTGAATGCAAGTACTAAAGAATAGTAGCTGATATGGTAGAAGAAGAACAAAGCTAACCAAGGGAAGAAGAAAAAGTTGTACTTATTTGACAGGATGAATCCCACAGGCACCTTCAGAGTTGAAACCTGGATTATCTCCTATTTATAAATCTTACTAATTGCCTTCAGAAGGTTCCAAATCCAGCCGAGGATGTGGAGAAGATTCTACATTAGACAAGGGACCAAGTATTTAAAGTATTGCAACAGTTGTAGAGCAGGTTTGCAGGCAAACATGTGTTTATTGGAGGTCTTTTTTTTTTTTTACCAAAATGCAGACATCACACCATGAAGGACCTCTCAGGCGGCATTACTTCATTTAGCTGTAAGGGGCTGATGCCATCAGGCAGGAGTCAGGGCTCTGTGTGCTCTAGGGTCATCTTAATGGCACAGAGCCACCAGATGTGAGGCCTCACCCACAGTCCAGCATGAAGGTTCAGTCTTGCTACTGGCTGGACCTGGGGACATACAACTGCAGGAGGTTTGAATCTGACAGGTTGGGACAGCAGGATTTCTCCCAAAGGGAGAGACAAAAGTTGTCTACCTTTTAGCATACCCTCCAGAAAAAAAGGCAACTTGGTGTCTGTATTTGTGATTTTTTCTTTTTTTGTTTGGTTGTTAATTTCTGGTATTGTTTTGTTTTGTTTTCTGTGTGCTGTTTTTTTCTCTCCCAAGCCAAAGATTGTTGCTCTTGTCTTCTCATTTCTTTGATCAAAGCATTAGCAAAAATTTAATGCTTCAGGAAAAATACACCAATTCTGTTTCTGATTAATCACTTTTTTTTTTTTAATGAGAAACTTGTTCATAGTTAGTGTCTTAAGAAAGGACTAAGCCCTGTTGTGTACTATGAAATTCACATTTGGGATATAAAAACTTTAGAATAACTGCATCTGACTCTTGGTTTCCTTGTGAAAGAAGCCATTAGTCAACGTGAATTTTCTGTTCCAATGAGAGCTAGATTACACTGCTCAAAGGTTCAGTGATTTTGCTATATGAAAACTTGACATAACTTACTGTTACATTTTAGAAGTGTTGGTCTACGTTGTACTTAATAATCAATCTACAAATA
Organism: Petroica traversi; assembly: GCA_025920805.1. Classification (NCBI taxonomy): domain Eukaryota; kingdom Metazoa; phylum Chordata; class Aves; order Passeriformes; family Petroicidae; genus Petroica; species Petroica traversi. The sequence continues at coordinate 504,820 of JAHLSL010000006.1, read as the reverse complement.
ATTGAATATTAGAGTAATAATTGGGAGCAGGTTAATGCAGAAAAGAGGGCTTTCAGAAAAGCAAATGCTGTTCTAGTTCCCATGGCACCATTCTCAATATTTGTTTTATACTCCTGAGAGAAAAGAGGAAAGCAGAACAAATGTTAAACCTCCCACACAAAATTCTCAAAGTAATATTATAATTCCCCCTAAGGCTCCAGCCTTGCTGTCAAATTGCTTTTTCTGTCAAGTTTCCAAATTCTTTTATTGAGAAAGGATAATAATGATAATTATCCAAAGTTTAAGTTGGTGAGTTTTTACTAAAATAGTTAAGCTGCAAATTCTCATTGAAAAACCTTGTAGAGTCATTCATTTAATTTGCACGGCATGATTACCACAATGAGACAGTCTCATAAATATATATATATATATATATATATATATATATATATATATATATACACACACATACATATGTTGCATAAATGCATTTTTTGCCTAATTATCACCTTCATGGGAAAATTACTCGTTTGTATCTGCAACCTCAGTAATTATTCATAGAAATGATTTCACTATTTATTGCTTTAAAAAATTATTCATTTGTGCAGATTTTTTCTTCTGCACTTTCCAATGATGTAATTACAATTTCTGAGATACTTCTATATCATTTTTCTTATCCATTGGTCTGATTGTGCTATCCATAGTTCCTTGGGCTCAACAAGAACCTTCCTAGAATGCTCAAGATTTTTTTTTTTTTTAAGATTTTAGATTTTGGGGAGAGGAAATGTTATCAAAGTTCCCTTTATCATAATTTATTTGTAAATACGTTTTAAATACTGCAGACTTTGGTATTCCCAGAAATTAATTTTTAATTTGGCACCCAAATGATGGTACCACAGATCTTTAAACACTGAAACAATGCCATACAACTTACCTGTTGTATGGCATTGTCAGGAGACACAGTGAAGTGACTGAGGAAACAGAAAACCACAAAAGCAACACAAGTAAGTTAATAGCTGGAAAAACACTTTAGCTTCTCTGTGCATGCATGACAATTCTTCTGTTGTGTTTCATTAGATTCCATTAGAAATGTAAGTCTTCCCTGTACTAAATGCAACAGAAGCATGCAGAGCAGCTCAGATGAACTGCTTTACAGCAGATGTTTTAAGTAGATGAGACAGCTGCAGGTTAATGAAAGAAAATTTGCTGCAAGGAAACTCTTTAAGAGAGTCACAGTCTTTGGATCAATGGCCTTTAAAACCCCCAACTTTGACACCTAATATTAAGTATAGAAATAGTCTCCTGCATCCCTGAGGGACTTAGGCAAAGGACTATATTGAAGTACTTCAAATAGATGCTTTGCAGAATTAGAACCTGTCAAAGTTTGTGGGGTGTTCCCAACTCATCAACCCTTTATTACTTTAAAGCTGCTTGCCAAAACTGTCTAACCCATAGATAATATTCCACCAGATTTGCTTGCCTCTAACAGCGCCCTAGAGCCAGGTCTTTGCAATATGAGGAAGATGAGTCTACAGGCTCTATCTGAATGGGATACATCAGCTGATGGATAAACCATTACACATTAATATTTTCAGTAGTGCAGGTGAGTTACAGACTAGACAGAGTTTAAAGGCAAGATTATTTACTGCCCCCCCACCCCGAAAAGTCCAACCAAACCCCCAGCTTTATACAATAAATTTATGAAAATAATTGCTAGAATTGGAAACAGTCACAAAAAGTTAAGCAATAATACATCTTACTAAACAGCTAAATATTTGAGTTAATTTCAAGTCTGTTCTACATTTAATTCGGCTAGAAGAGCTGTCAGGATAATCTTACAGCCATGCTATTTGGGCCTACTTTCTTAGACAAATTTGGTCCCCTAGACACTTTTTTTTTCTAGTGGGAAATATCAGCTGGGACATTGTTTCCTTTTTGGTGCACTTCTGACAGGTCCCAGGAATTGCATTTTCACAGTAAATATGTTTTAGAATGAGTTTAATCGAAATGTTTAACAAAGCAATTTGATGACTTCCCAGTCCTCTCCAAAGAAAGGCTGCTCTTCCAGGGTTAGTCTTTACTCTGGAAAAACAAAAATCCAAACTAATTACAAAAGAAAACCCAGCAAAAACCTCAAATGTTTTGGAAGCAAAATCTCTCTCTGAACAGCTCTAGAAACTGCCGACACAAGAGGCTGCAATTAATAACACACTTAGGTGCTCTTCCAGCAAAACTGAGGCATGCCGAAGCAACCTTCAAGAGGCCTCCACTTTTGGAAGCCCTGCCGAGAGAGGCCACGTGCTGTGCAGCACAAATGAGCTCTGAATGGATATTCTTTCCTTCCTGGGGTTCTCCTTCCTAAGTTACTGTGATTGAGGAGCTGCAATGGACAAGTGCAGGGAAGCACCAAACAACCTCTGGCTCATAAATCCTTTCCCTGGACCAAGCCCTACCGCAAAGCTTTATGAAATCAAAAGAAGGACCTAAGCCTCACAGCGATATTCAATCTTTCAATCAGACTGGAGAATCACAGAACAATTTGGGCTGGAAGCGGCCTGCAAAGGTCATCCAGTCCAGCACCCCCAACATGAGCAGTGACAATACTGATTGGCACTTCTCACCACCAATGCCCTATGTTAAAAGAATATCCTAATCTTTGAAGAATGCAGGGAAATTGATTAATAGTTACAGCCAGTAAGCCTTAATGTCTGAAAGACATTAAGGTCAGAGCTACTGTAGTTGGTTTATTTGCATCTATCTGTAATTATAAGCTCAGTTTTATTGAAATACAGCAAACTCCCATCTCTATGTAATGCCAAGATACTTGAAAAAATGGGTTTCTGAAGTTTTGTTGATAGCAGATGGTCAAAACCAAGGCAATCCTTGTAAAAGAGTGTCCTTGACTGATAGTTGCTTTGCATTGCTCATGGTCCTTCCCTGGTGGAGGGGCCCAAATCCTGGTTGGCACCAGGACCACATGTTTGCAGGGGTGTTTAAGATGATGCTGAGCTCTGTTAGAAAGTGCCAGCCCACAATCCCTCAAGCAGCATTTGCTGTGATGATCCTGAGCCAGGGTGACATCCAGGAGCATGATTCTCAAGCCCCTTTTGAATGGAAGCACAGCTGTATTGTTTTAGGATAAGGACCTTCTGTGGGAGCACAGTGATTTTTGACTGCTTCATATCTACGTTGTTTAGGAGGCTGAGCACCAGCCTAGCATTGTTCCTAGAAGATTATCAATTGGAGTAAGGCAACTGCCCTATTTAATAATTAATGATTACCTCAGATGGATTAATTTGATGATCATTCTCTCTAGCAGCAAAGATCCTTCAAGATATTTCCATGACAACTCTTCACTTTTTCCCCAGAGCTGGAACTCCAGAACTACAGTTCTAATGATTACAACTTATTTCTGTGCCATAACAAAAAAAAATCTGAGAGAAAGAAAAGTTTATTGGAAAACAGCACCTCCACAGTCTAGCTTGCTGCATATTGCTGAGTGCAATACCAAGCCTCTGATCATTTCCAGAAGTTTACTTTAAAATCATCATATTGTTCTCTGTGTCTGGCCTTGCCTCTCCTACCCTGGGCTTTCATCCTTTTCTGAATTGAGAATTAGAAGGTGCAACACTGCACCAATAGAAAGCCATGAAAATAGGATCATTTGAAATTAGTATTTCTGCAGGTCCAAAGTTTCAGTGAGTTATTTAACCTTTAAAATAAATTGTAGAAAAATCACTGTCTTTGCATCATTTCCAGTGAATAAACTGGGTAATAAAATCTTCCCCTCTTCAACCTCCTCTACCTCAATTTTGAAAATCATGTCATAGGATCTGGATCAGAAACGAACAATTCTCACTGGCTGGAAAAACATTACTCATGGAAACATCTCATAAAAATAAGCTGGTGCTCAGCTTACTTACTCAGTCTATATTTGCTTTTTCCAAGAAAAAGAAAAAGGATTTTACTTTTCTATTTCAGGATTACTTAACTGTTCTAAAATCCCACACTTCAACGTGCTTACGCTGAAAGTCTTTGCATTCAACAGGCTCAATATTTCATCATCTATGCTTATAGTGACCTAGATCCCAGATATTTTTCTAAACCTACCTGCCATGAGATGGTAAAAGTACACTACAAAATAACTTCTGCAGCAGCAGAGAACTCTCTGCCTTTCATCTTTGGATCAAATTCTGCAACGGTTTCCTTTTATTAGACAAAACATTTGAAATTCCAGGGTTTTTCTGTAAGGCCAAGCAGAGAAGTTCAATGGTGCTACATTACATTACAGCTAATATTACATCTTGAAGTGGGATTTTTACTGCAGCAGTAAAAATCTGCAGTCTTGCTCATTAGGGCTTTTGAAATTTTCAGTCAGCATTCCCATTCTCACATGACTTGCTAAATCTCGAGGATTCATTTTTGCCATTTAGTGGCTTTAAGAAGAATGAAAAGAAATCTGCTAATGAGAAATTTGAAAATTATTGTTTGTGATAAAAGATGGCAGTTTTAATTTATGCTTATATTTGAAAAAAATATTTACACCTGTAAAAAAGGACTGCTCCTTCCATGTAACCATTAACTGAAAGAAAATAGAGGATTAATGTGTGGCCACTGAGACTCCTATGAAAAGAACAGCTGAGGTTACTGCATCGGAGTTTAGGTTGGAGTTGCACTGACTGAGGGAAGTTACTCGGAGGACTCCTCATATCCAATGTGTCTTTTCTCATAGCAGTCCTGGAAATCTGTAAGACAATCCAAGGAGAATCTCTTCTGCTGCCCACCTGCCTTCTATTTTTGGGGGTTAACTTGTTAATAATATTTAACAAGTTATTTTCAGAATATTTTCAGAAGTAGTATAATGAAGAGACACTTAGACAGGCTTAACAGAGAGGCTCTTCTTACATACAAATAGATGCCATTAAAAAAATTAATAGAACTTGACAAGTTCCATTCAGATTTTTAATGCACAGAGTATAGTGTTCATTAATAAAAATAACTCAGGATAAAAATATTTCATTTTATGGATGTATAATACAGCACTGATTAAAAAGATACAAATAAAGAAGCAACAAAATGCACTATCACTAAAGTATTTCAACATCAACAGCTAGGAGGCATCTCTCAACTGGATATAATAACCTTAAACGAACTATTCTGGAAACTCCCTAAACGTTCAGAAACAGAATGATTTGGGTTCGGACCTTAAAAACCACTGAATTCCACCTTCCACTATTCCCAAGGGCAGGGCATTTCCCACTAGAACAGGTTCCTCAGAGTCCCATCCACCCTGGCCTTAAACACTTCCAGGGATCAAGCATCCACAGCTTTTTTGAACAACTGTGCCAGTGCCTCACCACCCTCACAGCAAAAAGTTTCTTTCAAATACCTTATCTAAACCTGCCCTCTCTAAAACTTTTCCCCCTTGTGCTATTTCTACACACCTTTGTAAAAGGTCCCTGTCTCTCTTTTTGATAAAACATAACCAAAACAAATTTGCATTTTAATGAACCTCTCTTGCACATTGTAGTTATACTTCATGGAGAAAACATGGTCCACTCTGGTACACATCCTTTCAAAAACCCCCAAATTTTACAAAATGCACTTAAATGAGCTTCTGATTTTTCATTTTTTTAATCTGATGTAATTAAAATCCATAATAATTGATATTAAATTTCAAGATAAAGAGATGTCAGTATGAAAGATTTGGTCTGTCACTGAGCACTTTGAATTCTTCTTCCCAGTTTCATGCCTGTTATTTACTCATGCCTGAAGCAATAACAAATACTGCATTTATGGCAGATATCAGTATCAGATCCAAAGCCTGAAATTCTATGGCTATTAAATATACAAAAAGAAATCAGAAATATAAAAACTGATGTATGAATAGAAAGTTAGTGACTTAGAAACAAGGAACAGAAACCTGCCCAGTTTTAGTAATAGCAAACGATGGAAACTGACTTAAAACAAAAACTTTTTACAATCCTTTTATTGCCATTCGAAAATACGCTGCAAACTTCCTTAGTTATTTATTAATGAGTATTTTGAAAAAACAGATGAAGCATTCCAGGTTTTTTAAGGTGCAGACAATTTATTTTACAAATGTCTAAAAGTAGCACAACTTGTATGAAAAATATAACAATACAGTCAACTACAAAACAGTACAGTATCACACACAGTCTGTAAGATTCTTTTTTTCCTCGAATTGTTTGTCTACTGCAAGTGAAAGGGCCTGAAGAAAAGTTGTCATTGTAACACTGGGAGACTGAAAATAAGAGAACATTTTGTAAGATACACCACAGCAATAGGCAGACATAATATTTTACAGACAATTCACAGTATTTAAAAGAGAAATATTTGAATTTGATGTTACAAAAATTTCAAAATGCTATAAACTATACTGCAAGTTTATTTTAAATCAGCTAGCACAGCAAAGTCAAAGTCAACCTGTGCAAAGTCTTCAGTCACAATAATGGTGTACTTGCTTAAAAAATGTTTTTAACAAATTATTATTTATAAAGTGGCAGAGGTTTGGAGTTTTTTTTCCAGCAAGAAATTATAACAACACCAGTATCAATGTTCATTAATTTAATTAGAAGTAGAACCCTCTTGGGCAGGTCAATCCCACCAGTCTTCTTCAATCCCATTCTAAATTATAGAGAGTACATAATTGTTTCAGTCTAAAAAGCTGCAGAAACAAGTGCAATTTAGATTAAAAGGGAGGTTTGGACCAATCTTGCACTTCAGGCACTGCTCAGATGTCTTCCTGCCTGTCTCAAACCCAACCCAAAATACAATGAACAGAATAAACTCACTTGAATATAACAAACTTACTTGAATATAAAGTGCATGTGCTAGGAAAGGAAGCTTTCTCAGGACCCGGCCACCAAGACCTTCACTTTTTCTATGATTAAACAAAGACATTTAAATGCTAAATATCCTCTCTTAAAAGAAGGCCTTTTCTCTTTCTGTTTCTCCATTAGGTTGCTCTAAAAAGACCTTAAATGACAGTTCAACAGGTCACTTGCAGCTCTTCTAGCAGGAGCAGGGAGCGGACAGCCAAATTCTGCTTACAGAAGGCTACACACCATAGTACAGAAAAAGCAGCAAGGTACAGAAACAGCACAGGCACAGCTGCCTGCCAGTACATCATGCCCTTCACATTGTTCTGCCAATGTCATGGATTTGGGGGAATGTCTACACTGAAACAGCACGGTACTTTTGGAAGAACTGGGAAAAAAACTGTTTTTATGGGTACTGCCTGTCTCCTTCTACCCACCATTTACAGTTTCCTTCACCTCACCCACTTGATATATGTTTGCATCTTCTCCAAGCACCACTCTGTGTATGTAAATTGCAAAGCTCTGTGCCTGGAAAATCTTACTTGCTTCAACTTCACTCCTCACTGGTTAATACTGCATCCTTCAGGAGCAGAAAGAAAATACACTTTCCTGACTTAACAAATATTATTTTTTTCCACAGGGACCAGTACTTTGGATAAAAACATTGCTTGATATTGTCAATATCATTTTTATTGTATCAAGAATTGTCACGCTGCAGTGAAAGAACATTTGCTCTACCAGCATACTCAACCACAACACTGACCATTTACACTTTACTCCTTTCCCCCATTTCTATCCACTTATATCTCCATGCTAAATACTGATCCAGCAGAGAGCGAGGCGTTTCAAGACACTTTCTTAGCAGGACCTAAGGCTCATGCTTTTTCTGCTAAAGTGCATTACAATTCCCAACATCCACTGAAACCTAAGCCAGCAACTTGCCAAGAGAACTTCAAATGGCAGAGCACAAACCAGAAACAGCACTAGGCCAAGGCAGATCTGAGTCTAAGATATATCAGCAAATTGTGATTGCTTCCACTTTTTGTCCCCTGAAAGTTTTTGCACTATCCCAAACAGAAAAAAAAAAAGAGCTGTTTCAGATCTCCAGTTATTAGGAAATTTGGTTACTTTTACACATCATTCCATAACTCAGCATGTGTGTATGAAAAAAAGTAGAATTTCAGAATCTTACCTTGAGATTTCTCTTAGTACAAGGCTTAACCTTGACACATTATTTTCTACAAAGCCGATCATCTCGAGCTCTCTGAGTGTCAGAAGCTGCTGTCGAGGATATATTATTTGACACTAGAAACGAGAGTTACACACTGTTGTACAAAAAATAAATGCATTCAAAATTAAATTCTACAGTAAGAGTGGAAATACAGAACAGGAATGAAATTCATGTATTTTTGTTACTTAGGAAGTATGATAAAAATGTAAAGTTAACTAAAATATAACATTTTACAGTTTTGCTTTCAAGTATTACCTTCATCAGTTCTTCCAGGCAAGAAAGATATATTCTAAATATTGCTGCAGTAGATGGAGGTCCAATGTATTGTTTTATGTCAGCCCTGTCTACAAAGGCCATATCAATTTTCTCCGTAATATTTGAGGTAGTCAGGATAACTACATTGGGATACCTTCAAGACAAAACCAGATTTTTAGGTTACATGCAAAAGATTTTATCTCCTTTTGTTACTGGCAAGTTGAGACCTTACTTCTTATGATTCAAATAATTTTATTTAATAAGCTGTCACACCACTCTTGTCAATTACGAATGACATTAAAAGATCTGAAGCTCTTGGCCAGTCTATTTCAATGCATATACTCTTTCCTTCAGCTGTTTCTAAAGTGTCCACAGTTCCTCTAATTCTGTTTCAAAGGTGATATATATTAACTATCTAGAAACTACTGGCATAGCTTCTGATGCATACAAAAAAGAATTATGAAAATAAGAATCGTAAATTTGAACCTTTAATCAACATGTTTTCCATTTCAATTTTGATGTCTGTTCTCCAAGCAGGTATCATGATGATCTGTCTTTTTTCTTTCCATGTCTTTAGGGGAAGCATACTGTCCATAGATCTGATTGTCTATCCAGGTATATACAAAATATTCTGCTGGATTACTCCTATCTATTTTCAAAATTAGCATAATTAAGAAAGAATAGTTCACTAACTAATCTGATTTAGTATTCCAAATAGGAATTGAAAATTAGCAGGAATAGGGATACTGAAACCTTTTGCTATTACAATATCGCAAAATTACCTTTGCTGTTGCAATAATATGCAAACAATACCTTTTAATCTGGTCTATTTGTGTCAGTACAGCATTCACCACACGAATAGCATCTGAAGGCTCTGTGCCTGCCTTGAAGGCACTGCGGGCTGCTGTGAGGCTTTCCACCTACAAAAACCAAACAATCAACCAAAACAACAAGATCACTGAACGCCAGAAAACCCAAAAAGATTGCACTTTTGGAATCCTGGCAGCAAACAGGTAACCCATGCAATACACCTTCAGATACCTGTGTCTGCTATCTAAAACTTCATCTTCAAAATCTTTTGTTAAGTAGGAATTTCCAGGAAGAAAGAAAAGCATGTCAAGCAAGTAAAGTGTAGGGAGGAAAATTCCTATTTAGACAGCAGAACGGAGGCTGGGTTTCATTTTAAATTTTGGCGGTGGAGGGAATGGGACACACCTCCAGAATAATGAATAGATTGAACTCAAGAGTGAGCTTCCCCACAGGAACTCCAATATGACAAAGCTAATAAGGTACATAAGGTGCTAAGTTGCTTATGTATGCAGGTTTGAAGAAAATCTAATGACAGTGAACTGAATCATATTCATGTTTTTTAGAGCTTTACAACAAATGGAACAGTGCAAATAATACAAATCTGGGCTACTTTGAAGTTTAAAATAATATTCCACTTGTAAACATACAGCAGCAAGGGAAATTCCACCAAGAAAGGTTTCAATTCATTTTTAGCTCGAATTTGTCTGCTAAGTCATTCATATGTTCCTTCCAAACATCTCAAATCTGCAGAAGTCAAGACTAAAATTCACTCATCTACACAATCATGTAGCTTACAAAATAGCATAAATGTGCTTTTATCACTCTTTATGATTGAGCACTATTGCGGCTCCTTCCCATCCATTTCCTTTCTGCTAAACTTGATGCCCAACAATGCTATTGGAATCTTACCTCATCAATCAGTACAAATACAAGAGCATCTCTGTCATCAACAAACTCTTGGATCTTCTGGAACATCTTGGTTACAAGCTTGCCACTCTAGAAAGACACCATACGCATATGTTTAACTATTTCCTTGCCACACAACTTTCTAAGGCTTATCATATTTAAATGCCTGGGTTTTAAAACAACTTTCTAATAAAGCTTCTCTTTAAGCATTCTCAAACATATTAATTATTCTGAACAATCTCTGGTGCATACTTAGGAAACAAGTTCAACAGAAAAAATACACTGTAATTTCTAAAATACAAAGTTAATTATATTAGCTACATCAATACATACCTCAGAAAACCATTTAGAGAAAAGACTATGGCTGTTTATCTCAATTAACTGTCCATACCTATACCTAAAGTATGAAGAGAAAAAAAAGTATCAACGCCATTGTAAATAAAATCCGTGATATCTTTAACTTCTTTAAGTCTCATTCCTGACATTCTGACCCTGGAATTCTGTGAATTAGTACTTGAAATTACTTACCTTTCAAAACATACTACATGTTTGGTATTATTTTTGTTGCTTGAACTTGTCATGTTGCTGAAAATGACACTAGAATTCTATATATGAAATTGCTATTAGAATTTCTTCATTCTTATCTTTGTTTATGATTTTCTTCAGTATAGTAAGAAGTGACAAAGTGTCTCAACCATATTATACAGACCATGATTTTCACCAGCTTTGGCTACAGTCAGGTCATGCCAATAATTACATATTATTTGTGCTACATCTTGTATTTTATATAACATTTTTTAAAATGCAACTTTGTTAAGTTGCTATGACCTTTTAGGCTATTTCTTATTACCTGTCTGATATAAAAACTGACCTCTGCAGATTGTGGCATTCAGACAATTGAAGTACAAAAGAAATTAGTTTAAAAATCACTACCTATTAAAACCAGGCTCTATCAAACATGAAGATCCAAAACCCAAAATACTCCTTAATCCTTTGCCCTTTAATATTCATTGATGTACAAAGTGAGCAAAAATTATTCTACTGCCACTGGAATGTCTTTTACACATCTGGGCATAAATAATTACACATTTTACAAGGCCTTAAAATATCCTAATCAGTCTAGCAGATCAATTTTATTGCTAGCTTTGTGCACTACAAAAAAGAAGACATGTTAGCACTAGGTACAAGTTACTTGAATCTAATATGAAATATACCTGGGCTAGTGAAAAAGAACAATTAAGTATAGTAAGCTAAAGTGAAAAATTTTCCAAAAACTATCACCTGTATGACAGTCGAATTGTCAGCTTCTGAGCCAATGCTTTACAGAGAGAAGTCTTCCCAGTTCCAGGAGGGCCTGGTTTGAAATGAGATCCATACATTATACAATGCCTGAATTAGACTGTTAATGACATTTAACAGCTTTTTAACTACTCTATTTCATTACAGCACTAATTGTAAAAACACAGCAGATAATGATTGTGTACACCAGAGTGTTTTGAGAAAACTGCTGACCTGACTGCAATCATTGAGCTGATGCTAGATTTTATACACTTTTCAATTGTCAGTATAGTTAGTGCAACAGTTTTATGCAGACACCATAAAGTAAAAACACTCAACAGCCACAGAAGCATAGTGTACCACCTTTGCAGGCCTAATGCTTATCAGCATTCTCTATAATCAGTGCTATGCCTTAACTTGTATCTTCCTGAAACATACACTTTTTAACATGGAAAACAGAAACTTATCACGGTCAGTTTGATTAGCTGTCAACTTCCCCAGAAATTTCTTATTTGGGGCAACCCAAACATCTTGGGAACTATACTCTGGGACAAACCTTTTGGACCTGACTTAATACCCCATGGAAGAACCACAAAGACCTCCTCCAAGCCGGCAAGCTTCACTGAAATAACACTAACTAAACTGGCAAGAGTTGGTAACAGAACATAGTGTCAACAATACAACACAGATTGATTTCCCAGTTTCCTCAAAGATTTTATAAAGCTAGAACTAACAGAATATTTAGTATTGTGATAGAAATTTACATGCCTCCTATCTTCAGTATCTGCATTATTTTTTGCTGTTTATGTAAAAATGCAACAATATCACTTAAAAATTAAAATTAAGAAATGCAGTCGTCACTGCACTGTAAGCTTAAGAATTTAAATTCATGCAAAACATAGTAAATAGAGCATTGATTTGACTCTGACATTACATTTCATCCAAATTTGTACTATTGAGGGTATACTTTTCTTCTGCTTTTGTAACACCTCATTTCACTACACAGAACTGCAGTCCAAGTTATTTCAGAAGGAAAGTATAAACAGACAGCCAATTAATTTACTTGGTTTAAAACAATTAATTTTTACCATGCAGCAAAACAACTCTGTTCCATGATATCAGGTTGCTGTCAACATTTTTGTCGGAAAATAATAATGTTGTCATCACGTAATCGAGTAACTAAATGAAGAGGACAAAAAAGAAAGACATGAATTAGAAACATAACAGCAAATACAACTACAAATAGAATCAATCTCTTATTGATGTCCATTGTGTACTCACAACAACAGCAAAAAAAAAATGCTCATGTCTCTTAGTCATAGGCAAATCTATTTCTGCAAAGGACGGGAATTAATTTCTGTCCTGTCCTCAAAAATAAGAATAGCATGTACTCAGCACAAATAGAGTTCTGGAACTTTTAAATTGATAGATTAAATGCTTTAAGGAATGGAAATTGATTTCATTTTTCATTAATCCACATACTGGATGCCTATACAACACAAGCTACCTATGCACAGAGAGTCAAAGACAAGCTCTGAGTCCTGTATAGATATTGTACAACTATACATTTGTTCAGCCTGTTTAGTCAGCCCACAAAACAAAGTATTTCCTGTCATATTTATTTATTTTTTACTGAAGCATTTGTATCAGCTGCTGCAAGGAATTTGTAGATCATTCATTCTTCCAAATAAGGGAAGTTGCACATATTTCCCAGAATGCTTGCATCTAAAAATACTGCAGCTTCATTTTAGAATTATATAGAATTAGGAATTAGAGAACTCTTTCAACAAAATAAATATGAACTTCAGGTGTAAATCTATAATGACTTTTATCTATAATAACACCTAACAGCACTTTATCTTCTGTTGCTCTTACCTGTAATGAGCTTTTGATCCCTACGTGTTAGCAGGACAATACAATGGTGCTCCTGCAATATCTCATGCTTGAGATGGAGTAATAACTCAACAGCAAAAACAACTGAACTTAATCCACATATTTTTCAGAATTCTATCAACACTGTGCTATTTTGAAAATTCACAGCAACCCTTTCAGACCCACAGAACCCAGCCATGCTCAGGCATTTCCATGGTTTAAAGAATGAAGGTTTATCACAATTTTACAGAAGTGGTTCTAGTTTTAGTCATTAAAAACAACCATTTCTTTCTACCCATATAAACTTACACTCAACAGTGATCAGCTTGCTGCTATTTAGTACAACAGCAAGTCTAATTAAATAGTCTTGTCATTTCACAGATGACTGAAAGCTGTTCCATAAACTAGACAAACATGGATTAACTTACATTTACCTATAAATGAAGAAGTACAGAAAAGTATAGAAGTATAGAAAAGTTTTGCTTTTCTAGATTTTATTATAGACTTAAGTGAGAATACTGTATCTATGGTATAAAAATAAGCTAACAAATTAATTCTTTGGGTCCAAGAACTTAAGTTAGAAGCTGAATTAAACTATTTGCACCACAATTACTAAATTTCAGATTACAGTATTACCATTCTACAAGCTCTGGCAATTATCATCGCAACCTCTGATGAATGCACAGGATTTTCAAGCTAGAAAATGACCTCATGAAACTGTTTTGTTTCTTTCTAATGTCTTGCCAGCTTTCAAGTGGCAGGGCACTCAGCTCTGGTCAAATCATTGAGTATGTATTTGCATGAACAGTAAGAGTGCTGGCCAACATTCCTGCCAAGCCCATTAACTGTTTAGCTGCTTCCAGATACAAAGCTAAACTCCCATTCCCTTCTGCCCTGCCTGCACACATATCTCCATAGGATGCATCAAACTTCAAATAAGCTTCATTTCGGCTCTTACTTCTCCTCAAGCAATCCTAATTGTTATTCATTTCCAACTTACATTTGATTTTACTTCAGTGTCATAGATAAGACTTTCCCAAAGGCCATGGAATTCAGCTGCAAAACAATATATTATATACCTGGTTAGGATAAATCAATCTGGAAACTTGTAACTCATCATTGCAGTATAAAACAATTTTCAAATTATATTCAACTAAAATAAAGGATTAAGAACAGATATATGAAAGCAATTAAACATCTGTGAGGAAAAAAAAAGTTATTTTTCTTAAAATGCAAACACTACTTTCTAACAAAATCAGCAGTTTCCCAGCTTCAATTTCCTCAAATAATTGTGATGAGAAATTAGTGTTAATTTCTTAACATTAAATGAAAAATATCATTCCTTCCATCTTCAGTATAGGACGGACTTACATTTCAACTAGAGAGCAATGAAAAGTTGTAGTAGGAGGAGGGTTCTAAGGCAAATTTTATCATTCAACTTAGCTTTTTTTTTTTACATCAAGATGTAGAGGAACAAAAAAAGCATGTAGCTGAATAATGCATAAAAAACTAAAGTTGTCATTTGAGTATCAGTCTTTTCTAGCTGCTGGCTTCTAACTTTCAGTAAAGCAAAGCAAAAAAGACCGGACAACTATAAACCACAAAATTGTGGCAATAATGTCAATGTATCACATTTAATTCTTCCTGAAAACAAATATAATGGATAGTTAGGCATTGCACAACATGGAAAGAGTAGGAAATGTTTCAGAATTACTGTCTCTCTGAGCTAAAGCTCACAGCTGTGCTTCTCCTTCCAGGCAGAGAATCCAACTTCCCCAAGCACAAGATAGTATCAGGCAGGTCTTGCTCTGTCACAGAGGAAAGCCTTATTTTTCCTCTCCAGAAGACAAGGACTAAATCTCTTTGTTTGTCTGTTTCAAGTATAAGAGCAGTACTGTCTTGGGGGCTGGAAGCCAGCAGTGGGCTCTGAAAAATGAATATTTAAAAGTGACGAGTTTCTTGTGGGTCTTCAAGTTAAATAAAACTTGGAATGTAATCACCAGGGTTAAAAGCTTGCATGCTTCTGATTATGACTATATGTTTTAGGCCAGTTATTTCCACATATCCACAAGTATTACAGAAATAAATGATGTGTTTTGGAATCACCTGAAGCAGTTAAATCAAAAACACAAAGGAAAAAGTGCAAATATATTTGTTCCATAAATAAAAAAGTCCAAACATATTTGTTCTATAGACAAACAATACCTTTAACAGGTACCTATAAACACTTTTAGCCTTTGCAATGTTTTCTTTCATTCCTCTAGAGCTTCCAGAAATGTCACAAAGGTACCTGCTGGCAGCACCCAGTGATGAGCTGCAGTGATATCCTCATTCTCTTCTTCCAAGTTTTCAGAGGTTGGTCCTTCTTCATTCAGATGAAAAATATGAAGAGAAAGACTGCTTAAGCTCAGGTCAATAGGCTAGAATGAACATAAAAAGACTTGTTATTGTCATATTTCTCATTCAAAGCTAGTTGAACAAAATAAAGTTACAGTTCTCAGCTGGCATTTATCTCTGAAGCCCGCTACCTCTGTTTCAGACCTTACTAAGCAGAAAAAAATATTTAGCTGCTTTTTCCTAGTTATACTAATCAGCCTATGAAGAGACAGTAGACCATCCTATAGGCCTTGTCTTGCTTGTGCCCTTAGGGTACCACCAGTCTACCTACAACTAGTTTAGAGGCACATGAACAGAGCTGCACATCCTTGACCGGGAATACCTGTCTGTCTTTCAGTTTCAGCTCTGTATCCACAATCGACACAGACTGCACGTTGTTGTTAAGGAAAGTGTCGTCAAACTCTGTCCACTTGTAATCACCAAACACGATGTTGTGTCTGTTCAACAGCTTTAAGACACTCATCCTAATATCTTCTTTCTTGGCCACACTAACAAGAAAGAAACACCATTACTTTATGGCAGTACCTAATGGCATTACATTATGACATCTATAAGGAAATTTGAATTAGTTTTGGAATGCATTATTTCATACATGAGGCCTTCATGGAAAACAGCTTCCATCTCACACATGCCAAAATACCCAAGCAACCAACCAATCAACAAAATGCCCAATCCTTAAGAAACAACCAACACAAAGAAACCCCAAACCCACTCAACCCTCCTCCAACATTCTGCAGGAAAAAATCTGTCAGATTCAGTCTGTCTGCAAAAGCAACAACCTCGATAGCTGTTTTTAATTTGTACATTAAAAGACATTATCCAAACAATACTCTTTGCTCTGTTTGAGGTTATATCAGGGGACACTGAATGAGACAGGTGGAAGACTTCAAGAATGGAAAGCAGTTATGCAATCTGTGCTTCAGTAGGAAACCCATAGACTCAGAGCCGAGCTACAGACTGAATTTGGAAAGCTTAGCTTGGAAGCTCCATTAGACTTTCAGAACAGCTGAAATGTAAGGATAGGGACATAATACAAGGAGAATTCCAGAAGAGACAAAAACTACAGGAAAAGGAATAACTTTTGAAGATTTAACTTAATTTTATAATTTTAATCATCTATAACCAGTGCAAATTCTCAGTTCTCTGTTAAGCCTGGGAAAAATGTGACAATGGATATTTTACACCTTGATTTTCCTAACACCTTGGTCTTCCTTGTCCATGGATATCATTCCTTGGATATCATCCAGGTATCCAAAGTGGTAAGATAAGAAGTGAATAAATGGACAAGGTGGGTTGGACTGCCCAGCTCAGAGGGCTTTGATTAGTACAAAGATTAAGCAGAGCTGTCAGTAACTTGGGTGGGGAAAGCTGATATGGTGCTGCTAGCATTGGGACCAGCACCGTTTTTGTATCCTTGTTTAAACCTTTGACAATGAGATGGAAAGTAACTGAAATAAGTTTATGGATAACACCATAAAGCAGGGAGAGCTGACAGGATTCTGAAGGGCAGGGCTGCTGTTCATGAGAAACCTCTGCAGGTTGGCAATATACTTTGACTGGAACTGTCTGACGTTCAACAAGGGTAAACATGGAATCTTAGCTCTCTATCCACTGCCCAGATAACCAAACAGATCTGAGGCCAACTGGATGAAATGCAGTTTTTCAGAAAAGCACCCAGGGGTACTGGTGGACAAGCTGGCAATAAGGCAGCAATGTGCCCCTGCTATAAACGAAGATGACCTTATTTTAGGCTGTGCTACCAAGATTGCAGATGTTAGGGAAAGCAACTATTTTCATCTGCTGGCTTTCTAAGATCACATCTGGAGTACTGTGTGCAGTTGTGAGCTCTGACACAAAAGAGACAAGGACAAACCCGGGCAAATGCAGAACGTGGGCCACCAACTTGGTTATGAGACTGGACGACATGACCCACAAGGTGAAACTGGGAGAAGTGTATTTGTTCAGTCTTAGGAAGGAACATAGGTGTAGAAACACCCGGGAGAGCATAGAGAAGGCAGAGCTGGGTGCTGCGGGCTCTTGGAGGCACACAGAACGGGGCCGAGAAGAAACAGGCGTAAATCGCAGTAAGAAACGCTCTGATCAGAGACCTGCTCGACTTCTGGTGAACTTCCACATGGATCTGAACGCTGTCACACACACTTGGGAGTGCTTGCTTCAAATCTCCAGCGGCGTCATCCATCTTTTTCTCTCCTAGGGAAAAAGCGATACCAAAGAGACTTCCAGCGACCGCTACGCGCCCGCGGCTCGGTCAGCCCTTTCCCGGTACCCCGTCCAAGTGCATCCCGCCCACCGTACGGACCAGGTACGTGATCGCGACCAGGATCGGGATCGGCAATTCCCTCCCTCAGGAGATGGCGACGCCAGCCTCGGGACACGCCACGAGCGCAGTCGCGCGTGCGGGCGGGCGGGTCCCACCTTAGCGCTTGGGACAAGGAATCACCTCACGCAGGCACGGCCTCGGGAGCGACGCGCCGGAGCGACGGCAAGAGCGAGAGCGGGCGAGCCT
>JAHLSL010000006.1:431395-486323 GCA_025920805.1 Petroica traversi | reverse complement strand
GGGGGCCGGGAGAGAGACCCTGCTCCGAGTGCCGGAGCTGTCGGCAGCGGGCGCGGCCCGAGGAACGCGGAGCGGGCGGTGCGGTGTGAGCCCGAGCGTCCCCGTGCTTCCTACGGCTGCTTCTGAGGGGATCCAGTCGCTGAGGTGCTTGAGAGATGCTTCATTTCACCTTGCTTTTCAAGGACTTTGCGACGTTTTCAGGGGAGGCCGGAGAGTCGGTTTCTTATGTCTTGCAGGCTTGTGGAACATCACAACGTAAGACGTGCTGAACGACTGTTTGTTAGCTTGGGCTTATTAGTCTCAGCTATTGTTTTTCTTTCCAAATGTATTGTGTGTATTTTTGATTTTCCGCGAATTCCTATAAACAGTATTTCTAGAAGAAGTTTGGAGCTGGGGTTGTTTAGCCAGGAGCAAAGGAGGCTCAGGGGAGACCTTGTCACTCCGCAGCTGCCTGAAAGGAGGGTGTAACCAGGTGGGGTCGGTCTCTTCTCCCAGGCAACCAGCAACAGGACGAAAGGACATGGCCTCAGACTGCACTAGGGGAAGTTCAGGTTGGACAGTGGAAAGAATTTCTTTACAGAAAGGATGATTATGTATTAGAATGGGCTGCCCAGGGAGGTGGTGGAATTACTGAATGTAGACTGAACGTGGCACTTAGTGCCATAGTCTGGTTGACATGATAGTGTTTGGTCACAGATTGGACTTGATTGCTGTGTGCTATTAGCTCCTTGTGAATTTGTTATTTTTATTTATTTAATTATTTAGATTATGTGGATAAGCCTTTGGAAAAACCCTTAAAGCTGGTTCTTAAAGTTGGAGGCAGTGAAGTCACCGAACTTTCTGGGTCAGGGCACGATTCTAGTTACTATGATGATAGATCCGATCATGAGCGAGAACGACATAAAGAAAAGAAGAAAAAAAAGAAGAAAAAGTCAGAGAAGGAAAAAGAAAAGCATCTAGATGATGAGGAAAGAAGAAAGAGAAAGGTAAGCTTAAGTTTTTAGAATTCAGACACACTAGCCTTCATGCTTGCTTATCAGGTCTAAAATCTGGTGCAGAACTTTGTTTAAAACACTGTTGCAAGAGACAGCACTTCAGAAATGTAGAAAACCCTTGTGTGTGAGTTGGTGTACTTCTGCCATTTAAAGGAGATACCTTTGTGATGATTCTGTGAACAAAGTGTCCTTTTTATTTTTCTTATTTATTTGCTTAGAATGAGTGCTTCTATTTTTCAGTTGGATGTTTTATATTTTAGCGAGGTCATAAATGTGTTTTGATATTCTTTCAGGGAGGGTGTTTTCAGCTTTTCAAATAAAACTAGGCTGCTTTTGTTCTTCTCGAGGTGTGCCAAGTTACTGGACATAATTGATACGTTTACTCAAAACAGCTTCTGCTCTGTTGAGTACTGTGATACATTACTTGGTTGGCTCTTGGAATAACCTGTGTGCTAGGCTTTGTGGCTTTGTTAGCATGTAGTGCGGTCACCTTAGTTGTCTGTGTTGAACGTCGGGGAGTTTGATTAAAATCAGCAATAGAGCATTGACAGCACAGTTATTAGTACCATTTAATTTTAATTGCATTTATTTAGTGTAGTAATGATTCTCTGACCTTTCTGCTTTTTAAATTCTTTCTTGTTGTATAGTTTTACTATTCTTGTATGACAGCTTTTTTGGTGTTACTTTGTGTGTGTTTGTGGCTAATATCCGTCAGTTCCAAGTAATACAAGCCTAACAAAAAAATCAGCTCGAAGTGACGGATCTCATAGGATCATTCAGAAGCTCTTGAATACAGCACAGATAGTGCACAATTTTCTTAGTACAGATGTTTCAGGCTGGGGCTTGAAATGTAACAAAACCAACTGTCCTTCATACAAGATTTTGCAGTATCAATTGCCTTTACTGAGTTGTGGGGTGGGGGTTGTTTGGATTTTTTTTCTCAGAACTTCATTATTAATACTTTCAAAATTGGCTGATGGATAGCTAAGTAACAAAACCATAGTCTAAGGAAGGTTAAAGTGTGCTTTTCTGTGCAAACGTGGATAATGATTGCGGGATTTCAGGAGTGACTTAGGTGAACCTTTGCTTTGGAACTCAGGAAGAGATCATGAATTGCCACCACTGTTACTGATGGTTCTTTTGTTGGCTGAGTTGTCACATATTTTACTCATTTCTGCTTAATATGACAAACAACAAAAATACATGGATGAGAGCAGAGCCTCAGATTGATCTTCACTCAATTCTAAATTAACTTTCTTTGCTTTCTGATATAGCTTATTATTGTGCAGTTTTACGTACAAATAGCTTCAGAATTCAACAGTATTTTCAATAAACATGCAGGAATGATAGAACAGTACTATATTAAATACAAAGTAACAAAATATAAACAGTTTCATTTTAATCAGAGAAGAAAAATTAGTGAAAATGTATGCAGTATTGTTTAAACCATATTATGACTCTGATATCGCATGAGAGTATTCCAAATTAAGAACATCACTGTTTCTCATCTTTTGGTGTGTAAGATTGCACATTCCGATTACATCCCTCTAAAATATGCCTTCTCTCTGCTGTGCTAGGAAGAGAAAAAGAGGAAAAGGGAGAAGGAACAGTGTGACACTGAAGGAGAAACTGATGACTTTGATCCTGGGAAAAAGGTGGAGGTTGAACCTCCTCCAGACCGTCCTGTCAGAGCATGCAGAACTCAGCCAGGTGAGCAGTGTGAAAGATTAAATCATTTTGGTTCTTTTTAAAAGCACACAAAACAAACCTTTGTCAAAAATACCAAAATGTAAAATTTTCACGAAAACTTACTGAAATTTAGGGACTTCACTTTTTCCAGCATGGAGAACTTTCTGCTGTCTGAAAAGTCAATATTCCTCTTGGTGCTTTCATGTTTTTAGTAGTTTTGTTTTCAGGTGACTAATGTTGCCAAGGACATCTGTCTCATGGAGACTTCTTAGGTGTTATGGTCTTTTTTTGTTTTCTAACCTATATGGAGTTTTAGTATCTCTGTTCTCATGAAAAAGAATTTTTGATAGAGTGTCTCGAAAGGCTGTAGATACCACACACCACCCCTCTTTTTCATTTACACATCTTCTTTAATTCTTATCACCATCCAAAATATTTGTCAGTTGTGTGTAGCAACTTCTTCATGTTTAATCCTTTTCAGATTCTGCCATGCTTTTTCTTCCTATAGCCATTGCTTGATAATTAAAACTCAACATTACTCAGTGGAAACTTTTACCTAAGAGACTTTTTAATTACATCATGATCTCAGTTACACATAAGCCTGAAAATGGAACCAGTGGCAAAAAATTGTATCTTTAGGAATATTGTGAGTCTTGTCTTTGGAGTACTGCCTTTTGGTCACGTAATCCCAAGGATTTTTATAATTGTGACCACACATTAAATTGAGGAATGGTGGCCATCAGCTGTTAAGGTAACTGAAATTTTCTGGTCAGAGTTTTATGTCTCTGGGTAGTCAGGAGCCTTAAAACATGATAAGCCAAAAACTGTTCCCTTTATTATTCTCTTTTAATCTACTTGTCAAATGGTATTGGAAATATAAATTACCTGATGCATTGTGGTTAAGAAAGGAAATATCTTTCCTCTATTGTGATGGACAGGTGGATTTTCAATTCCTGATGCTTCTTTAAGGTTTCAAACTTCACTAATGCCAGTCTCTCTGAAGTAACAGGTAATTAACACATAGTGTTTCTTGTGTGATCTGTGCAGGAAGTGAAATTGTAATCATTAACTCTCTTACCAACAAATCTGCATCTCTTTGTCACTCTGTAATTGAAGGGTTCAGAGAAGCTGATTGTGTGGGGTTTGTGGTTAAGAAACCATTAAAATTGATGGCGAACATGTTGTAAGAATGTGGATTTCCCAACTGCAGTATTTGAGCAAACAAGTTTCACTTTTTCTACAAAAATATAGAATGTAATAATTTTAATCTTAGTAATACATATTCTTAGAGCTACTAAACTTAGCACTGCATCTTACTTAATTGGTACTAGGTTTTAATGTGATGAAAAAAAAAAGCTCAGAAAACAAAAAAAGAAGAAATAGGTGCTGTGTGCTTAGAAATCTGACGTGCTTGAAATCCATGTCACATTCAACTTCAGATCAGTACAAGCTGTACTGGTAGTAAGATTTTCTCTCTGGTATTTATATTTTTGAGTAAACAAATACACCTATCTTCTGTCTCATTGCACTTATCTTTGTTTTTGTCTCAAAATGCAGCTGAAAATGAGAGCACACCGATCCAGCAATTACTGGAACACTTCCTTCGCCAGCTTCAAAGGTAGTAAATGTCATTGTGTCTTCAGCTGTGTTGGCTGTGTCTAATGGGTGTTTATTTGTGTTACTTGGCAACTTCTTATCCTGCTTTTCTGTTTGAAAATAGTCCTAGAGACTTACTGTAATGTATTTGTTAACCTTTGCAACCATGTCAGACCTGGTAGTTTTTAAAGATAAGTTGAGGAAAATTATTACCAACTTTGCAATTCTAGCATTGGACAGAGGATACATTGCCATTATAAATTTTAATAAATGTTAATAACTTAGTTAGGGATTAAAAGCCAGGTATAACTCTATAATGCTTTAAAAGATTGAACTGTTTTACCTAAATTTTGTTTTATTGAGTGTCCACTGTCAGATACAAAGCAAATGTAGGCCTGCATACTTGATAATCCTCTTAATTTGGAGAGGCTTTTTATTTACAGTTTTCTTAAACCTGCACCTTGTGTTTAAAAAAAAATCCTTTTTATTATGTAGCAATAAGCTGAATTTGGAATGAATTTTTTAAAAATTAAATGTATTTATTTTTAGATGACCTTATGAACAAGAAGAATTGATTTTTTTTACTCAGTGAAGCCAATAGACCAATTTGGAGTGTAGAGACAAGAAAACATAAAATAATTAAGGAATACAAGTACTAGCTTGAATTGATCATCTGATCATTGAATTGAAAGACATTTTTAATGTCTTTCAGAAAGTCTACATATGAAAAATCAAAATATTCTCATTTATCAGGAAAGTTTGCAAACATGCACCTGTTTTTTGAGAATGTTTTAAGTGTTTTTTTCTTTTTAAAGTGGTACTGTTGTGTAATTAATATAATATAAATGCAAGGATCATTTTGTTTGCTTCTATAAATCTTAATGCATTGTTTTTATTTTTAGGAAAGATCCTCATGGGTTTTTTGCTTTTCCAGTCACGGATGCCATTGCTCCGGGATATTCCATGATAATAAAACACCCTATGGATTTTGGCACGATGAAGGAAAAAATTGTAGCAAATGAATACAAATCAGTCACTGAATTCAAGGTGAATTAATAAAAATTTAGATATTTCACAACTAGTAAGAAACTGAAGATTCTTTTTAACAGCAGAAGCCTTTCTTACATTAATTAATGCTCATTTTTTTTAGAACTGGCCACTTTTGTATATTCAGTGTGCTACAGATAATCGGTCCGATTCTACTACAATCTTCTATGAATTATTATGAAAACCAAGAGCGTGTTCTAAAGTTCTGTGGAATTTATGCTGCTAAACTTCTCCAGGAGTAAGGCTATCACAAAGACTTAAGCCTTTGAGCTCTTTTTTTGTCCTTTTTTTAATCTAGACCTTGTTAGATTGATTAAAATATAATTTTGGCTTGTCTGCAAGAAAATTGCACTATTTCTTAGACTACAAAGCCATAAGCTTAATACAGAAATGAAATTTGTAGGTTTTTAACCTCTGAAACAAGGTCTGCTCAAAAGGTTGCCTGTCTTATATAACTAGCTGAGGATAGTCACATGACAATAAATAATCTGTCTAAGAGAATCTGCAAGAGCTCTCCTGCATTTAGAAGAGGAGCAATTGATGCAGAAAACTCATCTGTTTTGCTGCAGAAAAAAAGGGTATACTTCAAAGTTGTGCAAGGAAAAGACTGGCTCTTTCTGCAGCTCTTGAAAGGCCATCACTAGAAGTGTAGCTTGCATGCACTTCCTTTGTCTGCTTGTTGGCCCATATTTTGCTTCTCAGTTTCTGTCTTTGTGATGGTCTCACCAATTGGAGGCAGAGGGCTTAAATGCTGTAAAAAGTAACCTTGGAGGCTCGGTCCAGTGTGTGGTCCATTTGGTTAATGAGAAAATGTTACATTTGGCATTCAGGAAAGAGTGTGTTTTCGATAACCAAAAGCCGGTTCCAGAAACTGAGCATGTTGGAGAGGTAAAAAAGGCTCAACCCTTTTGTGTTCTGCTTTTTGCTTGCATTCATGAGCCTGCTGCTAGAATATTACTGTGTTCTTCACAGAGCCGTCAAGATGGAATAGTATCTTCCAGTCATTTATCAAAGGACTTGCAGTATTTATAGTTCTTTTGTCTTGTATTTTACAGGCAGATTTTAAACTGATGTGTGATAATGCAATGACTTACAACAGACCAGATACTGTTTACTACAAGCTAGCCAAGAAGATACTGCACACAGGCTTTAAGATGATGAGCAAAGTAAGAGACCCATTAAAAACAAAAAGCAGAAACTTTGGGGGCTTTTATGTTACCATACTTAAAACGAACATAGTAACAATGGTAAATGTTTCATCCATCTGTTACAAATTATAGCAGTGTCAGTTAGTGCTACTGTATTTGCTTGGATGGCAAGGACTTGATGGCATTCTTGTTATAACCTAATAATTTTTACTTATTTCTCAACCTTACCTGTACCACTGAAGTCTGTAGGAGCTTCTTTCAGTGGAAGCAGTTAAGATCCACATATATCAAACTCCACTGTAAAATGCTAATTCTGGCTGAAACTTTGAAAAGGAGATTTCATTTAAGTTCTATTTTTGCATAAACAAGAAAGCACTACTGTTTTTAAGATGTTTGGTGTAGGGGAATTGTCAGAGGTGTCAAAAATACTTTTTACTCAAATACATTTGTTGGCTTGTCAAATGAAGGGTTTTTTTGTGAGCTGCTCTGTGTGTGTGTGTGTGTGTGTGTGAGCGCGCATGCGCATGTGTTTCAGTGATGGTAAGTTTTGTGTAAAATAGTTGGTTTTGCATATGCAGTTTGTTTGTTTGTTTGTTTCTCTCTTGATAGTTGGGCTGCAGAAATTCTGATGCCATGCTACCATGACCAAATCATGTTGCATCACCATTGGAAACGAGACATTAAGAACAAAATAAGGCCATGGCCATTCCCATCCCATCCCATTTTCATAGCATCTTGGCTATGAGGGAAAGGTTAAGTCCCTGCCGCTCTGTCCTTTCTGATTCTAGGAACGGCTGTTAGCTTTGAAGCGCAGCATGTCGTTTATGCAGGACATGGATTTTTCTCAGCAGGCAGCTCTTTTGGGTGATGAAGACATAGCAGTTGAAGAACCTGTTCCTGAAGTTGTTCCTGTACAAGCAGAGACTACCAAGAAATCCAAAAAGCAAAATAAAGAAGTTATTAGGTAAAGGTTTTAATGGGCACGCTTACTGGCTTGTTGCAGCTTTTGTAGGATTACACAGCAGCAAAGAACTGAGGAAAAAAATCTCAGCATTTTTCCTTGAGGTGCATAGAATAAATGGGCAATTTATTGTATTTAGTGTGTTTATTTATATAAATTGTTTCACAACCCAGTGATTCCTAACTTGAAGCAAACAATTCAAAAGATGACTGCATATTCTTTCAAACACTTAAAATTAATATCTATGGAGATATTTTTATTCTTCTTTATATCTGTATTAAGTAATGAGTTGTTTCTTCTCATGATGGTTTAAAATGTTATTTTATTTTGGATATTGCCACAAATACTTTTTGCATTTTGTCACTTTTTTCCTTTCCTAAAATAGTCTCATCAAAATGTAAGAGGTTCTTTGCAGAAGGGCCCCTGCCCAGTGAGTGATTATATTTAACTTTTACTTTATCTGGCAGGTTATGATGGTACAGGAGATTATTTCTGGAGCAGATGATAACACCTCCCCAATGAAATCTTATTAAGCTCCTTTGTAAAAGACATTGCTAGTGCAATAGTAACACTCCTGCTAATAGGCACTCCCATGCCACAAATTCATATTTATATAGCTAGAATCTAATGTTAGTAATTTTTTTTTTAATCTGAATTTAGTCAGTTTATTTTATGAGATTTTAGCAAAAACCATGATCAAGCAACTTACATTGTTCAGTGTTCTCGCACGGGCATCCAAAGATAGACTGTGAATTTAAATTGTAAAGCATTATATCAGCTAGAATTTTATGGAAAAAATACTGCAACTGAGCATCACTAGTCATTGCATAAGTAATCTGATAATGTAGATATGTTCTGCAGGTTTCTTTATAAATCTTCAGAGTAAAAAAAGTGAAATACACCTTGTTTCGTGTTTTTTGAAAGTGAACTTCAGAGTTCTGATCAGCCACTTTTTTTACAGTTTCAGTATTTTTGTAGTCCTTAATGCTGACAGAAGAGGTAGTATTCTAATTTAGGGGTTTTTTTTTAAAGTAAAAGACTGCAACATGTATCTTCAAAAATAGTTTTAAACAGTAATTATCTGTAGTGGAAGCTATTTTAAGAATAACCTACAGAAACAAGTCTGTTACGGTATCATAAAGAGTTAAGAAAGTGTAATTTGTCCTTTGTTTAATGGATTGTGGATAGAAATCAACTGAAAGCACCTTTTTAAGAAAAGACCTGAGGGGGGAGGTGCTTAGGTTTTTGTTTGTTTGTATTTTTTTAGAAGATACAATGATTTGATTTGTGTGGTGTCCAGCATTAATTCTTGCATAAACTCTTCTACAGGAGTAACTTTGTACTTTGCCACAGAGTAGGAAATTGAGGCTGCCAAACCCTAGAGTGTGGCTCTGTCTTGAACAGCTACCTTAACATACAGTTCAGATAGTTAAAAATTATGTCCTTTAATTTTATCCTGGTACCAGTTTCTCTGCAGTCAGTTGTATAAATTTACTTTTCTGTTGTTTTCTATATTTATGTACTTTTAGTAGTTGTAATTAATCTGTTTTTTTCTAATTAATGTGAACTTTTAAATACTTCTATTTTTGCATCTGTAGGATTGATACTGTATTTTTTGATGAACAGTAAGACCCTTGGAGGGGGAAAATCAAACCTAATACTAGATATTTTTGCCTTCATATTTTCTGGTTAAAAACAGAGAAGGAGTTGAAGTCAAAGTTTGCAAACTGTTAAAGCAGTTTAGACCTCTATATATAGGGAAAAGTGACTTGGTCACTTGAGCATCCTAATGTTTAAATAGTTTTTGAAAATTTTCTTTAGGATGTTGCAATCTTCTGAATATTCTCTCAAAATTCTCGTACTTTAAGTATTCTGTAGACTGTGATAGAAAGTGCCAGTTCTTGAGGAGTTTCCTGCTATGTACACCCTTTCCTAAAATTTCAATTGAAAAAATCTTATAACACATTTGTCTTGTAATAGTATGATCCTGTGATCTTTTTATTGTCTTTGATAGCAAAACTTACTTGTGTATCGGATCTGAATCTCTATACAGAGAGACATTCTTAGCTAAGCAAATGGAAGAAGATAACCCAGGAGAGAGAAATGGATTTGGTGTGAGGAGATGCTCTACCCAGTATCTAAGGTGTTTGGCCCTAGTGTCTAATGTCCATATAATGCCCTGAAATATGATGTGCAACATTTATATATAAAGTATAATGAAGATGGCCATATTCTATGGTATCTTCACACTTCTCTTTATGATACTACCTTTTTCTGATTTTATGTGGTAGCTAAGTCCTGTTCCGTCCTTGGGTGTGCTTATTTGCTGCGATTTTATTGTTTTGAAGCTTTAATGAAAAGGGATCTACTGAAAGATAAGTGTTAAATTCAGTAATTTCAATTACAAGCAGTTGTGTGATTGATATAGATTAGGAATGCTAATTGCCAATACTAACGAACATAGGCATTAAAGGACTCCTTGTTAGACTGGGAGTCGTGTCCTACTTCTGCAAGCAAGCTGTATGACATAATCATCATAAATGCAGCCTGTTGGGTTTTTTTCTCTGATTAGCAACAGTTTCTATCCCTCATTACATAATTTCTTTTTTGCATCTTCCTGTTCAGAATTTTTGAAAATAGTGTATTCATGCATGTGAGAGACTAAGGATGCATACAGCATTCGTCTTGTATTAATGCCAGTTCTATCCCAATCTCTGTTTTGTACTTCATTTTATACTTCATTTTCATCAAGGTACAGAAACAATTATATTTTTGAAGTTAAGTAGTTTGGTAGTTCTCAGCTTCTCCTCCAAAACCTCATAATATGATTATAATTCCACTTAAATGCTGAAGTAGACTAATGCTGGTAGAAGAGTGGGACTGATTGTTCTATTAAGCAAAGCCAGAATTCAGCCCTTTGTTTTGTTTTAGCTTTCAATTTCTACAACTCCTCTTCTTGTCTTTTTAGCTGCATTTTTGAACCTGAGGGGAATGCGTGCAGCCTGACAGACAGCACTGCTGAAGAACATGTCCTGGCTCTAGTGGAACATGCAGCAGATGAAGCTCGGGATAGGATCAATCGATATCTACCCAACAGCAAGGTCTACTGCACATGGCAGTTTGCAGTTCCAGTTTGTGCCTGACTACTGAATGCTTTGTTTCACGTTAGGAAACAGGCTTTACTGTTAGGCTTTCTGAGAACATTTGGGATGGAACATCAGCATGTATGTTCTGTGTGAAATACCAGTGTGGCTGTTGTCTGTCATTTAGTCCCCCCGTCTTTGGAAATTCACTTGCAGGAAACAGGGAAATGTTGTTCAATCTTGAATTGCAGCCATTAGCAATTAAAGTAATTGCTGAAAGTAATTAAAATAACATCACGCCTCTCTTATTGTTACAACCTCAGAAAAAGCGAACTGTGGCATAGGTTGAAGGGCTACTGGGATTCCCCTGCTTCCACCCCCCAGGAATTAACATATTTTTAAGTGCTAAATTACTGTTTCTAATGAGAAGAATCTGTAAACTCTTTTAGTTTTGTACTTACAAGTAGCAGTTATCAGCTGTAGCATGAGTGCCAAATACGAAGATGTTTTATTGGCTAGGTTTAGATAGCAAGTTTGACAGTCCTGAATGTGATTCTGAGTTGTTCTGTGTGTTTGGGTTTTGTGCTCTTCCAAGTGTTAGAAGGACAAGCTCAGTGGTGCTGTTGGTGCAGTTTTCTCTGAAGCATCTATTTTTGGGCTGTGATTTTTTTAGCTCTGTGATGATGATGGTGGGTTTCTTCATTACCTTATGCTTGGATTGGAGTGAACGCTCCAGGCATTTGCTACAGATCTATACTCAGGTACCTTTACTCTTTCCCTTGAATTTTGTGGAGACTTATCCCACCTTTGCTCCCATTTCCCATCTGTCACTCTAGTGCTGTCAAGAAAAGAATCAGGATGTTGTCACATCCTGCATTTTCCACCTATTTAAAAATTATTGCTGAAGAAACTTTGCTTTGAAGCAAAAATGCTGTTGTGTGTTCAAACTTAAATGTCCATTTCTTGGGCAGTAGCCCTGATTTGAAGTCACCTTTGGCTCAACTGGATTAGGAAGTAAAGCTGCAAAGAATAGTCGGTGAAGGCTTAGCATCAATGTATTTCTATTTCTTTGGATACTTAGAAGACTTGTTAGGATTGAAGGCTGTTTGAAACCTCCTATATAAGAGTGGCTTTTTAAATCTCTTCAAAGCAATACCAGTCTTTCATGCTGATGCAGTCAGTTTTGCAGTGTTCAAGGAAGTTTCTCAAGGTGTGCAGCTCTTAATTGCTAAGAGTGTCAAATCAGCTCCACAGCTCCATGTCCCGCTGAATCCAGGTAACACTGGCATGTTCTTGAAATCCAGCCATTACTAACTTTTGCCATCACTTGAAGGTCTTGTTCTTCATTCTTTCCAACATCTCTCACCTCTGTTTTTATTGTATATCAATATTAGCTTTGTCCTCCTGTATGGAGAGAGTTTTACGCTTCTTCAGATGGAGTGGGATAACAAAAATAGGGGAGATTTATTTTGGTTTCCTTGGAAGTATTTGCAAATATTTTTGTAGGGAGAGAACAGTTTTCATTTTCCCTTTATATTGAGACGTTACAGTCTTTTTTTTCTCAATTCATGTGTAGTGAGTTTCTGACATTAGGTTTGCTTGTTGCATCAGATCTGGCTCTACCTTTATAGACCCTGGTGTGCTCTGTTTTCCTTCACATCTGTCTTTAGCATTGTGCTTGTGTGCCTCAACAGATCTGTCACAGCACTCCTTCCTCTTGAAGAATTTGGTAGTGTGTTCATAAAAGTGCTTCCAATTAGAGGAAGTTGTGGGTGTGACATGAAAACAGACAGTTCAATCTACATTTGAAAATCAGCAGTGACTTTGTTTGTGGATAGGAGTTACAGTTCTGTTTCTAAAACGAATGTGTGTTCTGGAGTTTGCAGTCAGAAAGGCTGGCTCTGTGCTAATGATAATGAATTTGTCTTGGGTAAAAACTCTAGATCTGATTTAGAGAGATGAATAAGGTGTTGTATATATCATGTATGAACTGCTGCTTCTAAGTCTTCTGTTCTGAAACACTTGCTAAGAGCTGTTAAATAGTTGTGACCCAAGATTCTCTGTATGGAAAAGGGCATACCCAAGTACAATATCTCAATACAGCTAAAAATGCTTTTTATAGTTTTCTCTGTAAATGGACAACTCCTTTGAGTGTGAACAGTTTTGAATGATTGCTCCTGTATCTTTCTGGTTTATTCACAGATTGGTTATCTGAAAAAAAATGGAGATGGAACTTTATTATTTAGTGTAGTAAATTCATCTGATCCAGAAGCAGAAGGTAATAGCTATACTCTTTCAAGCAAACATTTCTGGTCTTGAATGTTCTAACACATTTTGAAGTCTTAACTGCAGATACAGATCCTGTGTAGTATAGATGAGTTTTAAAATAGTTTCTAATTTTAAAAAAAATTATTTTCATTAATTATTTCCCAAACCACTTCCCCAAATACCCCAACAGTATTTTTGTTTGCCTGCCATATTTTTACTCTTCAGATATGTTGTTTTACTGATTATAACTGAGAAAATAAAACAATACCTCTTCATAAGCACTTATACATTGCTACGGCTTTATAAGGCTCGGGAGACAAGCTTTTACTGCAAATACATTGTAGTGTTAATGCCTAATAGACAAAAGGTGAATGAAAATGCTGTAATCCTATGCAAATGTGCTACGCACAGATGCAAATTCTGAATATTTTTTTATCTCTTTATTTCCTAATTTAAATAATTAGCTAAATTTCAGTTTTAAGTTTATGAGGTTTTGCTCAAATTTTTTTCTGTAGTTCCTTGATCTTTTCTCGGTTTTTATTCTATTACTGTTATATGTTATTTATATTGTTTTATGCTTTTCCTTTGCTTTAATTTCAAACTCAAGATCCAGAAGTATTGAAAATTTGTAATGAATGAAATGCCATTGTTTCATGGTGCTGGGTTTCATGTTGATTTAGCACTTCCTTCTCTGCAGCTTTTGAGATTAGAAGTTTTTCACAGCTTTCCTGTTTTTTCACTGATGAATATATGCATGTTTTTGACTAATCACATTTAGAGACACAAGCCTGTGTCTAAATTCTAGCTTCCTAAATTCTTTTTCATCTGGTAGTAAATTTTTCTGCTATCATGCCTGTTACCTATTTCTGAAAAAAAAGAGTGATTTAATGCCTCTGAAATTATGCCACTGAAAATTTGAAAAGTGATGGTAATGTATTTCTGTAAACAAAAACCACTTAGTCAACATAAAAGACTGCTTTTATCACTTCAGTAATATCTGTAACTTGAAAGTTTGTCAGTCAGCTTCTAAAATAATTGCAGATGCTCCTGTATACTTTTAAAGTGAAGTAACTAAGTAAGCCGTAGATCTCTTGAATACGACGTGGAAGCATACTTATAGCCTGTGTTTGAAATTTAAATGGAGAACCTGAATTACAGTACCTATCTTTAATGTATAGTTTAAAAGGCATTTGGTCTTTATGTTAATTACAGCTCTAAAATAGCAAGTTCTAATTATTCGTAATGAATTTTAAAAGAATGCTTTTCTAAGCCTTCTTTTAAATCAAATTATTAGAGGAAGAAACTCACCCAGTGGATCTGAGTTCACTGTCAAGCAAATTATTACCTGGCTTCACTACACTGGGCTTCAAAGATGAACGAAGAAATAAAGGTAAATACCAAAGATCATGTTTTAACTTTGTGTTTATTAAATGTTCGAGCAATTACTTGATATAAAGTAATTTCAGTTTATACCTATCTCTGTATGAAAGTTCACTTGGTTATTTTTATAGTATATAATAATTTCACTAACAGCTGAATGTTGCTTTTATTAAATTTAAATTTTTTCTTCTTAAATACCATTTAATTAGCAGTTTATGGATTAATATCTTACCTTAGTGTGATAGCCACACTAGAATATTTCCATTTCCTTTGGGGTAAATAGTTTTTCCATAGTAATTGCACTTATAGTTGAAAAACAACTTCCAGTCGTTTGCATTTTTGCATCATATGACAGAGATTTTGCAGTCTGGTTTTTTTTTTGTGGTATTGTCGACAGTTTTTAATAGTTTCCAATCTGCTTTCCAGAAACGGACTGGCAACCAACTGTAAAGTAAATGCACACAAAATGTAGAAATAGAAAAGGGAATGTGGTCATTAATTTTTTTTCCTTAGAGTGAATAACTTAGTTCTTGCTTTTTCAGTGGTATGTTTGTTTATATGGCTAAAATAGTTGTGTTGAGTCTAGAGTCTGGAAGTGTCCTTGAGATACTGCTCTTGCTTTCAGTTGGAGAAAAAGTTACATGGCACTTTTCTGTATCTGTTTCAGAAAACACAATCTTTTCTTTTCCCCCCAAATGATCTTTTACCCTTGCATTAATCATTTGTCGTCTTTCTTTTACCTGTGTAGTAACCTTTCTTACCAGTGCCAATACAGCACCTTCCTTGCAAAACAATTCTATATTTCATGATTTGAAACCAGATGAGATGGAGCTACTATACTCAGCATATGGTGATGAAACTGGGATCCAGTGTGCCTTAAGGTAAGGGCCTCCTTATTAGGAAGTTTAGCTTCTCATATCAATTTTTTGCAAAGCAACTAAAACTAGATCTCAACTAAGAGCCTCCAACTCCTAATTTTTTTTCTAAAATTTATTTTAAAAATAAATCACTGTAAAATTTGAAGCTAGCTGTCATCCTTCTTGGTGGGTTTTTTTTTGGTAGTTTGATTGTTTTTTGTTTACTTGCTTTTGGGTATTTGAGGATGAGGAAGTTTTGGAGGATTTTTCCATTTGTTCTTTTAAGCTATCCTATTGTATTGCAAGGTTAGATCTTGTTATTAGGGTCTTCATCCATGCTATATTATAGGTTGCCGTGGATTTACTGTTTTCTTTAAACTCAGCAGTAAATAAGTTTAAAAGGGGAAGTAATATATTTCAGTGGCTTTAAAACAATTATGTTTTTCAAGGGGTTTTGAAAGAGTTAAAGCTACTTGAAAAGAAAAATGCCACTCATCATTAAATTGTGGATCTTGGAGGGAAAGAAATAATCTCAAGCTTCTTATCTCTTGTGCTTTGTTTTTTAACCCACTAACCTACCATCAATGATAGTTCAAGTCAAAATTTGCTGATACTTGTGAAAAAAAAGTTGCAGATCTGCTTTACTATTAAAATAAAGGAAAAAGCTCTATGTCTTAAAGGCCTGAATTGCTTTTCTGAGGAAACATAAAAGGGTTAAAGAACAAAGTAAATGTAGGTTTAATGCAGTGTATTTGGGGAAAACCATATTTAAGTTGAAGTAGTTTTTACAAAAGTAAATGTTTTTTCTAATGCTAGCTTACAAGAATTTGTGAAGGATGCTGGAAGTTACAGCAAGAAAATAGTTGATGATCTTCTGGACCAGATAACTAGTGGCGACCATTCCAAAACTATTTATCAGCTAAAGCAGGTGTGTCCTGGATGCACTGAAGTGTCACAAATTCATACGAATGAACCTATTGGCTTTTAAATACTGTGTGATGTGCTTTGTTTTCCACTGTCGGTTTAAGCAGTGCAAGCTTAGGTGTTCAAGCAACCATAAACCAAATTAGAGACTGAATTAACCATCAAAGGAGGAATCCTTTTCTCTGGTTAGGTCAATTTCCCAGTGTGGTTCACTGTGTGACTGCAGAAAGGAGTGGGAAGGGGATGCAACACAGCAGGCACTAACCAATTGGATGGAGTCTGGGCAGCCTCGTCACTCAATGCAATGACTTACATGCCTACTTCTGAGTTATATTGCAGTGTTTCTGTTAAAGGTTTGGGTATTTTCTTAATTAGAAAGCAAAATATAGTTCTCATGGAAGGATTAATTATTTGTAACAAGGAAGTAAAATTAAAGAACAAATTAATTTTTACCATACCAGGTGTCTGTTACCCCCCCAGTGCTAACTTTACATTCATGCAGTGGGTCTACAGGAAAGGCTTTTAAGTTATTTACAGAAGCACTTTCCTAATGAGATTCATACTAAGATTGGAGAAGAGCGTTTTCTCAGAAATGTGTATGATTGTAGTGAGAATGTTTGCATTTCCAAGACAAAGTTAGCTAAAAAATTGTAAAATTTCTGAAGATAAATTTCATGTTATCTTCACTTTGAAAACCACTCTTAGTTTGAAATAAGGGTCTGCTATTTAAAATGTTTACATTCTAAAAGACTGAAGAATAAAGAAAGAGAGGCAGGGTGGGAAGATGGAAAGTACTTAGACATCCTGACATGGTGGAAATGAGATTATGCTACATCTTTGCAGACTTAGAAATGGAATAGGGTGGGTGGTGTTTGGAAATAAGAAGACAGTAGAATAAAAAACACCAATGATCCTTTAGAATTTTCTGGGTGTTTTTTCCCGACAGGAAAAAGATGGTACATATGTACCATGAAGAAATGTAAAAGATTAGTTCAGAAAGTTAAATGCCAATATTTGGAATACTCTTCTACATGTAGAAATGAGTGTATGCAATGTAGTCTGCTTTAAAATAATATATCCCTTTGCCTTTTACCACATTTTTCTATGAGTGTCGTTTCAGGTGAGAATTTCTGGAGACCTCTCAAATGGTCAATGGCTATTTACACCTGAAAGTGCTATTCAGTTGTGACATATTTGGATATATGCTGATTTTACACAATTAAGTGTGTTTCAGTGATTGTATGCCATGGTGTTTTATGCTTGAACACTTTGTACTGCTGCATTTGAGTAAGAATTAATACCTCTGAAAGTACAACCTTGAATGATTTGTGACCAGAAGTTACTAAAGCAAGGATGAAGATACTGCATTTGAATATAAAGTTTGTGAGCAGAAGAAATAGTATAAGGGGACTCAAAGATCAGTTAAAATTATTTAAGAATAGCAACTGTTACATTCTAATTGCATTACAGATATGTGGAAAAGTTAGCTCTCTCTAGCCTCCTTTTGTGTGTGGTTTGAATATACTTGAAATGGTACAAGAAAGATGTCTTTCTCGTGTCCGATATATAAGCAGT
This sequence comes from Petroica traversi, assembly GCA_025920805.1. Classification (NCBI taxonomy): domain Eukaryota; kingdom Metazoa; phylum Chordata; class Aves; order Passeriformes; family Petroicidae; genus Petroica; species Petroica traversi. The sequence continues at coordinate 468,800 of JAHLSL010000006.1, read as the reverse complement.
TATTGGCATTCTCTCTTTTCAGAAACGAAACATCCCAGTAAAACCACTGGATGAAGTTAAAGTGAGTTACGCTTATAGTCTGTTTTTTGGGGGGTTTTAAGTGTAAAAAGTGTTTTGGCATTTCAAGTAGAGAAAGTGATGTTCTCTGAGCTTGCAACATTCAAATTCTTTATTTAATGTGCCTCTGTTCTGTGTGGTAATACAGACAAGATTGATGAGTATATGAGAAAGAAGAGGCTTTAGGTTATTCCTAGAGAGGCTGTCCTGGTTAGTGACAAATTTTTGGCATGACCATATGTGATTGCCCTAGAGAAGAGCTAGTCTTCTTTTTTTTTTTTTTTTGTGAAGGTTCTATTGAAACATCAGATAATGTGACAGAGTTCTGTGGTGGCCCAGGACCTCTTTGTGGAAAATCTGTAAATTACACAAAAATTTTCAGGGAACATGCTTAGTAATTATAAGCTATGAAATGCTAAGATCTGAAGTATTTCATTGTTCTTCAGGTTCTGCCAGTTCTTATAAAAGAAGAGCACAAGTTGCGTAATACCTGTCTGGATTCTTCCAAACAGATTATGGTAAAATGGTTGGGGGGCAAGGGAGTGAAACAACAAGAAAAAAAAACATAAAAAAAGAAGTAGTATTGAGACATTATTTTGACTTTTTGTCAGTGCACAATCTGAGGTAGAATGTTAAAATTATCTAGAATAAGGTTGCAGTACTGAAAATGAATTGTCTGATACTCAGTCTGTTTTCATTTGTGGCTTTATTGTTCTCCGTCTCATTTCAGCATGCGTAACTAAGTCTCATAGGTGGAAAGATCACCCAGGAATCTGAAAAAGATACTTCATCTGTTGATTGATATTTGAGATTCAGCCTGCTGTAAAATTGGAAAAATTTCATTAATATTAATCAGTTTTACCACATCCATTGAAATCCATTGTCTATTAGAAAGTATGCGTAAATAATGCATATCTTATGCTTTTACAGCTACTAATCAAATCTTTCTTTAAGTGGTACTGGTTTTATCTTGCAAACTATTTGTGGCAACAGAAGATACACACTGCATTCCGCAGCAATTCACATAAAAATTATATGGATCACATTACAGCAGCTAAAAAAATTAGTTTTATAAATACTGTTTTGTGGAAAGGCGTGGATTTCTCTAGAAGGTGACCAGTTAAATCATTTCATGTAAGGGCTAGGTTTCATTTTTGTATTTCTAAAAGATAATACCTGGTTGAGTGTTTATCTGTCTTACTCCTCCTCCTGGATCAGGCATCCTCAGAGATTTTCCTTAGAATAGGTTTTGAAATTAAGTGACACTGATTACTTCCTTTGTGCTGTTACATTAGCAAAATTGCAAGGGGTGTGGAAAGAATGGAATTGTGCAGTGCAAGCTGTATTTCATTATCCAAATGTATAGGAAAAATACTAGAGAGACCAGTCCAGCTGATACTGTGAAAAAGGAGGATCAATAAATCCGGTGTTCACATATGGAGAAAATGAGGGACACTGGTAATACTTCCAGCTGCCAAGGTACTACCACAAGACATGGATGAGTTGTGTGTGTAATTGAGTTTCAGCAGTTCTGGATCATGAGATAAAGACTTGGGACTACTGTGCACATTCCTGGTCATTCATGTGACTGATCTGTCCAGGAACCTTTTTGAACTGTCCCTGAATTTCAGGTTAGCCAAGATGGTTATGGATGCTCCAGTTTCAGGTGTTGAGATGCGCACTTCTAAGAGAATTGATCTGTGCCTTAAACATTATAAAGTTAGTATGACAGCTGTCACTCTTGCTAAACTTTGTCTCTTGTATTTTAATAGGTTGGAGAATCTGCTGGAGACAATAACACTTCTGACTTGGACTTCCTCTCTATGAAGCCATATTCAGATGTATCTCTTGATATTTCTATGTTAAGTTCATTAGGTAAGTAAGTAACTAAATATACAAGACATCAATTGTAGTTTAGTTATACAATTTAGTTGGATTTACTAAGCGTAAAAAAAGTGTTTGAAAAGTATTTAACATTTGCATTTGACAGAGGTAAAAGTCTAGGGCTGATAAATGAAACCTTGCTCTCTTTTTTTCCTGTGAGACATCCATGTGTTATTCAAGCTAACTCTTCCTGTACTACTGAAGAAAACAAAATAATTTGTACCTCACTATTTTGATAGCTTTGCTTATGTTTCATGTGCTCATAGTAACATAAATTTTAAGAATCAGTGTGAAGCTTTCACTCAGAAATTATGTTGCATCATATGATGTCATAACTTGGGAATTAGTTAAATATGTGAAACCCAATTATATTGCCACTCAGAATACAAAAATCAGAGGAAACTTCTGCTGCTGGATAGACTTTATCTTCAGTTGTGTAAAAGAATTTGGATGCTGTTTCAAATACATGACTTTAATAGTTATCCTTTACATACCACAAGAAGTACTGTCGCCATTTCTGCAGGCAGGTGAGCTGGTCAAATATCTTAAAAAACATCATCCAGGCAAACAACCTGCTTATGTTTTAAGGTACTTTTAATTTAGAATGTGAAAGAGGCCAAACTGTCTATTACAAACAGGACCAAAATAATCAAAAACTGAAAGGGGAAAAAAGATTTCTACAATTTTCTCACATAGGTGCAGTTTGCAAATCAGTTGTAAGCTCTGATTATGCTCTCTTACTCTAATTTTATTGCAGTTCAGTAAAAAAAGAATAAATATCCATTTTATAGATAATATTTAGACATATCACTCTCACTTTAAGTTTCATGCACCTCTGAATGCTGCTTATATTTCCTTCTTTGATCTGTCTGTAAATAATCATACTGCTAGATTAGTTGGTTTCCAGAGAGAGTTTATGGCATTATTTCTTATCATGATTCTTGCAAAATTAACATTTAAGAATGAGAAGGGAAAGAGTTTATCTTCCTGTTTAAAGTTGAGGGAAATTTTTTTAGGTTTTCATACAAAAGAATAGCATATATTGCACATATGTCCAGCTCTTTCCAATTTCACAATTTAATTTGGCTTACTACAAAATCAGTGTAGCTGGAGAAGATACTGTTCTTAGAACCTTCTGTGATGGGGATATCTTTGCCTCCATAGATTTCATGTTGGTTTTAACTGTATTTTGAGTTAGATATTTAAGTGATCTTCTTGCTGTCACTCTTTTGCCACAAACTAAATATGTTATTTACTGTGATGTGGTGAGTTACTGGCACAGGCTGCCCAGGGAAGTTGTGCGTTCCCTGTCCTTGAAAGTGCTTAAGGTCAGGTTAGATGGGGCTTTAAACAACCTGATCTGGTGAAGGGGGTCCATGCCCATGGCAGGGGGTTGGCATGAGATGACCTTTAAGATCTCTTCTAACCCAGGCCAGTCTGTCCACGTCTGGCATTTTACAGATAATGGAGACAAATTAAGCTCTTACAGCTGTTTAAATACAGGGACTCAGTTTAGTTTCAGCCATTTCCATGTGGCACTTTGCTTCATTTTCCAATACTGCACAGATCTGCAGCTTTTGCTTTTTAGAAGTGCAGGGGAAAATTCAAGATTGAGGTAATTTGTGTATAGACAATGTTTGTGTTAATTAAGTTTAGAACTTTTTTATAGTGCCTTGGTAATTAATGGGTCAACGTACATGTGCTAATTATGAGGTTTGGTTGGTGACTCTTAGGAAAAGTGAAGAAGGAGATTGATCATGATGATAACCATCTACATCTGGATGAAACAGCTAAACTCCTTCAAGACCTTCATGAAGCTCAGGCTGACAGAGTGGGATCCCGGCCGTCATCCAATTTGAGTTCCCTCTCCAATACCTCTGAAAGAGACCAACATCATCTTGGTAAAGTTAGCTGTGTCACAGAAGTTGCAGTACTGGTGCTCTATTTGAAATCGGTTTAAGCTTACATTATAATTTACATAAATCTTTGTGAGAAACTACTCTGATAAAACAGTGTGCTGACTGATCATGTTTTAATTTTTAAATGTGAGTGGCAAAGATAATTAACAATACATACTTTTGACCTCCAGAACCAAGACCACTAATTGTAATTTCCTATTTTTTGAATGGATGTGATTGATATAATTGTGAAGTAAATTAATACTCACTGGCAAATCCCTATAAGCACTTGCATTTGACGCCCTTAGTTACACTACAGAGTATCTAATGATTTTTTTACTTCAGCATAGTTATGTGCAGCAAGTAATAAGTGGGATTCTGCAGCAGCATTTCTATGTCAACTGTAAAATTTAGTGATAAGATAGGATGATAATATAACATACTGCTTAACAATTGGTACCATTTCTGAGAAGGAAGATGATGTTGGATGGATGATACTCAGTTACATTTTGTATAATTTTTAAACTCAGTGTAATAGCATTATGATTACTTTTCCAAAAATTATCTAAATTACTGAGAATCTTGTGATTGCTTTTTCATAATCTCCTATTTAAATATCATTTAAATGCATGTCTTGCTTTAAAAGTCTTAAAAGAAGCCTGTGAAGTAACTGTGTTGTTTGTATGTATAAATACATGTTAATTTTTTTTCTGTACTTTTAAAGGTTTTGATTTTTTTTTTTCCCCATGTTCAACAGGAAGCCCCTCTCATCTGAGTGTTGGAGAACAGCAAGACATGGTTCATGATCCCTATGAATTTCTTCAATCTCCAGAAACCTCAAATGCTACTAGTAACTAATCTGACATGTACTATATTTATTCTGTATTTTAATTGTATTATGTTTTTATAAAGTTTTTGTCCATGACAGAAATTGCATTTTTGTCCTCTTTTCTATGAGGATTGCTGTATAATATTATCATGTATACAGGATTAAACAAACAAACATATAAAAAACCCCAAACCCAAACTAGTGCATAATGTTGTCAGCAATGTACCAAGAATTGCTTTCAATTTGTTTGTTAAGGGAGAGCATTATCTACTGGTATGTGAATCTTGGCTGAAAATCAGCAAATAATGTGTTAGAAAAAGTCTGTATTTTATAGACACTGAAAAGTGATAATTTTCCCAGAATCATGGCAGCAGTTGTTAAATGTTTGCAGTACAATTATCTACTTGTTCTGGTCAGGTCTTAACATGAACATCTCCAAGGAGGAAAAAAGAACTGCATGAATTTGGATCATTACTACGTTTTCCATCTCCTAATGCTAATAATCTATATGAATTGTTTTTAAACATTTCCCCATATTTTTAAATCTTTTTTTTTTAAATCACTGTAGAGAGCACTTAATTTGAGAGTAACAATACTTGGTAGTTGCAGTAAAATGCTCATTTAGAAGACTTCTACTTGGATCTGAAAAAGATGAATGTTTTTGTGAACCCTTGTATCTTGAAACACAAAGAAAATATAATACTTGTATTTTTTAATATGATGTGTATATCTCATAGGATGGAAAAAATACTGCATAAGGTGTGCTTTTCAATAATTTCAAAATAAAACTTTTATAATATGTTAATACTGAAACTGAGGGGTTTTGTACTATTGCTATGTGCAAGTAGATAAATTAATTTACATTATTTTGTAAATATTAATAAAAATAGAAAAGCAATTTTGATGTATAGCATATCTGTTCTTGCCAGGGAAAAGTTTGCTTCGTTTACTAAGTCTGAAATACTAGAGTTTTGGGTTGAATTTATCTGCTGCTTCAAAAGATGAATTTTATCGTGCCACCTGTAGCTACAAACAAAAACACCTATCAGTTTTTAGGAACCATCAAGGAAGTCAGTCAGATAACTGATCGTAAAGTCTTGATAAAGTCTAAACAGGAAGATTATTTCATTCCAAGCAGGAGTGCTTGGAGAAAGAAAGCACACAGTGAGGTTTTTCTGTCTGGGAGTCACTAGGAATGTGTGTGGCAGCATGCTTGGGCTTCTTTGCTGTTCCAGCATTCTGATTCATCGTGACTATGATTCCTGGAAGTGGCATGGATGATCTGCTGCACAGTGATAGTGCTGGTGGAGAGGATTTGCATGGACACACAGCCATTTGTTCGTCTGCAGCTTCGCAAAACAGTTTAACTTGATCTCTATTTAATGTGCCTTTATTCTCTAGTAAGTCTGATTTCTCATGCAGTAAATATGAATTGATTCCTGTAATAGACTCTAAATTATAGTTACAGTTGGTGAGGAAATCTATTGAAACACTTGCTGTTGAATTGCCTGCCTTAGCTCTTGAATAAAATTCCACAGTATAATGTTTGAAATACCCCTCTAGAGGAATGTGCTGGTTTATTTTGGTTTTTGTTCAAACTGCAGTGCTTACTACTGAAAACTTAAATAATGTGCAGTGTCTTATTTGATACCTTCACCTTGCATTTCAGGCAGAATGCATTCAAATTCTGTGAAATTCTGTAGATTGGCCTTTATAAGCTCCGCAAGCTGGTTGCATAAAAGGCTGGATGTTTTTTGCATCATTACTGGTCCAGAGAGCACTTTGTGCCTAAGGAAGAGTTGCTTTTTTATTCAGCTTATCTGGCCCTTAAGCGGTGTTAGTTATGCACAGCAATCTACTGCTGTTCCATGGGTGCTGAACAATCCTTTCACTAGGCCTACTGCCTGCATTCCTCAGGGAAAAAATGCTTTTAGGGCAAAACTTCCCAGAAGCAAATACAAATGTTTTTGCTGTGCGCTCTTCTCGTAAGTGGCAGACATTGACTTGTAACCTGTTTGCTGAATGTGCTGATACACATGATTGAGCTCATTAAATGTCACAAGGAAAGCTTTCGTATTTCTTTGAGAAATCTCATTCTCTCCTACATTTTAGAGAAAGATTGGACACTTAGGTTTGCAGCCTCCGGTAAAAAATGCTAAAATATTAAAGTAAGTGGTTCAAGTAACTTCTTTCAGTCACTTGTTTGTCACAGTGCATTTTTACTGATTTTTGAGCTGAAAGAGAACCTCCTGCTCCTCTTCCTTGTTGGTGTATGAGGCTGTGCTCGGACCAGTGGTACGCTATTGCATTTTCCAAATATTCTGGTTTATTTGAAAAAAAGCCTTAAGAAAGAATTTGCCAGTCCTTTCCTTACTTACTTGAAGGGTAAAAAATTCCCTAAGCTGTCTTATTTGCTCTTGTCTCTGCAGGTGGTAAGTTCATACACATAGAAAAGCTTTGAACTAACCAGTAAAGGCCTGTAATCATATGGTCCTAAGAATTTGAAAAACTTGATTTAATTCCATGAGTTTATATAAACATATATCATTACTTTTTTAATCCGACATAAACATCATTCCTTTCTAATATGTTTGGTAGATATTTCCTGTTTGGCTCATTTGGAAGAGAACTCTATGTCATGGCATGTCATTTGAATCTGTAAAACGTGACATGTAACATCTTCTAGCTAGGTGGCACCATATGTCAATAAACTTTATCTGAGTTCCCATCAGTCAGAATATTTCTGATGCTGCCATTGAAATAGAGGGGAATTTTCCAGGGTGTTTTGTAAAATCAACCCAGGCTTTTTATAAAAAATTGAGAAAATTAAATACAATTTTTCTATTTTTTCTTGCCGTATCAAAAAGTGTATTGCACTAAGGATGCTAAGAGAAATCTTAGAAATATAGAATAGAAATATATCAATGAAAATGTAATGTGGTCTAAATAACTGTGATTATTCTTTTGTATGTATCATCAGTCTCATGTTTTAACAGTCATCTTCAGTGACAGCAAAGGGAATGTTGAGACTGTGTTGCACACATTGCAAACATCTTTGTAAACAAGAATTCAGCATGGAGTAACTTTATTCCACCCTCTGAGATACACAAGGACAGAATCTACCTGAAAATACTAGGTGAAAAATAAAAAATCTTTCTAATGTTCCTCCCTTTTTCTTTATTAAAAAAAGAAAAAAAGTAAAAGCACTAAGACATATTTAAAGCAATGAATTTCTTTCACTTTCTGGCAGATGCATTGCTACGATGAGAGGTTGTGCAGATGAGACCTGAACAGCTGACCAGCAGAAATAACCTGATTTCTCCACCCCTACATTCCAGAGTGAAGGGCTGGTTCTTACCATGCCACTCATTTTTGTGTTTGTTGCTTTGCCGTTGTTTATCTACCTGGCCACGGTAGGATATGGAGTCTGAACACCATTACTTCCATATGGATGGAAACGTGCTGCTTTTTCTGGTTTGTTTTTTCAACTCTTTTACCATCTTTCTTGTTATCATATATACATATATCATATGTATACATATATGTATATATATATCATATGATAACATATAATATGATACATACATATATCATATTGTATGTTATCATAAATGCTGATCTGTGTACTAATGGGGGAGGGGAGAAGAAGCCCATCCACCTCACAAGGGGGGCTAGGGTATCTCCAAGGGATGGCATTTATTCCTAGTGTATTTAAAGCCTCACCTGACTGTTGCAGAACTCTTTATGTAGATGAGTTGAGTTTGTGTTGCAGAAGGAGATATGTGTAAGTAATTGTGAATGTGAATTATGTGTTTAAAGAGCCTTTAAGTGGTGGCTGCAAGTAAAGAGGCAGGGGGTGGGAGAGCCACAAATGTTTGGAAGCCAGCGAGCAATGCTTTGCAGTTGAATGATTTTTCCCAGACTGATCAGAAATTAATATAAATCTCAGAAAGAAGACTGGATACTATTTCTGCAAGGAAAGACCCCTCAGAAGCAGCCCTGCCAAAAGCAGATTGCCCAGTTCTCCATTTGCTTATGGAGCACTCAGCCCATCATTGCAGGATTAAAACTTGGTGAATCTATTGTGGAATTATGAACTAATGCCAACTTTATTTTCAGAAGGGTCAATTTGGATAACATGAAATACTTGATTTATGTTAGGTTTGCTTCTTTGGCAATTCATTACATTACAGAGCACAGTCTGAAGTTCTGCATAATGTCCAAATAAGACTCTTTTCCTTTTACATGGGAGAGGGAGAAAGGTTTAACAGCATAATGAGAAAGAAAACACTGATAGGCAGTATTTAATTCACTTTTTTATGTACAAAACATAGATTGTTGCTAGGAAATTGTATGGTGTCAATGGAACACTCTTATGACAGCACTGTAATTCTTGTTGAAACAGGGGTTGAACAGTCAGCACAGCTGTAGATCTAATGCCTAAGGTTTTTTGCAATGTGTTTAAGAAAACAGTCTTAATTTTGTCCCTGCTTTTGCTTATTTAAAACATACACTGGGAAAAACAGCTTGCTGATGATTATCATGCCTTTATAGATGAGGCGTTGCTGAAGCTCTGATGTGCCTGCACTCCTGTTTTTTTCCGTCATTTGCATCCTCTGTATTATCAGCTGAGGAGTTGTGTGTTAACTGTGTTGTATCTCGCAACTATTTACAATGCTGGAGAGATCTACAAAAGGAAGACAGAGACCTGTAAATCCAATAGCATGCTGCATTTCTTGCTCAGGAATTCTTGGAAGAGATGAAAGATGAGGTTATCACATTCAGAGGTCTTCCCATATATCTCTTTCTCTGAAGGAAGAGATAGGTCTAAGCTAGGAAGACACAAAGAATCCTACCAACTGTTGTGAAGCCTTATTTTGATGCTGTTTTAAAAATATAATTGGTCTATACCAGCTATAGAATGTAGTAAGAGGTTTTGATTCTACTGACAAAAGTGTAAAAGAAAAAGCAGCCAAAACAGGCATTTATCACCTGTTTGCCACCGTGTTTCTGTGTTCTAGCTGACAGAGGATTTAAATGCAAGAAACACTGAGACTTTTTTCTTAAATTTCTGTCTCTTTTAGCAAATATTTGAAGAGGCAAAATCCTAAAACTTCTATATCTCTGCACTGGTCCTTTCTGAATCAGATTTTTTTTCTTCAGCTTAGCTGTGGTTCTGTTTCTGATGAATAATAACTTTGCCTAGACATCATAGGAAATAATTGCATTTGGGCACACAATGAGACTTCCTGGACTGGTGAAGAAAACACACCTTCCCATTGTCCTTGTGTTGTGTCAGTGAGCAGTCATTCTCTTCAAAATATTGGTAATTGCTGTCATGGTAACAAAACAAAAACATGGTGTGGCAACTATTTTCAGCTTTGCACATGTGATATCTCTCCTGGCTGTAAAACACTTCAGTTTTTAACCAGGACAAGAGGTGTCCTGGATAATTTTTTTTCTGAACAATGGTCCGGGTGTATGTGGGGGTTTGTAGTGTTTTGTTTTGTTTTGTTTTATCTGTTTTTTTCAGGCAGATGGGCAGAAAGCTTAGGGGTAGGACGGGAATGACAGGGCAACCACTGCAGAGTGAAATCAGCTTATTCCTAGTGACTATTTGCACTACTCATTAACACCTCTGCAGCTGGGATGGAGTTGGCATTGGACTTCTGGGGGCCCTAGCAATACCAGCCCTTGTGTGCTTTAGCACAAGATGAACCAAGCAAAAGCGACCACAGGAGCTTCACAGGAAGTTGTGGTCATGTTGCAACTTCTGGGGAAACAAGGTTCCTCAGATGGCTATAGTAAAACAGCCAAGAAAGCAGTGGGAAGGAGGGTGAGATAAGCTGGCAGGGTGGGGACACCTTTGGAGGAATGGGGTTGAATTAAGAACCACGAGTGCACAGCTTTCATGTGTAACTTTTTTCTTGGGCTTTTACAATAACAATTTATTTCAAAAATTTAATGCATCTTTTCCTTTTTTTTCTCTGCCTTCTTTGCAACAGCTAACAGTGATTTGAAGAATTGTAAAGAGCACCCAGAAACATCCAACCATGAGAAAGGCACTTCATCTACTTCTGTATTAGGGATATTTAATAGGGATATTTAATAGTATTAGAATATTAGGGAGCATTTAATAGTAAATGATTGTCTTAGGATGCTATTCTACTGAGTTGGGGAAGAAAATGGAGCTTGAGAGGTTTTTTAGAGTGTAGATTTACTTTCTGTTCTGAAGAAGGCATGCTGACCTTGCTGCATTTGGGTTTGATTCCAGGGAGGAGGATTCAAAAATAAGATTGTAATGAAGGCTTAATTAGCTCCTAGTATTAATAATTAGGTTTTCAACACACACAGTTCTGTGGCATATCACAGGCTACCTAAAATTTGAGAAAGGGTGGAGAGTAATATTTAGCTTTCAGTCAGTATGTATAAAAAAAAATCTGAAAAAAGTATATTCTCCCTTCTTAATATTGAAAATCTACTCTTGCCAGTGAGAAGAAAAGGTGCAAAATGAACATAGGTCTAACTTGCACAAGAGGAAGATAAGCTATGCTGGATAATTTTGTTCATTTTCTCTTATTATACTGAAGCTCTTACCAATGAAAAAAAAATACATTTGATACAAAACTGTAACAAGCAAAAAGGGCACATACTGCATGTCTGCATGTCCATGACTGCACTTTGTTCTCCTTTGAGTAATTTTGTCATTAATACACTTGATGCTTTTAAAATTTGTTTTAACACATCACTGGTCTTCCAGTCATCACCTTATTTTCTCAATCTCTTGCTGCTACAATTGACCCAGCAATGAAAAATGTGCTAAGCAAAACTTGAATGATTCTGCTCCAGTCTTTGACAGAAACAAACATTAACATGTCATCAAGAATCAACACTTTTATCCCTGCAAAGACAATGTATAAGTTATTAGACTAAGGAAAGAAATTCCAGGTCGTAGGGATATTCTGATTTTGGGGTTTTTTTTCCTTATTAATGAAACTTTAGAATCATTCTAATGGTTTATATATGTACTGTCATTAAATATATGAAATTCTTTTATTAAAGCAACATTTTACTTTCTCAAGCAGAAAGATATTCTGCTCTTAAGTGTTTAGCAGTGCTTTTCTAAAAATAATGTTGCTGTTTCAAGGTACAAAATTGATTAGTGTGCTGCTTTTATCTATTTTATGGATCTCTAAAAACTTTTTTTGGGAGTCTGTCACACTCTTATGTGTAGAATTAGGCCATTGCAGTATCAGTAGCTGCCCTGAAACTGACCCAAATTTAGTCATGTTTTTATCATACTTGATAAACTAAGACCAAATTCATGACCGTTACTTGTATTGAGTATGTTTTTCACCTTCCTTCAGTTACTGCACTGTATCTTTGTTAACTTCCTCCCCTGATTTGGCCAGTGTTAGAAGAACTCGGTAAGGCAGTGCCTGCTGCTTGCCAAGGCAGTAAGGAGAACAGGTCAGTAAATACTGATTGAAATGTAGGTGGGGAGCAGAAGGAGGGAGAATCTATGTCTGCAAGATTGACTGATAATACAGTGAACTGTAAGCAAGTCTTTCTGAGATCCCAGAATCAATCAGCTTGAAGACCTCTGAGGTCATCGAGTCCAACCTTTGATCACCACCTTGTCAATCAGTCCATGCCACTGAGTGCCATGTCCAGTTGTTTCTTGAACACCTCCAGGGATGGTGACTCCACTACTTCCATGGGCAGCCCATTGGAATGTTTAACCCTTTCCATGAAGAAATTCCCCTTGGTGTCCAACCTGCACCTCCCCTGGGACAGTTTGTGGCTATATTTTTGTCCTATTGCTTGTTTTCTGGGAAGAGAGGCCGACTCCCACCTTGCTACAACTTCATCTCAGGCAGTTGTAGGAGATTTGTATGTTATACCAAATTACAACTTGCTAAAAGTGGGTTGGGCTTTTTTTTTTCCTCATTCATTTTCAGGCAGCTAAAAGTCAAGTACTTGTAGTAAGGGTATTTCAGACTTTGACGACCACAGTAAGTGACCGAATAACTGTGTGGAAGCCAGAATCACTGATGCCTGTTTTACAATCAGTGAGAATTGCTTTCTCTCTTTCAAGTGGTTTTCTAGATAATATCTCACTTCTTGGCAGAGTTAAACACATTCACTGCAAATCAAACAACACCATCAGGCTTTTTTCAGTAGTTTATAAAGAAATCAGCTTTGAAATTTTCACTTCCCTTCTACATAAACTTCAGGAATTTCCAGCTTTTACTGTGCTTCCAGTTTGTTTGTAGTCTATCTGTAAATATCTTTAGGTTAGGCACCAATAGCTTTGATTTGTTTTAGAATAATGTTAACCCATTATTAGGATTTGTTCTGAAAAGCAGGGACTACAGAACTGGTTTGGAAGCACAAGAAAATTTATCTGATGGAATTACTTCTCTTAGGTAAGTTTTTTGTTCAAAACCTTGTCTTTTCCCTGGTCCTCTAAGTCCTGCAAGTGGGAATAGGCTTTGTGTTTCTATCTAGCATGGGTTCACATTTACCCAGCTAAGCTGAACTCAGTACCTTGCAAAAACACATGGACTAGCACTAACTCTGCTGGGTTTGTGCTTCAGGAGGTCACAGACATCCTACCCCAATTCCGAACAGTGGGTTTGATCACAATGGTATGAAATATATTGACTAGGCATTTGTTGGGATCTATCTCCTTCACTCACTGAGCATTTTTCTTGCTCTATACAGATACTTTTCCTGATTCATTTTCTCCAACATATATGGAACTATTTTAAAAACAACGATAGTAATAATAACAGCACCCCCTGAGTCATGCAAATCTTCAAGTGTAATTTTTACATGCCTTTCAATCTTGCCTTCAGTGCAATTGCAGAAGAAATATGACATTTGAACTTCTAAGGTTAGATTAGCTTAGTGTTGAATGGATGTAATGTAACAAAGCTAAAAGTGACTACTTATAACTTCATGTATTCATTTGGTTTATATAGAGAAAACTGGAAAATTGTCTGTATTTTATGCTGATAGTATGCATAGATATTGGATATAAAAAATTATTTTTATGGATTTAGATAGTGGATCTAAAATTTTTGCTTACAGGGCTCATTCTTTAAAATATTAATCTGATTGAAATATCTATTATATCTCTTATGCAAATATATTTTAAGAGCCATGTTTGTCTTTTTTTTCACTCAACTGAAGGGTGCTAATCTAATACAGAAAAAATTGTAATATTCTGTCAAACGTCCACAGGCAAGGTTTGTACGAACAGCAAAACAGTTGAAAATGGTATCTTATGCACTCTGTACTTAGTTTGATCTTTTTTTCTGTGACAAGATTGTGGATAAAATCTTGATCACAGTGAAGATGATTTGACTTAAGTGGAGGCAAAAATTGCTGCAGGTATCTAGAATGCTCTTTTCTGCTCTATCTATTGCCAAACTATGAACAGTGTGAGGAAGCTGTTCAGAAGAATTTAAAAATATCTATGAGAGAGGAGGAAAAGACACTGTATTGGGAACTGCCGATACAGAAAACAGGGCAGGATATGCCTTGGTCTTCTCTTCATATTTAGTCTGAGTCATTTCTCTTGTGAAGAACCAGATAGTGCTTCTCTCTTGCTGCCCATCCTCCATCTAAGGAGAGCAGCAGTTGTCTAAAGTAATAAAAATCTGTAGGTTGGCCATTATTTAAAGGATTGATGTTTGAAAAATCAAAGAGTAAAAACTGTGGAAAGCAATTCATGCTGTTATAAAAAATGTAGGAAGAAGGGAGAGAGAAGAGAAAGAAAGTGTTTCGGTAAAATAACAGTGAACAGTCATCCTTTTCTGCCATGCTGTGCAAAGGCAGAGCTGAAATTATTTTATTGGAATTTGCATTTTGACACTTGAAAGGGAAATGGTAATTTCTCAAATTTGTTTGAGATCATGTGGATTTGTATATTTCCTTCTACATGTTTGGACCTCTACCCTTTCGGTGAGTGCATTGTGCTGCATATGTACACTTAGCCAAGCCAAGTGGGCACCACAGAGTTTGTAAAGAAAGCTGGTTCCAGGTTTCTAGGTCACTTGTTTGTTTGTCACTTTGGTTAATCCATGTACATGGCCCCAGAGTTAAATATTCACATCCTTAATTGGAAATACGTACAGTTGCATTTTGAAATCTCTGGACAACAAACACTGCACTGTTTATTAGGCACAAAGAAATTCTACCTTTTGAAAGTAGTGGCAGATCTTCCAAATAATACTTTTCTGTACCATTATATACTAAATGAAGCTCTTACAAAGGTTTGTGCTTTGAGATCAATCTGAAGCTTGTAATATATTTGAAGGTTTTTGGGTTATTGTTCTTTTTCTTTTTCTCATTATTTTACTGCTTCCTCAGAGCCAGAATTCTGAAGGTTTTGTTCTCTTGTCTCCTAGTCATTAAACTACAGTGTGAAACCCGTCCCATTGAGCTCACACAATATGGGTTAAACAGCTTCTGATATAAGATACCAGAAAACTTGTAACGCTGCTCCGGATGGATGAAATTACTGAATAATTTTGGTTTTAAAACAAAATCAAAATCCTCTGGGTGATGACAGTGAATGAATTAACAGTTTATGTGTGCACAGCTTTCTTAAGCAGAAATGGGGAGCTTCTGTTTCAAATTTTTGGCATCTCTAGGTCCTCTGTTTTAAGGTGCTTCCTTTGTCTTAGGGCTTGGCCAATGTTAATAAAATATTAATATTTATACTGGCCTTTGAACTGTTAACTGACTCAAGCAATAGATTAGCAACTGAGATAACAGAGGAGGTTATCTCTAGCATTCTCTTATTACTACACTACTTTGCTGCCAGAAGTGCTATAAAAGGCTCCAGAAAAAATCATCTAGCCAATGGTGCACAGGGACTAGACCATTTTTGAAATTTACTACTGAACAAAGTGGCTTGCAGTGACTCATGGTGCCGTGCAGCAGTATTCCTGTTGTAATTCAGGATAGCCTTGTAACTTGATTTAAGAATGAAAGGAATTATGATGAAGTTACAACGCTGTGGGTGTGGTGGGCATTGGTATTTACACTAAATCATAAAGCTGCAAGCATTACTTTCTATTAGTCTGAGTTAGCAGATCTTCATGGACTTGCTTTAAAATGAAGTCCTTCAATATGCCTGTGTGTGAGTGCATCTTGTGTCAGTTTATGTAATATATGTGTGTTCTTCAGATAAAGAATAGTGCAAATAATTCTCCATTTTAAAGTCCTTCTTTTGCAGCTCTTCTCTGTGTTTTGTGTGTTGGGGGGTTTTGTTTCTTTTTGTTTGTTGGATTTTTGTTGGTTTTTGTGGGGTTTTTTTAAAGAAATTAGGTGTGTCTATAATTTCCTAGAATCATTAAATGATAGAAAGGCTTGGCTTAAAAATAATCAAGCTCCAAACCTCCTGCCACGGGCAGAGACATCTCTCACTGGACCAGATTGCTCAGAGCTCCATCCAACCTGGTCTTTAGCACTGCCAGGGATGGGGCATCCACAGCTTCTATGACCATCCTGTCCCAGTGCCTCACCACCCCCACAGTGAAGAATCTAATCCTACTCTCACTTTGAAGCCATTCTCCCTTTCCCATCACTACCTGGTCTTGTAAAAAGTCTCTATCTTTCTTGCAGGTTCCCTTTAGGTACTGAAAGTCCCAGTTAGGTATCCCTGGAGCCTTCTCTAGGCGGGACAATCCCAATTCTCTCAGCCTTTCCTCGTAGGAAAGGTGCTCCTCTAATCATCTTGGAGGCTTTCTCTGGATTCACCCCAACAGGTCCTTGTCCTTCCTGTGCTGGGACCCCAGAGCTGGATGCAGTGCACAAGATGGTGTCTCACGAGAGAAGAGTAGAGGTGTATTCCATTAATACTTTTTTTACTTGATGGAAAAGCTGGTAAGACCTTTTTATGGCTTAAAAATTAATCAGAGAAACACACTCTGTTTTCTAATTTAACATTCAGGAGAATTTTTTTTCTACCCATATGCCTAGGAGGTAGGTATCAGTATCTTGGTAAACTTGTGTTTTATAGATTAGTTGTGAATTCCCCTTAAAAATTAAACACCACCTGCACTAATTTTAAATAGTTTTGCACTGTTACACAGTCAAGCGATATCTAGTGCACTTAAAAAAACCTATGAAAACTGAAACAATTGTGAAACAATTGTGAAAAAATACATTATAATAGTTAACTGGTGATTTATTTCATTTGCAATATCCAGTTCTGAAGGATCATTTGTGACACCTCTTCTTTTCTGAACAATATGATGAGTTGTAGTTTGCTGCTAAAGATTTGCTAGGGTAATTCTGACAGGAAACCAGCACAACAATGTACTCACAGTATAGTAAAATTATAAGTAAGGTAGAGTTTTGACTTTTTTCTTTATTCCTCTCCAGAAGTGGGTTGGCACTTCTGTAGTCAGCCTGTAGCACTGATTAAGTCTACTGCTCTATCAATTTATAATGTGGAGGGAATATTAACAACACAAGCCTTCTAGTGTGGGACCTTCTTACACCTCGTAGTACTTAATTATTATCTCTTTATTTCATGTGTTTCTAGAGGCCTATCTACTTTGGCAATTTGTAAGGCAATTTGGGCCTTACAAATTGCCAAGCAGCCTCATGTTACTATTGCCCTTGGCTGGTACTGCTGGTACTCTGAATATCTGAAAATTAACTAGGCTAGTGCAGGTTGTAACTAGATTTCATTTTATACTTTGCAGCTCCAATTTAGGAACTCTATCAGTGTTCTGGTAAATGTAACAGACTTTTTTCTCTTGTTGCCATGTTTAATGCTTTCTGGCCCTACAAATTTTATCAGTTAGTGCCTCTTAAGAGTATGACCTCTACAATGCTGGCCATGGTGTTTGCAGTAAAGCAAACAAATAAATGTTCGGTCTTCTACTTGCAGACCAGAGCCCATAAAATAATAATTTAAAAAATCAGGAAAGGCCATTGTGTCCTTCAAAGGCATTTACTCACTCTTTGTCTGTGACAAGCCATAAATGAATTGCCTGTGCAAATAGTGTATTTATTACTATAGTGGGACCACTCCTCTCTCAAAAATAATATTACAGTGCTTTCTAGGTAAAAATATTTTTCACCTAGAAATGCAATCTTGTAGTCTTAAGCAGAAAGCTAAGGGAAACCAATAGTGCCATTAGCAGTGTTTTATGAAATCAGCTGAAATGTGATATTTCTTGGAAATTTCTAATGTTCAAAGATCAAGACAATTCCAAATGAAAGAACAAGTGTCAGCTGTACCAAAACTCCACATCCTCAGACAATTCATATACAGAGTTGCTGCATTTTATTAAAAATTACTTACAAGACGAAACAAAATTCTTCAGCTTTGAGCTTTATTAAGCTAAGAACAATCCTGCTCTACAAGTAAATTTTTGGCTTTCAATTAAAATTGCTAATTTTTTCTGCAATAGTTCAGGATACCTTTGCTCACCTTCTCTTTCAAACAATATCTCATGATATCCTTCTAGACAAACTGACGAGTTATGGACAAAGTAAGTGGACAGCAAGGTCTTAAAGTGCTGGGCCCGTGCACAGAGTAGAGGTCAGTGACACAAAGTCCAGCTGGAGGCATGTTGATAGTGGTGTACCCCAGGATCAATACTGAGTCCTGCTTAATATCTCCATTAAAGACCTGGATGATGGGGCAGAGTGAGAAGCTCAGCAGTGTTACAGATGGTACAAAACTCTGATGAGCGGGTTATGTGCCAGACAGATGTGCTGCAATTCAGAGGGAACTTGGCAGGCAGGAGAACTGGGCAGAGAGGAACCTCATGAAGTTCAGCAAGGGGAAATCCAAAGTTCTGCCCCCTAGGGTGGAATGGCCCTACACACCAGTACATGCTGGAAGCCCACTGGCTGGAAAGCAGCTCTACAGAGAGGGATACTGGCATCCCTGGTGGCCTGCAAGTTGCCCACAAGCCAGCAGTACACCCTCACGTCTAAGGCAGCCATCAATGTTCTGGGCTGCATAAAACATCCTTGTCAGTACAGGTGAGACACATCTGTAATGCTGTGTCCAGTTCTGGTCTCCCCTAGTACAAGGGAGATGTGGACCTCCAGGAGCAATTCTAGCACAGGCTGACAAGGATGGTGAGGGGATTGGTGCACCTCTCATCCAAGAAGAGGTTGGAAGAGATGGGACTCTGGTCTGGAGATTTCTCATCAATGTGTGCAATGATCTGACAGGAGGGAGTTAAGAGGAGAGAGCCCAATTCTTCTCACCCTGCTGACAGACAAGAGAAAATGGGTGCAAATTAAAACACACTTTATCAGTGTCTCAGGTTTTATACTCCCTGTTGGTCTGTATGTACCCACTTCCCTAGTGCTGCTCTGGCTGCTACAGAAGGCTTTTCTCTCCTCTAGTCACCTCAAGCCATATGACCTGATGACCTACTGCTACACTCGTGTCCACACAAGGAATATCCTTCAGTGCCCTTTGTGTTGAAAGAAGCTTCTTTTTTAGAATAATTGTTGATCATTATTTATACACTTCCTGAGACAATTATTCTTTTGGGCATCTCCTCTGATCCTTCTTCTGTTGCCAGAGGGTTTGGGTCAGTTGCAGTGGTTGAAGATCAGAGTAACTAAACACCAAGGAAGAATAGTCAGTCACTGAGTAAATTATCAGGGCTTGAAGAGAGATAAGCTTTTTATCCTAATTTATTAACTTCTAAGATGTCTTAATGAGCTCTGAATTTTTATGGTCTTGTATATTCTAAATTGGGAAAATTATTCTATTTGAAAATATGCAACAAATGTCTTTTAGACATGGGATATGGAAATGCTTGAGATTAAGCCCTGCTAATATTTTTCCCAAATGGACAGATTCACTGGCTGACTATTAGATTACAAAGGTTGATAACAACTTCAATTTTATAGCAAACAGAATCAAATTAATTAAATTTGTTCAATTCCTGATCTGTGAAGAAAGAAGTTTAGACAATGCTAATTTTTTAAGAAAGTAGGTTGGTAGTGGGTTGTGGGTTGTGGCAAGAGAGTAAGAGAAAGATATAAATTATTTACTATGAGATTTACTACATACTTGTATGAAAACTCAGCAGAAAGCAAGATTTTTTTACATTTCTGAACCAAATCAGAACTAAAAAGAAATTTTTGTAGTAAAATGTTCAGATGAGGATATGAAGAAAACAAACCATGAAACCGTAAAGGCATGACTTTCTAAACTCAGAATTTGTTTTCCAAGCCTAACTTAGTAATATTAAATGATCTTTTTTACCCTAATTGTTATGACTTTCACTATATGGTGAGGATTTCATGTCATCAGTTCAAGCATTAAATAATAGTTTTTAAAATCCCTGTCATTTTGCATTTCTTTCCAGAAATCAGAGTTTCAGAGCTCTTGAGTGCTGATGGAGATCATTAACATCCTAATTTTGTTGATTTTGAGGTACAGGAGCATTGGAGGCTCTATAAGTCTTCCTCACTGAACTGCTACCTAAATCTGGGGCTGGTAATGATAAATTTTCAGGAAAATCCCCAACTGCAGTATGGCAAAACACTAAAACTCAACATTCAAACTTGGTAGGAAAAGTCAGGATATAAGCTAAGAATTCCATATAAATATGTGGCTAAACCAGCATATACATGTGTGTTTCAAAATACATTTTTAAAAATAATAAGATATGGAGCTGGCAATATTTTAACAAATCATTATTTTTAATTTAATATTATTTTAATTTATCTTCATTAATTGGAAGAAGGAGAGATTTTGAAATCTCAAACTTGATAGGAATGAGCTTTAGGGAGTTTTTATTTTAATTTTTATTTGATTTTGTTAGTTTTTGTTTTTTATGAAGAGTGGAAAAACCAAGATCTTAGATTAACTGTAAATTGACCTTGATATTTTATTTGATGTAAACAAAAAATATTTACTTTTCAGTTGGATAACATTAAGGTTTGATGTCAATATTTTAAAAGAAACATAAATTTAAAGGAAAGTTCAAATTCTATTAATTGATCTGGTACTCTCTTTTTCATTAAACAGAATGAATGAAATTTCATTCTTAAAAGTAAATATGCTCCCTTGTATCCCTTTCAATTTTCTGTTTTCCAAAGGTTTAACTTTGTTAAAACCTGAAGATAGAGATAGGGAAAATATTCCCTTTCATTATAGGGATGGTAGAATTTTTTTGTAAGTTGTGATTTTTATAATTTCCAGAGTCCAGCATTCTGTTTTTGTAAATACAGTTTACAGTAGGCTTGAGTAAGAAAAGAGCTATTTTCAACATTCAACATAGTTATGAAGCTTAGCTTTATTTTTCTGCTCTCCACTAAGTGCTTCATGAAAAGCTGAATAGGATAGAAAAATAATCAACCTGTATTTTCTTTCCTAAAACTCATGCAGCATTTTATAATGAAAGTAGTAGGAAACATGTGCATGTTCTCATTATAACTTAGTGATCATTGCACAAAACAATAATGCAATTAATATTTTTAATAAGATCAGAAACCTTAATTGCTTTAGGATTTTTTTTTCCATTGCTATAGTGATTCTGAGAAAACTCTAATGCAACAACTGAAGCAACTTCCTGCCATGGAAGCAATCCAAAAATCAGAACAAAAGCCTCCTACAAACTGGACATGACGTCCTGGATTGTTATCATTCAGCATACGTGTCTTAGTAAACTAGCAACTTTTCCTAGTTCTAGTCCTAGAATGCTGCAGCTTCTTGTCTAGGAGGGAGAGACCAGGTAAGTGTATTCCGGGGGGAAATCCAGATCTTCCATTGAAATTTCCAATTTTACAACAGATTTAGTGGGCAACTGGTTTTGACACATGTTAAAAAGGCATGAGACAATTACGTTCTTCTTCGACAGTTTAATCTTAGAGAAAAATGCAGTGTACCTCTCTGAATATCTTCTTGTAATGAACATTACTGACTTTATTGTCATTTCTTCTCTCTTCTGGTCTTTGGGGATATGTTCTTTTGCCTGCTGCTGAGAGAGCAACTGAGATGAGTGACACAGGCATAAAACATGGCAAGGAAAGGGTAAGGGAAAAGCAAGTTGTTGCCAGATGTCCAAGTATCTTTGTCCCCCAAACAGCAGTAGGAAAACTAAGCCAAGCCTTCCAGGACTTAGCCACATGTTTACCTCATATCCTCAAGGCCATCGCCTTTTGGTGTTTATGGGAGCAATTTAGACCCATCCATCCTTAGAACAGCTGCCTTCACTCTTGCCTGGGCCATTAGAGGCAATTTAATGAGGATGCAGTAATAGAATTGACGTCATGGATAGGCAAGTTTTATGTTACTGGTTCTCTGGTAAACTGAGAATTTTTTAATTTTTATGAGAGACATACCCATATTTTGGTGAAAAGAATAGATTTGCTTTTCAGAAGATTAGGTGTTGTCTGAGAAATAATTCCTACAAGTCTACAGCTACAGAGGAAACTTGCAGACAAAATTTTCTATGTTGAAAAATCAGGTTTGAGACAGTCAAGTATGCTCATATCTTCAATTAAATATCTTCTGAAAAGGGTAAGAGAAACATGGAAAATCTCCTGATTATTAACAGAAGTGTTAGAAAGATGCTAAATCCATCTTCAGATAGCGTGAAGCTAAACATATCAGTCTCAAAATTAAGTGACGTAAGTCTGTTAGGACTTTTTGCCCCTGTACCTAGAGTACCAAGATGGTTGGACTCATGCATAAATATTCTTCTTGGCTGCCTTGATGCTGAACACTGGCCTTGTGGGTTCCAATGCTTAGAAAGACGCTTGTCTCAGTAACTGCAGTGCAGGAGGAAGAGCATTCTTTGACTCTGGCAAAAGAGAATGGGAACAAAATTCAGAAAGGGTGTTCATTAGGATTCTTACTAGAAAAATCAGTAGCAGCACTGCAGGAAAAATAACAGGTGTATTTGTGGTGTTACAGAAAAGATTTGGACAATCCTTGAGTTCAGCACAGCCTGAAAACACCTTTTTTGCCTATGCCAGAGACTTCAGTGGGCCTCTCAACCTAAAGAAATCACTTTATACCACAGAAAATGAAAGGCATTGAGCTCTGGCAAGCAATTTAATTACAGTGATATTTTCCAAAACACTGTTCTTAGATCTAAAATGGCTCTTTCATTACAAAGGTATTCCAGCAAAAAAAAAATCTTTCTAATCTCAGAAGGCTCATTTTTGTTTGTTAGCTCTTTATTCTGGCCCTGATTTTTGTCAACTGTTTGAAATTTCCTTTGCTAAATTGAAGGAATATTTAACTTTTCTTTTTTTCCCCAGAATAGAAATTGTATGTTTTACATCAATTTTTCATACCTGCCTAGTCTAAGACATACAGAATTGAAAAATTGTTTTAAAATGAGAGGTAGACAACCACAAAGAAGGTTTCCATATAAAGAGTGTCGCACTGGCATATGAGAACCTGAGCCCTCTACTTTCATGGTAGTATTTAAAAATACATATTTTAAATCTGGGGATTTATAACAGGTTCTGCATATTCTTCCTACAAAGCAACAAGGGAACTTCCTTCTTTCCAGATCTTTGATTCAAGATGAAAATCTTAACATAGGAAATAGTCTTCTTTCTGGAGACTCCACACATGCAGTTTTGTAAATGCCCTTTCAATCTAACCATGTTATTTTAACTTTGAAGTTGCAGCAAGTGCTTGCATAGGTGTTTTTCTGTAGTGCAAATAGAATTCTGAGAGGAAGAGGTTCCTTTTATAGTCTGCAATCTAGTTCAGTGTTGTTTTTTCACCTATAAATTCCATGTGGCTTGTGGGGAGTGGAGCATTGTTCCCCCAGGAGATTACAAATGTCTGTGTAAAGAAGCGGCCAGACTTGTTTCTTGTAACCTGGGTTGCTGTAAAAGATAAGAACTATCTTGGCCGTCTCAAATTTTGGCTGGAGGTTGTCAAGATACACTGTGGGTATGTTTGTGCACCCTCACCTAAACTGAGTGTATTTTAACCCACACTGAAATGAAAGTGCGCTTTGATGATTGATATGCCTAATAAGAGCTTTGGGCAGGTACAAATGCACCTTTAAATTAGTGCACTTCATTAATTACCAATTTGAATAGTATGAAGGCTGGCCATGGAGAAACTGAGCCCTGATTCTGGCTGCTACGTCTGTTCTGCTGATAGATAAGAACCACATGCTTTGCTGATTTTTAGTGCACAGTCTTAAGTATAAATTAAGAGTTAATCAGAGTAAGTATAAACTTCTTTAAAAGAGCATTTTTCAAAGTATTGAAAACTTGCAATTACAAAACTCTTATGGAGTCATTAGGCACTTCTGAGAGTATCCTGTATTTCAATTCGCCTTTTTTTCCTGTTACTTTTTGTACTCCCCATGTGTATGATAATGGAACCAAGAAGACAAATTTTCTATGTTATGAGGATATATACTGGGTTCCTCTGCTTTACTTTAAGTACCAGAAGAGCTGTTTTAGCCTGTCCTGGGTCTCATTAAAACCCCCTGTAAAACAGGTCATGTAGGCACATCAGCTTTGTTGCCTTAGTAAGGAGATGCTCTTTCCATGATGAAAAATTGGTGAGACCAGAGGTTTCCTTGTTTTTAACAGGGACCCATGTGTGATCTGTTCCAGTATCTTTAACTAGGGAAGTAATGGATTTGTACATCTGTCTCCCATGTTAAAGGTTGCTGTCTGCAGTGAGACGACCACTAAATGGATAGCAGAGTTTGCTGTGTTAAATATGCCTAAAATATCGGGAGTTGTTAGTGATCAGAGTGTTGAAGAGTACATTTAGAGCTCCTGTATGGAGTACAGCTCCATGTGCAGCTGCAGCTGGAGCTGCAGGTTGGGCTCTGGTTGTGGGAGCCCAAGTGCCAGGCAAGAGGCCATGACCTGCCCAGGGACCTGAGGCCCAGCCAGGTGTCTGGACACTCAGAGGCACTTCAGGAGCCAGTGACTCCAGACTTTCCTATGCTTAGACTGTGAGAGAAAGGCATAAAACTGTTCCTTTATGCAGGGTCCCTCCTTGGAGGCACTCAGCTCAAGCTTTCTTTTGTTATTGCTCCAGGATTAAATTATTTTAAGGATCTGGACATCAGAGACTCTGCTAAGGGAAACCTGGAGTGGAGACCATAAGGAAACCTGATCTGACTGGAAGAATGAGGGATGTAGCTGCACAGGGGCCTTGGTCCCAGCTTAAGTGATGCCAGAGTGGCTCCTGGATGGTCAGACAGGAAAGTCTCCATAACAATTGTCCTCCTTTGACCATCCAACTATTGACTGAAATTGTCTTTTAGTATTAAAAGCTTTAGTGTGTTCTGCAACACTTTATCTGTCATCAGCCACTTTTGCCACATACACAGGCAAGAACTGCTGGTTGAGTGGAACAGAGTGGAGCAAGTGGATATTCCAGCGAGAAAGATCTGGAGGTACCAAATTAAGAATAAGGTAGTAACAGGTTACTTTGCAGGATCTTTCCTTTACATTTAATTCCTTGTTGTTCAACTGCCTTTCCAAAGCTGATAAGCTCTGCAAGGGGCTGCAAGGAGCTGCAAGTCCTGATTAACACAAGTTAAATGCTATTTTGAGGAACAAACAGTGCAGAAGTCACTTGCACATTTTGTGCTGGTGAAGTGCACAAAGTTTGTCAGTAGGTTACACACTGCTTTGAGTATTCTCAGTTCAAGCCACTTTGATTGGATGAGAGTCTGGAGTTAAATTAATTTTGCCACCCTTTTGATGTCTATTTATATATTTACACCATTACGAAATGACTAATGTAATGTAGCAGCCATAAGAGTATAAGAAAAAACTGTACTTTCTGTGTTGATCTGCTTTTTGTAGCCTTTGTATCTATTTTGACAGGGCTTTCTGCCAAGATCTAAGTGACTGGAATATTCACTGAACTGAAAATTGCTGTCAATGTTTGTTTAAATATGCAAGTATTTGTTGTAAACACATGTTATGATTGGTTAACTGTAGCATGTCATATAGGGTCTGCTGAGATTAAGGATACAGTTTACACTGGAAAGAACTTTAAAAAAAATTAACAACAACACCAAAAGAACAAACCTGTGTAACTTCCTTTGTTTTCTAATGTTGTTCCCCTTTAATTACTTTTATAGAAATTACTAATGTCTTTGTTTTCAACATCTAGAACGAAATTTTATTTGATAATTCTTTTCATGCATTTTGGTTTTTTTTGCTTGATTTTTTTTCTCCCTAAGTACTGCGTGAGTCAGATTTGTTAGTGCAAGGTGTGGATTTCTGGCAGTATCTCAAGTAAATACATCATGGAATAATTTGTTTGTTGTTCAACTGATAGCACTCATGTTTTCCACAACCCAAGAAGTAAATGAGCACCTTTAAAGAATTATGGTGAAAAACCCTGAGACAGAGAAGATGCTAGTTTTAAAGGCTATTTTTACGTTTTAGCTGGTTCTCAGGATTCTTTTCACAGTATACTTACTTATGCTTCAGAAATATTGCCTGGAGACTAGATAAAAGCAGAGTGGCATGTAAAAAGCCATGAAGGCATCAAAGTATAGATTTAATCATTCCAGAAAGAGTTTAAACTACAGCCACCCAACAAACAGATGAATTAAGGTGTGTTCAGCACTTGAAGTTATGTATCATATGAATGTCAAAACCTCTCTGTGTGGTAACTGTTAGAGTTACCACACAGTTATGTTATTTCTTCTTTATAGGGAAAGGCATCTGGCAAGTGCAGTCCTGTGCAATATAATTGACAAAGCCTGTAAAGAAGATAGAGTTAAATATGAAAAGGAAGATTTTTTATTTTCAGTTGTGACATTTATTGATACTTGTTTAAGTAGAGACTCGTCAAGTTGTTTGTTATGAATAGTTCTCATAGCCTTCAGATCAGTCTGTAATGCAGAGCACTAATGAGGAGCCTTGACATTTTTCTTAGCATTGTTCTTAAAAGTAGCCTTTGCCCTATACCCCCTGGGAACATATGTAGTTTCAATGTGCATAGAAGGAAGAATTATTTATCAAGAGCATAAAGTAAAATTTGCATGCCAACAAAATTTTCAAGGGAGATCTGAAAACAAATAATTGCTTGCAGTTTTGTTGGATTTTTTAATTAACTGTTTATTGGTGCATTGTATTGTAACCTATTTAGGTCGTAGTATGTTTCTACATAGCTGCCCTTCTTTACTGGTTCAGTAGAAATGCTAATTTTCTCTTGTGTATGCACATACTGTCTCTCACAAAATGCTGCTGGGGATATTATTCTTCCAAGAGACGAGTTTTACAGTCTTTTCAACTGAATGGTTGGGGTTTTCTACTGAGCAGTGTCTGGAAGTGGATTGCTGTGGAATATATGCAAAGATAATAAAAATTTCTTTATAATAATTAATAAAAAGAGCCCAGCTAATTGTCTGCCACTGCTTTGTGTGTTCCTGATACAAATAAATGTGGAATATTTTTAAAGCCCTTATAAAAGCACTAGCCTCTCTTCTGCACCAGCCCCTGATGGCTTACCCTTCACTTACTCAATTGTTTGGGTTATGTTTACTAGTCATTATTGACCTCTTTGTTAACATAGCTACTGTTGACATCACTCCCTATCCAAGAGAGATAAGACCTTGTGTTCTGTTGCATTGTTACAGGGCAGCTGTCCAAGAGCAAATTGTTTATCTATATTTGAAATATTTGTCTTTTGAGCTTTGTAATGAGACTTGTTTACAAGGGGGAGGGGAGGAGAAAAATCCTTCTAAATGAATGCAGTAGTCTCAGTATAAAACCCCACAATAATTCAGTGAAATAGCAAAGAGAATGTGTTTTCCAGCTGCTTTTTGTAGATTCCTGTTGCTAGGGTGCTCGATATCACAGAGTATAACCCTGTCCCATGGTTACGGTCTGCCTATCTTTGCTTTTCTTGACAACGAGGTTAAAGACTATACCCTCATTACTTATCTGATTAGAACTAGCTCAGAAAATTAATGCTAAGAGGAAAAAAATCTTGGATTTTGGATTTCATTAATGAACTGCTAAACTCATGAATGACTCATTGGAGGGGTGGTCATGAAAAACTATCTTGCTTGCATTCATTTTATTTACTTTAATTAGGGGAAACATGTCCTTCAGTGTGATAACTTGCTGCTGTAAGAACAATGTCTTTGCAGAAACGGGAAGCTTTTGCTCTTTAGAACAGGGATGGCTGTTTGCTTTTTGCATTAAAAGCATGAGGCATTTAACCATGCAGTCACTGGACAACTGGGTCATACATCTCATCGCTCTTATCTGTGCTAGTGGGTTGTAGACAACTGCTCCTTCTCAGTTCACTCAAACATCTCCTTGGTACTGATTCACCAGTGTCCAAATGTGTTGTAGGAACTGCAGAAAGCAAGTAAGCAAGGGTTTTTTCTGGAAAAATCCTGACACTCTGTACTCTAAACAAATACAACAAAAACAAACAACAAAAAAGGAAGAAAGTAATATATTAACACCTGTGTCTGGAGAAAAGAGGTCGGAAAAAATGTCACAAGTTTATTCACAAGTTATCAAAATACTCCTTTGGGCTTCTATTTTTCTCTAATTGGTAATTATATCTCATTGTCTTCAATGGCAAACCTTGTTTACCATTCATGAGCTGAATCAATCTTCCCCTGACCTCATTAGTCCAGCTGTTGGCTGTGTTCTAAGCTATGTGGCTGCTTAGTTGCATCTGACATGCTGTTCTTTTCCTACCAGCAGCCAGGACCAGAACAGCTCACAGAGCTTTAAACTCCCCAAGAAATCCAACTGCTGTTAGTCTGGGCTGTAAATCCCCTGGTTTGTTATAATCCCTCAGTGTAGTGACGTGCACAGTACTTGAAACTTTGAAGTGCCAAGGCTGGGGCTGTTATAAAGCTGAGAAATACATGCAATCAGCCTTTTTAAGATGGGATATTTTGATTTAAAATGCTTTAATGAGTTTCTCAGTTTTTCATTGCATTGATGCCTTGCCATAAAAAATTTTCATCAATAAATTAGCCTTCTTTGAAAAATACTGTCTTAAAAGGAGATTCTGAACAACATCCAGTTACCTTGCCATGGCTCCTCTGTTCTGGGAACATATTGGCCCCAAATTCATGGTTTGTGATAAAGCAATCTCAGGGTTATTCTTGTGTTTTTACATGAGTAGTGAGCGTTCTAGGAATGGCTGTTAAGAACGATTTGTTTGTTGTGATTCTTTGGCTAGGCTTACTCTTTTTTTCTGCTCAGGTCCAAGCACAGGGGCAGGAATGAAAAACTAAGATGTAGCTTTTAATCTGCTGGACATCTTCCAAGAAATGACTTTGTTCACTTGAGTTAAGGTGGTTAATCAGCTCCATATGATCAGTATAAAGGACAAATAATATCAGACTGTTAATAAAGTTTGTAGTTGTGCATACTGAGCACGGCCATACTGAGCACATTTCAGTTAGAGGGCACCATTGATCCTTTTGATTTTCCAGTTGCCATTCAGGCAACTAAAACCTATTTGAAGGGATGAATAACAGATACAGTCATAATGTGACCTACATATGAATGTCCAAACAGCATGGCCCCAATTGCAGTGGGGACTTGAAAGTAAAACCCTTTAATGGATAAGTACAGGGTCCAACTTCTACCACTGTCATAACTTATCAATTTTCTGTTCTAGATAAACATAAAATGCCTGTAAATGAGCTTCACACGTTCTCTTAGCTGTATGTGGGCAATATGAAGGTAAATTTAAAATTTAAATGACCAGTTCTGAGGATGCAGAATATTAATCCAGGATAATCATTCTCTGGTTTGACAGGAATGAGTTGAAGAGTATCAAGGAACACCAAAATGACTGTTCCACAGGATTGATGCTCTAATCACTCTTAATGTTCCAGTATTCATGGACTTCCTAAGAATACTCCTCTGAAAAAGCAGAGTTGAAAAACTACCATCAAAAACTAAGCAGTTCTGCAGGAAGACTACTGAAGTTTTAAGTTCCTATGATTTCCTTAAAATCCTTAGCTTAAAAATGGTCCAGTTGCTTACAACCAGTCCTGTGTCAAATCATATAGTAACAGAGGGGCTAAATTACCAAATTCAATTCTAAAAGAGTTCCTGTCTGTACAGACGTGGCTAAAAATAGCCAACATTACCAGTTCTTAGTCTTATCAGGAATTGTTTGTCAAACTAAATCTTAGTGTGAGAGAATTCATAGATGTATCTCGTGGGGCCAGCATGACAGTTCTGTGAAATTCCCTGGTTTGTCTGTTGGATTTTTTCTTCCCATGCCTGCACCATAATTTTCTTCCTTTTTAAACTGCTGCTTTAATGTTCTGTTTTCAATATACTGGATCTCGGGATGACCCAGTTTATTTATCACCTTGGTAAATAAACTTGCAGCTTTGCCTAGCTGAGTCTTGAAAACTTTCAGGGCTGGAGATATCAAGTACCTCTGTCAATTTGGCTACAAAGCCCCTCCTATGGCAAGCTTGTTCTAATATTTTTCTTGACTTCCAGCATGAAAATGATAAAACAGGATCTGTGTACTTCATCTTGGAACACATTCACAGCCCTAAAAAAGCAAGACATCTTTCTTCAAATGTCATCCAAAACTTTAGCTATCCATATTTTAAAGGGAAAGAAGTGGATCTTATTTCACACAAACAATTATCCAACTAAACAAGGTGAGAACTTGAACCAGGTTGAAAAGTGAGCATATCACATTATTTTTGCTAATTTCTTGTGGTGACAATCCAGCACTCCTGAAAATGGTAATTTACTTTCTTTTCTCCTACCCTCTACACCTGCTGTCATTTTTTTCCCAAGATTTTCTAGACACATTCATGGGCATCCCTCTAGAACTGGTTGGAAAGCTTATGTAGACTTCTGTAACAACATTATTACAATAATGTCCACTGATAAAGGGTTGTTCTATAAAGAACTGTATAAAACATGTACAAGAGTCTGAAGCCCTTATGTGAGTTTAACTGAAGAGATATTGTTGTGGTAAAGCACATTCTATTTTTTTTTTCCATATGAGCTACTTCTTTACTTTCCAGATCCACTTTTCACTTAAAATTCTTGTTCACACTACCTCTGACAAAAGTATCATGATTTGTGCCAAGCTTCACATTCTTTGTTCTTAGAAATGACAGAAAAACTTTTTTGAGCTCTGTTAACCCCCTTCAAGTCAGTGTGTAAGACAAAAATGTTGCCTTCTATTTGAAGTCAGTGTTGTCTTTGTGGGTTTAGTGGGTGTTTTTTCATGAGTTCTGTGGGGAAATAATAAGCATGGGTTTGTATGTTTATTTTATTACTGAACATTAGTATGCTGAGAGCATGATGAAGCAGATGATATTCTCTGCTTTGTTGTCATTGGGAAGGACTCAGACTGTCACAGACTGGCAGCAAACAGTTTGTTGGAACAGCAGCTTTAGAGTATGACATAATGTGCTTTCGAATCACTTCTGAGTTGGGTCAATGGAAAAAAAAAACTGAAGAATTGACCACAAAGAGAGGATTTGCGGGCTGTCAGGTTGCTGAGGGGCCTGGCCTAGATATAAGTGAGACTGTGGCTTTTTCTTTCCAGTAAAACAAAAGCATTTAAATAGGGGATTCTACCTTCAATTTAAAGCATACTTTGGCACTTGTTCTAGAATAGGCTCCATAACCCTGTCTGTTCTCACCTAAAACTTCATTTTAGCTTATTCTTGTGAATAAGCTTAGTCTTGTGAATAATTTCAGTGTGGGAGAGCAACTGAGAAACTCTACTAGAAACTATTTAATTCCTCTGCAAATAATTCAGCAACTATTAACATGATGTCTGTAGATTAATTTCTTTTGACTTTAAAAGTGAAACAGTGGTGGAAATCAAGCGCCTATGAGAAATACTGAGATGGTGCTTTGGATTTTGCAGATTCTTCTATAAAACAGCTTTCAACTTAATTGCTAAGTTTTGACTGTATATCATAACTTTTTATTAGCATAATTACGCTAATTAGCTAAATATACCAGGACTTAGACTCCATGATCCTTGTGTGTCCCTTTCAACTCAGCATATTCTCTGATATAATCTCCTAGGAGAAGGTAGAACAGCATTTTCTAATGGCAGATAATATGGCACTGGGAGGCAGCGTTTTCAAGAACAGAGCTTTTAAATATTCTGTGTTCTCACACGAAGTTAAAAAGCCCTTGTAACAGTGCTAATTTCCATGGCATTTTTCTTTTTCATTTCAGGCCAGGATTTATGGTACTCTATTGCCTTGGTGTGCTGATTGCAGCTTTGCTTTCCCTCTGAAATTCAGTTTAGAGCTCTGATACATCTTTGTACCCTAATGTATTCCCATTTGATCCAAAGGAGGGAACTGCTGGGAGGTGATGGGGAAGCAGACCACTATACTAGGAATGGAATTCAGTAGTAAATTAAATTAGAGAATGAATTTGGTCATACATACCAGGCAGACTCTGTAAATGCAGCTTTCTCTTGTTTCTATCAAGGGTTTTTATGTATTTAAAAGAGAAGTACATCTGAAATGGCTCAAGATACTTATATTTCTCATTCAAACAGATCTGTGAAGACACTGTGGGTGGTATCATGCAGTAATTGCCTGGGATTTCCAATCTATTTCTGTTCACTAGAATTGCCAGACATATTCCTGGCCAGCAGAGAATGGTGTAGCCATATTTTGGTCCATGACTTGAAACGGTTTTTTTTTTTGTTTTTTTGGTTTTTTTTAATTGTGGCACTTCCTCATGTATAGCACAGTTAGATCTTTTCTCCTTTCCTATCTCCATGGCTGGAGATATGTGCTAGCTTTTTTTATCATACCCTGTTGTGTATAAATTGGCAAATTTCACTGGAGGACGAATCAATGTGGCAAATAATGTAAGAAAAGTCTGTGTGAGGCCATATAGAAAGGGATGGTGATTTTTATTTTAAAGTTAATCTCACTTAGCTCACTCATTCTCTCAGAAGAACCAAGGTGTGTATATTCAAGTCATGTGGCCAGGATTACTTCTGGCAATATGTCCTGGTTTCCATTGGGATAGAATTAATTATTTTCCTAGTAGCTGATACAGGGCTGTGCTCTGAATTCAGTATGAGACTGATGTTGGTAACATACTGATGGCTCAGCCATTGCTCAGCAGGGCTTACCCTGAGCCAGGGGCCTTTCAGGTTCCTGTGCTCTGCCAGTGAGGAGCTGCACAAGGACCTGGGAGGGAGCATGGCCAGGGCAGCTGACCCAAACTGGCCAAAGGGATATTCCAGGCCACAGAACATCATGTCTGGCATGTAAACTGGGGGGAGTTGGCTGGGAGGGGCCGATCACTGCTAGGAGATGGGCTGGGCATCTGTGGGTGGAGAGAATGGTACAGTGCATCATTTATTTCTCTTGGGTTTTCTTCTCTCTCTTTTTGTTATCTTGCTTTTCATTACTATTGTTAATTACTATTGTACTTAAATTTATTTCAATTATTAAACTGCTCTTAGCCCATGGGTTTTACTTTTTTTGATTCTCCTCATCATGGTGTGGGGGTAAGGGGAGGTGGAGTGAGTGATTGGCTGCTTGGTGCTCAATTGCCAGCTGGGTTTAAACCATGACATAGCAGAACAAGGGGCACTGCTTACTAAGTCCTCAGCACATGTCCTGGATTATTCATGATCAGGATCTACATCCTGGTTCTACTGAACATACTTTTTGTACCTTTCTAAGTTTACATTAATTGTTATCTTTTGGTTTTTTATCACGTCCTACCTCTAAGTGTTATTAGCATTACTATTTTATTAATTATCCTTTTGCCTCCTTTTCTGGAAATAGTCTGTCCTTTGTTTGCCTAATTAGATAACTCGATAAGGTGCATGTTTATGTGCTGAGACTGTGATGACCTGCTGTTCTGCACCTAGGTCTAGAATGTGGATGAGGTGAGAAAGAAAGTGCAGGGCACTTTCTGCAACTCAATAAGAAAGACCTGACAACAAATGGCTTAATAAAATAGCTGCTTTAAGAAGACAGGATATAGGTGGATCCCTTCAGATGCTGAGAAGCACACATGCATGTAGCATCAGGTGGACCCGGAGTGGACTTTAGCACAGTATGCTACACAGAAACCATCTGTGGAGAGAAGTTCCTCCTCTTTGGTCCTTCAAGATACTTAATAAAATGTTCTTACAAGTAAGCAGCTCTACTCCTGAAGGTTGTTGAGGTGAGACCTTCTGGCTGCACTGTTGGACATGGGCAAGGATGTGCAGGGGGACCAGGAGCTGCCTGTGGGCTCCTCTGCTGCAGCCAGCTACCGAGGTGACTCTGCAGACATGGGAATGCACAGCACAGCCTGAGGGCCACGCTGGGTGCACAGCACAGCACAGCACAGTATAGCTCTGTGCCTGCTCATGCAAGTTGCAATGTGAATCACCAGCTCCTCTACCTAAAGCAAGTGGCTTCCCAGGCAGGATAAGCCCGCCCACTGACGTAGGTGTCTACCAGCACTTGTTGTTTGTTTTTTCCCCTCTGCCTTCAGTCTTGTATTTACATTCATATTTGATTCATTCCAGTCCCAATACCTCTGTTTCTCTGCAATGCTACTTCTGTAAGCTGCTCCAGGAAGTATTATAGTGGAAAATTCTGTCTCTTTCACACAGTGCTTTTTTCACCCTTTGTCTCAGAAAGGTAAGAGATCACTAGTTTAGCCTCTAAAGTGTTTTACTTTAGAAAATACCTATTTGTGAACTTTGTTCTACTTTAAATTAAAAATCACTAGAATCCAAAATAAGAAGCTGCATCAATCAGTGCACTCATCTTTCCTTCTTGCTATCAGAGAAAGCACAAAACTGGTTTATCAGACTGGTGGCCATGAAACACACTGCTCTGATTTATTTTACAAAATACTGTTCTGGACATGAACTGACAGAGGTGTTCTGAGACAGTCATTATGTAACCTGATATTTTTTCAGTTGCTTCTGGGCGTGGTTCAATATATGAAGAATGGCAGGGCAAAATTTAGTGGCTTTATTGCTGACTTATTGTGTTGGGAAAAAAAGGTAGACCATGTTACATACTGTAAAACATTGCCAAATAATTTTCACAGAGATTTCTCTTTATCATTCCTGATGTCTTTTTTTTTAAACCCTTATATTTAATTTTGGTTTTTTGCTTAGCATTTTTCTGTTTTACCCAACTGGTAGACCAATAGTGTTTTTAAAAAATATTTTCCATTTGTACTTAATAAACAAAATCAATATTATTTTAAGCCAATTATTTATGAATCATTAGCTTACAGGGGATTGTAACAATTCACAGAACCAGAGCTTTGGAAACTGAATTATAGAGCTCAGTTGAGATGGTAGCTGCTAAATCACAGCTTGGAGTACAGTGTAGTCAAGTGCCTTAGGGACTTTGATGTCCTTAGAAATCTGAAGAAGTTGCCCCTTTGATTCCAGTTATTTTCACATCTCTCTGCTGTATATGACAAATTAATTCTTCTGGCTCATATAGAAGTTTGGCTGTAACAAAAGAGTGTAGGAGCATATTAAACGAATTTCCAATGTTGAAACCTTTTTTGTTGGATAATTTAGTACCAATGGGTGGGTTTCTATTAATGTTTGTGGGGTTTCTTTCCCTTGTGGCATATCAAGTATTTTCCGTCTGCATCTCTGTGATGCAATCAGAGAACTAGTTATTGTTCTTCTCCTAAATAGGATATACCTCCAATATAAAAGTACAAAGCTGACAAAATACATCATATTTGCTCTGACGTGATTTTAGTCATCATTCAACCATGAACATGTGATCTGAGACTATTCTAGGAGAAGCCTGATCTCCAGTGTAGCTTTGTTTTTTGCCTGACATGACTTGTTTGGCCGCTCCATGTGCACACATACACAAATCACACACAAAACCAAAGCAGCCTCCCCCCTGCCCCCCTCAAAAAACCAAGCCAAGACAAAAAACAACAAAAAAACCCCAGTAAAGATATACTTGACCTCAGGATTTGAGGCTTTGAATGCCCTCTAGTAATTCATGCCTGATTTAACCCCATTTTAATGCCCGAGTTATTTTCCTCCTTATAATAACTTGTTCACCGCAAGCGTTTTACATTCCTAGAGCAGCAGTAGCAGAGTGCATTTTCATACCTCAGGAATTCCCATTCATAGCCTGACACATAATAATCTACCTGTAGCAGTACTTTGACACAACAGAGTATGAAATTCCCTGTTTGACATGTGTACAAATACTCTACACAGACATCCTGTTACAGTGGTGATAAAAGTGGAAGAAGTCTAATCTAAACACCTGAATACAAGGATGACTTGCTCAGCTTCAGCAAAATTTGACAGAGCATGCACCTATGTCTTTTAGTGCGGAAAGAACAATCTTCAAATCCACTGATTAATAGAAAACATTGTTGTATTAATTGTAATTATTGACCAGAAAATACTCTGATTTTACTCTATTTGACTGTTTATGTCATATTTCCTAGTTGCTTGGCTTTTATTTGCAATAGATGAAGACCTAAATTAAGAGTGAGACTCAGGTATTCAAGTGCTTCTAACAAATAAGCAACAAGTTGCCAAATATGACATTACACCTAAATCAAAAACAGCACAGATTTTGAAAACCTTGTCTATATTTGACCCTTAGCTTCATCTTGAACCACATGCTTCCTAAGTAGTACTGAACAGATTATGTTTGGATGTGGCTTGCTTTAATTTATTTGGGTTTTAATCTGAGTTTTCTATTTTATTTTTTTTTTTAGTAACAGTAACCGAGAAAGTAAGGGAATTGCAAATTAAATGCTAGATCTATTTTGTTAATGATAAAGGTTTTTAATTTAGTGGGGCTAGAACTTCACATGTTGACTTTACGTTGAACCACAATAAATCCATGTATGGTGCCAGTACATATTCACACTGATCAGATGAGCTCTGACAAAGATCTGTTTGTCTTAACATCACTAAAAAAAATAAAGTATCTCAACTAAGTTTGTTGGATAGGCTCATGTTATTGTCTCTAGCCAAGAAATAAGATGGCATGTGGTAGCTGCTTGGATAACAATCACTTAGTTTTAACACAAATCTACATCTCTTATCAATTCATTTCCTAATCAATGAACACTTGCTAACAATTGTCTGTTAAAAAAATGTTACAGTAAAAGAATTCTTACTTTTGCACAAAGAAAATACTTGTGGAATTTAGTGCCGGGGCAGTCACCAACATTTGAGATTAACAAATAGGTGACATTGAGCAATGCATCATATATTTTGTTTTGCTGACACAAAGTAATTAAAGCTAAACTTGTTAAGGGCAATTATTGCAAAACCCACACATGAGAACAGGTGCAGTTCTCATGACCACACTTCTACCTAACAAAGACAACACCTAAGGTTTACCTACTGTTCCCACAACCTATTACAACCCGAAATCATTTTTAACCCTTATACTATCACCACTATCACTTCCCTGCCTCAACAGGAGTTGTGACAAAAGGCTCATGGGTCAAGATAATGGCAAGGATATGACTCAGTAATAACTGTCATGGAAAAAACAGACTCAGTGTGGGGAAATTAATTTAATTTATTGCAAATCAAAAGTCCACTGTGGGATGCAGGGAGATAGGATGGGCTAGGCTAGGCTAGGCTAGGCTAGGAGAATAGAATAGGAATAGGAATAGGAATAGGAATAGGAATAGGAATAGGAATAGGATAGGATAGGATAGGATAGGATAGGATAGGATAGGATAGGATAGAATAGAATAGAATAGAATAGAATAGAATAGAATAGAATAGAAT
>JAHLSL010000006.1:344573-426395 GCA_025920805.1 Petroica traversi | reverse complement strand
TTGCAAGGGGAAGATAGGTGTATGCTTCAAGGTGCTGAACACACATGTGAGTAGCATCTTAAACGCTGGCAGCTTCGAATCATGTCGGAGATGCTGCCGACAAACAGCATCCCTGTTAATGTTTTGCAGGCTCTACATGGTCAGGTTTGAGAGGGGACAATTTTTTTCGAGTTTTACAGAGGGTTGCATAACTGCTCATGTTTATTTGAAAAGAAGAGGAGGAGCAAACCCAAGCCCCAGCCTGAAATGAAACACATGATGTGAGACTGTCTTTTACTGAGCCTTCCCACTGTTTCTCAGCTAGCATCATTAAATAGCACGTTTTAGATGTGTTGGAAAGGGTTAGCATGACAATAAAACATTAAGGTTTGTGGTTTTTTTCCTCTAGTGCTGTGAAAACTGGGGAAAACCAAAGAGATACCTATACACTTTCATAGTTTTTGTCTTAAAATAGCATCACTGTTTATCAAACCTATACAACTTATTTTTAAAGTGGCAATGGCCATTTATTTAATCCTTTTGTGATGAGCCATTTATTTATGTTTTAGAAACCCTATCCCAGCTTAACCTTTCATCTCCTCAGTCCAAAATAAAATGCTGTTTTGAATGTCTTTGTACATCTCTGGGTCACAATTATATGGTTTTAAATAGTCTATCATTTATGACTGCTGAAGTGTATGTCCAGCATTAAATTATAGTACAGTGTAATGCTTAGACAGCTTGCCATGCCAGGATCAAATTGCAGATAAAGTTTACAGAGGAATCCCTGCAGTGCTTGCACTTGACCCTTGTAAATCTAAGAAAAGATATTTATAAATGGAAATATACATCCAGAAAGTAGTTGTTTCTGTGTCATATTTAATCTGTGGCTTGACTGTGGTGGAAAATAATGCCTTTTAATTTAATTTTTATAGTAGATACATTCATTCCAGTTACTTTCTGGAGGCAGCTGTATCATAGAAGCTATTTTTGCTTCTTTTATCTTGAGCTTAATTTGAAAAAATAAGGTTCTTTCAAGGATTGAGGCAGTCAATTATGTCAATTTATGTTGTGTATTCTCATTATAGATAGAAGCAATTAATTGTACTCAGTATATCTCATAGTGCTTCAGAGAATAAGCCGTATAATGTTCAGCCTTGATAACTTGCTCTCAGGTGATAAGCTAAAATACAAAATAAAATAATATCAGATATTTGTCTTGCTTTACTCACTTTAATTATGTAAGTCTCCAGTGTAAGGATGTGACTATACTCACAAGCCTCTATCTCTCTATGTTTATATATTATTATATTTATTTCTTATATTACAGCAAGTACAGTCATTCTGTAGCGTAGTAAGTCACTCAGTGATGTCATGTCTTTTTTATTTGTCCATGCATATTGCTGCAGGCTTGCATAAATGGAATGGAGTGTCTTCAGCAAGCAACAAAGTTTTTGTCTCCCCCTGAAACCCATTTTTATGCTGTGCGTAACTGACATTAAATACAGGTATATAATTTCCACACCTACTGTTTCTCTGCTGTACTGGCATGACTGCTGTAGGCACAAGTGCTTCTAGAAGCCTCTGCCAGTTAGTTGAAAGGAAATATTTTGCTTACTGTTTGTATTGCCATAGTGTCTGGAAGCTGTGGTCAGGGACCTTTACTAATGTGCTATGTCCAGTATAATGGAACAAAAATTTGGTCATGGCCCCTTAAATATTATGATCCAAAATAAAGAACCAGGAACTGTGAATTGTGCAAAAGAGTGGTGCAAAAGCAAAATCAAGCTGATGTTAAGAAGGATACATTGATGTGTGCATTATCCAGCTGTGTACTTTCTCATTCTCATGTGTAAGAGCAAAGGAAATGGTAGAACTTAATGTAAGAGTACCACTGATCTCTCAGGGTTATACTTGGGACATGGGAATGGCTTGGGTTTGGGGAATTTTGAAATGTGTCTAACTTGACTAAATGGTGAAAATTAAGGTAAAAAAAAATCTACATCAATCCAATATGAAAAAAATTCTCTTCAGACTACCTAATTTTCAATTTTATTATTTTTATAAATTTAAGGTAATACTTTAAAATTTTGCAATGGAATTTTCATTTCAAATTCCAGTTGTACAGGAAGAAAAAAATCATATGATTTTTCCTTTTCCTCAGTGTTTTCTATAAGTTGTTCTACCTCTTTCTTCATCTCATTCCCCTCATGTGCCTAAAGTCCCCAGAAATACATAATCACAACTACACCTTCAGCTAAAAGACATTTCTGAGTGAATGCATCACTCTGCCCATCCCAAATTGCCCATGCATAGAATTACTGCAAGAATTTCCCATTTCATTGTAGACTGGTTATTGGGATACTTCGGAATAGTGATGCAGAGAACTGTACTTTGAATGGATGTTGCTGGAAAAACACCCCTATATAAATAAGGTCTCTAAGTACTCTGGGTCTGTACATGTGTTATAGGGCAAGTATGCGTATCCTGCTCAGGTTTCAAGACACTCTTTCTGAGTGGGTGTTTATCTCAAGTGTTGACAGAGCAGAACAGACTGATTCTGTGCTACTCGGTTTTCTTGGCTCACAGTGGTATGTCCATCAAAACAGATGGTAAGTTTCTTCTTTATTGTTAGTTGTTACACGTGGTGGGTAGGCAATTTTTGCTGCTGCTAAGAGGGATTCTTAACTCTGTCAGGACTCTGAGGCAGCTGTGGAGAAGCTTAGGCACTTATTCTTGTTAGTTGTATATTCCCTCTTTGTTTTCCTTCTCATCCTTCTCCTGCCTCATAGTGTCCTCAGTTTGTGGTATGAGTTTACCTTGTCCAGAGCTGGCAACTGGGAGTTTACAAATCAAGGTTCAATGCATTATGTGGGTGATGAAAAGATAAACAGGAATCTGCAGTGTTACTGTTTTAAATAATCATATGAAGTTAATTTTTGCTCAGTCTGTCTAATCTCAGGAATATGCTTTTGTGTCAGTGTTCACAGAGAAATTTGGAAAAAAATAATCAATGAGATAACAGTTTTTGCTTGAATCTCTGAGAATTGCAGTCCTAGTTCAAAATCTTAAATGGTGTTTTATTGGATCAATGACTAGAAAATTCTTGCAGTATTAGTGAAAATGCTAAGACGTCTTGCTCACAAAATTCTTTTTTCAGTGTTGATGACACTGTTTGTTTTTAATTTAAAAACAAACCTGTTTCTGCCTATCTCTTCTGATTTGAGTATTAGAAGGAGTAGTACCCAAAAATTTCATCTTAGAGGCACTTATAGATGTGAAAGAATTTACTGATTTAGGAAAGGAAGTCTCATCTTATTTTGTACCAGGCTGTGGGTGGTTGCAAAAAAACTGTTCTTAAGGGTTAGTTTATTTTTGTGGATTCAGACGAAAGTGAAGTAGCAGTTTTAAGAACATAAGGGATCTTTAGACAGTCTTACCTCACTCATGTATTAGTTATATTGAGTTAGTTATCTGATATCAATAACCTACATTTGGTAAGAGTCCATCTTTCAGACTAAATATGTCTTCTGTATTAAAGGCAGTCTAATGTGCGGACATGGGGATGTGAAGTATTTGCAGCTATTCTTGGAAGTTACCTGGCATATTTGATTGTTTCTTCATAAGGAAGTCATACTTTTACTTTGCACTGGCGTAGCCTGAATTTTCAACTGTTGAGTTTTTTTATATCTTTGACAGTAAAGAGCATTCAGTAGGTGATCCAGTTTCTCTACAGGGGTATTTGGATCTCTCAAGAATTCCACCAATGTAATTCACATATTAAATGTCTTATGGTAAAATGTCTTGTCTCATGATTTTGCATCTCTTATATCATCTTACTTTCTTTGATCAGAGGTGGTGCTTTGTGACTACTAAGTCTTAGAGTGCTCTCAAGTTAGCTCATTTTTTCTTAGATCTAATTCTGTCCCTGTCAATAGCATCAGTTTGGTTCTCCAGATACTTTTACTTTTGGGTGGTACTCAAAGTCTCCCATTGTACTGGAGTTGAAGTGATCTTTCTGCATAATCTTTGATCCACTTCCATGGAATGGAATCTTCATTACTCATGGCTTTTCCAGAAATATTTTGAAAGGGTTCTGTGGAAGTTCCAGGTAGAGTCTGGTCTGGGTGGGAGTGATGGAAGGCTGCAGTGTACAGCGTGTAAAGAAATGAGGGTAAGCAAGCTCTCCAATTGTAGTGGAACCTGTATTCAACTAATCCTAAAGTGATGACAAGCCCAGCATGTTATTTGGAGCTGTAAATTAGTTGTATGACTAACTACTGTGGAGAGCAGCTGTTGTCTTCCACTCTTTTCGGATCTGTGATTCCCATGTCTTTTTTTGATACACCATGAAAAAATACCTCATCTAAACAGTTGCGTGTCCTCTTTTTTTGAGCTTTAGTTGGTGTCATATTCACTTTTTCCTGAGAAGGCAGTTCTAGACACTGTCTCGTATCCTTGCCTGTGTATGAAATCGCAGAATTTTTTGTGTCCAGATTATTCGTCTATTCAATGACAGCAGCCTGGCAGAGCTTAGGATGAGTAGAAAGGGGAACTCTCAAATGGAGTAGTGGCATAATGAAAAAAAAAAAGCATAATGAGAGTACACCAGTGCATGTATATGTTGTGGATGCCTTGTTTATGCTTTGACCTTCATAGTTAAAACCTTGTGTAAGTGACAGGTGGTATTACAAGAGATTGTAGATCTGGTTAAGAGTTAGCTAGATGAAGAATGTTTGTGTACTTTTAGGTGTTGTCAGGTGAGCATGTTTTTAAAAGAAATAAGTTGTAATAGAACTATTGCTGATAAAAGTTTGAGTGTCTGTATACAAGTGCTTTGTTTTATAAAGAGGTGATATTTATGAAGTGGTTCTTTGAAGTGGAGGAATGTAATTTACTAAGAACTAAATTTTGTATCTTAAGTGATATTGTAGAAGTAACTAGCTGAATAGCAAAATTTTTTAGAAATACCACAGTAACAACAACTTGTCAGCAATCAAAGTAATCTGTGTTTCA
Source organism: Petroica traversi (assembly GCA_025920805.1). Classification (NCBI taxonomy): domain Eukaryota; kingdom Metazoa; phylum Chordata; class Aves; order Passeriformes; family Petroicidae; genus Petroica; species Petroica traversi. The sequence goes on along the minus strand of JAHLSL010000006.1, from coordinate 421,400 downwards.
TAATGTGTTTTCTAAGAGCCTTTAATGGCATATGTTCACAGTCTGAAATACTGTTTTACTGAGGAGAAATGTTAGGCGGTTTAAATAGGTACCTTTTCTGTTACTCTGTGTATGTCCTTTTGAAGGTCTGAATGTATTTGCATTATCTGGCCAGCCTTGCCCTGTCCATAGTGCTAAGTTCACGTATAGTGTTAAGACAATTCGAGGTTCAGCCATTTAGTTCCTCATAAAGCCTGCAAAAGGATTTAATTTTCTTTAGGTAAAGATGGGTTTAGCTGAGATAGAGTTGTTAGCTTGGCTTGTTTTGCAGTGGTCTCTGCTCATTTGCCCTCTGTGTTGTATGCTAAGGAAGATGGATCACTGTCATTCACTTCAACATCACATGTGGAGAAATATAACCAGTGCAGATCTCTAAAGAAAAATGCCTTAACTCTGGTTCCTACGGGTAGCTGGGAAAGAAGCTTAAGGGAAGCTTTAAGAATGGTCTAAAGCATTGCTTTTTATTAGGAGGATGTTGCATTTCTCCATCTGTTGTTTCTCCTTCCCTAGGGCCTGAATGTTTATGCAAAAATGTGGGAAAAAGATTCCATCTGCTGTACTTTGTCTCTGCTGTTTTTATTTGGCATAAATAATTACAGAGAGAAAATAAATGAGAATTCCCTTTCATTGCAGTTTCGAAAGCTTTTATAAGAAGGGGAAGATGGATCAAGTACTAAAATAAACCAGATACAGTCAGACAAATTCAAATGCCTTGCACAGTTTCATAATTCATTATTAATTCAATTAACTCATAAAAATAATACCTCCTGTGCTCATTGAGAAGTTGCTTTGTTTCTTACTTGGATTGGCTAGAATGTCTTAAGAAATTTTGGATCGCAACTATTTGTGATAAGTTTTACCAACAGTGCAGAAACAGATTCTGATAAAAATTGCGCCCTAAGCACCTGCAGGCTTACCAACACTTGACAGGCAGGAAAAATGAGCAGAAGAATGGAAGGTAAAAACAGATAACAGTTAACATATAAAAGTAGTTGTCTGGGGCATATGGTAGAAAGGGTAAAGAAATTAGGGAGATATCAGGGCTAAGATTGAGAGCCTGAGCTGACAGTGCATTTTAGGTTACAGGAGCCTGAGGAATTTATACTGCATACTTTGATTGTTAGCTAGATGATGACCTTGATGCTCAGTGTAAGCATAACTTTGGGGTCTTGTGTTGTGTTGTGGGTTGCACTGGAGGTAGGTATTATACCTGGGAAATAAGGCTTGTCTGTGCAAAGGTGAGTGTTACAGGAAAGAGGAGATGGTAGTAGTACCAGTATTGCTTTGCAGCTGTGCCATTGTGCTGTTGAATCTTTTCTGCAAATTCATCAATCTTAGCAGTCAGAAGTCTGCTTGATTCTTGAATTATTCTGCTGTTAAAAAGCATGAATTGGAAGTTTCCCTTAGTTCACTAAGACTCTTGACCTCATTTTAGCGAGTTCTTGGTTGATAAGTGTTCTAAAGAATGAATAGTTTTAAAATACAATTAAAATAAACTGCCTTTGCCATTAGCGTCAATGTATCTGAGGCTGTAATAATGCTGTAGTGTTCTAGTCTGTTGTTCTGTCTTAGACAGTTACACTCATATCCATGGCAGTTAATGTTGTGAGATGACGTCCATTAAAACTGTTTTTTTAGCACAGTTTAAAACTTGCAGCAAATGAAAGCTATTAGAGGTGAGGCAAGACAAGGTACAAAAAAATAGGCATTCAGATTTTTGTATCCTGCTGATATGTGCATGTATATATATAGTTGTTTTTTGGTTGTTTTGGTTTGGTTTTTTGGTTGTTTTGTTTTGGTTTTTTTGTTTTGTTTTGTTTTGTTTTTTGAGAAAGTGGTTTTTTGTGTGTGGGGATCCTAAAGGGGTTTAATAGATTTGCAGCTAGTGAGAATGTATTTATACTTCCTTTATAGAGTCAGAGAATTTTGGTTCTTCAAAGTAGTCATTACACTCATGTACCTGCTTTCTGTGACCTCAGTAATTAGAGCAGTGTAGAATATGAGTCCCAGGGTCCTCATGATGTTCTGGATACTGGCAGCAGAACAGAAATGTTTCTTCATCCCTCTCCTGTGTTTTCCCTGTGTCATGGCAGCGATGATAACTTGTGTTGCAAATACTAAGCTTTCTACTGAGCAAATAAGCCCTGAATTAGTTGTCAGGGACAGGGCAGGGAAGGTGCTGTGGTGAATTCTGACCTGGTAGGATACATGCATATTCAAAGAGTTCAATAAGCATTTGAAATTGTTGGAAAAAATACTCTGGGATTTACAAAGTCTTCCATGCTGCTGAGAGACGGATTTCTTCTAAGAGCAATTCCCTCAAACGTAAATCAGTGCTATTCCAGAATTCTTGTAATTTATTGACACCTGGACAGGGTGTGGATAAGTGAAAGAGTGTAAATTAATATAAATCCTTCAGTAGAGTTGCAGTTGGTCAGTACTGACGCTTTGAGTATTTACACAGCTCTAGACATTTGACAACTGAAATTCACAGAAACAAAAATGTCTTGTTCCATCTTTTATGGAAGAATCCAGGTTAAATAGGTGATTTTATCTAGCAGAGGTCTCCCAGCTGTCTGTCTGCAAATGAGCATATAGTCTAGTCTCTAGCTAAAAGGAAGTTTGATGATATTAGAAAACTTTTTCTAATGGATTAGGTGTGTGCTCAGAACACACACCTGCACTTTCAGTCTATTTAGCATAAGATAGTCGTGATGGCAGTGTTAACATCAGTTAACATGAGTTAGTTTGATCCCTGGCTTAATATCTGCATAATGTGCTGTATTATTTACCTGTTGCAGAGTGAGGGAAGGGACAAGAACTGTTGTTTTTTTTTTGTTACTACAGGACACAACTGTAGCTGTTCATAACTGCCTGAGTATTATGTGGATTTCTGAAACTCCACTGCTTTGGAAGATAGTTGTTCTTTCACAAACCTCCTAAACTCTTGCATCAGCTTGTATCTCTTTCTTATCTGACTGCTTTTGGTGGTGAGGACCTGCTTGGTTGGAGCATGCTGTATTTGGAGAGGATGGTATTGGTGGCTGGTCCCACCTTCCTTCTTTCTGCCCGCTGTGGAAATCGGTATTATCTAATTGTGTACACATGAGACTTTTTGGATGGTGATGAATGACATTTCTTTGGTTAGCTGTAATTCTTGTAGTCAACATCTACACAGCTCATGTTTTTGAACAGTGGCTTAATGTTGTTTTACTGAGTTTTAAATTTGGTATTTTAGAGTAATCACTTTCTTTTGTCTTTCACCTATCATCTTGCTATGGCCCTGCCCCAAATTACTGCTAATCTTTACTTCTAACAGAATCTGCCAAGCACCTTTTGATCCCTTTGTCCATGGAAAAAGGGTAAGGAAGACTCAAAACAAAATTTGATCCTGAATTTTTGCCTAACAGGTTATTCTTTATTTCTGCTTGAGAGATCATTTCTTCAATATGACATGATCTCCTTCCTGATCTCTAATGACTAAAACAAGTTAAAGGAGCTGACCCCATTAAAAGTCTAATTTCATATCCTGTGTTGTGCAGTTCTTTACCTTCTAATCATAGTATGTTGATAAATATAGTTCTCTTCATGCCGTGTTGTTTGTAGTGTTAAGAAAGAAAAGTTTAAATAGAGACCTCATTTTTTCATGAATCCAGGTAGCTTCTTTTTAATATATTTCATGCTACTACATAGGATTTTAACAAGTAACCTGTAATTATGATTCAACAAGGAGTGTCCATGATAATATTTAGCAACCACTCGGAGCCCTGGTTTAAATCTCTACTTGACTTTCTCCTTTAGATGGTGAGGATTTGTTAGAAATTAGTCTCTTTTGCATACCAGATTTCACCATTCAAAACGAAATCCTTTTCTGTGGTATGTCTGCTCTGCCTGATCCAGAACTACTCAAAACACACCAATACGAAGTTCATTTATTAATGAGTGAGAGAAATAAGTCTGGTCTATCTTTCTGAAGGCCCAATACGTTCCTTTGAGCATTTTTCCTTTAACAAGTTTATAAATTTTAAATTTATTAGCTACTGAAAGTAAGTGAAAGATCTTTCAACTGATACAGCTGTCATATTAAAGACTGTATAAGATAGTAAAACACGATTCTGCTGTGCTGTGCGAAGTTGAGTTATGGTTATAGACAACAAAGCATTAAGCAAAATTGACCAGCAAGGCACTGACACTGGCTAAGGAAAGATTTTGTTCAGGAGAAATTTGAAAATGTAGGTATGTGGTTGTATTTTCCAATTTCAGATGAGACAGAGTGGCACAGATGTTTTCTTGTTTATAACAATAGCTTATAAACTGTGTATTGTTGTACCTTTTAAAGATATTCACCCTGAATATAGCTTCTTTAGAGAATTGCTAAGAGCAAGAAGGAGCTATCCCTGAAAATCTCGTGGAAAGTTTATTTGCCACAAGATAAAACTACAAAATGATGCAAACTGTACATACCTTAATATGGTGAATTTCCACCTTCTTCTGTCCTGTTACTTGCATATGAAGGTAACTTTGGTTTTTAATATCCTACACAAGCTTTGTTTTTTGATGATTGAACTCTCTCTAGACAGTTAGTGTTTGCTTGGAAAATTTCTGGCTCTGTATTCCTGCTCCAGTTGATTTGAAATGGTACAAGCTTGGAAGAGACTTCTGCATTTGGAAGTCAAGCTTCCTTGAATATAGAAGTACATCATAGATCGTCACGATCTGATTTTTAATTAAATGCTCTTTTGTATACATTGTGGCAATAGTATTTTTGGGGTTTTTTCTTATGTTCTTTTACTGTTGTTTTGGTGGCAAAAGAATGTAGCCTGATGAAACAGAGGATTTGATCTAGACACATTTTGGTAAAAACATATGCATCTGTAATGTTTGTAGTACTTACAGTTTACTGTACATGCTTTTTGTTTTGGAGTTTCAGTGTTGGGATGCTTTCAGGTAAGTTTTTTGAGGTAAAATTCCTCTTCTTTGGACTGTAGGCAGAATACAAAGGAAATAGAAATGGGAATTGGATACTTTTTAAACTTCTTTATGAACTTGATATTTTCAAGATCTTTTTTCCGCTCCGTGCTTCTCTTTTTATTTCATAGTGCACATACAATTCTCAGGCTACAGTTAGTAAATTTCTGCCGTGTTAATTTTAATTTAGCATTTTGGTTTGTTGGCCAAAACTTGTGGTGACTGTGTAAACAAAACAGAAGGATACCCAGGCTTAAGCTATAACAAGGGATTTAAGCATTTTCTTGAGTGTTTTCAAAATAGGCAGTAGTGCTTTGGCCATGCTGTTTGGCAGGCATGAAGGAGTGTCCTGGTTTAGGGCAAAATTTAGGAGGAAACCTTTGGCGGGGGTGGGGGGACTCCTCTAGAAAAGCCGATTCCAGCCCCCCCTCCCCCAAAAAGGTTCGGGAAAAATTTCCTTAGAGAAAAGTGGAAAAAACTATTTATTTAACAAATAGAATATTCACAAGCATAGAAAATTTGGATAATAGGAAAACAATGAAACCCCTCCTTCCTCTGAAGAGATGGTAAACCAGATTCCATCTGTGGGCGTGGCTGTGTCAGTCTCAGTCCCTCCAGTGGCTGGGGCCGATAGCCAGGTCAGGCTTCAGAAATCGGCCCCGGCGCCGTGGGGGGGGCGGGGGATTGTCCTGATGTCTTGGACCACCGAGATGCTGACCAGTCCCAGAAGGAAGAAAAAAAGCCAGCAAAAGAAACAAAGTCTCTCCCTGCAAAAGCCGAGGGATCCGAGGAAACCCTCTGCTGTGAGCTCCCAGAGTGAGCGAGATATCGCTGTCCCGCTGGATCGCAATCTCTCAAGGATTTTCCGGGGAGTAAGGTGTAACTCCTGCAGACAAATGGCGTGTGGGTTTTTTTTCTCCCCTTCCCCTCTCTCTGTCTCTCTGGGCCTAACTTAAACCTGCAGAGCTTAATATACAGCATAATCAGGAGGGATGCTTGAGGATACAAACATCATATGGTCAACCCAAGACAAGTACAAAGGTCCTTTTAGTATGTTTTTAATTAAAAGATTCATTCTAATCAAAAAGCTTAACAAAAAACTGCTGCATAGCATGTAGCTTTGGTTAGTTCTGTTGCAGGAAAGGTTATGTCATGTTGTTTGAGTGACAGAGTTTAAACAATATAGGAAGAGATAGAATTGTAGTACCTTTCCCCTTGCTGAGGTGTTTGTATATAAACCAAAAGAACTTCCTATCTGATGAGGAAATAAAACCTTAATTAGAAATACGTACCAATCTCTGCATATGTTAATCACATCCCATGCACAGCTGGGACTTCAGAAGAAAGGCCAGGTAAGTGTGATGAGCTTTCCAGCCCTTTTGTAGCATTTGCCAGATTTCTGATATTTGAACCATCTCTTTATGAGATAAATTTTGTAGCAGCACCACTGATGTGACTGCAGCAACAGTCTGTATGCAGCTGTTGCGGCAGGTAGACAGTTTAGGCTTTTTAGTGCCTCTTCTTCTACCATGCCAAGAGTGCATGGGCAGAAGGCAAAGGTTTCTGTGATATGCTTCTGACACGAAAGGTTTTCTTATGAAGACACCTGAAAATAATATTCTATTGCTCCGTTTAAGGTTTCAATTAAAATGCAAATTTATACTATGTGCACTTGGGGTAGCCTGAACATTCTTGTCTTCAGTGAGGACATCCCTTCTCAGTATTCCTGCATCATGGATGTGTTCATTCCAAATGAATTCCACAGCTGCAGTTCTTTGGGCATAAACTTGAGAAATAAATGGTCTTGATAACCAAAGAGACTTGTCTTGTACTTGTTAGCCCTTATGTAATATAGCATAAGGGTTCTAACATTAAATATTCAAAAATACTTCATATGTCAATAAAAAATAATTAAAAAACTAAAGTCCAGAAAATAAAGAGATGTTTATTTTTCCTTCAGAAATCCAAGTAGATAGTAATGCCTACAGTGTAAATGGCATACTTCAAATCAACAAAGTGACTGTGGTGATAGCCATTTAAGAAAACCAAAAGGAAGCAAATATTAAGTGTTCTTTTGATGGCTGATGTAATGATGGTGAAACTTGTTTTGTGTTCCTAGTTTCTTGCCCTGCCTTTTTTTTTTTTTTTTTGAATGTACTAGAATTTTTTTCCTAGATGGGCAGAGAGTTACATAGTTGTCTGTTTAGACTGATGTTTGATGGTGGAAAACAGTGAGTTCATGCTGACTTTATAGACCATTTATTCTTCATATGAACTTCCTATGTTGTGAAATGGACTGTAGCATGTAGGTTGACAGAAAGTAATTTGGTGCAAATTAATGTAATAGTTTACCCTCCTTTTCTTTGTAGCACAATGTCTGACAAACCGGCCAAGCCAGCAAACTCCCCTGAGGGAGCTACAGGAGGAGAAATAAGTGCTCTAGAAGAGGCCTTTAGAAAATTTGCCGTCCATGGTGATACGAGAGCTACAGGAAAAGAAATGCATGGGAAGAACTGGTCAAAGCTATGTAAGGACTGCCATGTCATAGATGGGAAGAATGTGACAACCACAGATGTTGACATTGTCTTCAGTAAAATCAAGTAAGTTCATTTTAGGCATAATTTCATTTTGTCCCATCCCCCCTCCCGGTTTTGTAGATACCATCTAAATTTGCCCTCTGTTGATTATAGATGTTTGTCAAAATCAATCTCTTTTTTGTTCCTTTACAAAATTTTCTTACTTGGTCTGAAGATGCAACTTTCATCTTCTGACCTGCTATCTTAAATTGATTTCATTTTCACAGGTGTACTATACAAAGAGTATAACGTTATCAGGACAAATGCAGGCTATTCAAATCATTAGCTGAAAGATTTCATAGGTTTATTAATTTTTTTAATAGTAAAGCAAAAATCTAAAAACTGTACTTCTTATGGTTATCACATAGACATTATCATACATTCTAATTAACAGACTGTTTCAGGTTTGTATCGAGGGCTGGCTGATTTGGACAGCTGATACAAATAAACTGGTGCTGTCAATGTTTCCTGAAAGATATCTAAATGAAGTCAGGATGTCAGGATGATCTTGCCAAAGCTTGGCCTCAGAGGACTGAGGCTAGGGTGGGATATGTACTAAAAGTTGATATTCTAACAACAGTCATGATGTCCAGCACAACATCAGCTCAGGTTTGAAGTGTAGTGCCATGCCAGACTGATGGTGAATATGGGATGGTGACCCATGGCCGTGATGAGTTAGGATTGTTTTGGTGGTCTGATCTTATTTTTGTGACTGGAGCTTTAGTGAAACTTTTTCCCCAGTTGAAAACCTAGCAGGCTTAGTCAGAAATTTGTCAAATCTAAGAAAATATATTAAAGGAAAGATGTTAACAAGGAATTAATCTGTTATGGCATGTTCTATATGAAGCCTCAAATAATTTTTTTGGTTTTGCTTTATGTGTAGAATTGGATTATTTTCACCTTTCATATTCCCCTATTCGTCTGATATGAAAATCTTCTCTTTTCTGCTTTTTATACCACAGTAATTGTTTAAATTGTCTCACACCTCATGGTGTTGAGGGACATGCTTTTTAAAAGGGTCCCTTAATTGTACTTGTCGTTTGTAGGAACACTTATTTGACTTGTGCACTCAACTGTTGTGGTTGTGGTTAATGCTGAGAGAAGATGCAAACTGCCTTGCTTACAAGGTAATTGGGAAATCTGGCTACAAGCACTGACCCTTTAGACTGCTGTCCTGGTTGCAGCTGCATCAAAATGGAGAAAGGCAGAGAAGAAAAGACCTTTAATCTTGAAAGTTGTCCAGTGTAACATACATAGAAGGACCTTACTTCTTTGATTGGTTTCTTTCTTTGTTTCTTTTCTCCTTGGGGATCTTACCTAGATAACTGAAAACACTACACATGCACAATCCTGTCCTCTGGTCCTTGTATCAGTTTCTACGTGGATTTGCTTGAAAATTGTGTTAATGGAGTTAGATATACCGTCAGAGAACTGGCTTATTTGAAATGGCTGTTTAGGCTGTAGGGTTTTGTTTCTTTCTTGATCTATGATATTTTCAAATTTGCTTTGACTTTCATTAGCTTAAAAATTTGTTTTATTATTTCCTGTAGATAAATGTAATCTTAGTGCTACATTCTCATATCAATTTCTGGGCTCTTTAGGGACAGGATGACTCCACAACATGGCATAAACAGATGCAGCATTAGCAGATATATAGAAGTATCAGGTTTGGTCACTGTTAGGGCAGAAGGAATCCACTCCTGTTCCACAGGAGTGAATTGAAAGGTAGCAGGTACCTGAGGCTCCTGGGGACTGTCAGCATATCCCCTTGCTGCTGTTTAGCACTCCCAGCTCAGCTTGGGGGTTCTTGTCTTTGTCTCTTGGTGGGGAGGGCTAGCTAAGCAGTTTCTCAGACCTCCCTCCTGTGACTGCTGTTAAGTGTTGTCTTTTCTCTTAGAAGAGGCATGCCATCTTTTCCTCTATCCGGTTGTCATGGTTTAACCCTGGCCAGCAGCCAAGCCCCACACAGCCACTTGCTCACTCCCCCACCATCTGCACTGGGGAGGGAATTTAGAGTAAAAGCTGGAAAACTCATGGGTTGAGATAAAGACAGTTTAATAGGAAAAGCAAAAGCCATGCACACAAGCAAAGCAAAACAAGGACTTGATTCACTGCTTCCCATGGGCAGGAGATGTTCAGCCATCCCCAGGAGAGCACGGCCTCATCACATGTAACAGTGACTTGGGAATACAAACAGCATCACTTCAGATGTACCCCCTCTTCCTCTGTCTTCCCCTCACTATCTATACTGAGCATGGTGTCACATGGTCTGGAATATCCCTCTGGTCAGTTTGGGTCACCTGTCCTGGCTGTCACAAGCACCCCCACATTCCTTGCCAGTGTGGCAGTATGAAAAGCAGAAAGGGCCTTGTTTCTGTGCAAGTCCTGCTCATCAATAATAAAAAATCTCTATATTATCAACCCTGTGCTCAGCACAAATCAAAACACAGCCCCATACCAGCCATTGTGAAGAAAACTTTACCACAGCCAAAACCAGCACACTGGTATTTAATAGCTTTGTAGATAACTGCATCAAATGCAAAAGTGTCTTAGTTTTAATTGTTTATTATATTTTTGTTCATTCCTCAACCTATAGATGTACATATAACATGTCTTTTATATATTCTTCTCTTCTAAAATTATTTTATTTTAAAATTCTATTGTTTAAGTGGCATATGAGAGCTGAGATTTGCTGTCTTTATTAGGAAGGTATGTATTTTTCAAGTGTATGCTTTCAGTAGGTATACTTCCACGTTTTCTTAACTGTTGGGGCTTTGTAGGATTTTTTTACGTTTTTATTCTTGAGTGCATGTCTCAGCAATTCTTTTTAATCTAGATCACATTTATTTCACATATAGTATTTTAGGTTTTATGTTTTAAAAAGGGAAGATCTAATGGCTGTAGCAACTCAAGTGTTAGTAATACGCATTAACTTAGAAGAGTTAAGCATAAGCTGAGTATACAGGATTTCTTGAGCATGTTCAGACAGCGGTTTTTCCTTGCTTTCTCTTTTACTTCACATTTAACCCTAAGCTCAAGAATAATGATAGATTTGGTAATGCATCAAAGCAGGCATACTCACATAATAAACTCATACTCATTTTTATTTTACACGTTGCATTTTCTAAGCAGAGCTCTACAGTTTTTTTGGCAAACCAAGTTTTTCCCCAACTTTTAAATGTAAAACACTATAGAAGAATCTCTACCTCGCCCCAAAAGTACAAAGTGCAGCTTCCATACCTCAATAAGAATTCTGCTTATGGTTACTAGAAAGCTCTGTTCTTCACTCTTGGTTTTGGGCTCTTGAACTAAAGTGTGTCTTACAAGATAGCCTCAGCCTGAGATTCTTGTGATCAGCCAAAGTGATGATTCTGTAGGATGGGGCTGCTGGATTTTAGTAGTTGTAGGCTAGCCAGGGAACACAACAAACATAAGAAAAAGTGTTTGTCATACCCAACTACAATTGCCATCTAGGAGTGTGTTGGAACTTCCAAACATATTTTCTATCGTTTCGGTTGGTGGGAAGCCACTGTACTTAGCAGGGTTGTTTTCTAGCAAGCGGTACTTAGAGTTTATGACAATGGCGCGTGTTGTTCAGACACTAGAAAATAATTAATCTAGTAGAAATTTTCTTTGGATTTATGAGTTACTATGTATAAAGCCCACATTTTTTGTCTTGCTAACTTTCCCAGGCTTCATTTATTATTCTTGTACAGATACTGGCAAAATAGGTAGGAACTAAATGTTGCCGATAAAGTAACAAGGTTAATTTATAAAAGTTATGTTTACCTAAGGGCTACTGAAAGATAATGTTTTATTTGCTGATTGGCAACTTTCTCTGCTTCAGGAGAGATTTTACCTCTGAAGAATTGAACATTTTTGTAGACTTAACACCACCTTTCCACCTCTGCCATACCAAGTGAATAAAACTTCTGAAGGTTGTAAATAGTCTGTGATACTTCTTCGAAGCTGGGCACGTGTGTCTGTCTTTCAGAGACTAGTTAATTTAAAGTTAAGTTTGATGTTGTTATAAAGGTTGAAGAAATTCCATTGAGCCTTTGTTACAAATAAGAAAGTCATTGTAGAATGCATGAGGATGTTAGGTCAGACTGAAATGTAATTTGTCTATTAATCTTGTATAAAAGGTCTGCTGAAGGCCTTCACGTGAGCACAACATTTATATGTACTTGAGGATAAGAAGAAGGAATACTCTAATGAAAAGAATCCACGGTAGTAGACATGAAATAATTATTGCTACAATTGCATTCTTCGGTAAGAAAATAGGTAAATTGGGTGATCTCTTCCCTTCCCCCCTGCCCTCCATAATATTTTTCTTTAACAGTAGTTTATAGGGTCCTGCAAGTCTTTCCAATTTGGTGGATTGTAATATAAGTTTGTTTGTTAAAATTGTCAGCTAAGAAAATACAAGAAATGAAGCAAAGAATTTTGCAATAAAATTACTGGAAATGAAAAGCTGAAGCTCGCTTATGAGAGTAGCCACATGTATCAATATTTATGATTTGCATCCCTAGAGAGCAGAGTAATAACACCTACATTTATGCCAAATATTTGGATTGCATTAATGCAGTTGGAATTGGCCACAGTTTCTGTAATAAGTAGAAGAGTAAGCTTTTCTTATTTTTTTTATTATAAAGCATACAATAAAGCCATCTCTTAAAATGTCATTAACTTTCCATGTATCCTGTACTGGGAGAGCAAAAGAAATTGCGAAGAGTGAATGACAGAAGTTCTGCCATATCCTATGGCATGAAATCTGTTAAAAAAACCAGCAAAGCCAACAGAAGTGTACATAACTGTAAATGTAAACTTTCTTTTTTGTAGTGTCATGGACAACACTCGAAATGTTGTACTCCGTTTTTTGTACGTTCCTTGAACTACATAAAACAGTAACACTGGTTGCAGGGTATACTTTAGTTTCAAAGCTAGCTTGAAGTTACTTGCCTATAATTATGTAAAAATATCCCTTCTGCTAATTGGTACCAGGAAAACCTCTCCTGTGTAAAAGGCAAAAGTTAAGCAACCTCTTCTCAGAAAATAAAGGACTCATATGATTGTTTAAAAAAAAAAAAAAGGCCTGAAAATACTTCATAGGAAGTAATTTTTTTAACTGATCCATAAATTCACTGCCATACTTCAAGACAAAGAATAAGTCACAGTCATATTCTATGGGAATGGAAGTTTTTGTAGATGACTGTATCTGAAGTATTTGTCATGGGACCAAAACCAGTGCTCCAACTTTTTTTTAAATGATAATATCTTCAATTTCCCTGTAGCTCAAGTTTCTGCTAAAATGTGGGAGTTTAGTATAAATATATTAGTAATATTAGATCCTTCAAAGCATTAATTTTCCTCATACTATCTGAACGTTATATAGATGTCTTTCTTTTACATTTTTTTAATGAAAAGTGATAATTCAATCTGGGCCTACTAAATTTAGAGACATACAATATGCAGGCATGCAATAGCGTTTGAAAGGGTTGTTTTTCATGACAGTGGGAATTCCATGGGTATCTTTTCAGTAGCTGAAACACTTGGCTGCTTTCTTGGAAAATTTCTTCATTAACTGTTTATTTTCTGGTGCTCTTCAGGAGTTCCAAAAGTTGGTAGGCTGTGTCTTGTATTGTGCTTGCAGAGTGAAAGTATGGATTTAGTTGCCTTGGAGAAAGTTATGGATGTTGTTGGCTTGGAGAAAGCAAAGTCATTGGTGACAGAGGAGAAGGACATGGAAGAGTTCTACATTTGGTATGAAAAGCAACATGTGGCTGCATTCTTCTTATTCCAGAAAGATGGTGAAACACAACAGTCTAAGAACTTCAGGATTTTTGTATTAAGGAAAGCAGAACACACAAGAATAATAGATGCTACTGAGCTCTGACCAGCATTCCAGCATGTTGCCTTAGGAACTTAAATTTCTTTGTTTATTAGGGGTCAACAACTGCTCTGGGAAATTTGCTATGTTAACTATGCCATACACATACTCCACTTGTTGTATGTAGTTAACATGGTAATAGTAATAGCCCTGATATAAATACCTCTTCTCTTATTTTAGAAGTGTTACCACTCAGCACTGCAAGAATATGTTTTAAGCACAGCCATAAAACTTCTTATTCTATGACATTATTAGATAGAAAATTAAAAATATTTCTATTTACACTGGCATGTTACTATAGTTGCAGGCAGGCCTGGGTGACATCAGCCCTTGGATCCATTGTGAGCATTTATTTAGGTAGTCATCTCCATGGAAACATTTGTTTGTTTTGATGTTACTATGTGTTAAATTTTAAACAAATTTTTGTGGTTCTATACTGGATGGTTATTGAAGATTAGTTACAGAAGCTTTGTAAATATACCTTACTCCCCACCCTCTAAAATATTCTTGGTAAAAGATCAAGTGAAAACATAATTGTCTTCTGAAATTCCATTAGTAGTTCCTGATGTTGCTTTAACATGTTTTCTTGTTGCTGAGGAAGCCATGTATTCTAAAGGCCAGAAAACTCTCCTCCATCTCTTTGAGAAAGGAAGGTTTTGTTCCCATGGAGAATCTTCACAAAACACTGTGCCCTGACTTTTGAGAAGATCCACCCGTGCTCTGTCCTCACTGTCTTTCACACTTGGCTGTTTAGCCTAATTCCCACTGTCTGGATCAGTCAGGTCTCTGCAGGAATGCTTCCACCTGAGAACAGCTGGGCCTTAATGCAGCACTAGTTCACCAGGGCTGCAAGACTTGAAATGGGTAATGTTTGCTCTGATAAACTGGCAAGAAAACTCTTGGCAAGAATGAGTACATGCTTTCCCCAACTGTAATATAATTGTTGTCTTTACTTTGTATTGTACAAGTATGATGCTTCTTGCTTTCTTACTGTATTTGAAAGGACTAGTACTTTGACACCTGAGCTCATTCAAACCAAATATCTGTCCATGAGATTTCTCTGGAGTAAGTAGTCTTTAACAGAGATTTTTACTGAAGTCACTTCAAAATTTTTGAAGTATGTAAGTAAGTATGAAGTAGTCTTTTTATATAAATGAAACATATAGTAGTTGCAAGCTGTGTTTTACGTCCCTACTTTTGACATTCTTTTGATAGTGACACAGAAAAGATTTTTGTAATTCTACTTTTATGCATGAAGTAGGCATAACAGTTAACTTTTGTACTTTAATATGTCTGCATCAGGAAATAAGTTTTAAGTGGATATAGAAAAATATGCAGAGCAAAATCTCTTCTGGAAAATCTCGGGCAAATTGTGAAGTTGTGCGTTTTTAGGTAGAAACGTAGGTAAGTTTCAACAGAACAGGGTTTTTTTTGCCACATCTGTATTTTAATTGACATTATGTTCCAGTTACCTTTCTTACCTAAGGAGCCAAATGTAATGTTGCCATTTGCACTTTATCCTCAAAGGCTTTTTATTTGAAAAAACAAAGCAGCTCTTCTTTCTCCTCTGCCAAGAGGCATAAATTCTGAAAGTAAAACAGTGATTGCATATGAGAAGGAAGATGGTTTTTCATTCATGTGCTGTAACTAAGGTTTGTTTGGTGTATTTATAATGGGTAAATTTTATACCCGTAATGATGTTTGCCGGATGGGATGTTAAAACCATCATTTTGCATGGCAGACATCACATGAAAACCTATAGATATGGAGTGATTCATTTCCCAGCTGATATGGAATGCTGCATGATGTCATACACAGTACTATATATAGCAGCTTGCTTGGTATTTGCCACACTTTGTGGCATATTCTACTTGTGTGTTACACGAACTTTTTCTGGCTTAGAGTAGAAGTCAATTTGATTTATTTTTGCAAGTCAGCCTGTTGCACCATAATTCAAAGCTACCTGATTTTCATTCATAAAAGCAGCCTTATTGTCCTGGTTTAGGGCAAATATTTAGGAGGAAACCTCTGGGGGGTCTCCTCTAGGAAGAGCAGATTCCAATCGCCCCTCCCCCTACCGGTCCGGGAAGAATTTCCTTAGAGAAAAGTGGAAAAAACTATTTATTTAACAAATAGAATATTTACAAGTATAGGAAAAATTTGGATAATATGAAAACAATGAAACCTCTCCTTCCTCTGAAGAGATGGTAGATTCAGAGTCTGTCTGAGTCCGGTTCAGTTCTCCACTGGGGGGGGCGATTGCCGGGCCCGGCTGTAGAAGTCGGCGGGGGAGGGGGGGGGGGCGCGGGGGCCCCGGGGGTTCCCTGGTGTCCTGGGTCCACGCGATGCCAGCCAGTCCCAGGAAGAGGAAAAAAAAGAAAAAATACCCAGCAAAAGAAACAAAGTCTCTCCCTGCAAAAAGCCGGGAAAAATCCGAGGAAAAAACCCTCCGCTGTGAGCTCGTCCAGCACCCACACACCAGAGAGAGTAAAAAAAAAAAAAAAAAAAAGAAAAGAGATGACGCTGTCTGCTGGAATGCAGCCTCTCCGCTCTCTTGGCCTTGGTTCGTAGTATTCTGCAGACAAACGGCGAGTGTTTTTTTTTCCTCCACCTTCACTCTCACTGTCTTCCTTGGACCAGCTTAAAGCTGCAGAACTTAATGTCCAGCATAAGCAAGAGGACGATTGGGGATATAAACAGGTCATATGGCCAACCCAGGACACTTATGAAATCTGCCTTAGTTTTACTGACTAAATAAACTAAGCAACAAGCGTTTTCCAGACTGTTAAATATCAATGTAGACTTTGATTTCATGGATTGAAGTAGAAGATGATTAAGAACGTAGAGGACAAGGCAGCCTTGTCTGCAGCAACCAGGTGATTTTAAAGTTTAAGGTCCTGAGAGGACTGATCAAGATTAACAACAGAATTGCAAACCTGAACTTCAGAAGGGTTGATCCTGGCCTCTTCATTTGCTCTCTGGAAACTGCCATGGAGAGTAGAAGTGCCCAGGAGAGCTGCTTGGTCTTCAAGGCAGCTTCATCAGAGCACAAGAACATTTCATTCCCATGTGCAGAAGTCAGGCAAGCATGGCAACAGGCTAGCAACAGTAAACATGGAACTTCTGACTGGACTGGACCAGATGGAGATACACAAGAGACAGAAGCAGGAAGAGGTTTTGTGGGAGGAATACAGACCATGCATGAAAAAACAGAGTGAGGAAAGTGAAAGTTCAGGCCAATCAGCATAACCTCAGTCCCTGGGGAGGTTATGAATTAAATAATTTTGGAAGTCTTTTCTCAAGACACAAAGGACAAGAAGGTGATTTGCCAAGGACGAGTTATATCTCATTGACCTCATTGCTTTCTCTGATGAAATGACTTACACTGTGGGTTAAGTGGTATACTGATTATGGCAGGGACTTTACCCCAGCCACATCATCACCGAATTGATGAGGTATGGGCTCGAGAGTGAGCCAGTCTAGGAGGCAGCTCTGGAGGTGGTGGTGGTGTCAGTGTCGTGATTTAACCCCAGCTGGAAAATAAGCCCCATGCAGCCACTCTGTTTCCACCACCAGTGGAAACAGTGGGGAAGAGAATCAGAAGGATAAGAGTGAGAAAACACATGGGTTGAGTAAAAACAATTCAATAGGAAAAGCAAAAACCACTCACACAAGCAAAGCAAAACAAGGGAGTAATTTACCCCTTCCTGTGGGCAGGCAGTTCAGCAATTGGCAAAAAAGCAGGGCTCCATCATGCAGAATAGAGACTTTAAAAGACCATCACTCTGATTATCCCCCTACTTTCTCCTTCCCAAGGCTTGTATGCTGAGCATGATGTCACATCATATGGAATATCCCTCTGGTCAGTTGGGGTCAGCTGTATTAACTGTATCCCTTCCCAACTCTGTGCCCACACCCAGCCTCCTTGCTGGAGGAGCAGTAGGAGAAGCAGAAAAGGCCCTGAAGCTGTGTAAGTGCTGTTCGGCCATAACAAAAACATCTCTATATTATCAACATTGTTTTCAGCACAAATCTAAAATACCACTTCATACTAGTCAGTGTGAAGAAAATTAACTCGACTCCAACCAAAACTAGCACAGATGGAAAACTTCCAAAGGTGAGGTGACAGCAGCCCTTGCCATTAGTGTGACTTGTGGCAGCAAGGAAGGGTAGCTACATCCTGGGCTGCATGTGGTCATTATGTCTGGGGAAGTGATTCCTCCCTTTAGCATGAGACTGTATCAGGAGTTCTGTGCCCAGTCTTGAGCTCCCCTGTGTGGGAAAGAGGTTGATACACTGGAGCAGGCCTGGAGCAGGGCCACCAATTTATTATGTGGAATAAATATGAGTTACTTTGTGCTCCAGTATAGGCAATAGAAATTAACTTCTTGTTCTGAAGTTAGAGTGGAAATAGGGAAAAATGTGTGTATGTATGTTGTTTACTCCTAAAATTTAGATGTAAGCTAGAAAGGCTTCATCTCAGAAAGAGGATTAATATACTATATATGTTGTAATTAGATATATTTAATTGGCCTATGTGTAAAACTACTAAAAGAATTTAGATGTTGTCTGCTTGGGATGTGATGTTTTGAATGAAGTGTGCTCCATCTGACATGGTGTTTATCGTTCTTCAACCTATTTCTTTGTCTTTCCTTAAAAAACAACAATGGGTTGACTTGGAAGAGCCTGATTGATTGTTCTCATTATCTGGAAGTTTAGAAGAACTTTTTTACAACTGAATTCGAACAAGTCTCATTACAGAATGGACATTAAATCCTCACCAGAATTAGTTAAAATGGTGTTACTTTCTGGCATTATTGAAGTGCAGTTGCTTATTGTTTTGTGTGGGTGTGTCTGTGCACATGCTAAACTGAGGGAACATGAATGAAACACAAATTTTTTTGTAAGCTTGATCTCTGTTTCTGACTTTCTGCAGACTTTTAACGTATGTGCATATATTCCCCTAAAATTTGAAAAGGAAATAAATACAATTTTGGTAGGCCCACAAAAGGGCAAATTTTCCCTTTGAATTTTTTTTCCGTGTTACAGTCATTTTTTTGATTCTCATTTTTACAAAGGTTTTGGATATTAACCAGCAATCAGATTACTACAAGAAAATAATTTTCAAAACTTAGGTGAGACTATGAATGTTGGTGCTGATTGTGCAGGCTCCCAGAACATTTTATTGCATAAAGAAATCTCCATGGCAACTTCTTCTAGGAAGATGTGCTGTTAGATACTGAAGTTTTATGGTTGAAGGAGCAAATGTAGGAGGAAAGCATTCAGTTTGAGGAATGGAAGGAAAGCTGACTGCAGCTGACAGTGTAGCCAGGAGTACTGTGGCTAAGATGTTGTAACCTTCTGATGAGGAGTACCAAGAGCAGCTCACCTACTGCCTGTCACCGTCCTTTTGGCTGAAAAGGACACAGTCCCTCAGGCAGGCAGGGACGGTTTCTGTACTCTCTGGACATTTGTAATTCAGGAAAGAAAACCAAGCAGAAAGCCTTACTGCAGGGTTTTGGATCATTAAGTTTCTGCCGAGCTGTGGAGCAGCTTTAAATCAAACGCGAGGCTTTGTCAGCGATGGCAAGCGGTGGAAAATATCTTCAGGCAAAGTTGTTTTCAGTGGAGCCAAGAGTTCATTGTGAAAGCAAGGGCACTCGGTGTCTGTTTTGAACGTGTGAAATTCCTGAAGTCCAGTAGGTTTTCTTGGTGCTTTTCCTTCCCAGAAGTTGGTTCTGGAGAGCCTTTTGGGAATGGTGCCGTGCTGTGTGCAGAGCTGGCTGGCCCAGAGTTCCCGTGAGCTTGCCAGGGGCTATGTGCTGCAGAAGTGAGCCCTGTGCTGCTGCAGGTGTGTGGTGCTGCTTTGCCCTGCTCGTGGAGTGCTTTGTACTGTGCTGGATGCAAAGCTTTTGTGGCATTTGCTTGGGTTTTGAACTGTGAGCTTTGTAGAAGGGATGGTAATGTGTGCTGACAGAAAATGAGGAACACTGCCTTGGCAGCACTGAATCATCTTTCTTCGTCTTTGCCTCAGCTTTGTTTTGGAAGAAGTCCTGAAAGTGAGGGAAATCTTTCAGCTTCACACTATCACCTTATTTTCATGACTGTGGCACTAGGATGCTCAGAACAGGAAAAAAGGTTTTCTAGAGTGCTCTGTTTCTAGGCAGAAACATAGGAAACTCTAAAGAAAAGGATAAGCCACCACCATCATCTGGTGAGCAGGGGCTAGTACATCTGTTTGTCTCTGCTGATACAGGAGAGCATTGTACCACTTAGTGCCATTTGTGATCATGGATGTCAGCAGCTGCACAACACTGGTCATCTTTGGCACCAGGCTGTGACTCTCATGACACATGACAGCGCTTGCTCCATTGTCCA
Source organism: Petroica traversi (assembly GCA_025920805.1). Classification (NCBI taxonomy): domain Eukaryota; kingdom Metazoa; phylum Chordata; class Aves; order Passeriformes; family Petroicidae; genus Petroica; species Petroica traversi. The sequence goes on along the minus strand of JAHLSL010000006.1, from coordinate 401,549 downwards.
GATGTCTTGGATCTTTATTGTATGCTCTTCAGTTGCAAATATTTTTTAAAAATAAAAATGAGCTAATAAGTAGTTATTGTACTGTGAATATGATATTTTAATTGTATGTAAAAGATGCAGTTTATAGCTTTTATATCATCGTTATGATTGTGCTTAAGAGAAGTAGTTTTTCTTGTAGTTAAAATCAGATTATGCAGTGATACTGTGACACAGTAGTAATTCATTACAGCACAATTGAAAGATTTGTATGAGGGAACAAAATGGATTTGTGCTTATTTTCTGGAATCTATCTCAGTTATACAGGATCTCATATATACTCATTACAATTCTCTGTGCAGTACCAGTTAACCCTGGATTTAGCTGCTTTGTGATATTCGAGGTGTTTGTTACTCATTATGGGGTGGTGTTTGTTAAACTTCTGAATGGAACCAGCGGTACTGAGAAATGGAGGGTTTTTCTGACCCAGGAAGAGTGCGAGTGATACAAGAAGCTACTGATGAGAGGATACTGAGTAGAGAGTGGGCAGTTCTTACTCATCATCATATGCAGTCAGTATTTCACAAAAAAGTGTTGTGTGTTTGCTTCTGCTAGAACATGCCTCTGTGGTATGGGCTGCCCTAAAAGTGATGACTGCAGTATTTACCATCATCACTTCTGTGCACAACAGCTACTGCTCTACACTAAGATAGTGTGTGTCACTAGGGGAATACAAGGAGCCCTATTTTGGTACTCCTTATGGGCTTTCTTCCTGTGTTGCAATTTGAAACAGGTAGTAAGTAACCTTTCCTCCAAATTCAGGCTGTTTACATTTTCTTCCTGTCATGGATGCTGTATGGAAATAGATGCCTGGGGCATTTGTAATCCAAGTGGAGATCAGCATGTGTCAAACTATTCTCATTTGGCATGGTGCCAACAAGTTTTGTAGGTTTCTAAGCAGTACACATTGATTAGTGTTTTCAGCTCTTCAAGAGGGTTTCTAGGGAGGCTATTTTATTTGATTTTTTTTTGGCACCTTTTTATTTTCAGCAAAAAAAATTAACAGATGAGCTGGTCTTCTTAAAAGAGCCTGTGAATACAAAAAATAAGAAAAAAGGTTCTGTCGTTTTTTAGTCTAAAGAACTTTGTAGGTTGAGAGATAGGTTTCAAGTCTAACAGAAACATATGAGAAGGTACTGAAAGGTAGTTACAGTAAAAGAAAATGTATACCTCATATGGTAGCTGATAGTCAGTCTATTAGGTGATTGTGCTGTGTATATCCAGAAAAAAAAGAATTTTAATTCTAGATGTCAGATGAAAATGGTAGTGGACTGTGTGAGGTTTGAGTTCATGACATTTTTAATGCTAATAATTAGAGATAATGAGTGGTGTGAATGCGAATCTAAAATTAATGACTATAATCTGATAAAATGTTTTTTAAGTAGTGCCAGTACCAGTAAGTCCTGGTACTAGTTTAAAAAGAACAATGAAGAGTATTCAATTTAGTAGATCCTTCAGAGAGCCAGTGCATTTGCCATGTGTTTCAGCAGTTCATCCTTTATTAAAAAAACAACAAAAAAACCCCCATAAATAGCATGACTTTCTTCCCAAGACTTTATGGTAAAATCAAATATAAACTATTTCCTTACCTTTACAGAAAAGTTGTAACTGTGCTGTCCTCTTCCAGGCAGGTTGCTTTTCTTTCATCACTTCACCTCAGCTTAGAGTAATGGGAGAGCTTTACATTATACTGAAGTGGATGTTGTAGGTGGGAAATCTGTTGAACTAAAATGCACAGAACTAGCTTGATCCTTTTTTTCTTTTTTTCAAGGCAACAGACTGTGGCCTATTTGGGCTCCTACCCAAATAGGCCACAGTCTGGAAGAAGCTATAGAGGGTACTAGGCAGTTAAATAAGATGCTTGATTTTCCTGGTTCTGTACTGAATAGGGTGAATTCTCTATGCTGGTTTAACATTCTGGTATCGAGTTTGACCTGCAAATCCAGCTGACTGCAGCTTTAGTCAACACTGGCCATTTTGAACAATTTTGGTAATTCCTTTCCTGATGTAGCTTTGTGTTCTTTGCCCAAGGATACAGTATCTCATGCATGCTTGGAAGATTCTTCTTTTTACTAACCTTTTAGATGCTACACTGTGTCACCCAGTCATTGGCTTCCTTGTCTTTGAGTACTAATCTGTGAAGGCCATAGTCCAAGTGGACTGTGAAGTGATGGTAACCTGAGGTAAACACTAGAGGTAACAGTAAGAACAGTCAGATATAAGTACTACCCATGGAGAACTGGACTTCTTTAATGTTAGGGGCATTGACTTGACATTATCTAACGTGACGTTTGCTCTTTTTGGAAGTTTCTCAACTCCATCTGTCAAAGTTTTGATATAGAGAAAATGACAAGCTGTACTTTCTGGAGATAGTTTCCTGAATAACTTGGGCCAACTGTTGATTCCTTATCTAATTCCTAGGTGTGATCTCTTAATCTTGGAAGAAATAATTTACTGAAGAGCACAGCTTCTGCAGCATACATAGAGATTTTTAAAGGAGTTATTGTATTGACTAACCTCTCAACAGCATTGTTAATTGTCACATGCTATTGTTTTAAGGAAATGAAGCATGCTGAGTGTACCTGATTTGCATGTACTCAGAAGATTTTTGGCCAGAATTTCTGCTTGTCATCTTTGTTGAGCTTAATTTGAAAATCTGGAGGTTTTTTGAGCTTTGTCATGTGAGAGGATTTGGCTTGTAATGCCTCTGAAGGGTGGGACACTGTAACTGGTGAAGTTTAGAAAGGAAGAAAGACATAGTAGTTTTTGTAGCTGTGATCTCAGAACTTTGTTGACGTATAGGTTATAGAATACTCTTAGACGTAAGATAAGATGTTCAGGAGTGCATAAAGCTTGCTTTGGTTGTATTCTACTCTGTCAAACTTTGTTAAGTAATTGAAGGAGAGCATTAGCCTGAACATTTGCTGTTTAATTCCTACTGGTCTTTACTATGAGAATTAAATAACCATAAATACATTCATCAAGGATGTAAACTAATTTAAATTGATTACTTGTATAAACATTCCTAATGCAGAAGTTCTGTAATTTAAAAAAAACCCAACATGTAAACCTGCAAAGATGTTTGTCAGATGTGTGTTTTGGGAGGTTTCAGAGTAGACTGGCACAGACTGGTATACACAAGACAAAACATAGCGTGTATATATTCATGGCACTGTGTTAATGTTTTTGTGCCATCCTTTTTTCTTGCAAGAGCCAGTTTGCAGTTGAGCTTTATAGGTTGTGAGAATATACGTGACTTGCTTACGAATGGCATCTGCCCTATAGGCAGTGCTGGTGGACGATGAGACCCCATATGTTAAGTTGGATCCCATGGAAATTCATCAGTGATCCTCATTCAGAATATTTTGTACCACAAATAAGTTAGTATATACTTGGAAAATAAGACATGCATTGGAATAAGAGCACAGAAATCTTAACTGCATCATAAACTGTCTACTACTTGCCCTTCTGTACAAAACATTGTGAGAGTATATACATTGAATATTCTTGCACCAAAATGTCATTGGATGACAATTTAAAGCAATAGTTTGTTGTTTCTGCTGGTGAAATCAGAGGCTTTGAAAACAGTTTCAGAATTGAAATAGTAATCCAAGGAAGGTGGACATGAAGCCTCATTTTCTGAATGTAAGTAACTGAGAGCTGCTGAATATTGCTAGTTTAGGAATGTGTTAATTTGTGTTTGTAGATGTAAGTACCCTTTTGTAGAAAGCAAAAATCAAGAGGGCAGCAAATCTTACCTTATTGGCTCGATACCATCCTTCAGTAGCTGTTAGTCTAAATAAGTCACAGATGAAATAAGTCAAAGAATGTGTGCTTACTCTTTTATAGTCTCCTCTCTGCTTTCGTAATCCATTCCAACATCTAGGAGTCTTCCCAGTTGTTCCTTATCATTTTGGTTTGTGGTGATGTCTGCAAGTATGAGGGTAAAATCTCCATTTATTGTAAATTTTTGCATGTTTTGAATAGAGCAGTGTAATGTAAATGAAAGATTTTTTTGTACTGGTATCAACAGTCATAATTTTCTGCTTTTCTTCTGGATTGGTTTCAGATGCACATGAGTCAGCACTGTAAAGACTGATATACAGATCTTTAATCCAGGAGAAGTGATAGATCCCCAAGGAGAACTTGGTCACTCTCTGTTTGTAGCTTTCATAAAGTGCCAAGACATTATTGGCATGGACTGATTTGCAGATCTGTGACACAACTGAGAGTTCCATTTGGAAAATGTGGTCCCTGGTTGGACCCAGAGAGAAAGGATCAATCCCTCTCACCCAAGGAATCAAAAGGCCTTCTTTCAGAAGCTGGATGTAACTTTATTTTAACTACTTGTTTGGCAGGCTTTCTCTTTTTCCAGAGTTGGGGTTTTTTAGTCAGGAGATGGATAAAACTCTGTGCTTTTTAAACCTTTTTTTTTTCTCTTCAATCAGTGCTTTGCCCAAGTTGAATTATTTATGTCTCTGAGCTCATAGGCAGGCCCTAATTATTTGTGAGGTATATTAGGGCTTCCTGCAGTTGTTCTTGTGTTATGATTAGTAGGGGAATCTTCATTCAGATTGAGAGTTACATTGTCAATTGCAGCAACCTTATGCTGAGATGGAAAGTGCCTAGAGATGGTTCTTGAAGTATACAAAATAAGTGGTCAGATGTATTAGCTGTTTTTTCCCTAAGCTGTGTAAAGGTAGTTATCTATCTCCACAAGATATGGTAAGGAGAAATTATAAAGGCATAGCAAAGCAACTTATGAAAGAATATTCTCTGCATTGGCAATAGCAGACTTATGGAATTGGCTTTAGACTTGTTGATCTGAAGAAGAAATGAGGTGCTCTCATGTGGAAGTGTTACATGGGTTTTGCTGCTCTGTAATTTAGCTTTAACATTTCCCATCTTCACTTTTAAAAATAGTATTGTTCTATTCAAGTGGATACCTCTTCAAGTACTCTCCTACTCTCATTTGTAAACTGTTTGAGAAACTGTTTTGGCCACAGCCTACCTATTCTTCTGTCTTGCTTTTTATTTTGTAAAATGAGAATGCTGCCAATCCAGACAATTGCTTCTCTAATTTTCATATCAGAAGACATGAAGATAAGAAGGACATGGGCAGCAGGACATCATTGTGAATGTTATTGTTTTAACATAGGTGAATCTCCTTTGCAAGAAACAGAGAATGGGAAATTCTCCAAGACTGGGGACTGTATATTTAGAACTTTGCTGTGATCATCCAATTTTCCCTTTCAAATGGGAAGGCAATCTTCCAGTATGGGAGAAATATGCAGTTTCTTCATGATTTCTATTATTTTTCTTGTTTTCTTTGAAAAAGAAAATGTATGGTTTCTGCTCTGTGCGTATCTGCAGTTTGGATTCCCCTTTCTTGAAGATCATGATTAGGTCCTTGGCTGTTGGTTATGGCAAACAGTTTTGTGGCTTTCTCTGTATTGTGACTTTTGGATGTGGACTAACACAGTAGTTAGTTTCTCTTTTTTCACTTGGTGTGTACTTCTTGATTTCACACCTTTCTATCTCCAACCATGGTCAATGACTCTTACAGACTAAGATGGTGCTGGCGTCTGTTAATGCCAGCTGTCTATTTTTAATGCTGCCACCTTCTCATATTGCCAGCAAAAAAGATAGACATACATCCGTGTTTTCTCCCAGTCATCAGGATCGCTGAGACAGCCTCTCCCACAAACATACACTTTTTTACTTTGAGAGTTTGGTATCATTGAGCTGTCACTAGGTTCATAAATTGCATTTGTTGTTAAATGTGATTTGACATGGAAAACAACTCTGAAATCATTTGAAAAACTGAAACGGTGCTGTTGTAAGACCATCTGACAATGATATTTTCTTATTGAGACAATCTGATAAAACTGTTGGATTTTTAATTCTGTGTAATTAAACTCTAAAGAACAGTTCCACCTTGGATTAGAGGACTGCTGCTCTGGCTTCCATAGTTGCATTTTAGTAAGCAATGAGTTGAGCTTGTCTGCTGAGCTGGCTGCAGTTCCCAAATACATCAAGCTGTGCTGCTTAATGTTTAGATTATGTTTCAGAAATAACTATGTAAAACTATTTTTGAAAAATATTTATACAATTTCTTATGTATAATATTAAATGGTATTGTACTTTTCTCACAAAAATCTCAGAGAAAACTAATCTGCAACTGGAAATATTTACTTGGAGGGTAGGGAGGACTGTCCAGGAGCTTGGTACCTCAGCTATCAGACAGCGCTTTCTGAATTTCTTGGCTAAGAAATACCAGTAAACTTTCTGTATCCTGGCACAGTATAGTGATTAGCAGACAGCTGCTGTGCCTGAAAAGTAGAGTAAATATGCTCTGTATGAATTCAAGGTTGTGTTATTCATCCCTTTTCCTTCATTTTTCTTGTCATCAGCCAGGGACTTCTTTACATTGACCAGTGTAATTTCTGAATTAGAATGGGAGTTTTGTCAGAGGCCTTACTGAAACAGTGATCCAGACATCTTTCTCCATAGGAACAGGCAATAAAATGTTCATCTTGCACCTGTGGTTTTACTTGAGCTTCATAGTGATTTAAAAACATGTCCCCACAATATTCACCCTTTCCCTTGCCACCATTTTGCATTGTGCTTTGCATGCTTCTCTGATCTGGATTGGCTCAATGAATGAAAAATTATTAAAAACTTCGGTAGTTATTAAATTCCTGTCTTGGAATTAAAAATCCCTCATAATATTAGACATTGTAAGGATACACATCTAGGCTTTTTGCTGAAATATCCCAAAATCTGAGGAGGAAAAGGAGAAAGAAATTCCAGGAAAGTTAGTGACACATAAAAGTAGGGGGTTTGCTTTAATGAAATTTTAAGAAAAAATTAAAAGGAGAAAAATTTTGAGTAATATGTTGCTAGAGAGAAGCTTGGATGCTCCTTGGTGTTCCATAATGTAGTGGTTTGAGTTCGGCAATTTGAGTTTCTGGCCAAACGTCAGCACACTTACCAAAATTTGTCCAATTTGCTGTGAGATAATGATTAGGAAGTAGGCAAAGCAGGCTCAAACTTCAAAGAATATAAAGAAAATTTATTAACGGACTTAAAAAGGAAGGATAAAAGCAAGAACCAGAACAAAATCCTCAAAACACCCTTCTTCCCACCTACTTCTCTATCTCTTTCCCACTGACAACAGAAAAAGACAACGCTTCAACCTTCGGTCAGTTTGCCACCTCTAAAATAGTCTTTTCTTAGTTTATTTAGGGAGAGAAGTTTTCTCTTGCTTATATCACGGACTTTTCCACAAGAAAATACACTTTTTTATGGTCCCAGCCTCATCACAAGCAACTGCCCAGGAGGAAAATCTGCTTGATGTGAAAGATCCCCCCCCACACTAGTAGCCTTCCCACAGCTACTACGGTGGGCTATGGTGGTCCATGGGGATGAGTTATGCAACTACAGCAGCAAGGAAATCCCTTTCTTTCATTATTGGCAACATAAGTCCTCCTCCACCATTCCCCGGGGCGAGGGAGCACAGCTTCTTCTCTGTCTCTGTTCAAACTACTCATCAGGCCGTAGTTACTTCAGTATCTGTTTATCTCTACACAGGTGCCTTGCCTCACTGGCTACAGTTAGACATGACATCCCCCACCTTTGGACTATTTTCTCATTATTACAGGCAGTATTTTAGCTTAGTCCCAAGCATGGTTTCACAAAAGAATTTTCAGCTTCCACACTGAAGCACTCCTCATGCTCCTCCCTCTAGGCATCGGCTCTGCTTCCCTCACTGACTTTAGAGTCTCTATGCTGTATTTTTGTAGGTGTCCTCACTCTTTTCTCTCTCTGTGCAGGGGAGGGTGCATGTCTGCAAGTTCCATCTGAGCATGGAGAGAGTTAATCTCTCTCTTGGGCCTTGAGATGATCACACAGTCTCTGCCTGTGCTGTTCGAGTGTGGGATTTCAGTGTCCAAGCTAAGGGAGATGGAAAGCAAGGGCTCGGCCCTGCCTGGCTGTGGCTGGAATTTACAGCTGAGCTGTGTCTGAACTGAAGGGCTCAGCTGGAGCTTCAAACCCCCTTCCCCAGCCTTTACCCCCTCTGAGGGGGAAGGTGGGGAGCAAAGGTCCAGTCTTACCAGAGAGAGAAAGCAGGGAACCAGCTTTCTCTGGCAGCAACATGAGAAAAAGGGGTCTTTTCCCTGGTGTCCCTTTCTTAAATGTGTTTTTTTTTGGCTGAAGGCAGAACCACTTTTAATTGATTTGCATACCTATCTGTACTTAAAACCAGCTGCCTACTGATTCTGTCTCCCAGGAAGGAATCTGTATTACTTCCTACCGCATAGGTTACTTCTGAAACTGACCCTCCTTGGACAAACCCAGGGCACATAACAAAGAGTTGGATTCAGTTATTGTTCTGTCCCTTGTGTGATTGGACTTTCCGAGTCCAATTCAGTTCTTAATGAAAACATAATTTAAGCTCTAATAACTTAAGACTTAAGGAGTTAAGATCTTACTATGTGCAGTCCTATTTAATAATGCCATTGTTCTTTGTCCCCCTGAATTTGAATTTTTTCTAAATCGAGTAGGATGTCAAGCCACATAACCATTCAATATCTAGTTCTTAAATATGAAGCTTTTCTCTTCTGGGTCTCATTAATAAAAACAGCACTGTCTTATGTAACTCTTGTTTCCTATTGTAAAAATTTCGCTTTTTATTCCCCTGTCAAATGTCCTGTTCTTGATTAGCCGGTCTCATCAGAAAAGGTAATGTCTTCCCTAAATGTCGACTCATTAAAAGCATTGATACTGTATGTAGCGGGAAAGCACTAAGGAAGGCTTCTGGTTACCAAAAGCCTGAGGGTAACATGAAAGTTCATTAGGTTGTGTCTATTTTCCTATCTCTGAGTGCCATGTGTTTATATAAATTTGGGTTAGTAATATAAATGAAGTCCTGAAAAATAGCTGGTAATCTGAAAGCTGTCCTTGAGAATTTCTTCTAGTCATACTTATGAACAAGTTTATATAGTTTCTTTGGATTAACTGCTTGGCATCAAATGCATTCACTTCTGCTTAGAGGATGTTTGGCCATGCAGCATTGACCTTGCTCATGGTCACGGCTTGTCACAATGTTCTAGTTTTCTCCAACAGCGATTGTGTTGTTTCATTATACTTTATTTAGTCTCATTTTTAATCAAATATTTTTACACTAAGTGTGAAATCAAGAGAGAGAATCGAAATAAATCCAAATGCTGGTTTGGTTGGTTTTTTTTTATTCTGGGACATGAATGAGACATGTCAGCTCACATGGGATTGCTGGTGAGCTGTAGAAGAATTCTTTATCTGTGTATCCTACTTTTTCTTTCCCTGGGTTATCAGTCAGTGTTCATGTGCACTGCTTTAATTGGTGGAGAAAGTACAGATGATGTCCACTGTCTAAAAGCTGTAATGCCTTTGCCCTAAGCCCCTGCACTCCAACAGCAGAAAGAATCTGCAGTGGTTGTATCAGCTTTTTTTTTTCAACTCTCTGAAGATAAAATGGTAAGTATTATTATATGAAAATAGCTTTTTATCACTAGCTTGTGTGGTAAGCTTGGCCTACGGAGGACTGACAGATGAAGTAATTAGCTATTAAGAATGCTTAGTGAATCTTCAACAGTCTTGACTGCTTTAATTTATTTATTTGAGGCTGACTTAATGAGTACTATGACATCATCCCCTTGGATTTTTTTATTTTGGATGTGCTCAGCAGTGTCTCTTGTAGCTGTGCACTGTACTGGGTTATTACACTGTGGTTAGTTTCTGCTCTCGTCCCCTATGATCTGTGTGTATGCCTAGCCTAGTGCATATCCTTAAGATGGCAACAACCAAAGAGAACAGCAAATACGTTGAGCCTTCTAGAGAAGAAAGCAGTATATATGCCACAAGCCTGATTTTGAGGCTTTGTCCTTCTGCTTTAGCTCTAGTTTGTCCCCTGCCATTTATGTCTAAGACCTGTCTGCAGCTGCTTTTTTGAATTGCTCCTAATTTCTTACATCTTTCTGTACTTTGGCTAATACTCCTGCTAGTTTCACTCACCTCTGCCATGACGTTTAAATGTCTTAACTTCCACCCAAATTGTTCTGTCAAATGGTATCAGTCCTTTCTAGCCCCAAGGGATGGATTTCTGAGTTACAGAACAACATTATTTGCAAGTTGTATATCATTTATTGGATTCTTTCACAGGAGTAGACAGCATTCTAGAGAGTGATAAAATTATTGTCTTCTATCTGTTGTGTGTGTACAGCTTTTACATCTTTGGGTAGGGGCCACAGGACTGCCAACCAGAAGATGGATGATCTCTCTTCTGTAACAAGGAAAAGCTGATATACTCCCAGACTACTTGGTAGCACATATTTCACTCTCTTTCCAAGCTCTGGTCCATACCTGTCATTGCAAGTATGCTTGCAGACTCCTTTGATGTAAGTTGGGGCATGTGCTTTCTTCAGGCTTCACAGTTTTCCTAATTCTATTTCTTATCAGTAGCTAACCATTACATGAATCTTCATTATTAAATATTCAAATGTAACATTATTTTTGTTCTCTTAAACTGAAGAAAACCCCAAACAAATGTGAAATAATTGGATTCTACTACTCTCTTTAACTGATTTCATCTTGTCCTGTAAGTCATATATAGTCATCAGAACTACTCTCTGCTTGGACTTTCTCTTTTTCTCATCCTCTGTAAATCCCATTAAATAACTTTAACCCCTTTAACTCATTCTGGGATTTGCTTTCTTTTGGAAGCTCTTACTTAGTAATGTTTTTGCCAAGTCATGTTGTTTCTCCAGTCCCCCTTCGTTCCCTTCCCAATACTATTTTATCTGATAGGCTCATAGCTGTTGGGTTTGTCTTTTTTTGAATTTCATATTTTATTTTAAAGGAAATTAATTTTCACTATAAGTGAAGCACACAGGAAGCACATCGGATAGAAAAAAAAGGTCACGAGGAGAGAAGTGTTAACTGAAGTATGAGAAAATAGAGTTTTCATAAAAGAAGCTTAAAAATATTTAAGTTGCAGTGAAGTCTAATAAAGGTATCAACTGCTGGTTTAGTGAGCCATTGATGTCCTCTTGTTTCAGATTTTCATATCACAGCATACTGATGCCCCAGTTTCAGATACTTAGAATAAACTGGGCATACTCTGCTTTACCCTTGCTCATTAATGAGGCAAAAATCATCAGAAGGGGAAAAATTGGCCTTCCAGGTTCTGTTCCTGAGTGAATGATCTGAGGTGTTCTGCCCTTGTGGCCCACTCCCAGAGAGGTTTCTGTATGTCATGACTATTTGCAACAATACAGTGAGAGTATTTTGTACTGCGTTTTGCGTTGTGCTTGTCTTCTTTTTCTTGGAAACTGCGTTTCCTTGTGGTCATGGGGTATATGAAGCCATCCAGTTCCTATAGTGTGACTTGGCCAAGATGCTATATCTGTCTTATATTAATTGTGAAGGTCATCTGGATGTCTTTGTTGTCTGTTGTACTCCTCCCCTCAAAAGAATCTGCTGGTGGTAAATAGCCACACATTCAAACATATCAGAATTGACTGCTACTTTAGCTGAAGATCTTTTGTAGCTTCTTCCTTTTTGAAGATACCTTCTGTGCCTCTTTCCTCACAATTTGCCTAATTACTGCTGTTTGCATCAACATACAGATGTCTAATTTCAGTATCCCAGTTTTACCCATTAATTGGGCAGATATCTGGTGCAAGGCGATATCTAAAGTTTTGTTACGTTAATTTTGGTTTTTTAACGATGTCTCTTTAAAGCGGTTGGTTAGTGCAGTGCAAATATCCTGATAGTATTAAAGTAGCTTTCTTCACTTGCTAATCTGTCTTCAGCTGTATTTTTTAAATTTATACACAAGCCTGTGCTTTGGATTAATCTTACATTGTTCGGTTTTATCCAAGAAAATATTTTCTTTTTTGTTTTTAAGGCTTTTTTGCAATATATATCTAAGGGTTTTTTTATTCTGTTCTTGACTGACACACAGCAAAAACCAGACCTTCACAGGATATCTTCAATACTCCATTAGATTGCAAGGTTCTACCAGCTTAGGAAGCTATCTAGGGACCTACCTTTCTTTTGGGACTTGTTGGCTATGAATTATCATGCTGATAGCCAGCAGAAATTCTGAGCTGTGTAAGAGAAGATAAAGTGTAAATTGTAAATCACAGAAAGGAATAAATAAACAAACCACCAGCCTTGTGAAATAATCTGCTTCTTGGTTAAACAGCTTTGTACTTTGTGATGGTAGCATTACAGCAGATATTCTTGGAAAAAATTACATCTGTTAGATGAGTGTTGTATTTTGCAGAGACCAGTACAAACCTATTTTGCTTCAAGAAATTTGAACTTGTCTGTGGTACCTTATGATTGTCAACATGTGCAGACCAAATACCACTAGCAATTGTTACTGACATACATTTTGTTTATAGACCACATTGATGACTTGATGCTTTTACAAATAGCAAGGAAGAGAAAAATCTACTAAAAAAAGAGGGGTGAATGCTCTTGGCCATAACAGTAATAATAATAAAGTTGCTGCTGTAAAGTGGTAAATAAGAAAAAATCTTTGTATGAAAATCAGTAAGTTTCAGCTGTAGTGAGTTTTTAGAATGGCTTGTTAAGATAAAAGAGAAACAGCTGAAGTTTGAAGTCAAGGCTGAATGTCATTAGGAAATATGCCTGTTGGTAGCCCTTAGGATAAATTTATATTATAAATTTGGATAATTTTCAATGATTACTTTGGATAATTTAGAAATGTTTCTTAGTGTTAATTAGCAGTTGCGTATGTAGATGTGGGAGCAATAGTGGCTAATCAGAAATAGTCTGATCAGGCTGAATGTGCCAGTAAGTCAGAAATGGACAAATAAGCTGCTCATGCATTCTCTTGCCAGCATAGTTCTTCATTCTATTTTCTGAATGAATGAGATGGCATTGGGAAGGGAATAAATATCAGAAATACCCAAAGTCCTGTTCTAATTTGCAAGAAAAGATGCTGTTGAGTTTTACTTGACTGCTCAGTTGTTCAGGCACCGGGTCCCTGGGAATTTAGAATAAATAAACCTTACTAACAAAACTCCTCCTGTTAGATTTTATGCAAAAACATTGGTTGGGCTCCCACCTCTAGTTACAGTGTTTTTAGACCCTTGTCAGACCTGCTATACTTCTTATACCTTTGTGAGTAGATGACAATTTCCACAGCAGAACAGTCCTGGTTATTGTATCCTGCTGTAATCCTCTCTGGCATGCTAACAAAAATAGAAGCTTCTCTCTGTAATTCTACATCTTCTTTCCTATCTTCAATGTAAGAAAATAGAAAAGTGTCCTGTTGTGATGGGAATTTGGGATGACTTTTGGTATCTGGGAGATTACAGCAGGACCTATTAAGTTGTAGACTTTGTTGTATTGACACTGAACTGCTGTGGAGTGCTGTGGAGATAAAGATGTCTAATACTAGACAAGGATTTTGTGTGTTAGGTATATGGAATGTAATTGTGTAGCTTCTCAGCTGAAATTGTGGACGGCTGTTAATCTAAATAGTATTCTAGTCCACAGTATCCATTTCCAGCAGTATGCTTTCACATTTAAGAACTCAGGGCAGTATTAGTAGTAATATTTGCAAATGAAAACTGCATCACTTACTGTTCCAGTCTCCTTTGGGCCAATGTTTGATACTTTGCATTTTGTTTACTTTGTTACTGTCCAGACACAGAACTGATGCTTTTATATAGGTGACGCTCTTATTTAGGCTCCCAAGAGCAAACTGAGAATTTTTTAGCTTCAGAATCTCTCAATATGTAGTGGCCACATATGGAGAGACTTACCAAGGAAGGAGAAGTGAGGGAAAGCTTCTGAGTATGTTCATTCTGTTCCCAAATGTAGGCGTAGATAAAGGAGGCTGTCATTAGTGTGCCATGAACATGGTTTCCGCCACTGAAGGATGATGCATTATAGAGTAGTTCTGTTTGTTGTAAGAAGCAGGGCTTAAAATAGAATGATACATAAGAATTACCCTTTCTAAACATTTCTTTGTGTCATAATGAAGTATAGGGCTTTAAAAATTTTTAGTATTAATGTCCCTCATATATTTTGTTAGTTTCATTGAAGTGGGCAACCTTATGACACATGGTTTTGTAAAAACCTTTTTTCCCTCCTGCCTTCCCTTGTTTCTTGCTGTTTCCCATTTTCTTATTTTCTAGTCAGTTTTAATTTTTATTAAAATGCCTAATTTTTATTTTTTTTTTCTTTTTTAATGTACAGTTTTAAAATCTGGAATGCTAAACCTAAGAGATGAGTATTAAGAGCTGAGCAGTCACCCTTGGCATACTTAATTGTAGACAAGTTGTTTGAACTTGTAACACTTGGAAAATGGAAGTGAATATATTTGTTGTGTTGTTCCCATGGAAACGAGATATTTATAATGAGCTTCTAAAAACAAGTTACAAATATACACAAAGGAGCTGATTCTTTGTAGCAGTTGCTTAATAGAAAGGCATTCGTTTATTTGGGGCATTATGGATTGTTTTTTTTTTTTTCTTTAGTTCATGAGATCGGAAAAGCTCGCTCAAGGATAGGATTTCCTGAATGTGAACAGGGCATTAAAAATGGTGAAAATAAACTGGGGGTATGACAGCCTTGTGTGTTATACAGTGTTCATAGTATTATAGTTTTTCATATAGTTTGAGTTGGAGGGAGCCATCTAGATACACACCACCACCTCGCCACTCCCCCAATGAGCAGAGACATATTGCAAGAGATCAGGTTGCTCATAGTCCCATCCATCCTGAGCAGGGATGGGCCATCTGTCATTTTTCTGGACAACCTCTTTCAGTATTTCACCACCCTTCCAAAAATGTCTTCCTTATATCTAGTCTGAATCTACCCTATTTAGTTTACAACCATTACCTTGTCCAATTACAACAGCTCTGCAATAAAGCCTGCCCCCATCCTTCCTTGCAAGCCTCCTAAAAGCTGCAGTAAGGTCTCCTAGAGCCATGTCTTCACCAGATTGAACGACCCCAACTCTCCCAACTTTTCTTCGTGGCAGAGGTGTTCCTTATCTATGATCAACTCTGTGGCCCTCCTCTGGACTTGTTCCAACAGGGCTGGGTCCTTCCTATGCTGAGGACCCCAGAGCTGGATGCAATGTCTCAGGTGTCTCACCAGAGCAGAGTAGAAGGGCAGAATCCCCTCCCTCACCCTGCTCCCACGCTGCTTTTGGTGCAGGCCAGGATACAGTTGTTGGCTTTCTGGGCTTTGAGTGCATGTTGCTGGCTCATGTCCAATTTTCCATCCAATAGTACTCGAAAGTCATTATCCCTATGGTGTTTTTGTGGACCTGGATTGGAGAGAGTGTAAATCAACGTTCGTTAAAAGACTTTTCCTTTCTCATTTCTACCTACTCAGTCAGTGGTCTCCTATAAATTTGACCCATGACTGTACAGACAGAAGAGAGGGGAACAAGCTTTTTTAGTTAGTAACCATGATGACAGCAACTGCTCAGAGCTCTTCAAGACCTGTCTCTAGAGACAGGAGGGGTGTAGGATTGCTGCTTGGTAATTTAGATGCTGGTACCTGGCATACATATACCTTAACTCACATACCAAAAGTGCCAGAACTAGGGTTCTAGGGTTTTCCACAAGACTTGACATATGTTGCAACTGTAGATAATTTGGAGATAATTATGATGCTTTACAAGTGGATTTGATTATATTGTAATAGAGGGGGGAGTGAGAGGGGCTATTTTTGGAGTGTAGAAAAAGATAACACATTTCAAAATTAAAGCTGTTTTATTTAGGAAACTTGGGGTATAGATGCAAAAATCCCTTCACTCCCAATCCTATTTTTAACATCACTCTAATAATGTTGTTTGCGGTAAAGAATATCAGCTGCGATGCACATTTGTTTCTCTTTCGGGGATCCAGCTGAAATACTACATTGGTCACATATGTGCCCAATTCGTGGTTATAACTTAAGCTGATGGAGAAAAACCCACTCATTTCCTTGTCCCATGAAAGTGACGGTGAAAAGACCAAATGTGAGAGGTAGGTATACCTGTGTTTTAGGCCAAATGTTCCTTGTTCTTCTTGGCAGCCATATTTATGTATTTTTGCTTTTAATTCACAGAAAAATACATAATGCTCTTCTATTTCATAAGTGTGCAACCAAAAATTCTTCATGTGTTAATAAAACCCTAAGATCAGTCCATTTGGTTAGAGTGTGGTGCTAATAGCAGCAAGCTCATGGGTTTGATCACTGAAGAGTTAGACTCAGTGATCCTTCTGGGTCCCTTCCAGCTCAGAATATTCTGTGAAAAATAAACAAGTCAACATGAATTTCTACTGGTTTTCCTGAAAGTGATCATTCTCTTTCTCATTGCAATGATCATGACTAATGATCCAAGCTTAGCCTATGTGCTACCGAAAACTGCCTTTGCAAGGCCTATATGCTAGACTTGGCTGTGAGTCTGTAGAGAACTTAGGGCCTTAGGGAGTTGTTATGCTGAAGCTTTGCAGAGATTGCCAGTGCTTTCTTTTTCTAAATGAGAGGCAAAACAAAATGAAGTTTTGACCTCTTGAGCTACTTAAAAGTTCTTGGACATGTTTCATCAGAAGAGGGATGAATTAATGAGATGATTAATGAATTAATCAGAAGAGGAATCCTATTAATGAGAATCCTGGAGAAGTTCCAGGTAGTTAATTGCAGTTTATTCCACATGTCTTTCTGATTAATTAAATGCCGGATTATATTCTTCATTTCTACTGTCATGATGTTCTTTTACTAGCTAATTCTGTGAGATACTCCAGCACATGCTTTACCTAAAGCAGACGAGAAACTGTAAATAGCAATGTCTGGTCGAAAAACACATAGAGTTTATTTTGTGGAGGTTGCTCTGATATTTGCTACATATGTTGGGCTGCACTGAAAATAAAGGATGCAAGTAATGAACAATTATGTGAAGAGTTCACCTAATGCTTAACTTTATTGTGAATAACCAATTTATTCTTGTTTTAACAGCCTGGGATAAAATTTCTTTTTTTTTTGTTTAGTTAATTGAAGTAGGAGTCACTTTTACACTGTTGATTGCTAAACCAGAAATCTCAGTTCCCCTTTTGATTAGTAGAGGCATCCTCTGGCTGAGAGGGGTTTGACCACTGAAGGTGTCTAAGAGAAGATCAAAGATAAATCCATGACATATAGCTAAATTGCTCTTTACAATGGTCTTATTGACACTATATTTTTCACAATGGTTTTTGGCACTAGCCCAAGATTTCTGTTGCCAGTGCACGCTTGTCTATCCTGGCATCTATTGTTTATTCCTATATAAACAATTGTCTCTGTTGAAAGGACCGGTCTGGGTTGTGTGGTGGTGCCTGGTTATTTTTTTCCCCTGAAATGCTTGATATGTTCTTTAAATTGGCATAAAAAGAAGTGCTCAAGCAGCAAACAAAACTTGTGTAGTAGCATGTTTCCCAGCAACATGAACTCTCAAATATTGCTTTAACTTTGAGAGTTTTGTAATGTCATAAACATTTTCTGCTTTTGAGGATGGTACTATTTAAGATTATATCAGCATAAGTATCAAAACATATTTTTGAAAATTGTTCTATTTGATCTACTAAATTTTAACTCAAAATATATGGCTAAATTTTGGGGTGTAAATTCTTATTCAAAAGTCTGTAGAATCTGTAATTCACTAATACAGGAAAAGGCATGGTTTGTGTCTGCTTTAATCCTAACAACTAAAAATAGTTAGGTTTTTTAAAATGGTGAGTAAATTCACTAATGCTGTGGCTTTATACATGAATTTTAAAATGACGAACACTAAAACCTAGTTTAATGTTAGGGAATTGAGTGGAACAGTATACTCTGCAATGTTATCTCCTGCCTAAATGGAATATTTTAAAATGCTAGAAAACAGACATGCATTAACCTCCTCTTGGTTAAACTCATCTCAGTAGTGAATGCCCTGTAAGTGTTCTATCAACTGAACCCTTTGGTGTGATGGACCGTAAAAGATCTGCCGGAATGTCAGTATAAACTGGTGTTTGTAAAGCGCAAATTTCCCATTTGTCAGATTTTGCGTCACACACGTGTACAGCAAAATCCTCTCCATTAAAACTAAATATAAGTAAGTAATTTACTAATGTGAAAATATGGTCTTCCTGTTAGGGAAAACTACAGCAAGAATTCAGCTCCAAATTTCTGGGAGGTTTATGAGTTTACCAGACTACTATATTGTATTTTCTGTGTTCCTTTGAATGTTTTTTGAAGATTATGGTCTATGAAGAAAAACAGTTATTTGATTTAATTGTGTCATTTACAAATTCGTCAGTCTTCAATTGAGGAGGATTTTCAAGTTTTTAAATGCTTTTCAATAGTTTGCTTTATGCAATAGCAGAATAATTCTTAACTTGTGAATGCATGAATAGTGGCTTATAAATAACATGATAACCAGTTATTCAAAGAAAAAAAATAGTAAATAAAATGACTCACCTAAGTTGCTTCATTTCTTGTCTTATATGTGCAGGCTTTATAAATAATCAACCAAATGAGACTGTATTTAATTTGATGAGCTGCAGGCATTTTGACAGTAGGCCCAGTCCCTTTATTTTCTCTTTATTTCCGAACATTCATCAAGGGAATCCTGCAAAGTCTGTCCTACGATGTACATATAAAAATGAAGTTATATTCCTGGGATATGGGTTTTACTTGACACCATAAATGGGCTGCATAGGCCTTCCTGTTCTGTTGCAGTTTTCTATTGTTCACTGCGGTAAACTGAAACTATTCTGCTATTCCTGGAATGCTTTTTGTTCTCTCTTGTAATTTCTTTCAATTGCTGTGTGTTTCAACAGGGGAAAGTCTGTAAGAACTATTACTTTTGAGCAGTTTAAGGAAGCTCTTCAAGAACTCTCCAAGAAGCGATTTAAAGGCAAAAGTGATGAGGAAGCACTTCAAGAAATGTATAAACTAATTGAAGGAAAAGGCCCAGGTTTAACTGGAGTAACGGTATGTTACTGATGAAGTGGGCAGATTGTTTCTGCCTGTCCTTTGTTCTACTGCAGTGTTGTTATGTTCACCTGCTTCCCTTTACAATCCACAAATCCAACTTCTCTGTGAGCCTGAAGGCAGCAGCTGCTAATCAGAATGGGAGCAAAGACTATGCAACAGCTGAGTATTGCACTACTGTGTACTCTTGGGAGGCACTGTCATTGCTCCTTGTAGGAATTGTTCTACCGCCTAGTAGGACCTCAGGAATATCGTGAGCTCTGTGTATGCTTAGAACAATGAAGTGTTCATGAAGAGTGGTGTGTCCAAATCAAAAAGAGTAGAAGGACATTACGTTTAGAATCTCAGTAAAAAGTTCTAAGATGTTTTGTGAAATACCAAAAAGCAAAGGCATCTTAAAATACATTTAATTATGCCATGTGAATCCCAGAACACTGGAATCTGGAATAATTATCATGTGGTCTGGTCTTTGTTTCTTGTTTGTTCCAAGTCTGTCAGAGCTATTATGTTCTTTCTTTTTGATTTAAAAATATTGGTACTGAGCTTTGTATGTGAAAAGGAAGCTATAAAGCATACTGTACATAAGCTTGGTTCTGCTTTTAGATGCCCAGGCTAGGCAAGCTTTTATCCAGTATTTTAGGAGATACTGGAGTTTTTATCATCAGATTGAATAGTTCTGTCATTTTAGTTCATTTGCTTAAAATTTGTGATCCTCCTGAATTTTACCTGTAAAGCTGTGAATGAAAACTTTTCAGAAATTGGTTCTCTACAAATGATCACTGTAAATATTAAGTGGAAAGATATCCTTTGAATTGTAAAAGGAGTTAGAGTTTTACAAGATTTTATTTTTCTCTTGTACTCTCCTTTTTAAAAAGTGCTGATTTTGATACAGACTTAAAATATTGAATTTTACTTTTTGTTCTGAACTTAATAAATTTGAATAACTTCTTCAGCTGTTCAGGTTTTCTTACTTGGAATTGTATACATTCTTCTAGGCCTCACTCCAGATTCCATTTTTGGTATTTCAGCAGGCAGACATTAAAATGATCAGTTTCTGCTACTAAGGGAACAGCCTCTTTCTATGTGGGGGACATGGATGAGTCAGATGCAGATGCAGAGTAGTATCATATAGGTTCTTCAAAGGTATATAAGTGTGCCAGCAGCAGGGGGAGAACAGTGACGGGGGAATATGAGCCTGCTGTGTGAGGCTTGACTGTTCAATATGTGCAGTTCTGGGGAGAGTTGAAGAAGTGAAGAAAGTGGGATCAAAATATCTTCTTCTGCTACCTGGAAAAGTAAATGGCAGGAGGCAGAGCTTAAAAAGGAGGGAGATTGCAGGCTGGGAGCATGTGTGTGTATGTATGTAAATTCAAATTTCTATTTGTTTTCTCATGCCAGTTTAGTTCCTGGACGGTAAAAAAGACCCTCTTTTCAAGCTTTCTAATGCTTTGTTTACTGTGGGAAGTCAATATTCTGGAAATTCTAAGTTGCCCTGCTTTCTGTATGTTTATACAAAATTACGTTAAGCTTTTCTTAAAAGTTCTAGGGTAAGTCAGTCATGCCATGTAGTGTGTGCCCAGCTCTGTAAGACTCTGCTATAGATCATGTAGATTTGGTACAGGTTCTGTCTGTTTCAGACAGAAAACTTTATGTGACTACTGACACATTATTCTAAACATATTGGGGAAGGAGTTGAAATGATTAAGTGAAGCTTTTGGATAAGAATACTTCATCAGCATGAGGGTATTTTTATGTTTTAGCTTCTTATGTTCTGTACCAGGTATTTTGGGGAGGCAGGCGGCAGGGGCAGTATGTCTGGACTAAATGGCAGCCTAGGGAAAGCACTCCTTCAGCAGGACAGTTGGAAAGTCTACCTTCACATCAGATAATGAGGATTTTAGTGCATGTTGTGTTAGAAGTGATAGAAGATTTTTTTATCTTTTTCTTTTTTCTTCTCATTCAGAATGTTGTAGAATTACAAAAATCCCTGCTTGTTGTTGATATGTTTGAGAAGGCTCAGCAGCCAGATGTTGAAACTGAATGAATTTTAGTCTGCTTTCTAATCTTGCAACAGAACATGTATGATTGACTTTGTCACACAGGAAGAAAATCAACAGGAAAGTGATAAGGGTTAATGAAGCCAGTGGCTTTATTAGCTCACTTGATAGTGATCTCTCAATGGGATAAACAGTGCAGGTCGTGTAATTTGGACAGCTTGAAAACAGACATGTAAATGAAGTCTAGGGCCTTTTAATTGTCTTCATTCCTACACAAAGGTTACAAAGAGCAAAACTGAGGTTCTTTCTTTTCCTGTACCAAATGCTATGTGCCTTAACAATGCTGAATGCATTTCTGCACCTCTTGGGGAACAGATCCTTGCTTGGTCATTGCTTGCTATTAAAATAAAACCAGTCGAACTTCAGTGTATATTCATCAGGGTCCTTGACATAGAAATGCAGAATGATTTCAAGTGCAAGGGAGATGGGATGATGTCATTCAAACCTTCTGCTCATGAGAAGGCTAACTTAATGCCAGATCAGGTTGTTCAGGGCTCAATCCAGTCAGATTCATGATGGGAGGAGCATGGGTGGCAGGGTAGGTCAGCACAACAGCACTTTAAAAGCTCAATGATGGGTGCTCAGGGAGCTGTTGATGTGGGCAAGATCATATTCTTACCAAATGAACCTGTTAGGGCAAGAGCAAGGAAGCCAGAGTGCAGTCCACAGAGTGTGGTAAATGAGGCAACACACTTGTTGCAGCAGAAGTGTAAATAGGCCTAAAAATTCCACTTTAGACTATGTGGATCTGCTTGAAGATGATACAGTGGTAGTCTGAAAAAGCTGGACATACTGTCCAGCACATGAACATCCATTAAGATGTAGAAGAAGTCTGCTGGACTGCCTTGGCTCTTTCAGGAAGAGGTCCTATATCCATGTTTCATACTTCAGAGAGCTTCTGTGTCTTCCTGGAGGTCAGAGTGGTGGTGGCCACTCCTGTGGGAGATGTGCTGTGGTCAAGGTCCCAAGATTCCAGATAGCGGGAGAAGATGAAAAGGAGACTGACATGGTATTTGTAGAAAACCCAAGCTACACAAAGTGGGGAAGGAGTGATAGCTGGAGAAGAGGACGGAGATGGCTGAAAGCTTGTGGCTTCTGGCTACAAAAAGTAACAGGTCTGTTCCACCTGCAGTTCTTCAATTTCAGATACATGTAGTATCCTGAGCAGTGGTGACCCACAAGACCCCTCAGAGTCAGCTGAGCCTGAATTTAGTATTCACACAAAAGAGGGAAAAAATCAGAACTATCTCACACTGTGGGGACAGACAGGTTCTTTTAAGGATTCTTGGTCAAATGAGAGCTGGCCACGGAGCTGTAGTTACATCAGGCCTTAGCATGAGCTGTGTTAGTGAAAATCTGGAAAGGAGTTGAGTGAACAGATACAGAAGATTTTGCCATCCCAAATACCGTGTCCTGTTCCGTAATGGGTGATGCTATACTCTGGCAGCAGTGTTCTGTACCTGGAGTCAGGAGTAATGGGTTACCCATCACAGATAATTACTGAAGATTCTTCTTCTGGATAATCAAGGCATGTATTTTCTGATCTCATTTGATGTCTAAGGAGTTTTATTACTTGGTATGTGCCAGGATCTGGGATTGTTGCAGATGCATGGCCAAGATTTGTCCAGCCTCCAAACATGGACCTCTTCTTCCTTGTGGGTCCCAAGAGTACTGCTCTGGAAGTAACCTGGAGCATATAAAGAGGAGAGGAACTAATAGGCCTAGGGGTGAGGCTGATAGGTGTGGAGCTCAGATCTTGTCTTCCCAATCCAGGGAGGAGGAAAGATTGAGTAGTAGTGGACTATATGGCTTCTGTTGAAAATGGGGCTTTGGCTTCTTGGACCAGAGAAATGAGGGCTACTCAACAGGGATGCAATAAATCTAACAAGGTGGAACAAGAGTATCTTTACAAACTAGGCTTACTGATCTGCTGAGAAGACTATTAGACTGGGTATGGAAGGTTACCATAACCTGAAGATGAAAGGTCATAAGAGGCAGAGCAGATATGTCTAGGTGACAAGCCTGACAAGGGAGGTTCTTGCCTCTATAACAGCAGCAGGACATGGGGTCCATCTCTAACACCTGTACACAAACGAATACAGATGGGGAAAGCAGGGCAAATTAGTTGCAGGGATGTGATCCACTAGGATTGTTCAGGTGTGTTAACACAGCTCTTCTGACTGGATTGCTGCACTGGATGAATAGAGGCTCTTCAGGAAATACATGAAAAAAAAATGAGTAAGGGGGATGGAAGTCTAGGTAAAGGCTTATCTTGACAGTATCTAGCTTTGGAACTCATTAAAGACTGGTTGTAACATTAAATTGAAGAAGGATTCAGCAGCACCCTCACTTGAAAAAATAAGACTAATATATTTCCCTTTCTGTTTTGTCTTAATCACCAATAAAAACCGAAAAACTCTTCCTCAGGGGAGGGTTGGCACCTCTTTTTAACTTTGTGGAAGGTCATTTTAATCAGGCTGCTGGATCCCATGAGTTGGCACTATGTAGTGACTTGGAATGTTGAAATGTTGGAGAACTGGAGTTAAGGGGCTAATCTTAATGAAGAGGAAAGGAAAGGGTCTCTTGAAGGTGCTAAGTGAGTAACACCTGATCTGCCCTTACAGCTGGACATTACATTACATTACGGTGTCTTCTCCTGATGGAGCTAGGTCAGGCAGATTTGACAGATTAATGTGAATTTTTTGCTGGAAGTGATTTCACATATTTTTTGCTCTAGCTCTGGCTGGACTCCTAGTTGGTGAGAAGGTTCAGGTGTGTATATAGAGTTTGGACTTGCAGTGTTATATCACCTGAGTGGCATTACTGGGAAGCATTCCATTGAAAGTCCTCACCAGGATTACTTAAAATGGTAATAATTTGTCACTGTTGAAGTGGAATTGCTTATAATTTTCTTTTGTGTGGGTGTCTGTACATGTGCTAAACTGAGGGAACATTAATGAAACCCAAATTTTTTTTGAAGCTTGATTTTGTTTCTGGCGTTCTGCAGAATTTTAAAGCATGTGTGCATGTATTCTCCTAAAATGTGAAAAGGAAATAAATACAATTTTGGTAGGCAATTCTGATACAAGGCCTCATCCCCCCACCGGAACCCCACCAAAATGGCAAATTTTCCCTTTGAATTTTTTTTCCCTGTTACAGTCATTTTTTTTGATTCTCATTTTTACAAAGGTTTTGGATATTAACCAGCAATCAGATTACTACAAGAAAATAATTTTCAAAACTTAGGTGAGGCTATGAATGTTGGTGCTGATTGTGCAGGCTCCCAGAACATTTTATTGCATAAAGAAATCTCCATGGCAACTTCTTCTAGGAAGATGTGCTGTTAGATACTGAAGTTTTATGGTTGAAGGAGCAAATGTAGGAGGAAAGCATTCAGTTT
This sequence comes from Petroica traversi, assembly GCA_025920805.1. Taxonomy (NCBI): domain Eukaryota; kingdom Metazoa; phylum Chordata; class Aves; order Passeriformes; family Petroicidae; genus Petroica; species Petroica traversi. The sequence continues at coordinate 377,024 of JAHLSL010000006.1, read as the reverse complement.
GAGGAATGGAAGGAAAGCTGACTGCAGCTGACAGTGTAGCCAGGAGTACTGTGGCTAAGATGTTGTAACCTTCTGATGAGGAGTACCAAGAGCAGCTCACCTACTGCCTGTCACCGTCCTTTTGGCTGAAAAGGACACAGTCAGTCCCTCAGGCAGGCAGGGACGGTTTCTGTACTCTCTGGACATTTGTAATTCAGGAAAGAAAACCAAGCAGAAAGCCTTACTGCAGGGTTTTGGATCATTAAGTTTCTGCCGAGCTGTGGAGCAGCTTTAAATCAAACGCGAGGCTTTGTCAGCGATGGCAAGCGGTGGAAAATATCTTCAGGCAAAGTTGTTTTCAGTGGAGCCAAGAGTTCATTGTGAAAGCAAGGGCACTCGGTGTCTGTTTTGAACGTGTGAAATTCCTGAAGTCCAGTAGGTTTTCTTGGTGCTTTTCCTTCCCAGAAATTGGTTCTGGAGAGCCTTTTGGGAATGGTGCCATGCTGTGTGCAGAGCTGGCTGGCCCAGAGTTCCCGTGAGCTTGCCAGGGGCTATGTGCTGCAGAAGTGAGCCCTGTGCTGCTGCAGGTGTGTGGTGCTGCTTTGCCCTGCTCGTGGAGTGCTTTGTACTGTGCTGGATGCAAAGCTTTTGTGGCATTTGCTTGGGTTTTGAACTGTGAGCTTTGTAGAAGGGATGGTAATGTGTGCTGACAGAAAATGAGGAACACTGCCTTGGCAGCACTGAATCATCTTTCTTCGTCTTTGCCTCAGCTTTGTTTTGGAAGAAGTCCTGAAAGTGAGGGAAATCTTTCAGCTTCACACTATCACCTTATTTTCATGATTGTGGCAATAGCTTCATATGATGCTTCTAGCCTTTTGACACAAAAGTTGATTTTACGAGGTCTTTTGAGTCCAGAAAATTCATACAATATTCCTACTGCAAACCAATCCAGCCAGTGCAGCTGCAGAGCTTTCAATTGATATATTTTTCTTCAGCAAACTGCTTATACTTCAGTACTACTGTAGACAAAATACATGCTCTTGACTTCTGTGCTCTCATTTCCTTTTTACAGTATTTCATTTCAGGTTCCTAAGGGCAGATAGTACGTTTTGGAACTTGTTCAAATTCTTGAAAATAATGAAATGGATTGTGTTGCTTGCTCTGTAAACTGCTTCTTGATTCATCAGTTATCATGAGGTAGCAAGGCAAAATCTGCATAAGTTTGCAGAGTTGTGTTTCTCAAGAAAGGGCAAGGGAAGAATGTGGTATTTGTTGATGTTTCCAGAGTTTAAAGACTACAACTTTCATTTCCTGTCTTTAGTATGAGGACTGTTTCAGACAGACAGAAGTTGGAATACTGATAGTATGTAATTTGAATGAGATATTGGGTTGTTTTGTTTGCTTTACTGCAGTGTAGTCAAACACTGGAATAAATTGCCCATGGAGGCTGTGGATCTTTGGAGTTGGTCAGGACTTGAGTGGAGAGGTTTCTGTGTAAGCCTATTTGAGCCTTGTTGTGAGCAGGGCTTTATGCTAGATAAAGACTCATATTCAAAGATTCTTTCCAACCTAAATTTTTCTGTGACTTAGTAATTTTAAGTCTTGATAATCCTCAGGGACAGAGAATCCCCCACTCTTTCCAGGCTTGAATAACCACAGTGGTGAAAAATTCTCATGTCTAGTTGGAATTTCATATCTTCTAAATCATGCCCATAATTGTTTACTTCTGAACTATCTCTGTTTCTAATATAACACTCTTTTGAGGACAGGAATAAGATTTGTCTCTCCATTTTTTATTCTGAGTCTTGATAAATACATTCCCATCATCTTTTCCATGTATGTCACATGCTCCAAGCCCCTTGCTATCTTAGCAGCACTTCTCTGTAGACACTAACACAAAGAGAGGGAAAATACTGAATTGGTAACAGAAAATGCAACAAAAAATGAATAAACTCAATTTGGAATACTGAATGATGATGTTTGATTCCATTGTGCTAAGTAAAACTTGCTTCCTAAGAGAAAGTTTTTTAAAAACAAAAAATAAATACAAAATTGAAGTTTATGGGCACCTTCTGTGATATGCAGACTTTGTGGTTAACGGTATGTGCAAATAAGAGAGAGAAAATAAACGCTTCTATGGTCTCACAGAAAGAAAAGGGAGGAGGTTGGCCCAAAATAATTTATTGACTTCAGAATAATGTAACTAGAGAGATTATATAATTTATTCTAGATAGTAAACAGTTCAAGCAGAATTGCTGTATGACAAGGCAGAATCACTTGTATGTGATTCATTGTGAAAAAGAAGGGAAAGCAGGAACTTGCTAATGTGGAAACTGTCCTCATCCAGCCCTTTGTGCTCTTCACTATATTTCTTCCTATATTTTTCTTCACTTGAGAAAGACGGTCAGTTTTCTCCCCCTAGCCCCACCTTTTTTATTTGCCTCCTAATACCCTTGTGCGATTAATAATGAGCAGATGGGTTATAGAGAAGAATGTGCTCACTACAACCCTTTCAATTATTTTTGCCTTTGCTCAATATCCAGTTTACTCTGCATAGTTGTTTTTTCTGTTCAGAAACAGAAAAAAATATCTTGATTAAAACAGTTGCACATTCAGTTCATAAAGCAATTCACTAAAATAAGTCATCAGCTCATAGAGGAATCTTTATGGATAAACTTTTCATGTTAAGACACTGAAAATAATGATACTAGCTGATCCTAGAAATCATATCCTGGCACATGAAGGACAAGAAAGTTATCAGTAGTAGTCAGCATGGCTGATCACCAAGGGAGAGTTGTGCTTGACTGACCTGTTAACTTCTACACTTAAATGACTGCCCAAGTAGACAGGGGAAGAAGAGAGTAGGGTAGTGTCTACCTGGGCTTCAGTAAGGTCTTTGATGTGGTCTCTTGCAAGAGTCTCACAGCCCCTCAAGCTGTTGCTGTAGGGGCCGGAAGGGCACACACTGAAGTGGATTGAAAACAGGCCAGATGGTTGGGCCTTGAGGGTGGTGACGAATAGTGGAAAGTCTAGTTGGAGGCTGGAAAATAGGCTATCCAGATGGGATTGTTGCCATCCAGAGGGACTTGACAGGCTGGAGATATAGGCTGACAGGAACTTCATCAAGCTCAGCAAGCAGTGCAAAGACCTGCAGCTGGTGAGGAAGAGCCCCACACACAAGTACATGCAGGGGGCTGTGCAGATGGAAAGGCGATTGGTGGAAATGGACCTGTGAGTGCTCGTGGATGCCAAGTTGAACGTGAACCAAAGACGTGTTCTTACTGTATGGAATGCTGCTGGTATCTCAGCTCCATTAGAAGTATTGCCAAGCAAACAAGGTGTTCTTTTCCCCCTGCTTGCCAAAGTCTCGTCTGGAATCCTGCATTCAGGTCTAGGCTCCCCAGGAGAAGACTGATAAGCTACTGCAAAGAGTCTAGAAAAGGATCATCAAGGGATGAAGGGACTGGAGCATCTCTCCTTTGAGGAAGGGTTGAGGGATCTGGGACTGTTTAAACTGGAGAAGAAAAGACTCAAGGGTGAATCCCATCCATGTATATAAATACCTGAAGGGAGAGTGCAAAGATGAACAAGGCTTTTTTCAGTAGTGCTCAGTCACAGGAATTTTTCTATGATTCTGTGATTTATAGTACCACTACCTGCTTCTGGTTGAGGAGCCTGAGATGGATATAGAGTTGTTGTATGTTCTACTCTGTATTTACAAAGGCTTTTTTGAATGATAGCATCTTGGCACGACCTTAAAAACATTCTCAGAACATTAAAAAGAAAGGAGTATTTTTTTTTTAATATATGCACATCCACTATAAGAATGATGGAAAAGAAGAAGGACAAGGTGAAATGATAATGATACAAAACTGCATAGTTTTGTAGTGGCATCTCATCTCTGATCTTTTATATAGGTATATCAGTTCAGTGAGTGAAAGCATAATGTACAAGGAATTAACATTTCTTGCATTTTGTATTGTTGGAAACAAAGTGAGCCTCACATTTTATAGAAACTTTTCCAACAGCGAATCAACAGGATTTCAGTTGTAATAGTCTATGGGAAGAAGCACACTAGTAACTTCACATGCAGTTTAGGAAAAGGGTGCAGTTCTCACTCAATAAAAAAGAATTTGGAGAAAAAATGTTCACCTTGCAGCTACTGCCTTAATGTTCATTTCATACATTGTGACTCCTGTGTTGCAGGAAGCCTTCTGATCCATCTTAGACTGAAAGACTACAAGATGTGGGATCACTCTTGCTCTCGATTTGTACTGTTCCTTGTGCTGGGGTTTTAGGTTTTGTTTAATTGTTTCTTTGGCACAAAAAGATCATATTTTTTAACCTGCCAAGCTGTTGCCCATCCTCTGTTTTCTTTTTTGGTTTGAAACATGTTCCCTGCAGATTAATAGGAGAAGGAAGGGCTTGTGTGGCATGCTTCTTGTTGTAAAGATGCACTTTGATTTTCTGATAAGTCCTATATGTTGTGTTATCAGGATGCAGGTGTCTTGATATAAACACACGTTTCTCAATGGGAATAGTTCCATTTTCTAGGAACATCCTTCACTATTGACATAAGCCATTCTATTAATCCTCATTTTACTGTTTCTTCTTGCATGTTAGTATGTGTGCATTTCGATCCACCCACACAAGTTTTAGTATGTATATGTACTAAATATGTTACTGTACAAAAATTCTCATATGTTTTATTGTAGTTTGTGTATTGAGGAAAATTTCATGCATTTCATGCCACACCTTTGAAACAGAGGAGCAGAAGCTGTAGTCTTTCAAGTAGTGATTAAGTTTACCATTACAAATTCTTAGAATAGCAGTCTGTCCTGAGAATTAATTTGGTTATGGAAAAGGCAGTCAACAAGGGTTTCTGAGTCTTCTCTGTTGATGTGACAGTAAGAGTGTATGCACATCTAGATAAAACAGATTTTCTGTAAAGTAGTGGTTTTTAAATACAAGAGAAGCAAATATGGTTTAAGTTTCATTAACTCCATATTGAATATATTGTCCTTGCATTTGGAGTTTTCCTGGTTATAAGGTGCTACCAGGTCAATGTGAACAGGTAAACTGTATATATTAGACCAATACATCTTCCTAAGTGTTGTCTTGATACCTATTTTTTCAGTATAGAAAAATAACCATTTCTGCAAATAGTACTCTTAAGTCTGCAAGACAGAAGTCCCTAAAGGTCATTTAGCAATGCTGTTTTGAGCAAAGAATGCTCCAATGGTCATTTTTGTTTCAGATAGTGACAGGCGGTGCACATAAAAAAGATGCCCAGATTTTAGCACTCTTTGTTAATTTTAGCTCAAAAGTCTTGTGTGCTTTTTCTTCCCCTAATTTTAAAATATACATTTAAGGATCAAAGAAGCTGCTCCTAGTCCAAACACACAGGTTATCATGCTTCTATATTGTTATGTGGAATATTTTTTTCTGTTTGTACTGTAAAATTTTCTTTGTCTCAATGGCAACAAAACCGATTTTTGAGGAGCCTGATATGACTCATTAGAAGGAAAGTCTTTGTTCAGTGCCAGACTGCTAATTTGCTAACATTAAAAAAGACTTTCAGTCCTTCCAGTTTGTTACCTCTCTCATGAATCCTAGAGTCTAGAATGAAATTGTCTTTTGAAGCAATGAATTCTAGTTATATTGGAATAGTTTTTCGATATTGGTGAAGCCAGGCTTTTATGCTTTGATGTTGGCATAATGGATTTTGAATATGGTTCAATATGTGAAGTCAAGATACGACTTCTTCATATCTTCGGTGCTTAGAACTTGTTTATTAATAAAAAGTATCTCATACTGAAAGTCTCTTCCAAAAGGTTTTGTAATAATTTGTGCTATTTCCTTTTCTGCTATGTTATTATTGTCATTGTATGTAATGGCAAGAAGCAAACATCCTTTGTATCCTATTGCTGGAAATGAGTAGGTATTTGCATTGTCTTTGTCATTAGCAAATATTTAAATCTTGGTAGCATGTAAAAGTATCTCTATTAAGAATTACTGAATCCTAATGTGTCTTTTTGATTTGTTTCTTTTCTTTCTTCCTATAGAAAACCGTTGCATCTCCAACTGTTTCACGCCTTACAGATACTTCAAAATTCACGGGTTCTCACAAAGAGAGATTTGATGCCAGTGGGAAAGGAAAAGGCAAGGCTGGCCGAGAAGATCTGGTGGATAACTCAGGATATGTATCTGGTTATAAGCATGCAGGCACATACGATCATAAAGTACAAGGAAACAAGTAAGGCTGAGGATTTACAACACAGAGGGGAATAGAGTATATATCTGTAAGGATAATATTACGAATCCCACATGTTTTGGTTATTGTGAATGTTGAGACTATGTTGTCAAGAAGTTGTTTTCAGGAACTGGAACTGATTTCAACATCTGCTGAGCTACTTGCAGCACAATGCCACTTCATTACATTCCTCATGCATATTTTGGCAAAAGTAAATAAATATGTAGGTATGAAAAATACATCATTTTGTTGACCTGTAGACAAAAAAACCCCAAACCAACAAATAACAAAGCCAAAATCAAGAACAGTTATACCACACTTCGTCAATTCAAGCAAAATATCTCAAACATTCCTAGATGTTCAGTTGCTCTGATGATGTCAAAGAGAATCTCTTGAAAAGAGGCTCTTTTGTAGCACTCTTTCTGAAGAATATCCCATTACTTATGCAATTTCATTTGACTACTGGTTTTTTTGGGTTTTTTTTTTAATGTCTTATATGGATCTGGCACTTTTCTTAAATCATTCAACAATATACCTTAGGGAAGTAAGTGGTAATAATATACTAGGTGCTAGCCTGTGATTGTCATGTACCACTCATAGAAAAACTGAAAAAAAAAAAGGCTATTTCTAGGGCAATGTAGGCTCTAAAGTATTTTATGTCAACAGAAAGAGTTGGAAAATACCAGCCCATACTTTCCTCCTGTCTATACTTTGTGCTTGTTATTGTGTGTCCTGTAGCGTGGTTCTGACTGGCTGGATTTTGATGGAGTTACTATACTAACCTGAGAGGTGAGGAACAAGACATTACTAAGAAAGTCTAGTTAAGGATTTTCACAGACTGTTTTCAAGTTTGCACTGGCTCACGTTGGAAGTGAAGGAGGCATTAAGCTAATAATGCTTTAAAATATTGTTTGTGACTAAACACTGCCAACCAGACTGCTATTAAATGAACATTATTTTGCACAAATGTTGGCACATACTCCCTTTAAGCTCTAACTTATGTAAGGAAAGTTTATGGCCCCTTGAAATAAAGATATTTACAATTAATATCTATGTAATTAGGTGCAACTTACCCACAAAAAAAAAAAAACAAAAAACCCAGACCATTATAACTGGGCTACATTTTATGTTAGATTAATTTGAAGCCAAAGGCTTTGATTCCCTGTTCATTCTTGCTACCAAATGTGGGAGTAATAGTATTGCTGGGAATGGCTGTCCAATGTTACCAGGAGAACCAGTCCCACAGGTTTAAGATATAGGCAGCTGAGTGTGACCTGAGCTGGAGTGCAGAATGACAAAAGAAACTAAGTGGAATAAAAATAACTTCTTTTTTAAAATATTGGTTGTAAAGGAGAGAAAAGGCCCTTCCAATTTTCTGCAAGAGCTGATCAAATACCTTGATGTATTACTCTGATTCTCTAAAGTTACGAAGGACAGGATGTTCAATATTCAAAACCAGCTCTTTGCAGTTCTGCCTTGCTTTCTTTCAAAAAGAGCTTGTGCACTGATTTGCATGTTCAACGCTGAATAAATAGATGTATTAATAGATGTATTGCTCTCCCCCCACCCATATCAGCATCCCACTCAGAGTACATAAATGTAGGTGAGCAGTGTGTGCTGTCATGTGCCATGCAGGTGTATTTGGCCGATGTGTGGAAAGGCAGCACTGGTTTTCAGCCCTTAAACTGCTCATGTTCTGTTCTGCTGACATTGTGTGGTAGCCTGTCTTGTAACTTTGCTCTCAGTGACCCTTTAAGCCCATACATCAGCCTAAAGCCAAAACAATAATAGCAAACAAAAGGCAAGGGCTTCCTTGTGGATTTGGACATCCTTTTGTTTGTTTATAATTTTATTTTGATGTTTGTTTTTAAGCGGGAGGGGAGTTTGCCGAAACTCAGCACATGCTCTTGTAGGGATTTAATTGGCTTTTCCCACACATGACTTTGGTTACCTGGGAAGATTTTAGATGTATGTAAAGATGCTCAGGATGTGAAGTGTTCAGCTTTGGGAACCCTTTCCAAGAGTTACCCAGTATTCTTGAAGAATGAAAGGTTATTCACTCCTGTGTTGCTCTGGGGACCTGTCACACTCCAAAGCAGAAAACAGGATACTTGATACCAACAGTGGGTAAATTATTCTGGCATGGTAGTAAACTGTCTAAATGTAAAGTACTTTCTTCATCACTGGTGCCTGTGCACCTGAAGATGGCTCCAGGGTAGTCCTGGGATTTTTTTGTGAATAAAAAGGCTGAGCCTTCAACCCTTGATTAGTCCTTCAGCCAAGTTACAGGCAAAATCATGTCCCTGTTTTTTTTCCTTTTGATTTTAAGACTTGACTGATAACTCACTGGTAACTGAAAAGTTCTGGATCCAGCCTCACTAAAGGGTGAAGTCCAGCCTACTGCAGAGTCCTGCCAGCACACTGTTGACCTTCCTGTTTGTTGCTAGCTGCCTGCCTCGTCTGGCACATCATGGCACACTTTTCTTTTAGGTGCACAAAGGACAGGCTTCCTCAAGTACCCAAAACCAGCGTGTCAGTAATGCCAGAATGTTTCCATGCAAGAGGAATGATTGCTTAGGAAGATTTTAAGTTGTTAGTTCAAAGTAAGAGAGGTAGCACACTCATAAGATAGAAGGCTTGCAAGGGAATTGAGAGTGCAGACAGATCCAAGCTGACACTGTCTAGAAATTGAGCCACTCTGTTTGGTTATAAGAGGCTGATGGAATCAGCTGAGGTTCTGCCAGAGTTTACTTTGCATTGCTTGTGCAGTATAAAATCCCTGCCATGAACCAAAGCACTTTATGTGGACCTGATGCAAACTTTGCAATTTTTTCAATGGCATAGTAAACTTGGGATCAGAACCTGAGAAGATGGTTCAGAAAGCAGTATTTTATTTTGAGGAAGACACTTCTTTGTTTCTTTGCTTCTACAGTGTGATAGTTTTAAACCTCAGAGTGGTACATTAAAAGAAGTCATTCTGATGTGACAGTTACAAAGGAAAGTTGTTATGGGAAGATAGTACTTAGTAAAGGTTTTTCTTTTTTACTATACTTAATATGAAAGATAATGGTTATGAATAAAAGCATCTTGTGCAGCTGTGTATTAGGGGTTCACTACCTACTTAAGCTCTTACTATTCCACTAATATTGATAGGAAGTTTAAAGCCTAAATACTTGCTTGATTATTAGCTCTTAAGTTTCAGGCGTGCTTGGGAATGAGGCAAAGTACATTTTCTTACTCATCTGCTATTCCTCAACTCTCAGGACAGTAAGTACAGCTTATACCTCAAAGATGACAGGAAGGGATAGCTGAGGAGGTGCATGAGGTGCCACATTTTCAGCCCTTAGTGTCTTGTAGAGCGTATTCGCTTCCAATGCACCATGCTTCAGGCTGTAACTAAATGTCATGTCAGAAGTTAAGACATGGGAACCTAATAAGGTTTACTGTCCTCTTTTTTTTAAGGGGGCATCTCAGTTCATTCCATCTAAATTTCCAGCCTGATTTTCAGCCTCTTCCACTACATAGTGTATGTGACATCTTCTGTAAAACCCTATTTTTCCTAATTATCTTTGCTTTCATTACTACAGAAGATGCAACCAGAATAAATGTGATCAGAAAGTTCAGATAGCTTTTAGAAACAACTGCCTTAAAGAACAAACTCAAATTTTACTTAAATGCTGTGTCAGTACAGAATCCTTACCTATATGTCTACTGAAGCTTAACCTGACGATCAAAACCTTTACAAGACTGAGATAAAAATCCTTACTGAGGCAAATGAATAGTCTTTACAAATAATTTTCTAAAAATAACATAGTTTTTAAGTAAAATATGCAGCAGTCAAAATGGATTTTCTTATTAGTGCTTGCTTATTAATTCCCTTTAGTCACTCTTTGAACTTCAGTTGAGAGATTTGCAACCATCAGTACGGAAATATCAAAGCCAAAAATTATTGTCCTGCTCTTTGTGGTTATCTTTGTGGTTATCTATGTGAACAGTTGTCATTACTTGTAATGAAATATTTGGAATCCCAAGGGAAATGTTGAGTATTAGACTGTAGCCAAAATTTAGCCCCCTTTTTTTTAAACCTATAATACTTCTTACCTCCTTTTCATTTAGGGAAGAGAAAGGGAGATTTCAGAACTACTCACATGTCTCAGCTTGTGCTTTTCTTCAGCATAGAGAGTGTCTTTCAAAGATACTTTGAATTTAAGTATGTATTTTACTGACCTTACCTAAATGAAAAATTCTGACAATTAAATTTAAAAGTCTGACATTTTTTTAGCCTTATATAAAGCTTTGTTCACAAATTACCATTTCAGTCATCTGTATTTTCTGTCTATTGGCTCAATTAATATTTTTTATGGGAGCTGGAATTAGGCAGAATAAAAAAGCAAATGACTACTATGGGTTTGGCTTGCAAGTGATAGGTATCCCAGCCATCTGTAACCATCTGTAGAGAAAATCCTCATGTATATTCCTCCAAACCCAAAACTTTAAAGTTGTAAATTGATAGGTTTTTTCCTTAAGGCTTTTCATAGTTATGAAATTAATTTTAATTCTTTGTGCCTGCATGTATGATAATCAAAACATAACCCTGCCTCCAGGGGTGCATGTATTCTGGGGGCATGTGCCTGTCATCCGTGAATAAGAATTCTCTGTTTGCACTGGCCAGGAGCAAATGTTTTACCTTCATGATAGAGCAAATGTGACGTGTTGCACTGGTATGTGTCCTCTTAACTGACTGTCAGCCTTGCGTGTGTGCCAAAATAACTACACCTTTGTGTACGTTGTTCGTAGTGTGAATATTATGTTCTTGGCTTGTCACTTAGTTGGTATTAAGTAATGTAATGCGCAAGACTTGTATAAGTTTGTGTGTGTGTACACATGCTCTTTGGATACAGCTTAAGTAATTAAACTGTATAAATGTTGATGAAAACCTTAAATCTTATTAGGGCCGAGCTCTAGTCCTGCAGCCAGTGCTGTTCAGCTTGGCCTGTTGGGGACATTGTCATTCTCCCTTCACAGCAGGAAGGTAAAGATCTAAGGAGGCTTTTGTGGTTTTACCTGTCTTCCCTGTTCTGAGAGAAATCACTCTTTGGCCATTTTAACATAGACTTAGTGTGACAAGAGGAGTTTCTCCATGGTAAGGAAGTAGGAGAGAGAGTGTTAGGGTTAAAGCAAGTGTTCTTCTGAGTGCTCTCAAGAAACCATTTAAAACTATGCTTTGCATGGGCCCTATATTTTCCTTTGCCCCAGCTTTCTGAAGCAAGTTGACACTCACTGTGAAAACGCACAGTTGTTCATCATCCGTTAGTAAATATAAAGCTGTGGTATAACGAGATGGGAACAGGAAACAGGAGTGTCTTACATTGCCTGTGGACTTAAGTCTTGCCTGAACCTTTATAAATTAAATACCAGAAGCATAATGACAGCTCTTAAACTTCTGTGAAATTATTAAAGTCTGGAGTACCTCAAATTAATACATGTGTCCCTCCTGTATTTGGAGTGTTTGCCTGTAAGATATCATTTAACATTCAGTTGCTCATTTTTTTGCAACCCCAAAGTGCCCATTTGGCTTACTTAATATAAGCTGGAAGTGATGGGCAGGGTTGTTCTTTTTAAGTCTTCAAAATCCTAGAACTACTAAGAAACCCATAGTTGCATTCATGATTGCACATTAAACTCAAAACCAATGCTTTAAATAATGTCCCAGCTAAGAATAATGCTTCTGAAGTAAGAGAATTTTGCAGATAGAACCTCCATGTCTTAATTGTCCAAGTAATTTATTCTTACAGGGAGAAATATCTTTGGTATACTTAATATATTTGGTATTTTTTCATGCTTTTCAGTATATTACCCTTGGTATATTGCTTCAAAAACCTTATGGAGAAGGTGGATTTCAAAACAAGTTTAAGATACAATTCTTGGCTTTGTGGTCAGAAAACATTTGAATTGGCTTATTTAATTCAAACTAATTGATCGTCCACTCAAAGTAGACTTTGGCAAGAGTAAGCCTGATAAATAAAAGGGGGAAAATCCAGCCTCTTTGTTGAACATCTTGACAGATGTTTGCAGTTCTGATAGTCTGAAACAATTTTTTTTAAAAAGATGTTATCTTTTGTGTTCATGCACATGCACATGCGCATGTGCATGCACACAAGGCACTGCTTGGTGGCGTGGATATACATGAGGGCAAAACTACAGAAGAGACTTTTCTCTTTAAACCTCTCATTTAGAAATTGTCATTGAAATTGCCAGCTTACTAATCTGATTTGGAAGAATGCTAAGCTATTATCATATTCCATTGCAGCTAAATAGCCAATGAATTCATTTTCAAATACAGTTATACAGCATCTCTTTTTTGTGAGTTACTGTAAAGCTTATGGCACTGTACAAAGTGAGTTTTGATGTAAACATTTGGAAAGGACTCAAAGATAATGATCATGATAATTTGCCCTTACCTCCAGTTAACTTTCTGCAAGATTCTTCTACTACTTTGCACATTTTTCAGGAAAGGTCAGAAACATAAATAAAGTTACACTCAAGTAAATTTTAAAAATGTGACCCTAAAAGAACATTCCGTTCATCCATCTTTGCATTTTGATCAGGGATTACATTATAGATAAACAACAAAATAAGAAATAAAGGTGGCAGTCTGAATTCCCACAGAGGTGAATTATTTTAAGTTCCAGTTTGCATCAGATGAGTTTCTGTATGCTTGCATTTGCTCAAATGCTATTTTTAAACAAAGAAATTAAATAATGTGAAATAATGCAGCCTGGGCTCTGTTAAATAGGGTTATATTAATGCAACTGAAATGCTGTGTATGTCTGTAATATTCAAGCTAAATATGTACTAGATCTCTACAAAGGCTTTGTGTAAAGTAGTCAGCCTACAAACTGATATCCTGTATAAAATTGTGTTGACAAACTACTTTTGTTAGCACTGTAGTCTAGGTAAAGGTAAGATCATAGGCAAAAACAAACTATAGGGTGCAAAAAAGTGTGTTTGTTTTTAATCTTTGTGCTGGGTTCAGAATATATCAGTTTTGGCAAATTGTTGCAGCAAGGAATTTTTTTTGTACAATGCTTATAATACAAAGTAATTTGTCTTTACATTCTGTAAAGCAGAGAAATGGTCAATGTTGGAAAAGTATATTGAAGTTTATTCTTAGCAAGGTGTTATGTTTCACAGATTTAAATATTAGAGGAGAAATATATATTTATACAGAAGTATAATTTTTGAATGAGATTGGTTAATGACTGAACAAAATCATTTATTTATCCACATTATGCATTATTCCTTTGCTAGATTCATGATCAGTCCATACTGTTTCAACGTCCATTTCTAATTCGATTTAGATGTTTTGATTCTTCATTTGCACAAATCAGGATGCGCATACTGTCAGGACCTGATCATAAAGGGTGGAGGCAAAACTGCTTTGTCTTTGATTACCTAGAGCACTAATTAAAATTTAATCATTAAGCAGTTGAGATATGGAGCTAGGTCTTGACATAGTCTTCCTTGGAGCACTGTACACTATGATAAAAACCTTCAGTGAAGCTTACTAGTTTTTGTTCTTACTTTCATTTGTCTTTCATCAACCAGGAAGCTGCTCTGTGCTAATAATTTTATGCAATTAAAATTATTATTTGCAATTGTTATCTGCAATATTTCTAATTGCAGGCATTACAAACATTAACATGCAGCTGTACTAGCCTACTGTGTTCACTGTGAAATTTTCAACATGGTAAAAATTTTACATGATCATTTAACCTTACAAGTTTACTTTTTCTCACTAATTTAACACTGATTCTTTTTTTCATTATTGCAAATGAACAACTTGAGCATAGCATTTCTAAATCTTACCTAGATAAACATGTCCTAAGCAAAGATTTTTAACCACTTGATGAAGGGGGCCAGGCACCATCCAGTGCAAAGCACACTGGGCAAAATCTTATCCCCACTGCAGCCAGTTACAAAATTCTAGCTGGTGTTAGCAAGAATAGAACCACCATTACCAAGGGGTTAATACTCTTAGTAACCATGACAAGAGGTTATGGGAGAGCACAACAGTGATTCTCTATTTCCATGTCTTTGTTTCTGTTAATTTAAAACTACTACTCTTCAATCTTTAAAATAAGTAAAAGAAACTTGAAGGGGGGATCATATACTACTAGTTTGTACTAGGTTTTTTCAGGAAAAGGAAACAAATTTATATATATATATATGCAATATATTTTTACACAGTTTATTAATGCTAGAAAGTATTAAATGTATCACTTTTTCTGTATGAATGTTAAAGTAATGACAATGTTATGGATGTTTTAAACCTTTTGAAGTTGTCTTGTTAAATTCTAAACCCACATTAACAATGGAAAAGCTACTTTGTCTGCAACATTATTGTTGATGTTTTAGGGGGAAAGTTCAAGTGCAGCAGTTGTTTTGATTAGCACTGAAAAGCTTGGCTTGACAAGTTATAGTGAAATCCATATTTTAAACACCATTTCTTTAAAGCATAGCTTCTCATAAAGTACATTACTGCTGTTGACTGACTGTATAAAATTGTATTTTTAGTTGGTAAAGTGATCAATAAATGTGTTACTATGTCAGTTCTGGGATTTATTGAAGTAAATAGTATTTGCTGATAAACTTTGTAAGTGACAGTTATTTTACAGTTTAGATGTTAACTGCTGATGAATTTATAAAGTACATCAAAATACTCTCTGAACATCCATCTGTCAGGTTCTGAGCTGTATTAGTATTTTGAGGATTCTAATATGATGCTTGAATAGCCATGATAATGGTGATCCACCAAATGAGGTCTGTCAGGGATTAAGCCATTTGTTCTTAACTAGCTACCATAAGATAGATTGATCCTGAGTGCAAAAGCCTGGGTTACTTATCTCTCCTTCTTTAAGTGGTGTTGAAATATTTTACTTGTAAGGAAAGAGTCATTTGCTACATAGAACATATTTTCAGTGATGTTACATCCAAAAGCAAATATGGATATTTTTTTTATAAATAACAGTATCATTCACCTTTCCAGCAGCAAAAATACCATGATTTTATTAAAGAAGCAGAAGACTGAAGTATTTAATTGAACTCACAACACTGTAATAGCATAATTAATAAAGTGACCAAAAAAAAAAGTCAGAGTGCTGCTGCCCTAGATATGTAGCAGTCAATTGACAATTTGTCAGTTGTTAATTGACAAAATGAGCAGTCAATTGCTAATCCAGTTATCAGCAACTGCAAGGAAACATTACTAAACAGCTTACAGCTACCCTGTCTCTTCTCTAGTTGTTCTCAAACTGGAAATGGTATTCCTTGTTCTCACACACTAAACAGCCTTCTTTAGAACTGCCTTTTAAGTGAAATCTAATACAGCTGTGTCCTGAGATAGGTTTTCTTTCTGCATAGAGACCATGGACTGTCCCCTCCTGTACTCCTTTTAATTCTTAGCATGTATGGTTACTGAAACTGTTAAATACATTGTGAAGCAGAACCTGTAAGAAAAATCTATATTTTTCTTTACCATTCAAAAAGCCTTTAAGATAGGGGAAGATACTCTTTTGCCCTATGGGGATATAAGACACTAAGATCTGTATTTTCAAAAGATGTAAGGAGTTTTTAGTATTTTCCTGTAGGCCCTCTAGAAATGCCCACTCACCCCTACACACCATTTACACAAATGAAAAATAATGCCCTCTGCTATGATGTCTTCTCTTTACTCCAGGAATACAAGTATTTGGGCTGGTTTTCAGTTTATGTAGCTACTCTTGCAATAAATATGCACTCCTGTTCTCGTGTCTGTATGTCACATGCAGGCTGATCTTTCCTGGTTCTTTCAGCTGCTCTACCACAGCCAGAACTGCACAGACGAAGGTGTGGAGGCAAAGGCTACCTCTGCCAAATTTGAGTCTTCATGGGACTTAACCTGGTCTTCTAGTTAACCTTTTTTTTTTTTTTTTCACTTCCTCAGCTTTCTATTTAACTTACTGCACTGATTTATTAATAATGTAAACTAACCCCAGCACACTGAAAGTTCACATACTTACTGATAAGTATTCATTAAATCCCCTCTCAGTCACCTGTTCTCCACAGCAATAGTGAATATATATGGAAGGAACCAAAGACAGGGATGTAGATGGTCTGGGGAGGAACAAGCACAGGAAAATAAGGGGCTAGTCCCTTGTCCATGCAGCTACTTGGTGATGCCCTGGACCTCCTAAGTGCCAGCTGCCCTGTCTTATTAAATTTACTTTCTAACTATTTTCTGGAGTCAGGGGATTCTCTGTGCTGTGTGCCTATGTACTTATGGAGGCCTAATTGCTATCAGCTGGAGTCATACTGTGGGTCACAGTAGCCAGTGTTACCTGTGGTGCCAGCAGCTGGAGTGAAGGCTGTGGGTGACAGGGACCTGTGTGCCTGTGGTGCCGGGAGCTTGGCCAAGTGAGAGCATTTCTATCCTCATTTGGCTGCCAGCAGATCTGAGCCAAACCTCGACAGCAAGCAGGGTCTTTAGCATCAGTTATCAAAGCATTCATAAGACTGAGCCAGATACATATATGTCTGTGAGACAGCTGGAAGCACATACCAAAGGAACCAGGCAGTCAGTGACAGCTGCTGGGGAGGCTACAAGGTCTGATGATGTGTGACTCTACACAGGAGATGATAGAATCTGTGGGGTAGTTACTCAGATGGCTGCACATCCAAGCCCAGTTACTCAAGGGATCCAGTGTGTGCTGGTCTGCATCAGGTGGGAAGGGAATGATGGCATGGGACTGTACCAGCAGATGAAGTATAGCTGTATAGACTTGCATGTCAAGATGGCAGCAGCAGGGGATCCAGGCATTGGCCGTTGGATAGGCTGTCTGGAGAAAATCACATTAAATATATGCATGTTTCCTACTAGCAGCCTGTTGCAGCCCTAGGTGTCAGGCTAGGCAGAGCCGCAACATTCCGAGAGCATCTCCACAGCCTTGGGCAGCAGGACGATGCGGGGACCACACTCTCACAGCACACTAACCAGCACACACACAGGCACGGCGGAGAAGCAATCATGCTGGCAGCAAGGAGCACAGAGAGGGCTTTGTGTAGGTTCCAGGGGTTGGGTTTATTCTGTTGCCAGGGTGGTCCAGTGACAAAGACACAAAGGGGAGCTTGGCTCTTAAGTACCAAAGGGATGGGGCTTACAACAACCAATATGGAGAGGCGTAGGGGATGCAGATGTACAGTGCAGATGGATAGGCTGGGGAACCAACAAAGGGAGGCAAGAGGAGGGGCAAGGAGAAGGGACCAATGGGGCATCGAACCGGGGAGAACATTCTGGAGAGCATACACATAAGGACAAAAGGGGCAGGAAGGCCAACGGGCCAACTGGGAGAATGGAATTAAAATAAATGTATAAAATAAATGTGTCTTGGGGAAGAACTTTGGATCACCCTGACTGTGGAGCATAACACAGCCCTGGGGGCTGTGTTACCGGTAGGCCCTTTCAGAATCCTGGTCAGCAGCCCTATTGGCCTCTCCACAGCAGCCCTTCATCAGCCATAAACAGGTTGTTGGAACTGATTTTGGTTTTGTTGGTGGTGCTGGCTTTATTTTTTTTAAGTATGAGGAGTTTCTGGCTGTGTCCATCAATACTACCATCATGAAACAATTTTGCCTTCTTTGCAATGGTACTAACATCTGTTGTTGCCCGTACCATTACAAAAACTTTGATTCGTTGTGTTTCTTAACTGATAATAGCTCCCATTAAATTGCTCAAATTGAGTCTCAACGCATGTGCATGTCTGCTAATTCTTGATAGAAATTAAAATTCTTAAAACAATTCAGGCATCAAATTTTGTTCATTCTCCCAGCTAAATCAAATTATTTTTAAATATTTCCTTTCAGTAGTATTTTGGTGGGTTTATTCTAGTTTAGTGCTACTAATTTGAACTTTTACTATAAAGCAAACTCTTCAAAGGAACACTTCTTACAGTTTCTTGGTGGAAAAAATTCTTGTAATCATTCACTGACATTTATACAGTGAGAATGGGTTTCATATCTTGACATCACTGGAACCAGATGGAGTATAAAATATGAAAAGTATAAATACTATTTTTTTTGTATAAGATTAAAATTTCTTATATCTTTATATGTAAAATGTATCAATAGATAGATATTTATATATACATATTAATATTGGAATAAAATGTTTCCCATTATTTGAAATTACATCTCTGCCACCAGCTAAAATCTGGTTTTAGCTAATTGCTATGACACCGACATTCTGAAGGATGTAATCTTCCTTTGCCTAAGTAAATCCTATCTTCCTTAAAGCAGCATCACAGCATTTTGTCCAAGGGGCAATCTTTGCTTGTTATTGCCTTCTCATTCTCATTGTCCTCATAAACAACACTTGACAATGGCTTTCATGCTGGGCTGTGTCTCATTCTGTTCTTCCCAGTTTCTTGTCTGTCTGCTCTGTGATGTCCCATTCCATAGGGAGGAAAGCACCCAAAATAGTTGAAAGGAATGGCAAAAGTCAGACGGCCCACAAAGTTTTATTAGTAAACTATGCACTTTAGTCCCTGACCTACTCTGTAAGCCAGCAGTGGGCTTTGGGTAAAGGGGCAGGGTCAGAGGGAAGAGAGAAAGGAAGAGATTAATTAAAGAGGGGAAGAGTAAGAGAGAGATCTCTATCTGGCCAGTTGGGGTGCGGGGTCCTGGGTGTGGGTACCTGGGCTTGATGGGAGTAGCTTTTAACAGATTAGCTTTGCCTGCCCTGAGGACAGGTGTCTTGCTTTCTTGCTTTCTATGCAAAGTAGGTATCATTTGCAATCTGTCCTTTAAGACCTATCTGGACATGGTTTGTCTTGGGTGGTCTCATATCCTCCTGCTGGATTGGCCATTGGTTCATGCCTATTTCTTCACTGATGCTGTCTTTTGTTTGTTGTGCCTCCAGGGATTAGAACAAGGATGTTTTTCCCTGCTCTACCTCCTCATGGTCCTCTTTTCCAGTAAAATCTTGTTCTTGAAACAAACCCCCTTGGCTGGCTCCATGGCTGTCTGCTTATTGGTGTTTGAGGCAAAAGCATTAACCCCTTCTTTTCTGGGCTTCAACATACTCCTGGGCCATAGCTTGATCTCATTTAAACATTACCTGAGATAATTTTGCACCAAGTGGTGTTTCTAATTCCTTTTAGAAGTAATATGAAATTGTCTTAAAATTTCATTTTAACCAGAATTTTTACTTCTCTACAGAAGGCAGACTATATAACAACTCGTGTTTTAATTACTGAATAAGGAGCTGTTTTCCTCAGATATTTTACACCAACCAGAGTGCCATTAATTATGGTTATTGATGCCATATGCTAAAGTAAGAACAGTTTATGATGTTGCTACATACAGCTGGATGTTGAATGGAAGATGTGAATTAAGCCTTATTTGTGTTAAGATATTTTTTCACCAAAGAAATGGGGTTCTGAGTTTTCTTTCTGGAAACAACTAAATCCTGTATTTCATGGACCTGTGAAAGGATAAATGTTTGTCAGGATATTAAAAAAATCCAGTAGGTGGTGCACAAGACATAGGAGAGACAGGCAATGCTATGGAGACCTGACTGCCATCTAGAAACTGTTTTCAAGTAAAAAAAGACGTTACCACAAAGTATCAAAAGTAACCCCAAAATCAAAGTTTAAAATCATTGATGAAAATACCTCAATGAGAAGTCCAGGCTACAAGCAAATTTAACTTTGCCAATGAAAGTCTTGTTGTGTTTCTATGCAGAAATTTCTTCCATCTGGAAGGAAACCAAATCTTATCGCTAAAAATACAAAACATTTTGTCCCGAAGCCTGTACAATATGATATTGCTAGAGTAGAGCAGGGCAAGTGTGAGCTACTAAAAAACTAATGCATGACATGGAGCTGAAACCCAAAAGTCATGTCCATTTCTCTTATCACACAGGAGGAAGGAAGACAAGGGCTTGTGGATCAGTTCCCTGTCATTTCCGCTACAGGATATGTGTCCATTATGTCCCATATTAGCTCAAGATACTCTTCTGTACAACCCCTGTGCATGTCTTCCTCCACAACACTACCTTCAGTCATTAGCCAAATTCCCTTATGTTTACCTGTGCTGCTGGAGCACTCTGCCACATACTGCCTGCTAAGCACGAGGCAATTTTTGCCTAGTGTGCACAAAACTAAGCCAGCCACTCACCACAGGAATACACAAATTACTAAAGACTGCAGCCTTTTGTTCAATAAAGATACTATCAGAAATTTCTATGATTGTTCTTGTGTTGGTTATATCCTCTGTGTTCCAACTTCCATTTTATAAAATGGAGACATTAATCATCATTTTTCTGACTTACTGTCTGTGTCATTTTTCACCACAGTTCTGCATGTAACTCTATTAATCCACATTACAACTTCAGAAAAGGATTTAAGTAAAAGAGAATTATGTATTTGAAAATTTTCCAACACCATCCTCAGAGAAGAAATAAAATTTAAAAAGCTACATTGTATGTAACTTGCTTGTATATTAATTAGAATCATAAAATAACACAGCCTATAAGGGACCTCTGCATGTCCTCAATTGTTCAACTTTTGCTGAAATGACTATTGACATTGCTCTAACTTCAATGTCAAGAAAGCTGCTGCACAGTGTTCTGTTGAGTCATATTTCAAAAGTCATCCCTAGGTGCTTGACCAGTGGAAAAAATCCTTCTTTTACATCCAGCTGGAATTGTCTTTGTTGCCATGGAAATGTGAGCTGCCTCTTGTCATTTTACTGTGTGTATTCGTGAAAATCTGGCTTCATCTTCTTCATATGCTCCCATGTGGAAGAAAGTAATTAGAATCTACTCCTGCTCCCTTTTCCCCAATTCTTCTCCAGGGTAAACAAAACCTCTCAGCCTATTCCTAGTATATGTTCTAGCCTATACCATCTTCTCTGGGCTCTTGTTTTATGACCTCTCGTTTACATGGGAAACCTCAAAGTGGAATACAATGCTGCCTTATAAGTGTTGAGTAGCAGGAAATAATTTCTGTCAATCTGCTCTTGTTAATAAAGCCCAGCTTGCACTTGTTCAGCTCATTACCCAGGAAAAGCCCAAATTTTCTGTGGAGCTGGTACAAAACTTGTCAGATCCTGCACCTACTGCAAGGGTTTATTCTACCCAAGGTACCATACTATGCCTTTGCCTTTGCTAAACTCAATTATGTCTTCTTAGTTTTGTGCCAGCTTCTCAAGCTTGGTTGAGTTCAATCCTTAACAGTAAGCCATGTCCAGTTTGTTCTTTGCTCTGTATTTGAAAACATGAAACTCCTTGTAATTTAGAAACTATCTTGTTACTTTGGGATGAGGATAGGAAAAGAAATATAAGTTTACCCAGAATATATTTATTCAGAATAACTTGCTCTATTGCCTCACCTTTTTAAAGATATCTATAGAATCACATAATCATATGAAAAAAAAACAGTTAAAACTGAAGGTGGCAGCCCTGAATATAAGTTGATGGGTCCACTTTAAACACCTAAGTCTGAGCATCCTGAGGAAGGTACGTATGTTTAGCAAACGACAGTGGTTTTTTTTTTTTGTTCCACAATTTTCTGGCTGCATGTCCAGAAAAACAAGTTCTTAAGAGGAGCAAGAATAGAGATACTAGAGTCTATGGATTCACCATGTGAGCAAGTTCTACATACAACATGTGCTGGAGAGTCATTTCAGCTGAATAGAAACTAGATAACATGACTTCTTGTTAGTGGGTTTATATTGCTTAACTTCCTGTATGCTGCCCATAGCTTTACATAAAGGAGGTTGATAAAAATACTTCAGACAGTGACAGGTCTGGTAAAAATGATGTAAAGCCTTTATTTTATTTACAAGTAAATCATTGTGAGAGCTTTTAAAATGTAAGACTAAAAGTCTGATGAGTTAATTATCTCCACAATTCAAATCAGATGACTAAAATAAGTTTACTAATTTAGACCAGTTAATAGCAGCATGGTTTGCCTGAGAACAGCTCAGAAAGCTACAGTCTGCTAGGTAAGAAGGAAACAATGGAGCACTGCTGAACTGGAACACTGAGCAAGCTAAAAATTTTATTGTGCCTGTATTAATGTGAGCATACATATTAAAAAAAAAAAGAAGATGAAGTTATTTTAAAATTTCACAGAAATACATTAAAAACAAAATACTAAAATTACTCTAATTGTAATTACTACATTCTATTACTGTATCTTGGCATAACAAAATGATAGCACCTGAAATAACATTCAAAACATAAAATAAATTTGATTTTTATTGCCGGAGGGGTACTTAAAGGCACATAAACACAAAGAACCAGGAGAATGGAAATTAAAATGCAACCGAAGAACACTCAAATCAGGTATTTCAAAACAGCAGACCCATTCTGAATACATCAGAAATCCTTTCTCTCCTATGCTAACTAGTGATACTCATTCCCAAAATGCTTGCAAACCCATTCTAGATTTCTAAACAAGCTAGCAGGAACATAGGATGCGAGTGTTGAAAATTAATGTCTTAACAAGTCCATCAATGATGTGTGAATGTCAAGAGACTAATTGGTGACATGGGATGCCAGCTGGAAAGGTGCCTCGAAAAGTGAATTAATGCACAAGAAACTGACAAGTCTTATAGTTGTCTCTGCTATATCTGTGCTGCTGAGTGTGTTGCAAGATAGCTGTTTTAAAATGAGACATGTGATGTACCAGAAACATTCCAGCCACTGAAGCATGAAGCTGTATGTAAACAGTTCACCATACTGCAAGGCTGCAGTACTATTGATGCCTTTTTCCTGGTGTTAGGGAAATGAAACTAGACACAGTTAAGAGGGTTAGTGTCTTTACCTCAGTATTTTAATCAGGATCCTGTTTGATGCATCCACTTCACCCAGGTGACATGTGGCAAAATGCACACCCACCGTCAATCACACACACCAGTTATAGACTTTACACATTAGCATATATAACAAGGGGGCCCAATAATGAGGTTGGGTTGGGCTAACCCCTAGTTTACAGAATCCTCCTGTCAGGAGACCTTGGGTTCCTGAGATAGTAGGAATGTTTGGTCTCCCTGGCTCTGCAGTTCTGGGGTGTTTAGTCTCAGGCCTGCAGAACACTTACAAAACACAAAGCACTAAACTAAGTAAACGGTTGCAAGTATGCGTACTGCTAATACTTGTGGATACAGAGAACTGTGTAAAAGGTATATAAAAGAAAAGACAAAAATCATTCCATTATCACTATATATTCCAATATTTAGGCAAAATTCAAATGGTGAGTGAAGTCTTGCAGATTTTTTAGGTGTTTCAATAGAGCTTTTTCCTGAATTCACCTAACCGTACTATTCACTTTTGAATGAAGCTCAAACTTCTGTGACAGCATTGCAATACCATTGTTTCAATTAATGCATTTATTGCTTAACTTCCTTCGATTGTTCAATTCTGTTGCTGAGGAAGATCTAATTTTAATGCATTATCTGTACTAAATTGCACCAAAGATGCATTTCACACACTTATCTCTCGCTGGACAATCACTTATAAAAGGAATTGATTAAAATGGGACTTGTACAAATGTTTAAGTCAGGAAATTTGAGCAATGCCACAAAATCTTTCAGATTTGATTGATAAACTGTCTTTAAATTCAATAACGTCATGAATCAATGCTGAGGTGGGTAATAAATGTTAATAAAAAAACTAAGTGAACTCAAGATAGCATTGTAGGACATGAAATTGATGCTGACATGGTAACTGTACACAAAACCTTGACAAATCATGTAAATCTAGCCATTTTTCAGAAGAAAGAAGATTTTAATGTTTTAATTGATATGTCAGGAAAAGCTTGCTTCATGATGGCCATTTGGAAAAAATTCATTATGTTACACAAGTTGCTGAAATCCATCTCCCATTTTACAGCACATGTTGGAGTTATAAAGGAAGCATTAGGAAGAAACTTGCTGATGTTCATGTTAATGATACTTCTAGAATATCTAGGAATATAAAGAAAGCATGGCAAATTTCGAACAGCAACATGCAGCAGCAAGGCATGTAGAAAATTTAGGTTGGTATTGAACAATAAGAATTTTTGACAGTAGGCTCTGTGGCCAAAATTGATGAGTAATGTCAGCAGCGTTGGGACTTCACTTACAACTAGGAAAGCTTCTGAATACTGTTTGAATATGATGATTGTTCTTTAACTTAGTTTTACACATGAAATTATGTTATTTCATTCATACAAAGATAAGCATGCAAACTGTCTACTTTGAAATTTGGCAACAGGGAAAATTGAACAAATAAGTTTCCTTGCAAAAAATAGTACAGAAATAACTCTACAAAAGTCACAGAAAACATAGGAAGATCTCACAGTTAGCTTCTGCTCCAAATATACCTCTTACTATATTGTGTAGTCAGTTAATAGTGTTAGTTATACTAATAACTAGTAACTAGTTAACAGAAGTAGCTGTCTTCACTGTGGCCTTTGATATCAGTGATAAAGCAATAAACTACAATATAGATGACAGATGGAAGTTTACAAAGCAATAATATGGCAATTTGTTTTGCAGCTCCAAAGACAATTAAAAACAGCACAGCTTCCCAGGGGAAAAAGAATCTAGTTTCCTTCCCTGATGCCACCGTGAGCACAAGACAACATTTCAAAGGCAAAGGAAATAAAGCCATCTTCTCAAAAACATTTGTTGTATATTGTCAATTTGTAAGTGGGATGTGCAAATACCCGCAAAATAATCAAGTCATATCCTCTTAGGACAGTAATATAAAAGCTTAATTGGAAAGTGTTTTGTAATTCCTGAATTTTATTTTGATCTCTACTTCAAAAAACTTTAGTCTGAACTCATTTTATATTTCCCAAATACAATCTAGACAGATAGAAATTTGATATTTTACAGAAGCCGGAGTAGCCCAGAACAAGAGCCTTTTAGTTTAGATGAGCAAAAAGTTAGAAGAGAAACAAGACTGAATTACAAATTTTGTTCTCCTTTGGCATTCATCAACCTGAGATTGTGACATGTCAAGATGACCTGATCTAAAAGCTCTCATACCCTGAAAGAGAGGGAGATGACAATCCTTTTTCCCCTGTTTTTTCATTCTCTTTTTCATGCTTCCAATCAGAAGCTGCCAATGCACATACTTTTTATCTTGCACAAATTCCTGTGTTCTCTGGATTCCTCTGTGAGCTCATGTCATATGTCAACTTGCAGAAAACAAGTCTATCAGGAAAAAGAAGACTCTCTTCTCTGCAAGATTAATGAACTGAACTGACTTGAAGAACTTTCTGATGAGTGCCAGAGGGAAAGCAAAGGAATGTAGAGGGCTATGTGGCCAGGAGCCGTGGATCGGGGAGTGAGGTAGAATCTTTGCCATGTCAAGGAGGATACAGGGACAAAAGTTATCCCTTGCTCCATCAGCAAGCGATTAATGTCACTCCATTTTTTAAATTAAAATATTCTCATCGTTTCAAACCTGGAAAAAATAGTGAATTTATTTTTGTATTACTATTGCAAAAAGCTATAAAAGTAGAAGCAGCAAGTTTCATTTTAATTACAAACACCCCTCCTCCCCCAAATCTTAGTGTAATGCATGACAACCAGCTTTTAAAGCAGTATGTAATCCCTGACTGCTATTTCTCCTTTGCCACTTCCAGTCACTTGTTCAAGTTCTCACACCATTTTCTACGTGATATCTTTTGAATATGTCAGGTGTTCTATCACTACAGTTAACCAAACTGGAAAGCTGATCTGGTTGAAAGACAACCATTTGGGCTATTTTTTGGTGTCCAAATATTTATTTATTTATTTATTTATTTACTCATTTACTTACTTACTTACTTATTTACTTATTTAAGCTTTCAGCCATTCAGTTGTCTTTATGCTAGGGAAGCAGAAGATACATTTGTTTTGGCAGCATTACTACTCAGCTTCAGTTCACATATTGACTTAATTGCTATCCCACCTGATTCACCAGAACTTCAAAAGAAGTAATATACTGATGTCAGTTTTTCAATAAAAAGACTTAAGTAGCTGAAATAACCCTAGGACAGAAATAACTAATCAGGATCCCCATGTGAAGCACCTGGGTTTCCCATGATGCTGCCACAGTTCTGTGATTTGCTGTGTTTGAGTTCCTGTGAAATCATGATTGCTATTAAAGAGAAGTTCCTTCAAGTGTTCTCAGTTCAACATGCAGATGCAATATGTTCTTGTGCATACTCACCCAGTGGTGCAATATAATCTTTGTGAAAGACAAGAAGTTTGAAATACTTATCCAAGCTCTAAGTCTACTTCACTCAGACTACTGCCAAAGCTTCGTTTCTTCTGGGTGCTCATTTTGAAACAGACTAAATACATGCATGCTTTCTAAATTTCCTTCTGAGTAGCTACAGGAAAATATGTTTTAGATGCTGATGATCAAGTGCAGAAGTAAAGTTACCACCTCAGCAAGAAACTTACCCACTTCTTAGGATACATGTCTAAGGAATTACCACTTTATTTACAGTGATACGTTGTAACTGGAATTAGGCACTAAAGTCCCTCATTTCAAAAATGTAACTATTGCAATGTTGCTTTGCACAGCTGACACCGTCCCAACCTTGCCTTCCATAGGCTTTCACGACTGGGTGTGTATTGGGTACATCTTTCTCAACCCTAGTTGTTACGAAAACTCCAACCAACCGACCAACCAACTAGGCTGAGAATCCCATGCCGGGATTTTTAGTAGGGGCCACTGAAGAGTGCGCCCCCACACCTCTGGCCTGGACCACGGACACACCGGTGTGTGTGGGTCAATGGCCCCTTCCCCTAGATAAATTGCGTGCTCCAGAGGCCCTTGTGGAGGAGCAGCTTTCCAAGGGATACATTGTTCCATCTGACAGCCCTTGGAACTCTCCTGTCTTTGTAATTAAAAAACCAGGACAAAGACAGGTGGAGGCTCCTCCATGACCTATGAAAAATTAATGAAGTCATCGAAGAGATGGGGCCTCTGTAGCCTGGCCTGTCTTTGCCCTCAATGCTCCACCAGGAATGGAAGCTAGCAGTCATTGACATCAAAGACTGCTTCTTCCCTATCCCACTCCACCCCCAGGACGCCCCTCAGTTTGCGTTTTCTGTTCCATCTATTAACCGTCAAGTCCCCATGAAGATATCATTGCACTATACTACCACAAGGAATGTGAAACTCCCCAGCCTCTGTCAGCGTTACATCGCCCAAATCCTGTCACCACTGAGGAAACGTTTTGAGGGCATGATCCTGTTACACTACATGGATGACCTGCTTGTGTGCTGCAAGGACTAAGATGAGCTGGACTTCACCCTGGGTGAGACCATCAAAGCCATTGAAGCTGTGGGATTTGAGATACAGCAGAACAAGATCAAACGGACATGCCCCTGGACCTACCTAGGACTCCGAATCAGCGAAAGGAGCATCATACCCCAGCAGCTCAACATCAAAGGTGACCCATGGACCCTCCGTGACCTCCATCAGCTGTATGGCTCCATCAACTGGGTTTGTCCGCTGCTGGGGATCACAACCAAGGACCTCGCGCCCCTGTTCAATCTCCTGTGAGGTAACGAAGACCTTGACTCCCCTCGCTGCTTCACACCAGAGGCCTATGGCTCCATCAGGAAGGTCCAGGAGGCCCTCTCATCCTGCCAGGTGCACCAGGTCAACCCTGACCTGGCTTTCCAGCTCATTGTCTTGGGTAAGTGCCCACACCTACATGCCTTGATTTACCAGTGGGACACTACACTCAGGGACTCTCTAATAATCATAGAGTGGGTTTTCTTACAGCACCAAATGAGCAAAACAATTACCATACCACAGAAGCTAATGGCTCAACTAATCACCAAAGCCAGGCTCCGCCTTCGCACCCTGGCAGGATGTGATTTCTCATGCATTGTTTTACCATTGACTAATGAGGTTCTGAGAATTTGCTGCAGAGTAATGAGCACCTCCAGTTTGCCCTGGATAGCTACCCAGGCCAACTTTCCATACATGCTCCAAGTCTCAAACTGATCAATTCGGTCTTCCATTTCCTCCAAAAGTCATGCAAAGTCCAAGGGCTCTCCAAGCCTTGACCGTGTTTACCTATGGCTCCGGGAAGTCCCACAAATCTGTGGTGACTTTGGAAAAACCCGAAAACTCAGAAGTGGGTATTTGAAGTCTGAGTCGTCGAGGGGTCCCCACAGGCTGCTGAACTGGCAGCTGTGGTTTGGGCTTTTGAGAAGTTCAAGCAACCAATCAATTTGGTCACCAATTCGGCTTACGTGGCTGGAGTAGCTATGAGGGCTGAGCACTCTTTGCTAAAGGAAGTGTCAAATCCAAATTTATACAAATTGCTTTCCCAGCTAGTGCACTTAGTGCCCCACCAAAAGCAACCATTCCACATAATGCATGTGAGATCACACACTGATCTTCCGGGATTCATAGCAGAGGAAAATCGCAGGACGGACGCCCTGGCCATGCCTGTGCTGACTGCTAACCTTCCTGATATCTTCAGCCAGGCAAAACTGAGCCATTCATATTTTCACCAAAACGCTCCAACGCTGAGGATGTTCGGGATATCAAAGGACCAGGCAAGAGCAGTTGTTTCCTCTTGCCCAAACTGTTGTTCATATCAACTACCATCTATGACTACTGGGGTTAATCCCCATGGCCTTCACAGCTGCCAGATTTGGCAAACGGACGTGACACATATTCCATCTTTTGGAGACTAAAATATGTGCATGTGTCAGTGGACACTTTCTTGGGAGCTACCTTTGCATCGGCTCATGCCGGGGAGGAAACAAGGGATGTCACTAAACATCTTCTTTTAGCCTTTTCCACCTTAGGCGTCCCTCAGCAAATCAAAACAGATACTGGACCAGCCTACACCTCTCACAGATTACAAGAATTCCTGAACAGTGGGGGGTCAAACATGTCACAGGTATCCCGCATTCTCCCACAGGTCAGTCAGTCATGGAACGGGCCCACAGTACCATCAAACTAGTCCTGGACCAGCAGCAGGATGGAACAGAGAGTACTCCTGTCATTGAGAGGCTCTGTAAAGCTCTTTTCAAGATCAATTTTCTAAATAATTCGCCCTCAGAGCCAAACCCCCCCCCATCATCCGGCACTTCTCCAATTCGACCCATGCAAAAATAACTCAGAAGCTGGTCAAGGACCCAGACAAATACAGGGTCCCTTCCCACTGATTACCTGGGGAAGGGGATATGCCTGTGTATCTACCTCAGCTGGTCCAAAGTGGATCCCTGGAAGGTTTGTGAGACCATATACGCCAATGCAAAGCAAATCACCGCATCAGACAAACCCCCACAAGCATGACTCTGACCAGACCACAAAACAAAACAGCTCTGCCTGGAGAAAGAGACAGCGGAAACCAGCTGCAAGGAGAACGGCTTGCCATCCTACAGCTCCTCGCCAGAAAGAAAGAAGAACTAAAAGTCTAAAAACTCTGCCTTATTTTAATTGCTCATTTTACAAGTTAACCTCCTGTGCCACATCCCCTCCCCTGCCCTTCTCCTACTTTGGGCTGCACCTCCCTCCTTCTTTTCTCTCCCTTCCCCTCCTGCCTCTCCCCAGCCCTTTTGTTTTGTTTAGGAAGAAAAGGAAGAGTGTGGGGGACAGTGGGTCTGCGGACCAAAAATAGCATAGCCGCTGAGCTGTGTTAACCTTCCAAAGTCACCACCAGTGGAGAGGAAGGGGAGTGTGGGAGTGTAGATGTTGTAAGTTGGTTTGCCTTTCTTTACAAAGATGTTTATATGGATTTACTTATTTCAGGAGGATAGTAGCTGATCCCAAGCATGTATGATGGATTCCCGCCACCTCACCAAGACCATCCTAATGATATTTCTGGCACTCCTGACAACGAAGGCATGGATCGTGCCACAGCCCCAGGAAAATGCACTTCGAGGGGCTGTGTTGTTTAAACCTGTCAGACCATCAGCAGCGATCCATGCCAGGATCCAGAAGTTGAAGGACTTGGGTCACCCAAATATGAAATGAGCTCCCTACAGATTGGTGGCAGGACCTGATGGGACACTGGGGGGTTGGGAGCTGGACTGCCTCCATACTAAGAACTCTCTTGTGGATTCTTTTTGTTATTTTCGCCATTGTCTGTGCTTTAATTTGTTTTAAAGTTTTTTGTTGAGAGCTGTCAGGAATGTCTATTTAGTTAATAGAGAAAGGGGAGACATTTAGGCTGGTAGGCCTGTGGACATTATGAAGGTCTACTAGTGACACAGCCCTAGGACTGTGTCATCCCCTGCAGCCAGGGTGACCCTAGGCTTTCCAGCCAAGACACCTCAGGGCCTGTTTTACATTAATGTTAATCTCTGTACCCCACTTGGCCCGTTGGCCTCCCCACCCCTGTTCCCTATATATAGCCCTGTTCTAGTGAGTTCCTCAGAGTTCGATGCCCTGTTGGTCCATTCCCTTTAATCCCACTTCCCGTGTTGCCCTGTTGGCTCCCTAGCCCATCCATCCCAGTTGTACAACCCCCTTGCCTTTTCCTGATTGGTTGATGTAAACCCCATCTACCCTGTATTTAAGGTTTGTTCCCCTTTTGTTCTGGGTCTTCTGTCCTCCCGACCCTCCAGGTAATAAAGCATGTCCCTGGAACCCGAACAGAAGATCCCTCCACTCCTTGCTGCTGGCTGTGTGTGCTTTCCTTATTGTGTGCATGCTCTGATTTGGTGCAACTGTGTGGTTTTACCTCTGGATATTGCTGCTGACCCATCCAGCTGGGCCTTCCACCAAAGGGTCAGTGACAATGAGGGTGATGAAACACTGGAATAGGTTGCCCAAAAAGGTGGTAGGTGTCCCATCCCTGGGAACATTCAAGGCCAGGTTGGGTAGGGCTCTGAGCAACCTGATCAAGTTGAAGATATCACTGTTCGTGGTGGGGGATCAGACTAGATTAGCTTTAAAGGTCATCTTTTAAACCATAACCATTCTGTGATACTATGATCCATAATCTACTAAAAGAGGTGAAGTGTTACCAATGTCTGCTCAGCCGAAACAAATAACAGCTGCTGCCACTACCTGCAAATAGATGAAAAGGGGATGGGAAGCAATGGAAATTCTTATGCAGGAATTCTAAGCCTTCTGACATATTTAAAAGAGAAAGATAAGGCAACCAGAGGGTTTTTTTACCCACAGCCTACAGCTGGCAACATTTGAATCCTGCTTCTCCCATATCAATCTTCCTTCCAGGTATGGTCTGCTGTTGCTTTATTCTGCATTGACTCTGGTATTAATTTAGTCAACTTTCATGGAATAATGGACAATTAAACCAGAACTATGCAAGAACTTTTTGCTGGATTAACAGATTGAATTGTTACACTGCACAAGACAATAAACACCGGAAATGGTGCAATGTAGAAAGATACAGCACTAGAAATGAGGAAAAGAGAAAGAAGAACAGAGAGGAAAGACAACGAAAACAGAACACCCCCATATATCAACTACCTATTAATTAGCCATATTAATAAATCAAATTTAAGAGGATGTTTTTCTCTTCCAACACTTTTATGTGATATAAGTACATATGGATAAGAAATTACACATTCTGATTTTATGGAGATTTGTATCCCTTGAACACACAAAACAAATTACCACCTAAAATGCAAGATGATAAGGGACTTATTGAATCAGCAAACTATAGCTATTCTGGTATATTGTGCACACGGCAGCTGAAAATTAATGTATTCTTGCGGGGTGGTATTTTTTTCCTGGTTACTCTTGACCAATAAAACAGTATCTGCATTTTCTTCTGCTTGGGAGCACGTTTTACTGGCTGCATTTGTAGACAAAACACAGAACAGTGCTTATGATTAAATATGCAGAGAGGACAGGTTACCTGTGATGCCAAAACCCCAAACCTGAGTTATATGATCTGCTGACATCAACCACTGCAGTGTTATTCTATTAATGCATGACTTGTTGGCCAGGGGAAAGCGACACCAGTGAAATTTTCCCATATTACGGTAACTGCTATCGCTCAGGTTTGCAGCGAGCGAGAGCCGAAGGAGCACTGGGGTAGCACGTACTCGTCTCCGACTCCGCCCGCTGCGAGGGGCTGCGGGCCGGGCACGCCGCATCAGCTATGGCCGTCCCTCCTTCCCTGCTTCCCCTCCCGCCCCCATCCCGGACACTCCCGGCTGGAGCCACCGCCCGGCCCTGCGCGCAT
>JAHLSL010000006.1:302314-344173 GCA_025920805.1 Petroica traversi | reverse complement strand
AGGAATGAGAGGTTTCATTGTTTTCATATTATCCAAATTTTTCCTATACTTGTGAATATTCTATTTATTAAATAAATAGTTTTTTCCACTTTTCTCTAAAGAAATTCTTCCCAGACCTATAAGGAAAAAAGTAATTTGAATCGACTCTTCCTAAAGGAGACCCCCCCAGAGGTTTCCTCCTAAAAATTTCCCCTAAACCAGGACACTGCCATTGTTTATATTAGCTGTTTAGGGCCTAATTTTGTCACCATTACAATTTATTGTCTATGCAAGCATTTTTTTTTTCAATTCTTGTTCAGTTTTTGGAAATTGAATAGTATTTGATTGGTAACAGAATATACTTATTAATCAATTAAAGCCGTTACCAGTTACTTTGAGATTAACATGTAATGTTTTATTTACATTAGGGTGCAAGACAAAAGCTGAAAGGTGAAACTTGAAAAGCTGCAGGGTCAAATAAATATAACTGCCTTTAAAATAGCTTCTAAAAGTAGAGTCAGGTTTTTTTCATGTTACCATCTTCAAAGCAACCAAATCAGACACTTTTTTGCTAGTAAATCTGGGAAGGATTTCTTCTCTTTTCTTATGGTCAAGAAAAACTTTCAGAGATAGGGTGAGTTTTAGACCACTGTCTATCCTAACTAAGCCAGGCAGGAGTCTTCTGGCATAGATCTGTCAAAGTTTTGTCCAGATTTTAGTCCAATGCTATTCTCAGTTCAAGTTCTGTAAGTATTAAAGTGGACAAAGTAGAGGGAGTGTATTTACTATGTATGCAGTTTTTGTTATATTGAGCAAAACTTTATATCAGTGTTTGGGGCATGAATTATTTCAGTCTCTGGCAACTATGTTCATTGCCCATTCACCCTAAATTTAGGTGTATTCTGTATGCTAACCATATGAATTTTGCCGAGAATGAGAAGAGAAGGTTCTATAAAGTAATGGCTCTAAGTAATTATACCAAGTAAATTGGGTATGGTAGTCTGCACCACTTTCCTCTACAGATCTCCTGATTTTCAGCAATACTTGATCTTATAATGTAGCCCATCTGGACTATTTTTCATCAGTGGAAATGCTAATCCAATATATATTTTTTTTAATGTTCAGTGTTTCCATGGTTCATCATAGTAATGGATATGAAAACTAAGAAATTTGCAGATCATTAATTTTTAAAAATTAATATTGTTTAGACATAGAGAGAACAGTGTCTTATCTCTACCATTACAGAATTTTGCAATACAAGTTTGTTAAAACAAAGCTACTCTCACAAGTTTAAAATGGTATAGTTAGTTCCCAGAGTGCCTTCAACTGGACATTAACCAGGAGAAAATGAAATGTTACCTTCCCCAAATCTTTTTGACATCCAAATCCTTGCAATCCTATTGAAAACAAACCCCAATCCATATAAAGCTGCTAAGAAGTCCCTTCAATAAAACAGTCAAAGGAGGATTTTGAGTAGCTGTTTAAAGTTGCTGATAGAAAAAATGAGATTCACAAGAAAAGAAAGTGGTTTTATGCAGAGTTCTTTTTTTTTTTTTTGATAGACTCAGAAAAATACGTCTCCTGCATTTGTGTAGAAATTGCACTCTGTTCATACACTGAAGGGTTAATGTGTTTAATCCATGTTCTGTTCAGTGGGATTTTTTTTCATTAATCATAGTTGTACAAATAATGCAGATTTTAAAAGAAATTAATGCTTGTTGTTCTGTAAAGGAAGCACAGGAGAAAGTATTTTGATGTTCTGGCAGTGTTAAAAAGTTTCTCTTTAAGTATAGTTTTAAAATTATAATGTCTGTTTATATTATCTTTAGTAGGGTTTTTCCAACAAATACATACCAGCCAAGGAGAACTCGTTATGTTAAAACAGAATTGTAATGTATTTCCGTGCATTGGGAAGATTTTTTTTTCATAGGGGTGATGTGTTTTTGCAAGCATACACAGTTCTGAACCAGGTGCTAAATCCTAGATTTTTCAAAGCAGTATAGACAGTTTTTCTCTGAAATTTTTATTGCAGTCAACATATTATCTAGTTTAATAAACTGAGGCAAAAAAAAAGAACAGATTCATTATGTTGCCAATGAAGAGACTCAAACACATTACTAGGTACCAGATGTTTCTGAATATCTCATTCTAATGTCAGTTATCTTAGCCCCAAAACAACTGGCTGTTGGTTGTGTTCATGTTCCCTCTGCTCAGGACAGCTGCTGCTCATGAAGTGCTGATTTGCCACGTGCTTAATTTTTTGTTCAGCTGTCAAGAATGATGCATAGCCATTAGAAATTCATTGTTGTCCATTATTCAAACATTCATTTGCAGCTGTCATGCAAATATATGCAAAGAAATTTCCAAAGGCACTGCTGGAAAGTGAGACCAAATATTTTTTTCTTGATCATTGATGTCTTACCTGCTGTTTTTGCCTTTGAAAAATGTGCCCCAAAAAATTTCTTCCTGCGGAAGTCCAACAGGAAAACAATTACAGAGTGGAGTCACAGTAAAGCTGGAAGATACACTGTATTCAAGATAAAAGACTAAATTTTTCTCTTAAGAGTCTAATTTAGGGGGAAATTTGAGGAGATCCTAACCCTGGATTTATTAGCCAGTTGAAAAAGAGAGAATTGGATAGGGTTAAAGAAGTCTATAAAATGTTTTTGAAAAAATCTGTGGATTGAAAATACTGGCATTAAAACAGCTACAAATTTGCTAACTCAGTTTCAAACTCATTAAAGTATTTTTGCTCAGACATTTCATGTTCCAGGAAACAATTACCAGTATGGGTTGGAAAAAGAAAGAGAAATATTGAGGACACCTAAAAATATATGACACTAAATAATCACAAAATTGTGCTATGAAGTGTAGCAACTTTGAGGATTGTGTAAGTGAATGGAATTCACTCTTTTGTCTATTTCTGAGGTTTGCCATACCAGACTAGGAGCCAGTTCTTGCTCTGTGTGAGGCTGCTTCTTGAATGTCATGGTAGGGATCTCTTGAGGCCATGTGCCAAGTCCCATTCCCCCCAATTTCAAGGCATGTTTGGCTAAAGCAAGTTCCTTACTACCTTGTCTGGTAGTTTCTGAACATCTCCAAGGATGGAAGCTCTGTGGTCTCTTTGCATAACCTGATCCAGTGTTTGGCCTCACCATAACGATAGGGGTTTTTTCTTTTGTTTAAATGATGCTTCCTGAATTTCAGTTTATGCCCATTTCCTATTGTCCATCCACTGGATACCACTGAAAAGAGTCTGGCTGCATCTTTATGTACAGTGAGATTTTCACTCACCAGGTTTGCAAGTGAATGGTGCAGTTGATGCAGGAGGGAAGGGTTGCCATCCAGAGGCACCCTGACAGGCTTGAGCAGTGGGCCTGTGTGAGCCTCGTGAAGTTCAACAAGGCCAGGTCCTACAACTTGGTGTTGGCATTCCCCAATATCAATACAGACTGGAGAATGAACAGATTGAGAGCCTGTGAAGAAGGATTTGAGGATAGGTACTGATAGATGAAAAATTGGACATGGCCCAGCAATGTGCACTTGCAGGCCAGAAAGCCAACAATATCTTTGTCTGCATTAAAAGCAGCATGGCCAGCAGGTTGAGGGGGTGATTCTGCCCCTCTGCTCTGGTCTTGTGAGACCCAGCTGAGTACTACACATGCTTCTGGAGTCCTTAATACAAGAAAGACATGGATCTGTTGGATCTGTTGGAGCAGGTCTGGAAGAGGGCATGAAAATGATCAGAGGGAGGATGGAACACCTCTCCTGTGGAAAAAAAAAAGGGCTGAAAGAAGTTGCTCTGCTTGGAGAAGAAAAAGTTCCAGGGAAACCTTCTTGTAGCCTTTCAATGTATAAAGGGGGTAATAAGAAAGACAGAGAAAGACAAGACTTTGAGAAACCAGATCTGGTAAAAGAGACCCTTCCTTTGGCAGAGTGGTGCTGGATCTCTGAAGGTTCCTTTCAACCCAAATCATTCTATGGTTCTATGATTCTGTGATTCTGTACAGGCAGCCTGTAATAGGACAAGGGACAATGGCTTTAGACTGAGAGAAAGCAGGTTCAGACTAGATGTTAGGGAGAAGTTCTTTACTCAATAGGTGGTAAAACACTAGAATATGTTGCTCACAGAAATTGTGAATGCTGGCTGCTGGAAGTGTTGGAGGCCAGATTGGGTGGGACCCTGCAAAACCTGATCTCATGGGTGGTATCCCTGCCGTGGCAGTGGGGCTGGAACCAGATGGTCTTTAAGGTCCCAGCCAACCCAAACCATTCTGTGATTCTATTAGTGTGTACACCAATCAGATACACATAAACACTTGATAAGTTCTCCCTTGAGCCTTCTCTTCTAAACTAAACCCCAGCTCTCTTGCTCTTTCCTCATTTAAGTATCAATATACTTCCCTGATTCAACTGATACAAGACTTCATTTCAATAAAA
Organism: Petroica traversi; assembly: GCA_025920805.1. Taxonomy (NCBI): domain Eukaryota; kingdom Metazoa; phylum Chordata; class Aves; order Passeriformes; family Petroicidae; genus Petroica; species Petroica traversi. The sequence continues at coordinate 339,754 of JAHLSL010000006.1, read as the reverse complement.
AGGGATGTTTTTGCAGGTCAGTAATACAGTGCCAAAAATAATTTAGAGACTTGAGAAGTCATTGCAGAATTCTAAAATCTTCTTCTAGTTGCAAAGCCAAGAGTATACCTTACTGTGTTGTATTTGGTATCTACACAGAAAATAAATCTGGAGTGTTGGGGTCTAATTTTGAATTCAGATCTTTATTCTCCAGTGTGGTGAAGAATTAGTCAAAAATCAAAGTTGAGTGGTTTTTTTCCTTTCTTTTTTCTATTTATTTTTCAATTTCTGTAAGTTTCATGTGTCTAATTCCTCTAAAAGTCTCATAAAAAATCTGAATTTCATAACTGAAATAATACAGTAAATTAGAATTCATTAGTTTCCATTAAATTCTGACTTCAGTTCTAATATGTACGTATATATTATATATATATATATATATATGTAGATGTATGTAAATCTAGATCAATAAAACTCTTATATTTTTTCATTGTTATTTTCTCTCTTGAGTTCTTTGGCCTCTCTTTGAGTTCAGTTGCCTGCCTGAAATAATACTTTACTTTAATAACCACTAATGAAATTCTATATACTTTGGTGAATATGAAGTCAGAGTTGATTAAATTACTTAAAGGACTGAATACATTTTGAAGACTAAAGTGTAAATAACCAGAAAGCAGTGGTACAGCTGTATTTTAACACATTTTTTAAAGTATTTTTACTAGATAAAATCCAAAGGAGCTGGTTATCCAAATCAGCACCATACCACAATTTTTACTTCCTTTTTAAAGTGATTTTTAAGTCAGTAGCTGTAGGTTAATTAGGCTATTTATATGAAACTAAAGCAGGTCATAAGACATTTTGTGCCATACTTCTTCAGGATAGGATGGGAAGAGAAAATATTTCTTACTGAAAATATGAAATAGGTGGTTAGAAACAGGTGTCACCCTAGAATCAATTACCATAAAAATGCTTGGATCATGAGGTCCTTGTGGCAAGGATTTTCTCATGCAAACATAGAGTCTGGACTTGATGACCACTATTCTTCTTTTGAAAAAATTATGACATTTGAAAAGTAAAGTCATATCTATTATTTTATTCTTTAAATCTCAATTATAAGGTTTTACAGGTATCCTGTGGTGTGCAACAATCAAAAAATCCAAAGTAGGTTCAAATAAGTGGTTGTCCTTTCTGCTTCTTTCTGCAAGTTTCACCATTCTACTCTGTGGAACTGCTGCACCTACCAACCAGCAAACACAGATACAGTGATTTGTGAGTAGTGACAGTCTCATCTTCCATGTGAGAGAGGTGTTTTTTGATCTCTGCTCAAGTCGTACAAACCATGTTTAGCTCAGTGTTGTCATCATTACCAGGAGTGTTAATACACTTTGCCTGTCAGCACTGCCTTAACAGCATTAAATCTGTAATCTGTGCTCTGAATGGCATGCTGAGTTCAGTGCCTTTTATTTTGCAAATGAAATCACTTCATACCACTGCATTTAACCTTATGGCATTTCTCGTGTTTATTGGGATAATGAATAAAGATCAGGCAGGATTGGACCTTTGTGAGGAAATCTCTAAATACCCTTACATGCTGTAGCAAGCAGTGGTGGTTACTCAGCAGATGCTGCTCTTTTATTACAGTTCTTGTCAGACAGTGCCATGTCAGGGCACTTGGTTGTTGTTTTTTTTTTTTCCAAAAGCAAAACCAAAGTCCTGGTTAAAAACCTGATAAGAGAATGGAAAGTGTACCTTGAAAAATATTTTTTAAAATAATTTTTAAAATCAGATCATTATGTGTAAGACTGACAACTGGAAAATTTCCACTTATAGCCAAAAAGAAACCAATTTATGACTGTCACGAAACTAGTAAATTAAGAACTTGATTTCCTTGGGAGTACTGTAACATGAGATACCGCATCATTTCAGTGTATAAATTTAGATTCTGAGTGTCACAGGTCAATGGAAACACAGGAATGACAGGCAATCGAGTGGCAGTCGTCACAGCTGTGTGGTGCAGAGTATGGGCATGAAGACTGTTACAGTCACTTGATATTTTAGAAGCAAACTTTAACAACAGTTCTGAAATGGGGCCGAGCTAAATTTCTTTTACTTATACTTTCTTACTTTTAATGTATCTGGATCTAAGCTAACAGCCCCTGGTAATATTCTTGTAGCGGTTTTTATATGTCATGATATGTGGAGAATTTATTTCCAGAAAGGCTATTGTACTCCAGATCCCTTGCTGGCAGTATAAAGTAATTTCCAGTAGATGGCAGTAGCCGCTTATTGGCTGATAAATGGACACCATCATAGCGCACTATATAAAAATATAGCAGTAAAACCCAAATATGTTCCTATGCAGGTACTTAATACACAACTGATGTGTAATTGTGTCTGTTACAAGAGTGTCACCTCTCTGCCATATCTGAGCATGAAATATTTTCTGAATATTTTCCTTTTGAATCTGTTGGTTTGCTTAGAAATATGTGATAGTATAAAACTAAGAAAGCTGTTACAGGGCTATTAAGCTTTAGGGAGCAATATATCTCAAAGCATGCTTGGTTCTGAGGTCATTGGATCTGGTCATAATTGGATTATGCCTGCAATTGAAAATTGTTGTGGGTTACTCTGAGTTGATTAATTTTACAATGTTTCATATGCAGATTAAAATGCTTTATTGTATATTATCTCACATTAAATTGTACTTTTATGATTGGAATTTTACTCAAATGATATTACAGATTTTCTTGTGCCAGAATCAGTATGGATAATTCTGCATTGTGAAATATATGATGTTACAAGACTGTTAAGACCTACCATTGTCTTTATATTTTGTTTTGCTGCTTCTAGGCTTTCTGTCTGTCCATGTTGCCTTTTCTGACCTGGAGGCATGTACAGAAATTGTCATTGTGCCATTTAAACACTGATATGAAGACTTTTATGTAGTTGTGCCTAATTCATAGAGTTCACAAACCAAAGCTCTTGGTGCTTCATCTGCCATATATGATGTTGGATGGAGCTGTATTCTGAGAAGCTTGGAGAGAAGACATTTTTTTCACCAGAATAACCTGCATTATTTTAACTGATCTGTTGTTGTATAAACAGTTACCATTATGCTGATGAAGGAATACATGGGATTAAATCTGGTTTTGCCAAAGACCTCATAAGTAGATTTTGGATAAGTATTGCAGTGATCTGGTGCTTTTACAAAAAGTTTGGTGATATCTTGGTAACTGGGCTTTGGCAGTCTCAATAACACAAACATGAGAATGTCAGACACATAGGATCTCAGAAACCCCTAAAGAGATATGGAGAGCCAGAAGACCCTGGAAAAAACCAAAGAATCGACCTGAAGCACAAACAAAAGACAAAATTAATGCATAGGGTCAAATCCAGTAAACAGAAATTGATACAGTGGTATTCAACTTCAGTGTAGGAGGTTAGGGAGGTTTAAATAACTTAATGGCATTTACACATTTTTGCAACCTTTTTTTTGTTTCATGGATTTAGTGCCTTTCCTACTGTCTCGCTGCATCCTGCCTTCTTTTCAGCTGCCCTGCACACCACCTGTTAGCACTTCACCATCTCTGTAAGTACACACAAGCAGAAACAGTGTCCCACTCTGACCCAGATCATGGTGCTTCATCTCTTCCTTTCTGCCAAGCCAACTATTCTCTGGGAAGGGTGTTATTCAGGTGACAGTTTTAAAGAGACATACAGAGAAGGGTGAATGATATCTTTGAGAGGATCAGAGAGCATACATAACTCTCAGCTTTTCACTAACGCATTGTCAATATGTTCTTTACAATATTCATAGGAAAATACAGCTTATCAGTGGTCATTCATTTATCTGGCTTGGCAAGGCTACCAGTTTTTACTGTGAAGCTTCATATCTGACCTGGGGAGTAACTATGCATGTGAGGAAAGTAATTTTTTCTCCTTTTATAGATCTAATGCCTTGAAAAAGAAAGGGTGAGGAGAGGGAAGGGGCAATGAATGATGGTGCAAAAGCCAACAGCTTCTTGACACACATACCAAAGTAGTAACCTTGAATCTACATAGTGCTATGAAAGCCTAGGACAAGATTTTTATTAGGTAAGTTAATTTTTTTGTATTGCTATCTGATGAATAAAAGACCTGACATTTTCTTCTTACAGTTTTGGAGTATTGATCCTCCTTTTATTTCATCATCCAAACATATTCAAAGACACTGAAATAGCATGGAAAAATCAACCTTGTTACAAGATCTGTATTACTAACTATGCATGAATGAGCACAAAAATAACATTAAATGTGATGACACTTAATAAATCTGATTAAACTATAATAAATAGTACACTGAGCCAAGAAGACATGTAGCATTCCTAAGACATATCTTCTATGAGAAAATGTATACTGATGAAAAGCTGAAATCTCTGAGTTCTCCTTTCTGACTTACCAGGCTTGCTTTTCTCCTACTCCCTTTGCAAGGTTCTTTCTTACTTGCTCTCCTGAGCTTCTGCAGAACACATCCAGCAGCAATCAAAAGGAAAATGGTTTTTGGGGTTTTTTTGCTTCTTGAATCCCCGTCTTTCTGTCTTGTAGGTGCAGCACTATATTATGTCTTGGTCTTTCCTGTATATCTCATTACCGAAGGTGAATTTTCCATAACAGTCCAATCACTGGCATATCACAGAGAAAGATTTTTCTCTCTTTATGTACTTTGGGGTATAGAGTAAAAAAAAAAAACCCAAACATTTTGACAATCAATAGACTTCTTTGATTTAGAGAATGCCAACTCTGTAAAATTATTTATTTTAGAAGGAGCCTGAAGCCACTTCCTTCCTTTTCATGTCAACCTGATTCACAGATTACTCTCCACTTTGTATGTATTGGCAATAACTACATGTTCATCATAATTTGCTCCTGACTGACTGACTTTGCTATGAAAAAGAAATAGGGTAATAGAACGAAGAGGGCAATAAGACCAATTGAAGAGAAACTTTGCTAATGACAGAGGAGCTTCAAGGTTGAATGAATTGGTAAAGTTGGGCAGGCCCACTGGGCAGCGGGAGTGTGCACAAAAGCTTTGTACAAACCAAGTCAGGTGGGGTTTTGTTAAACATAACAAAAAATGATAGAGTCCAGCGCAATGGTCACAAACATATCATATGGTGTCCTGCTCCATCTGCTGTGATAAGCATGACAGAGACAAGGTGGGTCACTGGTGAGAGCATCCTGTAATAGGTCATTTCTGTGTGGACGCTGCAATTGTAAAGGCAAAGTCTGGCTTTGGAACAGTTAAGATACCTTTGACTCCTGAACAGTGACCAGCTGTCCCACTCTCATAGGTATTTTCCATATCCTCAACAAATGTGGATCACTCCTACTATTTCAGGCAAAGTGCTCAAGATTTGAGAAAAATTGTGCCGGCCTTGCCTCGAACTCTCCTTGCACCTGCTCAAAACAGGCCTGTAGAAGGCAGAAGTTCTCCTAGACAAGACCTGGCAAGCTGCCCAAGATGTCAAAATGATTTGCTGTGACCCTGCTCCAAAACAACTCAGTCAGTTCTAAGTCCTGTGCAACTTGCCAGTCTGGATGAATATTGCAGTGTCAATGACATATTTCTAGTGAACACTTTATCTTTCAAGTTGCTGTTGGACTAAAAATATGACAGGTCATTGGCTTCTAAACTGGTCCTTTCATACACATTCTACACAGCTGGCTGTCTGACCTTCCTGACACTGGTAATGTCAGGCTCCTGAAACACCAAGAGAACTTAAACTTTGGCATACACGAAGTTATTCACTGCCACAACAGACTGACCTTTCCCACTCTAGGTAAGTGTTTATCTCATGTGCATATACATCTTGATTTCCTGGAAGGAATATAAATACATATACATATATATATATATAAATACATATAAACTTTGTTGGAATGCACTGCTTGTTCTGGTGATGATACATTTCTCTGGGTTTATAAATACATGCTTTATGTGTAAATCACTTAGCTGCTGAGATAAGCAAGCAGGTTACTATTCCCAAGCAGGAGTAGTTGGCTCCTAGTGGTCAGCTAGCTCCTGTTGCTATTTGCAGCCTCTAAAATCTGTTTACAGGGCTGTTTATATGAACACTCCCTATCCTTTTCATTCATACTTTTTATCCTGATCCCATCTGAGCTTGTTTTACTGTGAGCTTTACACTCAGTGTGGAGTGTGTGAAACATACTGCTCCAGGGAAGACAGAATTTCTTATTTTCCAAAGATTGGCTGTGTGATAAACTTTACTTAGTTTGAATCAGTACTAAAAATTTTGTCTTAGTGCAGGAATGGTGTAAGTGCAAAAATGCCATAAAAATGTTTCATTATATACTAATTTGAAGAATTCATTCTGGTTCTTTTTTATTGCCCAAAAAAAAATATGGCAGCTCTGAGTAGTTTTATGGTATAAAAAGATGGCTTATTCTTAAATGTCTCAAATCAAGCAAACAAGGCAGAAGGACAGTTTGGGTGAACAGGGATCTTCTCTTGGAAATGGGATGGAAAAGGAAGGTTATGTCCAGTGGAAGCAAGGTCAGGTGACCTGGGAAGAATTACAGAGATTTTACTTGCCAGTGTAGGGAGAAAATTTGTGTGGCGAAGACTCAGATAGAGATGAAGCTGGCAAGAACTGTGGAGGGGCAGTAAAATGAGGTTTTTTTCAAATATGTTAATGGCAAAAGACAATTACAGCCCACTGCTGGATGAGGAGGGTCATCTCACAAACAGGGACAGAGACAAACAGAAGTATTTAATGCATTCTTTGCCTCTGTCTTCAACATGGGCCAGGACTGGGACTCAATGATCCTGATGGTTCCCTTCCAACCCAGCATATTCTGTGATTCTAAGTTATTTCTGTCATTCTGTGTATCCACCTAGCTCCAAGTTGTGGAAACATAATGAACAGCTCTAGCAGCAAAAAACACTTTACAGTGTTTTTCAGTTTTTCTCTAATATATTTTAAGATGAGGAAAGGATGTGAACATAACGGAGTACTATGGGGCATAACTATCAAAGAGTTTTTGTGATCTGTGAGTGATTGTGAGGCAGATAAGGGTCCTGTGATGAATCTAGATTCTCAATATAGTCTGTTGCTCACTGCTATCAGCACTCAGTATTAAACAACACATATGTGATAATTGTGATATTTACGGCCACAGGTAGTTCTTTGAAAACCCATTCAGACATTGGGGCCAGCTTGAAGAGTAATTAAGGTGGTATTGTTCCTCCTTCATTGTCATGAACTCTGGAGGTGCTTGAGGTTGGGCCAGGAAACTGATAATTCCTAAGGCAGAACAGCTGTTCTGTTCCAATAGTCCTTGCAAATGGATCTGGAGGCTATCTAATCCCAGTTTTTTCTTGACCACAGAGAATTCACCTGGAGTAGCTCAGAGATCAGCATTGTCTTTCAGGACTGTGCCATTCAGTTTGAATGCAGATTCAGCAAGTACTAAACAAGTGAAAACAGCTCAGTTAACAGCAGTTGCAGACTGAATGAAATAACAGGTTGGGAAAAGGAGCATTTGCCTCAGTTAAAAACTATAGTTCATTAATCAGCTAAAACTGTGAGGGCATGGTCTTTTGTCAGCAAATAAACAAGTGAGACAAGTTTCAGGTAAATGCTGACTCCTGAAAAAATAGATTTGTCAGGTATGTAGACAAGTCACTAGCCCATATCCTTTCAGAAGTCAAGGGAAATTCCTGCTTTTGTTTTTCCACCAGTAGAGCAAAAGGTTATTTTATTTAAAAGGAAAAAAAAATATGTTGAACTAGCGTTTAAATCAACAAGTTGAGTATTTCACTTAGTTTGTGAAATCAAAAAGCACCCAAAGACTTCTGCCTGAGCAATAAATTAGGGCTTTTCTTTAATTGTAAGACTCACATTTCACAATGCTGCAACATTGATTGTAATGACATTCGAGTTTAAAAACAGTCTCTCCATCTCTATGTGGATGTGAAATGTAAGATTTTTTGTTTTGTTTAACAAAAGATCTTTGTTTAGCAAAATACTTTTTACACAAGATCAGAATTGCTGAACAAACCAGGATCAGCGTTTTTAATGAAAACTTAAGATTTTGACCTTTATTTTCCTATCCTTCAACAAGAGGCAAAGCCTTATGAACATTTCTCTGTGTCAGATGTCTGGTTTTTAATGAGAACTTCTTGATTTGGTACTCTGAGCAGAAGAGATCCAGTGGTCCAGACATCTCTCCTAGTAGAGGCTTGGGATTCTAATTGGAACATTTCACCCACAATGAGATTTGATGAATCACGGTGCTGGAAATTTGTTAGTCGTCTGTAGCAGGAAGGCATGAGATTTGGGAAAGGGGGAACTGGTAAGCCATCTTTGCTAAATAAGGTTCTACCCTACTATGCTGTTGTCTTATAAAATAATATATTTCAGGAAGTTCTCATTCCCATTTACTAAAAGGCCTCCTAAAGTATACAATTCAGTTCCTTTTAATTTGTATTTAGCTAGCTTGAAAAAATGCATTTTTAAACTTTCACATGAACTGCATTTACTCATTGCCAAGCCTGCACAGACCAGCTCCTGCTGATCTCAGGGTTTCATTGCAAGATGTACGGATTGTTACTCTCTTGAGACTACAGTGTTTGTTGATTAAAATATCAAAATGAATATGTTCTTACATTCTAGTATCAGAAAATAAATATAATTTACTGATGTCTAGTAAGACAATTGACAGCACATTCAGTGATTCAGACAGTAAAACCAAGATTGTCCCCGCTCCAGAGTTTTCTTTCAAAAAGAAAATACATAAATATTAGTAACAGGAAACTGCTGTTGTGCAAACGCTATTATAACCTCTGTAACAATTAAGAGGTAAGAAGCACTTAGGATTTTGCTCCCATGTGCACATACAGACACAGGCACATCCCCTTGTATAAGAGTCTAAACGGCAAGAATTCTTGCATTTTTGGCTCAATTTGTTTCAGATGCAAGCTTTGAATACCCCACCTAACTTGCGGGAAATCCTTTCTCTGTGTTTACAGATGGGGTTTTTTGTGTTTACATCATGTAAACTGAGAACAATGGTGGCTTTTTAAAAATTCTTTTTATCTCTTGGAATTGTTAGAGGTCCCACAGCTCTGCTGTCACTAGGTCACTTCGATAGTTTAGCCTGTTGTGTGCAGTGTGACAGACCACCTCTGCTTCTATACTTAAGGTCAGACTTCAAAGGATTCATCCAGTTCTTAAAGCTGGCTGAACCTTTGCATTTTTATAGAAAACGTAAAAAACAATTTCCTGTTCTAGACATAGTTTTTCAGTTTTTTAACTTTACCAAAATACCTTGGCTCACTTTCAAAAGGTACATAGTAATGGCAGAGGGATGCGGTTTCACTTGCCTTTGGTGACAGGGTTTCCTGTCAAGCCTGCATTAAATTAAATGACAGGGACATGTTTCTGCATTGCTTAAGACCACAAAGCCTGATTGAAGCCATCCCTCCTTAGGACCTGAAGTTTCACAAGCAATGACCAGGACATGGAGCAGGGCTGGTCTGCTCTCAGCTTAGTTTTTGAGGCAGCCAGTGAATTTAGGCAATCTTCTTTATGTCATTGTAAAATTTAGACCTCTGTCCACAGCGTATTAAAAAATTCTGTAGAAGATCTAAGTAAGAATATTGTTCAGTTTCTCTTTTTGTAAAAACCCAGGGTCTAAGTATCTTCATTATGGCAATCACAGACTTTTTTTTATCCTAGGGACTTTATGTTAAATGAAATATAGGCATAGGTAGAGACAGAAACATATCACTCAGAAAGCTACAGTCTTTATTGATCACTTTTTTAAATTTTGATTTTTAATTGGATTGTAATGTGAATTTATCTAAAAGATGATGTGATGTGTACAGATGATGAATGGGAAAATGCTTCTATTCAGAAGAGCTTGTCATTTATACGACAGCATTTACAAGCCATGGCATACATATAACCTTACAATAAATAATTTGTTCCAGTTTAAAAAATTATTTATTGCTTAAGCTTAATTTTTTTTTATTGCCTGCAATTGTATGAATAGTGCTAGAACCTAGATCATTAAATAGAACTTCAAATTCTCTTTCAGTCATGTGTTGGTGAGCAGTATTGTGCAATTCATCTAGAAAAATGGAAAGTGACCTTAAAAACTTTCTAAACTGTTAGAAACTCATGTACTTTCTAGAAACATAAAAAAAAAAGCTGTCCAGCAAATGTGTAAAGATAACCCATGTCTTTTGCTTGTACTTCAGTTTAGTTATGAGAGAAAAACACGTTTCTGAAAGATGGTATTTAAAATATATTGATCATAACATACATTATTTCTACTGCATAAAACAATAACTTAGTAAATGTTGCTACTGAGTTTTTTAACCTGATGTGCCACCTGAGTTAAGTCTCTACATGTGTGTTATGGCCCGGCAAGCATTTTTTCCTTTATCAATCAATTTCCTTTTAGAAATTATATTATGGGGGTTTGATTATGTCAACTGGGTTTGAATCTGGGCTGTTGTTTTTGACACGTTATTTTTCCTTCTGTGAAGCATCTCCTAAGTGTGCTTGATAGACCCAAAATCTGGGTCCGATGTGGTTTTCCTGGTGTTTCTGTTGTCTTTTCAATTCTTCACAAAGTTTGCAACAATGCTAAACAGTAGTGAAAAGATGTAAACCTGTATTAATGTGGCAATTTCACATGGAAATATTCTGTTATCAGGTGATTAAGACCCTACAAGTCACTTTACACGTCTGAATATGATGATATTGATGAACTGGCGTTCCATAGACCTGAAAGTCCATGCTATAGGACGTCATAGGATAATGCCTCCTGAAAAGAAACAAAGAAGGTGTTAGCTGCCTGTTCTCTGCATACATCTTGGAATGTTCTTAGTGTGAATTCTAACATACAGCACATTTAATATGCTGTAAAAGCAATAACAATATCTCTGTTTTCAACTTGTTGTGAGTTTTGTATCCCGTACATTATGCTTTTGTGCAACAGGGATTGTCAAGATATCTCTCCAGTTGGACACAGTGAAATATCCTATGCTAGATATTTTATCAAAGTTTCCAAGTTTTTTTTTTCAATGAGCAGTGGGCCCCTTTTTCAGATTTTACTCAACAGTTCTGTTAGCTTTAATGGTAGGGTAGCTGCTTTAAAATCACCTTTCTTCTTTCACTTCTCTGTTTATCAGTTTCTTGATTATAGTCTATATCTCTCATATTTCCACTGAACTGATGGTTCATTTATTTTACCAAAACCAAGTAATGTGCTGAGCTAGTGGATTATTAGAACTCCTTTGAAATGCTGTGCCCATCCACTTATCTGCTTTATCTCAATTATGAGTAAGTTAATGCTGACTGAATAATTGGTTATTACCAGTAAATACATGCAACATGACTTCTCTCACGTAGAGTCCCTGACTTTAGTACTTAAAAGAGCACTTTAAGTGCTCTTAAAGTCCCTTTTGGACTCTTTTAAGTGCTTAGGTTGTACTGCTTCAAACAGCATGCAGAGATGAACTTGCAACATGGTGCTTTCCACAGTGTGCTTAATAAATGGCTCACTACGTGAGCAATAGACTCACCCAGATAACAGTGTAGTACACTGGAACCTGCAAAGCAGACCCTTCTGTCTAAAGCCTGAAACTTGGGATATGTTTCCATCACAGAGTGCAGCCTTACAGATGAAGCTAGTTCTGAGTAAGCTGGTGTGTCTACAGAGGGCAGCTCAGTGCCATACAAAAATACAAGCCTTGACTGACATCAGCTCAAAATCCACTCTCAGTAACATACCTTGCTTCACAGTTAGAATAATTGCACAGCAACAGAGCGCTACACTGAGGTAGCCACAATGCTGACCCCTTGGCTAACTAGTTTTCAGTAGGAATAAAGTTATTGGTAAATCTGTTGCCTGAGCTGCGGAGAAGCATTCTATACTGCAGTGCTTATATATTGTATCATCTTGGTTTTTTGAGCATATATATATGGTCAAAAGGGTAAAACTTCCGTAACTAATCCAAATCTACTTGTAATTTCAGACTTCAAATATTTCCTGGAATGCATTTCTTAAGGGACATGCTTCCTTCCTCATGTCAGTGCTGGTAAATAAGTAATTATTCTTCTTCCCCAGAAACAGCATGGAGTCAGCTATCACAATCCTTGAAGGGCAGAGCCTACCTTAATTTTATTAAGGTTGCAACCTGCTATCTCCTCAGTGCTCAGTAGAGGTCTGTTCTCTGCTCTTTGCCCTGAAAATAGTATTGTAGTTGTGCTATACTCTGACATAAATAGCACTTAGAAGATATAAAGGGTTGACCTTGACCTCAAGGCCTTAGGGAGAATTGAGCTTTAACAAGTAGTCTAAGGGAAGGTAAAAGAAGAATTTTAGCCCATTATCTTATGTTTTAAAATTTTGTTATCAATATTTCAGGACACACACTTACTGAATATCTTTCTAATTGTTGCATTTTATAGGCATTTATTTAATAAGCCAGGGGAAGCAATGGGTGTTTGATGGTTTTGTGTAACTCTGCTTCTCTGTATTGAATATTTATTTTGAGAGTGTCTCCCATTAACAATAAAACCTCTTTCCCTCTGCTTTTCCCCACCTAAGATCTTTATAATCAGTGCAAATGACTGCAAGTTTTTTTTCCTATTTTTAGGAGAAAATTACCAATACAGTATTGGATTACATGAAGTGTATTACAAAATAAACTGGCAAGGATCCACTTGCATGCTGTTAGTACTTGTTGTAAAAGAAAACTAAGCAAATTCTATCCAAATATAGCCAGGGTTTTTTAATGCAAAAACTATGTAGCTGTGATGTGTGTTAGTAAAATCAACAGCAACACAGTGCTTTGCTTCAGTAATAAGTTTGCCTACAATAAGAAATTCAGTTATACTAAGTTTTCGTGAGAATGTGTGTATTTATGTGTGTGTGTAAATTGGTGTCACCTTGCAGCTGATATCTCTGTCTCTGTGCTCTCAATTGTGTAGCTGCCTCTTCCCAGCTTTTGGCACTACTTCTTTGATCACATGCTAAGATGACTCAATTCACTAACAGAGCAAAAATATGTGTGTTTAGCTTGAATAAGTTCACAATGCAAGCAGACAAATGCCAGAGTTAACAGAAAGTGAAAACCGAGTTTGATTAGACAAGGAAAAAGGAGGAAAGATGGAGTGGGATCTCTCTTTTTGAGTGCTGAAAAAATATTAATTTGGCTCCCTATAATAAAACCCCATATTTAGTGATAAAAGTAGTCTGCAAGTACAGTGATTATTCTGCAGAGACAAGAGAGAGCATGCTCTAATTCACATTTCTCATGTCTTTAACTTGTGTGCTTGAGAATTTATAAACAAATCTGCAAAATGGTGCAATCATTATTAAGAACAGGCCAGTTCAAACATAGTTCTTCTTCTGGAGGAAAGTTACACATAGCTGTGCAGTTATTATGGTTAATAATACTGTATTTTCATCTACATCTAATATATATAGCATTGCAAATATTGCACTCACCAACACCAATTGGTAATGAAAATAGGCATGAATTAAATGCCACTAGGCTGCATATTGCTATACTCTGTTTCTAAAGAGTAAATATAGTTTGCCAGAAAGAAAGAAGCATGTCTGCTGGAGTTCCATTTCTAAAAATGATCTCCAGAACTTTTGTTTTTAATTTTTTTTCACAAATCATTTTCATATCTGAAGTAGAGAAATGTGTCGACCTTTCTTTGAGTAGCCTTACCCCTGTCAGCAGAATAATGATCAGAAAATTCTGTCTAAATAGAGTGTGGCAGTTCACTCAAATCTTGCTCAAATTTTGGCTTTCACACAACTCATGCTAAGGCCATGCTAGGAGCAGTGCCATTAGCTCAAAATAAGGGCAACACATAGGCAGGGTATGATTGGGCAGAAATGGCTAAAGGTCATTGTGCAGCCGCTATCACCCACAGCTTGTGACCTCCTGCAGAATACTTGCATTAGCAGTTTTCTGGGAGTTTCCTCAGGATCCAGTAAAATGGATGGAAATAGGCCAGACTTCCAAATTAGAAGTTATAAATACCTCATCTTACCACCCAAAAATTTGAGGTGGATCCAGCAGCAACTGGACCCCCAAATTTTTCATGCCTCTTGGTAGAATATGGGGAGTGCCTACATCATGGGGAAGAAGGAAAAATGAGCATTCTCACCATCAGTTAGGTAACTGCTTTCTTCATAGGTGAATGAGTTACAAGTTACCATTTATAGAAAGTCTGAAGTAGAAATTTCATTAATTTAGTAATGAGTTAGTGAATTCCTGTGTTGGAGTGTTCTATACAAATGGGACTGAGCCCTTGTTGGTCATGTTTATTAGTTTTCTTTCATGATGAGCTTATAAGATAAGGTTTGTTTTACAGAGTATGTTTTCCCATACATGCGAGACATCCGGACAGACAGTGTCAGATGAGCTAAGAATAACTCTGGGGCATTTGGCCTTTAGAAAAATCTTAAGCAAGTGAGGAAGAGCAGGCAGATGTTACAGAGGGATGTAAATTTATATTGAAATGTGCTGGACAGATCTGTTTGAGACTGGCCCAGTCCCACTGTGTACTGGTGTGATCTTGTGCCCTGTAGGGCAGATAGCCAGGTAAGACTATATGGAACACTACTGTTTCCATCGGTGGAATTACAGGTCAAATTCCAATACTTCTAGGTAGATCCCTACAGGGACAGCATGTCTGGCAATTTGAAAATAAAAATTTAGCAAAGAATTTTTTGAAGCAATCTTATCTTTAAAACAGTAAGATGCAACTCATCCTAGTCTGATTTCACTTTCTGTGTGATCCCAGATTCTCAATATTTTAGATCAGAAAAAGATCTCTTGCCAGCAAGATTTTACTTCCTTTATCACCACTTTAATTTGCCATTCCATTGCTTCTCAAGCATAGTCCTTCATGGACATCAAACTTCCCTTCAGTGTGGCAATTGTCAGCAAGTACAGCAAGTTAATTGCTGCAGACAGCCTATATACATTTAGCATAAAATACAAACTGATATTTATAATTTTCTCCCTCTGACCAAATCTCTTCTACTCCAAGCCATTTTTCATAGTATAAGTGTGCTATAGGTGCTTCCCCAAAGCACTATACTTGGTCAATTTGGAACACTTAATGTTGAATTTATTATTATTAATAGTAGTTTTATTAGTATTATTACTTAAGCTCTTCAGGTATTTAAATTTACTGCCCCTCCCCCCCAAAAAAGTAAAGTGATTATAGCCTGGCAATATGTTTTCCCTTACACACCTCTATAAGAGAGAAGCTTTAAAGGAGAGCAATAATGGTTGGAGTTTGACATCTGCTCATCTCAAGGTGACAAATGAATAAAGAAAAATCTGATTTACTGGAATTTGAACAAGGATATGATGATTTAGTTAATGGAAAAATCTTAGTTTCCATTATAACCAGGAACCAGTCCATTGTATGCTATCAGAACAGGCAAAGTTTAATATACCACTTCTGGTCATGTACCAAGCCTGGCATGGGGAAAGAATATAGGTAATTGTAGAAAAACAAATTAATGGAAGAACATCCCACTCATCCAGCTGTACATTTGGTATCTAGATTTATACCTGGAGTGAATTAGACACCAAAATAAAGACTATTTTTTACTTTTTTCTGGTCATTGATATAAGAATTATAAAAGTAATGTTAGTGAGTCCAGAGGGCTGCGAAGATGATCAGAGGCCTGGAGCAGCTCTGCTAAAAAGCAGAGAGAGAAATGGGGCTGTTCAGCCCTGAGAAATCTCCAGAGAGAGCTTAGATCAGCCTTTCATTATATAAAGGGGGCTACAAGAAACATGGAGAGGGACTTCTTTCCCATATTGGAAAAAAATTATGTCCTGTGAGGATGGTGAGACACTGGAGTATGCTGCCCAGAGAACCTGTGGTTGCCTCATCTCTGGGAGCTTTCAAGGACAGGTTGGATGGGGCTCTGAGCAATCTGGTTTAGTGAAAGGATTCCCTGCCAATGGCAGGGGGATTGGAATGAGGTGATCTTTAAGGTCCCTTCCAGCCCAAACCATTCTATGATTCTATATGGCACATGAATTACAGTAGTAATATACTGTGTACATTTTGCTTTCAGAAAGAGGTCATATTCCCATGTTTTACTTGAGAAATTTAAAAGTTTCAGAACTGGATCAATTGAAGGTGCATTCCTTAAGAACTGTCCTACCCCAACAATGCCCAGGCCTCTAAGTTCTCCCACTTCAGCTAAGTTGGTAAGCTCTTGAAAATAAATAACAAAAGGTGTCCTTTCTTGATTGCTGTTAATAGAGATCAGAAATCTAGAGAAAAATTAAATATAAATAACAAGATTTGAAATTACCTAATTATAAGGTCTGTTCTCACCTCTTGGTTACAAATCACTTTCATAACTATTACACACATATATATATAACTTTCCATAACTTTTTCTGTGCCATAATTTACTGGTTATCCAGTTGCCATGAAGTCTGTATGACAGGTAAAACAGTAGTTCCAATCAGTCTAAAGTTTGTTCTTTATGAAGATATATATGACTAAACTAAGCCAGATTTATTCATACCAGTTAATTCTATTCCTTTTACAGATTTAGAAGGAAATTAAATTGTAATATCAGACCATATATTTTTCCATGTATTGTTACATTAAAACTTTAACACATCCTGCCATATCATATTGAGGTTTCATGCCCCTCTTCATTATTTAGCTTATCAGCTATTTTCAAGTTTCGAAGGGTAAGAACAAGAGAATGAAAAGGATCAATAGAAAGAACAAGGAAGGCCTAAGTCCTTCTGTAAAAGTGAGTGAACACAGTGCATCTTGAAGGGAGACACAGCTAGATGGGACAAGGTCAGTATTCCAAAATTGGAGGAACTACTTGGGTTTAAAAAAGAATCATAGAATAATTTGGGTTGCAAGTGACCCTGAGAATCATCTAGTTCCAAACTTCTTGCCATGAACAGGGGCACATTCTACTAAACCAAGTTGCCTTGAACATTTCTAGGGATAAGGCATTTGCAATTTATGTGGACAACATAAGGGGTGCTTAACCACCCCTTATAGCAAAGAATTCCTTCCTAATATCCAATCCAAATCTATCTTTCTTCAGTTCAAAGCCATCACTCCATGTCCTATCATTATCCCCTTGTGAAAAAGTCCCTTTCCAGATTTCTTGTAGGCCCAACTTAGGCACTAGAAACTGCCAGAATTGCTCCCTGAAGCCTCCTCTTCTACAGGCTGGACAGCTCAAATTCTCTCAGCCTTTCCTCATTGGAGAGATGTTCTGACCCTGTGATCATCTTTGTGGCCCTCTTCAGGACCCACTCCAGTATATCCATATCTTTTCTCTTCTGATGGCCCCAGAGCTGAAGGCAGTACTCCAAGTGGGCTATCACAAGAGACTAGAAGCAATTATTATTTTGAATCCTGTTGTATTTGGTCCAAATTTTGCCCAGAAACATATTCTGCAAGTCTGTAAAGGAATTGCAGTACAGGAGAATGAGAAACTCTAAAACTAGTGGCAGGTGATGAGTTCTATTGTAATAGGAACAAACCAGAGAAGCCAGTTCTTTAGCTTAGTTTGACCCTGTCAATCAGTAAAACATGAGAGAAAGGGAGTCTAATGTCAGCGTTTTCTTTAAGGAAAAGGGAAATTGATGTATATCTGTAAGATTTTTTTGCCCTAAAACTTTATTGAATAGTTTTGCTTTCCCCTCTTCAAATTAATTTTTTACCTTAAAAATGATAATGCAACTGCACAACTGCAAATAAAAATAATAATAAAAATAAATAAATAAATAAATAAATAAATAGTACCTACACTGTTTTTTTTGGTAAAACAGAAGCAAATTTATTCATGGCAGGAGAATTTTTATGGGTTGATGAATTTCAAAGTGAAACCCAAACAAGAAACCAACAAAACAAAAAGTAAGGCAAATTTCTAGATGCTAAGGTATCTGGCTAAGTTTGGAAAAAACCTTATTAAATCAATACTTTTAGGATTCCAACTATTTCATGAGTTCTAGTGGAGTATGCAACATTTTATAAGCTTTCTCTTTTATTTTTCAATAATTACTTCTTCCTAACCTATTGCAAACTGTTTTTGGACTATTTTTACATAAAATAAAGTTCAGCATATAAATTCTTTTGAGGTTATTTATATGAAACAATTAAAAACAGCACAGCAAGCATGCTTTTCTTCCCTCCAAGCCTTATTTGATCACCCTTTTCCAGGGTGTAAATACTGCCTTATATTCCTTTGCCTACAACTAGGTAAAACAAGGAATTACGAAGAAGCAGTAAATCTAAATTATATAGAAAAGATTAATAAGTACTATAAGGAAATACCAGGTCTTGTGGAGAATGTCTGTATAAATTCAGTTATAGATTCAGTTCTCTGCTGACTTATCTGGACTAGGCACTTACAAAAGTAATTGTGGAAGAAAGGCTGTCTCTTACACACTGTCCTTTCTGTGTGCAGGCAACCTTCCACGGCAACATTCACAACCTTCTCAGAGCATGGGGACAGACAGAAAACAGGGAAGAGAAGCAGTCTAAGCCTCACATCAGACATGCCACAAGATGATGGGCAATGCTACTGATTGAGTAGTAAGTTATTACTCCCTCGAAGCAATGAGGAAACAATGTATTTAAGTTTGGCCCCTGAGGAGTGGCTCTGGGGACACATTACCTCCTGTGACTCTCACTGGGAGGTTAAACACCAACCTTTGCTTAGGGCTGTGCCCAAGGCTATCTTTTGGAAGCAAAATCAGGCTTTTATTTCTGCTCTTAGCTATGTGCCATCAGCCAAGAAATGGAATGGTGACCCTGTCTTCCACTGTAAGGGAGCAAGGCAAAGCCTGACCAGTATTCAGATATTCCTGAATCAATTTTGCATCATTGTATTTGGTTGTAGGCGAAATGTTGTGGCTTCTGAAGCTCTAGTTTCATAAAGATGCAGATACATTTAGTTTCACTGGGTATTTTTTTGGCTGTTTTGGCTTTCCCAGAGGTGGGCTGAGCTTTGAATGTCAAAGATGCAGATAACAGAAGCAAAATGATGGTGGTGGCTTGGGCTGCAGAAAACCTTCCCTTTTTAAGACATATTCCCTATAGGATTGCATGTTCATTAGAGCATTCATGATTTGGGTGATGAGCTTTTGATTTTGCACTGCTTCCTGTATACATGTGATTGGGGGGGCTAAATATATTTTAGTATCTTGACTTTTTCAATATTTTATCAGATTTTAACTTGTAGTACATCTTAGTGCCACAATATAGTGCAGTTAATTAATACATCCCATATGGGGGAAATCCCTCTAGGAATTTTTGACTGACTCTTTGTGTGGCCAAATAAAGCTCAAAAATAATGTGAATGCATTCTTCACATGCTATTTGTTATTTAGAATATTCAGTAATAATTAATTTATTGCTATAATTTTCTGCAAGGTTTCTGTGGGGCATTTTTACATTATAGGAACTTTACCATGTAAAATATGTCTGCCTGAAACTAGAAAGCATGTGTAGGCTTCTGACTTGCTTCAGCACTCATTTTGTCCTGCTTATTCTGTATTTCTAAACTACTGTATGGCTTGGGGCAGGCATTAGGAAGTCCAGCATCTTAATATCTGCAGTATCACTGGCAATTTGCTGGATGTCAAGCTGATGGTCACTGAAAGCAGCGGAGTGAATACCCTGTGTTTTTTAGTTTGCATATCTCTACAGTTGTAGTTGTTAAGGTTGGGGCACACTGTAAGTATTTTTCTTGAGAAGTAGGCAGGAGAGGATTTCACATAATGTCATGCCTTCTGATACTAACAACTGAGGAACTTACGGGGTACAAATAGATATAATCAATATGAAAATTAACATCCCAGAAATTCCTGAAAGACATTATTGAGCCTCCACATGTATTACTTCAGTTAGTTTATTCAGAGAAAGATTCCCAGGTAGGAGCCAAAGGTCATAGAATGGCCCTTTGCTCTCCCTGGTTAATGATAGGCTATGACCAATAGAACTCCCTGGTTCATTGACAACATTAATATTCCAGTGACCTGAAATACAGAAGGAATGAAGTGATGAACAGCTCTGCACAGTGGTAGGTGAGAATACATAAAAAGAGGCATGTTCCTAATGGGAATATCCAGGCACTGGTCTTCTACAGCAGCTGGAGAGCAATTTCCTATTTTATCTCACTTTGATGTCAGAATAATTGTTAAACAACTAAGTAGGCCCATTTGGCAAATGGTCTTTATAGGAATTCTGCTCACAAATATAAAACGGTGAGAGTGAGTGACAAATATCTTGTACCAGTTTGTGCAGATTTGCTAAAATACCAGTAGAAGCCCTCACAAAGAAACTGTAAATTGTCTATTAACAATCCTGTCACAAGGAAGAATGTGTGTGTGTCTAAAAAATGGGAGCAGTTTTTAGAAGTGACCCACTCCACAAGATCCATCATAACAGATAAATGTGGTTTAACAATAAAGACACTATGGTTTAATGTCCTCCTTTGGTAAGTTACTGACCAGTTACTAATGGGTACTGAAAGAACACATTGCATCTGCCAATCTTTATTCAAGGGTCCGGATACTAACTTTAAGAAATGCAGTGTTGTGTTTTGTCTGGTTTATGTGTATTTCTATTCCTGTAGAAGTAATGCACTGTAGTGCTTTCCTCATGGGCACAGTATAAAGACAACTATAAATGTTCACAGGTAATTCCCACTTGTTTATTAATGAATTGTTCACAGGAGTAAAATACATGGGCACTAGAGATGAAATATAGCACAAGACCTAAATAAATAGACTCTACTTTTGCAGAGTAAATTCTGCTGTCTGCACCCAGCATTTCTGGAAGCAGATGTGCTGAGCAGCACAGTGCAGGGATGCAGGGAGAGTTCTGAACAGCATTAGCTCATCCAGTTTGTTTGCCAGAAGTCACAGCAGCAACCCTGGAGCAGTGCAAGGTAAAGGCTCACTTCGGGAGAGATGCAGAGCACTGGCAGTTGTTTTCATGTGTCACAGATTCAGAAGACACAGCCTGAAACTGTTCTTGTGTTACAGGGTGTTCTAAAGCAAGCAGCGGTGTGGCTTGTCTCTCTGACAGTAATCATTTTTTCCTTTTTCTTTTTGCTAATGTAAAAGCATTCATCAGTTCATCTGTTTTGCAGTTTGAGAAAATATTTCTCCTCAGCTCTGATTCTTCCAACACAACTACATATGTCAAGACACATTTATACATTATTTTAAAGGCTTGAGGGTACATGAATACCAACATCAATGTGCTTTAATTTGTCTGCACTTATTGGACCCAAAAGACTTGAAGTAATTCAGTCAAAATCTCAGTCCACTTACACTATTTCTATAATATCAAGCTAAAGTTGTTTAAAAAGATAGATTGTCTTAGACTGTGGTTATTTGAGCTCTTAATCTGTTAAAGCAACAGGTGGGAAACATTATGCCTGAAAAAGGTTTAAGTGAATGGTTCTTAGTGCTATTTAATTTCTCTTGTAGAAAACCATATACACACCTCTCTTTCTTCAGTGACAATAATTTATCTACTGCTATTTTTCAAAATTCTGACTTGGCTATGATGAATAGGAGGAGTCTCAGGAGCAACAACGTTTACTTCTGGAAAAGCAAAAGCATACTGCAGGCTTTGCCTAAGGAAACTGAAGCAAGTTTTAAAAAGAAAAGCCATTAGACTGAAATGGATGGGTGAAGAGTGACTAGCAAATATCTGTACTTAGTATTGTTCATGCTGTAAGACCCCTTTTTAGGTGATCAATGAGCAGTTGAAGAAAAGATAATTTAAATTTTCTAATGTTATTGTTCTCATTGTAATTTTCAGTTTTACAATTTTTAATAATAATATAAATTTCATCCTTTCATTGTCTCGATTCCTTTATAATTGATGCTGTCTGTTTTTGTTTTGTTCTTGTTTAGAAATGGTTTACTTGTGTAATTTTTTCAACCAAAAAAAAGTCTACCTGACAAGACCAGATTGTTGGATAGCTGTGATACTCAGGTGTGCAATTTGAACTATTCTGGGAGTGGCGGCTAAAAGGAGTTTGAACAACAATGCTTGCTAAAGATGAGTCCTCATGGCTATGAGTGAATCAGCTGAGAAATGCCAAATGCAAGTAAGCCATTCACACAATTCAATGAAGTGTGTGAATGGGATGGCTGAATTATCTTGCTTTCATTAATAGCTGCTCTTAATGGGCTCCTGAACTACCTTAGATATGAGCCACAGCTGTAGTAGAAACAGTCATCAAAGCGCACTTGTCTAATGCAAACAGAGCAATTCAGTTCCAAGAGGATGTTAAATAGAGAAAGACTTGATGGAAATGATATCAACTATTTCTGGTAAGAAATCAAGGACTGGAAAATGCAGTAAGAAGCCATTTTCTGGTAACAAACATGCATAACAGCATGCTGATTCATCCTCTTAAAAATACTGAAGTTAGAGTAAGCTCAAATTAATATAAAAAAGAAAGAATCAAAGATGTATATATTGTAATCTTTGAAAAAGGTTTTTCTTCCAGTAGAATATCAAAAGTAGCATAAAATTTTTCCTAACAGAAGACTAGTTTTGGATTACTGAATCCTGCCTGCACCTTTAAAAGAAAGTATGATTTATTTGGTCTGAAGAGAGTTTGCATGGATAGCATGATTCATCAAATCTGCCAAGATATTCACCTCTTTGTTTACATTCATGAGAAAGTAGAAATCAGCCA
This sequence comes from Petroica traversi, assembly GCA_025920805.1. Taxonomy (NCBI): domain Eukaryota; kingdom Metazoa; phylum Chordata; class Aves; order Passeriformes; family Petroicidae; genus Petroica; species Petroica traversi. The sequence goes on along the minus strand of JAHLSL010000006.1, from coordinate 316,999 downwards.
AAAAAAGAGATTTTTTTGTTACTTCTCTCCCTCATCGAAGTCTGATAATGCTATATGATCCTTCAGCTGCAGAACTATAATAACAGGACAACAGTATCACAAATCTTACAGTGAAAGGGAGGGAATGACAAAAAAAACATTTCTTCCTATTGTGTCTGTCTCTGTTCTCAGCTTCAGTTTCTAGCATTGTAAAATCTACCATCAATGACCTACTGAGAGGGAGGAGATCCTTTTCAGATACAAGAATCTGAAAAACTGCTTCCCAGTGAGATAAAATTTTGGACAGTCATCAAGACATGAAATGTGTGCCAGAACCATGGTCCCTATGCCACTACCCACACCTCTTCCTATTTCAGGCCATTTTCTTGCTGTCTCAAGTAAAATTTCACTGTGTTTTTCTTTTGCCCTATGTTCATCATGTCCTTGTTTTACATCCCAGGTTTTTCCAATTTTCTTCACTACTCATACTCCTTATACTGCGCCGTCCCTTAATACCTGAAAACCAGGTGTTAAAAACGAGGTCTTATTCCTGTTAAAGTTTAAAGGTTTTTAATAAAAAAAAACAACAAGAAAAGACAAAGTAAAGGAATTATAGTGTCCCGGGACGCCGGGTGTATTGGCACAGAGCCAGAGCACACCTCTCCCAGAGAGAGACTTTCCTTATATACTTTTTTTACTGTAATAGCTTGTTGTATAATTCTAATGACGTTTTTTTTAAGAATTCAGTAAATTCAGTAAATTCCTGGCAGGCAATCTTCTCTTACAAGTCTGTCCGTCCATTTGCATAATTGTTTGCCAATTCCCGGCAGAGGGGTCTCTTGTCTATGAATATCTTAATAGGAGTAAATCGCCTTGCTTAAGGGGTAGTTTGTGATTTTTTTTTTAAACATAGTAATGTTAGTTATTTCTTGACTATTGAATAAAAAGAGAATGGTTACATTTCTACACAAACACTGCTTCTACAAGGATCAATATTATACACATAGCATTCATTATTTGTGAAAAATCAACACTATAATATGCACTTATAACACAGGTTTCTGACTTTCATTAGTATTTCCTCTCATTCTTAGAAGTTTTGTAAATGAGCATCTTGTGGCTACATCTTAAGAGCAAAATCTGGGGTCATTCATGCTAAGAACTACCCCAAAAACGAGGGATGTGTCAAAGTGAGAATAATTATATTCACAGTTAGTCCCATATATTCAGGCTGACAAAACCTGAAATGCCAGCAAAGCCTTGCCAGCTCTTACTGTACCATGTAGTTATTTAATTCTTAAATACGATCATTTCTGCATCCATATCTCACAGAGATATCTCAATATTCATAGATGATGAGCTGTGGTTTTCCAGTGTGTGAGGAGATGCAGAAGAAGAATAAGCTTACACCTCAACTTTCCTTGGTAGAGATGAATATGCAGTGTTCTCTTTTCCTGGGATCCCTTGAGGAAATTTCATAGACACTTCTCACTCACTGGCAAATCCTCTTCATACCACAGTTAGTAATAAACCTTTCAGTGAAACAAAAAGTTGTCAGAAAATATTGATTTCCTGATGCAGAACATAAGTTAGCTTTTTTCTTTGTCACTGAAAGTCTCAGGAGTCTGTGCTCCTCTATACTCTGGGGATCATGAAGTGTTAGTGTAGGTTCCATGGATCTGTGGCATCTGGGCAGCCTGCAGATGGGGTCTACCCTGAGGACAGGTTTTGATGCCCACAGAGGTTACCCAGAGAAATTATTGTTCCTGTCAATTCTGATTATTAATTTGTTAGTAGAATACTGATAGCTAATGAACTTTAAATTCCTTGAGCAACTGCAAAGCACCTGGGGCACTTTCCTTGCAACTTCAGGTTCTGGGAATACAAGTACTTGAAGAGAATATCAGATCTTCTCCAGTCAAACTCTAACAAGAGTAAGCAAACTGCTTTTCAGGGAACTTGACAACTCCTTGTACCTCACACCTGCTTCAGAACAGACTGTGTTTTAGTAGACATAGTCTGGGCAGCAACACTTGGAAATTAACTCATTCTCTATCATGCTAAATCTTAGCTCACTTATTTCTTCACACAGTACTGTACAACAATAACAAGTTGTACTTAATTAGAGACCTATCATAAATTGCAAGAATTATGTGATATGTGTTGGGGGATCAACATTTGGAATTAATATAACAGAAGTTTGTTTTCAAAATATTACTGTTCCTATTGATCAATGCAATTTCATTTATTTTCCTATGTATAACAATCAGTAACAGGAAAACTTAATTTTCTACTATATCCTGCAGGATAAGACTGAAACACTTTGAATCTTAATCAATTTTAATTGCCAAAAATGAACTCAGTACAGAGCAATCAGCTTCAGACCAAGTTATCCCACAGTGTTTACAGACAGCTGGTGGAAACTGAAATGGAATCTGGGTCCTACTCAGATGTAAGTTTGTAATCAGAATCTACCTTATTAATAGACAGATATCAAAAAGCTAATAATCATGTCAGGAAAAGAATAAAAATCAATTAATCCTGTTTTCAATTTTTTTTTTTTGGCAAATCAAGAGAATGATTACTTTATATATGCTGACCATTTCCATCTGTGTTATTTATGGTTAAATATTCCATGAATTATTTTTTAAGGAGAATTCAAAAGTAACCACAAGAGAAAAGCCCTAATTTCTAGATACATTTATAATCCCAGGCAAAAGATTGCCAAACATTATAAGCAAAAACACTGCTGTCTGCCTTAAAATAGTCCCAGGTGCAGAACAGCCGTTTACTTCCCTGCCATGAACTACCAATCTGCTTTCCAATGTATTTTTTATAAAAAATATTTTAATGGTCATGATGGAACATATATGTGTGTGTGTATGTGTGTGTTTAATACAAAATTAAGTGCAATAAAGCAAGTTTCTGCTAAAACATTTCAAATATGATAGATAACAATATAGCTTCAAAAGGATGACATGTAGGAGGAAAAAGAAGTCCTACAAATAAATACAGATCTTTTTGCCTAGTGTGCATTCCCTACTCCTCTGTGATATCTTTGGTGTGGTAGTCACTGTATTCAATTTCCTAAAGCAATACAATTTACAAAGACCCCCAAGAGGGAGAAGAATGACCAAGATTATATTAGGCTTTGTGTTTGATATATGGGAAGTTACTCAAAGCTGAAAGGAAGAACAACATGTTGAAGTGGCTTTGTTGTTGTTGCATTTGTTACATTGCCAAAATTTGAGTTTACTGAGGAGTACAGTTCAGTTTGCAAACTAAAGCAATGTTTTATTTGATCTAAAATAGGATCATACTCTCATCAGTTCAAAAGAAAATACAAGACATTTTTATATAACTGAAAATGCAAAAAGATTTTAGCTTTTTAAATAGTGCTTCTGAAAACAAGTTTTCAACTGATATGGTTTTCTGTATAGCAACTGATTAGGAATTTTTGAAACAGTAGAAATCAATCACTCCTTGGTTAAAGATGCTTTAAGTTCCAATATACTTAAAGTGCAGTAGCTTCCAATTTAATATACTTTAAAATATGCAAAGAACATTATGTTACAGAAACCTGTCAGGGAAAGACATAAATGTGAGGAACCCCTCAGAAAATTCGGAAGTAAATCTTACTATCTTCTGGACAGGTGTATGTAATAATTTTCTGGCAACTCAAAAAAACCCCCCAAAAAAAACAACAGCAACAAAAAAACACCCCCAAACCAACAAATGAAACAACCCTGGTAAACATGTATCAGAAATTAGAATTTCTTATAAAAATAGGAAAAGAAAAACAGAAATTACAGTCTTATTTGGAATATTTTGTTCACTATCTTTAACTTCAGTCCACGTTCTTTTCACTTGATAAGAGGATCACTGAGATAGCTCAGTTATGAAAATAGACCACTTAACCCTATTTTTAACAATAAGAGTCATCTCCAGAAATAAGTTAATTTTTATTTTGGAATATTCTGAGTTTCCCTATAGACTGCCTGTGTCTTTCCATTGATTAGGGAATGCTGTAGTGAGTATAATCCTAACTTTAGTATGGTATATAATGTAAGGTTAAATTAAATTGTATCCAACTCCAAAATATTGAAGTAGTAATTCAGAATGAAGCCACACTGAGGAATCTGGGAAGCATTGCAAAAATACTTGCATCTAAAGAAAAGGTTCAAAGCATTATATAGTTTAAGGGAAAAGTGAGTAAGAGTGTATATGCTAAATGCACATGGTAGAATAACACAGGAAACAAGACAGTGGAAATTTTTGTTCTTCCCATCAATAACAGGAACAAGGAAATATTCTGTGAAATTGTAGGATAATAAACTCAAAACTCATGAACAGGAAAAAAGTCACTCAGTCCATAACTACAATCCTAATAATTAGAGGTAGGAGTGGCAAAGAGGTTAGTCAGTTCTTGTGGGCATGAGACATTATTTCAAGTAAATAATAAAATCACTGAATGCTCTGGTCTGTAAATATAAATCCTGTCTTTTAATTATTTTTACAATTCTCCAGGCTTTAACGTCTCCTAATTTTTTTTAAAGTTTCTCTTGCTTTTATAAAGCTTAATCATTCAAAATATTGACTAGACTCAACCCCTGCTGATGATTTTAATTTTTTTTTAAACTGTATTGCTCATACACTACTGCTTTCTGTTTCAGAAACTTTCTGACCTTTCAGAAGCCTCCCTTATAATGAGAAACTGACACTGTTTAGCTTCTTTATCATTTGTTAGATTATTTTCTAGGTCACGAAGCTTCACGTTAAGTAGTACTGATGAGCATGAGCACCACCGCTAGAGCTAAATGAGATATGAACATAAGAATATAAGAAAGGTCACCCTGATTCAAACCAGTCACCTAGTTCTCTTACAGTGGCAAGTACCTATTGCTCAGTAAGGAGTTCAAGAGCCGGATAAGTATGTCCCTGGTATTTCTTTTTGGAAGGGAACTGTGTGGTTATTCCTGGAGTTCTATTTGAATGTTGTTTTCCAAATCCTAATACAATTTTGAGCAGCCTGCAGATTTTGAAGGTGCTCTGGTAGTAGTTAACTGGGATTGACTTCCTTCTCCGTAGCTTGTAGTCTAGAGAATACTAAAGGAGTTTCAATTAGTTACTTCCCCTGAAATATGTTTAGGCCTAGTCCTCTTTCCTCTCTCCCACAGCCTACAAATTATTATAAACACAATTCCATTGACATAACTGAAAAGTAAATATGATTTTTGGAATAATCCCCCATATTAATACCATCAGCTAAATTATGATAAATTTATTTATATAAAAAGAGAGCAAAATCTAATCTACCATAATTTATTATGTGAGGGAAAGAAAATACATTTTCTCAAGAGAAAAATAAGAAATAGAGATGTTTAGTAATATTTCTTGTAGATCTACCACCACTGATAATCTAGAATGTTCAATTTTATCTAAGAAATATATATATATATATATATATATATATCAGAATAAATAAAGAGATGATATGACAAGCAATTTCATTCATCCTTAGATTTGGTGATTAGTTTATAGTAATCAAGGATGCAGTGCCCTTATGCACTATGTTTTGTAACTAATAAATAATCCAAATTAATTAAATAGCACAGATTCTTTGATGTAGAAAAGAGATACGTTTTTATCTCACACTACTTATGTTGTGATATCTGCTTTTTAATGTCACTAAGGTTGTATATAATGACTCTCCCAAAGTGACACAATATACACATTTGGACATCATAATTTCTCTTAGCAATTTGAGATGTCTCTGCATACAGAAAATCAAATAGTGTCCTTCGATTAACAAATTTGTCATCCTTGAGGTTCAAAGAGATTTAGCTGAAGAGTGAGAACTTTAATATGCAGCTGACATTCACATCTGTACAAGACAGCAGTTTTATATAGCGCATTAAAGATCCTGAGCTTGCTTACTTGATTGTTTTAGAAGGTACTTCTTTCCTCAATATGGCCGTGGTTATTTTCACTCCTGCTCTGACATGGAGGGGTGGAATAAAGATAGTTGTTGCAAGGTCACTGGCACAGAACAGGATGATGCAAGGTAATGCAAACTGATTTTTTTAGAATAAACCAAAATTTATTGCCTGACCTAATAGATGGACTGTCATAGTTGTTGTACAAGGCAATAGGGAAGTAAAAACTTGTAGCTTGTGTGGTTTCTTCAGATACAGAATACTGCACTGTTGAAGTGGCATTCTTCGTGTCTCTCTGCCTCTCTCAAACAAGTAGTTTAAAAAGAAAGTAAAACTGGACAAATAAAAATAGATTAAGGAAATTTTAGATTTGTTTAAGAGGAGAAATAAGTAAAGCACATAGAATATTGAGATCATAGTTCCAAATATTTAAAATTATTTTGCTGAATCTCAGTAAGGAACATTAGCTGTACTTCTCAGTGATTCCTCTTTTCACAGTAAAAGTTAAGTGAAATATAAATAAGCAGAAGTAACAATAAAAAGTTTAATCATACACTGTTTCCTACTCTGACTTACTGTTCTTGATATTAATATGAATATTAAGTCTATAAATTAATCTTGATCTCTAAAATAATGTTTGATGCTTGCTTTGATAAACACTTAAGAGCTGTAGGATTCAAAGAAGGAAAAATTAAAGCAAGACATTTATGAGACGGGAGGCACAGGGAAAAGTAGAATTTTGTTGATGTCCAAGTGTGATCCTGGTTTCCCACTCTTGCAGGAATATGCTTAGGACATGTGAATATTTACCTCAACTTCACGCAGGAACACCACATTCTCAGCGTTCATCTTGTCAAGCTGCTAAGCTTTTGTTTGTTTTGTTTGTAGACTGCAAGGATCTGTAGTGACAGCAAGTATTGAAAAAGCAGAGAGAGAATCCGGCTGGAAGAAGGCCAAAAGAGCCTTTGCAGTCCATCTTGTTTAATATTTTCATTAGCGCTTTTGGCATCCACAACCAATTGCTGATAACACAAAGTTTGGAGTTGGCATCCATATAGAAGAAGATTGTATTAAAAGGACACAGTGATATTGAGGACTCAGGTAGTTATAACATAAAAAGGAAAGAAAGATATACAGTAGCAATACAAGAATCATTTAGCTAGAAGTTCATTCATTGGAATCAATGGAAAAGAGTAGGATTTGGGTATATTACTGGATTTCAGGGTAAGTGTTGTGATAAGTTCTGGGATGTAGCCATTGCCAACAAACACTGTTCACTTGTGCTTCAGGCTGTATTTTTGTGATTAGGAAGCTTAGCTAAACTTCAGTTGTGTCTGTCCTGGTTGTCTTTGTTCAAGAAAGATTAATTAAAATTTCTTTTCAAGTGTATGATTTCTTTTAAAGGGTAAAAAGCAACAACAGAAGAAGAAGAAGAAGAACAAGCAGTGTTAAAAGACAATACTCACACTAGATTAAACAGGTTGTGAACTTTCAGATTAAGTTTAGGCTAGAAATTATATTAATATGCTTAACCAGTAGAAAGTATTTGAGATAACGTTTTCAAGGCAATGTGTGGCAAATGTATGCAGGAATTATGCAACGTGGTGCCTTGTAGTCCCAGGAGACTGGATGCAGTCACCAGGGCAGTCCTCATAGTCTCATCTTATTGTATCTCTTTTCAATATTACCTGCATTTCCATAATTTTTTCTTCCATTTTAAGATGAGAATACAGTCCATAAAGCTTGATGATGGCCTGAACCAAGATTGAGCTAGTGAGGGCCTTTCAAAACAAGTACCTCTGATTTTAGTGTCACCTCACTTCAGCACTGCAGTGAGAAATGGCTTATCAAAAGGTCCAGCAAGAAATAGAAGGAAAATGGTAAGAATGTGCATCAGGGGCTAAGAGATAGGATTCAATCCTCAGTCCCAAGAATAAAATGTCTAGCAGCTCCCAAAACTGGATGCATGCCTCTGTCATCATATTGAACGGAGTCCACAAGGTTGTACAACAGTTAAAATTTAGAAAGGTTTTCCAAATTATGTGTTTACTATGTGGATTCTTATTTTCATGTAGAAGATGAAATGAATACTTCCTCTATGCAACTGTTCAGCTTATTTTTCTGTATTTGCAATAGTGAGACTTTGTAGAAAACAGAAGTTTAAAATACATTTATCTGGCACAGCTTAATTTGATTTGTGCAGCTTCATGAGAGTAATATTCTCATAATTTCCGTTCTTATTTTCACTTTAAAGTTATCATGTTTTGATTCTAAATAGCATTCTTGAAAATTCATTAATAATATTTCTGATCAAGGCTTCCAGATGCCAAAAATTTGTCATAGCAGAGTGATGTAGTTAGTTATTAAACATAATAGTGTCAAATTATTTTTCCTATTTGGACAGCATCCCTCTTCCTGTTTGTTTACTTACTCATGTACTGATCTTAGTCAGTTTATGGCTGGTATTTTGGTAATGTGGAAGTGCATGCCATGTATACTCTGCACCTTGTGGCCTTTGGAACTTCAGTGAGATAAGCAGCAATCCAGTTCAGATTCCCTCAATTCAAAGTGGAGTGCCCTTCGACTTCAAAGAATCTCTGTCACTTTTTACACCAGTAGCGACAAACCTTCTCTTCCCATTCCGCTCCATGCAGTCCCATGGACTGCAAAAAAGTACAGCATTACTTTAAAATTGCCATTTGAAATAACACCTGCAAACTTTTCCAAATTGATTCTAACTTCTCGTGCAGATTTGTGTGATAATGTAAGTATTTTTAATAATCCAAACTGGATGAAAAGTAGGGATTTTTTTCCTCAAAACCTGAAGTTTCAGCAATTGCTTTTGCTTCAGTGTGGAATAAAATAAAATCAGAACCATGTTAAAATCTTCTGAGTCAGGATCAGGACATTCACCTGAAATAGATGAGTTCAAGGTTAGGTCTTTGCACTAAACTAGGCAGATTCCTGATGTTGTCAGTTCTGAAGCTTTTCCTTCCTCTGTGACTTCAGCCAGGAATACCATTCTGATTACGTGAAGACTTCTAAAGGAAAGATTCATAAAAATGTGTATGTTCAACTTAAATATTTGGATTTTAGTAAACTGCAATTAACTAACAAAAATCCCCACTACATCTAATGCATTGTTCTTAAATAGCAACAGGTTTTAAAGCACGTCAACAACAAAGTAGTATTGCCTGCCATTTATATATTTTTTTGTTGATAAAATTGCCATCATCAATACCTTAAGCCATAAATTTTGTTGGCAGTTGTTTCTTTTGGCATCATAATTAACTTAATTATTTGACTCTTTGGTTTATGTGAGTTACGTTTAAAGGAATCGCATATTATTACAAGATGATTGCTGCTCCTCAGCCAAGGTTCACTTTTTCCTTTATTACAATTTAGATAAAGAAAAAATGCATGAAATTTTGCACTCACAAAATCTCAGCTGTCTTGTAGAAATATTTCAGAGGAAAATTCCTCTGAATTTGTTTGTGTAATGACAGAGAGGAGGCTTTGTTTGGGTGTTTTGACATTGGGAAGCATCCTAAAGGTAGGAATAGCTTTAAACTGTCATCAGATCCAAGATGCTTAAGGAAGCCATGTCCACAGAGGTTACTGAGTGTCCTCAAGCCCAGGAAGATCACAGGGTCTTTCCTTCTGCTGGAATTAGTTTTGGATTGCAACAGGGAGGTAAATTTGTTCATGTGGCTGGGTTTTCACACACTGATTAAATCATCCTCATCCACCCCCATGGGCTACAATTAAAACAAGGATGAATCACTGCAGGGCATTGACTGCTGCCAGGTGAGCAGACCTCAGCACGTAATTCATGTGGAGGGCAGGGACAGCAGGACACACTTTGGGGAGGCTGGCAGGGTGTCTCCATCTGCAGGTATCACAGCTGATTTTGAACCATCAAGCTATGTGCCTGCTAAAACAGGAGCACTGGGGATGGCGTATTGAATGTGGAGAAGCTTTAGGTGAAATCAGCTGAACTTTTCCACATGAACACATTTAGCTAGGCAAGGGAGGTATGAATGATGGATTTCACAGCGACGTGGAGAATCAGGAAAAGGAAAGATCCCCTCTACGTAGGTCAGGGACCAAGAAATGTCAGAGCTGCTGACATTATACATAAGAAATAAGTGTAAAATGATCATGCTAGCAATTGAAATTATTCTAGTTAGCTGCCTTTGTTATTTAAGAGTCTTTCTGTTTTTCCTAAGAAATGAATTTGTTTTGCTTTTCCTCTCAGATTAAGCTACAGGAAGTTGAGTACCTGTACACAGAAACAACTCCAAGATGCACCTTTATTTTCCTTTTTTCCCTTTCACAGATCTCTGAAATCCATGGCTATTGTTTCTATGCCAGTCTTCCCCCAGGTTTTTAGCATAAAACAAAATGGTGATTTTAAAAGACCTGCAAATACAATCTCCATTATGACTAGAGAAAGCAGTAATCCCTTGTGTCTTGTGTCTGGTATAAACATTTGTGTGGGTCAGGCTTCAATCCTGGAAGGAGGATATGTGGTGAAAAATGACTAAACTGAAGTGGAAGTGATAGAGAGAAAATAATATATTAAGTATTGGATTGAAACATCATATACAAATTGTATTTTGAATGTTCCTTAAGTCCTACTATTAGGGATTTTTGGTGAGTACTTACAGAAGACATACATGAAAAGGAAAGACAGCAAAAACATGGAGAACAAAGAACAGAGAAATATGAATGGGATGCCAATAACATGGGAGTGAGATGGGTACAAGATGGAAAGTGTGTAAGATGCAGACTGTCACAGGTGGAAATCTGTGGTCATCTTTGACTAGCAGCAAGCCCAGAAGAGTCCTAATAAACAACAGAAGAAACTTCCTTGTAATTGGAAGCAAAAGAAAGAGTATTTTTAATACACATGTCATTTTATAAATATTAATTGTTTTTTTTCCCTGACCATAAACGATAAAAAGTATCAGGTGTCTGGTGATATGCAGAATAGCTTTTTCTGTCCCATTCCCCTTTCACTGTTCATGGGACTGAGAGCTCACACAGACATAATCCCTTATGGGGAGGACTCTCCTTAATGAAGGTCCTAGGCCGTGTCGTGTCAATGTTTGTCATTTGTACTGTCCCACTCCTACGCTTCTAATCTAATTAAAATGTGGAGGTTCATTAAAAGCAATAATAGCAACAACAACACGCCAGGAAAATCTCACAGTCTGCCTGAAATATCTGCCAGGGTAAAAATGAGGCTAAAAATGAAGGTTCTGGTAAGAATCCCCTTCACTTAGTATCCTTAAAGTGAGTCTTGCTTTAAATGAGTCATGAAGAATTCAGCTAATTTCCTCTTCCACCCTACTTACCAGCCAAATTTATTTCCAACTACTTCTCTGATTAATTCATCCTCACCCTAATCTTCATCTTAGTCACTTTAACTGGTAGTAATATGTGTGGGCTGAATTAATACACTTTCTAATGTAATTTCAGAGGTTCATATTTATAATATTGTAACACAGTGCTTTGCAACATCGCTTAGTCCAGCAATATTTGTCCAACCCCTTGCAGCATAAATTTGCACAGCAGCACTCATTTCACTTGGAAGGAGGTTGGCAAAATGTCAGCTGTTGAATCAAGTAAATTCATTATAAGTTCCTGTGGTTCTGCATTCATCTGCATATAAATCACATTATTTTTTACCAAATTGTGCAGTTATATTGGTACAATGCCATTCACAATAACTACTGTTCTATTTAACTATGTATACAGTTGGTGTTATGGCATAAAAATATATACTGGAACTATATTCTATTAAGACCTTAACCTTATGCATTTAATAGACATAAATATAAAAAGAGCACATTTTCTTGAGGAAAGACAGGAGTGAAAACAAGTGATTTATGATGGCTCTGCATCAGGAGATTTTTCAGGCTTCACTTGCCAAATCTTTGCTATTTAATTTATTTTGCCTTTCAACAGAGTTCTCAATTTGACAGGGATGTGTTTCGTAATTTCACTTTAAACAGATTTGTGGCAAATGCTAATATTAAAAGTTAATACAAACCAATACAAGCGTCTACATCTAAATTAGCATAACTGAAATACTGTGTGTGCTTTCTGGAGAAACCTGATAAGATTTTAAGTATTTCTTTAACTGAAATTTTCTTTTACCTCAGCTTTGAAAAAATTGTCAAGAAGTAATCTTTACAGACAGAGATCATGTGAAGAGTGTATAAGACTTATACTAAGATACTCATAATTCTTTTCTTTAAGGCATTATGTGCACAATATTTCCAGAAATGACAATGCTGGAGATCAGTCACTTGCAAAAAAAAAAAAAAAAGAAAACTACTCAGGAGACAAGACCATTATTTTTACAGTAAATAGAAATTTTCCTTGTGCAATCTTTCTGGAAGTCAGGAAATATCAGCTATTGTGTAATATGATATCTTTATTGCAAGCATAATACTCAACCAATGTTTTTAGTTACTGATACAGAGTCAGGTTATAGGAAACTATGTAAGGGCTTTCATAACAAATAGAAAATGGACTCTGATAATGAGTACATATATGCAAATGTATTCTTCTACAAGTACATCTTTTGTACATGAGCTCATATATACTCAGTGGACTCTTGGTTTAATATGTATTGATGTACCTATAGGAGATTCACAATTGCCAGTCCCTTCCTATGTCCTCTCTGTGTCCTATTGAAATATTATTGAATTACACAACAATTTCCTGATATCTACAGTTATTTGATACCCTGCCAACTTAAAAGATTTCATAAGCAGTAACAAATATACTTTGAACTATTAACTTGTTATTGTTAAAAGAAATACAGTGTTGGCATTTTAACAGTGTTTTTAGAAGATGGTACTGACAACTTTTTTCCCCAATACTGGTTTCCTTCACCAGCAAACTCAGAATTGGTGTGTAACCTTGGTTACTGTTGCCATGGGTAGAATATTGCCTATGGGCAATCAGAGGCATGATCTCAACTACTGCTCCTCCAAGCCTTTCCTTATCTCTAGAAAAGATCAACTGGAGAAGGCTTTCTCATTTTTCTAGTTCTGCTGCAGGTATTCTTGATCTATGACACATTTAATAGTAACCATCTGGACAACATGGCTAGCTTCAGCACTTTCAATAGAAAGATTTTTTCTAACGCAATTAGCATTGTGTGGAACAAGATTTGGGAAGAATCATGAATAAAAGAAGCTACACTGGCAGTTGTCATGCCCTTTTATTAGCTGCAGCTGAAATGTTTATTTGTGATATGAGGATTCTTGGAATAAGTTGTGACAGTAAAAACAGTGCTGACAACTTGTCTCTACAGAAGTTCATGGTTCTCTAATAGAAGCAAACAGAATTCATGTTAATGACTAGTAACTACTACTCTCCACAGGATTTAGCAACAGGTTACACAGATGAGCAGCAGCTACCTACTTCCAGCTGCAGTTTTCTCTCTCATCTGGCAATGCACAAAAATGTTACTCAGGCACTGGCTACAGCCATTTCTAGAACAGTTACAGAAGTTAGGAGCAAATTCTAAGTAACATCTGGGTGCTGAAGCCATGCTTTGAAAAAGACAAAAATAATGTAGATAGAATATGTTGTTGACACTGAAAAAATTCTTCAGGTCTTTGTCTGCAACGTTTACCGAATGTGAAGGAGACATTTTGCTGTCTGTCATGCTTCTTAAAAAGAGTTGCCAAAAGCCTCTTCAGATTCGCCCCTACTTAAAAAATTCCCACATATTTTCCTCTCCCTTAAATAATGAAGAAGGAAATAAAGCCCCCAAGATGTACCATTGTTTGAAGACAATTGGTCTAATTTGAGGCCTGCACTTGCTTTGAGGTAATAATGAAAATAATACTTCATGGAAATTTATAGATTTAATTAACTAGCTAATTGATTTAAATTGTCTATGCAGGACAGATGGTTATGAAAAAATATGTAGCTTTTCTCCTTAGTGATTGAAATAATCAAAATAATTTCTCTGTCTTCCAATAATTTTAAAGGAGAGCTTTATTCTGTTCAATTTTTACCTCCTGGTAAAAACAGCTATCCTGTTAGGAAAACAAAAACATAATGTTTTTCCAGAGAAAGTTACAGTAAGAGTGGACTGCACAGAGATTGTTTTGGAGTACACAAGAGTGGAAAGGAGATGCTGCTGAGGTGTGTGGAACGGTGTCCTCAGCTCTGCCCGTCGGGAGCAGGATGCTTTGCTGTCCTTTTACTGCAGTGTGATGAATATAATGGGTCCACCTGCCTGCAGCACATAACATGGACCATCCATGAGAGCAGGCAAATCTTATCAGCAATAAAATAGGCTTAGGGGGAGAGGAGAACATCCTAAAAGGTCTCACGGTGTAAGCATTAAAAAAAAAAAAAAGGCAGATAGCGTTTTTAATATAGCACATCTCAACAGTAGCTTAAAGCAGACGTAAGTGGAAAGCCGAATGTTGCCTGCGGTGTCCTTTCCCAGAGCACCGTGGGAAAAGGTGCTCTCTGGTGGACAGAATTAAAAAACTGGTCTGAGAAACATGCTCCTGTACCCTCGTTGAGCTAGATCGAGCTCAGAAGGGGACTCGGGGCTGAGAAGTGGAAAAAGAGCGCGTGTCCTCTGTGACAGCTTGCCGGGAGAGTGGGGCTGAGGGAGGGAGCCTGTCCAAAGCGCCTGAACAGAGGAGACCTGTGGGTGTGCCGCGCCCCCGGCTCCGGTGCTGGCGCCGACCGCAGGCTCCCCAGGACATGCCCGCGGGAGCGCCCC
>JAHLSL010000006.1:241831-301914 GCA_025920805.1 Petroica traversi | reverse complement strand
GCCGCTGTCCCGCCGTCCTCAGCCGTCGGGCGCGTCTCTGCCGAGGGACAAGGACCTCGCCCCCAAGGACCTCCGAAGAGGCGGGATCTCTCCGGGAAGGGGAAGCAGGATTTTGTTGTGTGGCTAGAAGATGAGGCAGGTATCTGGAGTGGCGCTCCTCCTGGGGCTGATGGCTCTCCCAGCGGCGCTGGGACAGAGAAGTTCGGAAAGCCCTAAAAATAGCAACGAAAGCTTTGCCATCGTCTCGTTCAAATGGGATCACGTCAAGGAGCCGTATATCATTGCACTCTGGATACTTGTGGCCAGCTTGGCCAAAATCGGTGAGTCTGGAGTTACATATTAATACATGTCCTCTCCTTTTCCCTTGCCCTTCTCCCGCTCAGCGTAAATGAAGAAAGCTTATCATAGGTCTGCTGACCTGTTTTCAGGGGGTTTACTGTACTCTGTCCTGATTTCATAATACTGCCCTACACGGTGCTTAGCAGTGTGATTTTCACCAGCCTCGAGGGGTTACCTAGTTCATTTTCACCGCCCACGACTGTGGCTTCTGCATCTGACTCCTTGTAAACCCTTGCAATTCCTTGAGACCTTGCAATCCTGTTGCTCCCAGGAAAAACCTTTTTCCAAAAGTGAAACAGAAGTCGGGCCTTATTTCTTACACAGTACCTATTGCACTTTATGATATGTTTTTCTCCTGATTATGATTGTTAGCTATATCAGCTGGTAACATCAAAAATAAACACTGCAAACTACACATACGAACTTAGCGTTCTCTGCTTTCAAGTGCATTGCTGAATTAGTGAAAGAGCATAGTTTATAGAGAAAGGTAGCATGTATTATCAGACCATCTGATGTAGCCAAGAAAGTCACAAGCTTTTGAGCACTCAGAATTTTCTTCAAGAAACTGGAATAAGTGAAAAGCCAGGACTTATTCCAACTTATAGCCTAACTTCAGTGTTGTTTAAATTAATTTATTTGAGTGCTCCAACTCTTGTGTTCTGAACTTTGTGACTTTTCCAAAAACAATCTTGTGTTAATAATGCAGTTTGCTGAACTAGAAAAGTCACTGTTTAATTGGAATGTATTTTACTTGATTGATGCTATTACTTTCAGAACTTTTGCCTTTGGATGTAAAAACGGATCTCTGGTTTGTCTGACACTGTAAATGCCATTTTCATTTAAAACAAATCTTTTCTATAATCAATCGCATCTCGGAAGGTCAGCTGAAAGTCCTAATAAAGACTTTCCTGAACTTGTACTGTTAATACTAATTCGGTATACTGGAATCACATTCCATGGATTTTTCATGCCATAGAGAACAAAAGATGTAAAAAGGTATATTCTTAGGTATATTCTGTCTAGAACATAAGATAAGCATAGTAAGACTTGGATGGAAAATGCTGTCTCCAAGCCCAAATAAAGCATTTTAAAAATGAGTAGCATGTTTTAAGTAGGGGTGATAATGTACATAATTTTCTAGGAATATTTCCATCTTGGTTTTTACTTGGTTAACCGTATATATATATAATTTAATACCTTTATCTGTTTGACTACACTATGCAAATAGTTTGTCTTCAGACAGTTGCTGCATCACTTACATAAGAGACAATTATGTTTTAATTTACTTTTATTGATGAGTTATAGCTGTTAGAAAGCTGGGAAAACCATATATACAGGAAACAACTGACAACCCTGAGTACCTATAAAATTGTGCTGAATAAAGTAATAAACAGGCTGCTTGTTTGAACCTTCTTTTTCAGATATTCTTCTAAATAAGTGTAATTCTAAAGGCCTTTTGCTATTTAGGCTTAGATGTTCTGTAGATGTGGCACAGTTGTACAGTGTAATATTAGTGGTGGACAAGTTTGTGTCCAAAACCCAGTGAACCCAAGAACAGGACAGCTAGATTGTACCATATTTAATTGCAATGACCTGGATTGAGATTAGTTGAGATTAAGATGAACCATTTTACCATGAAGTCCTTGATATAAACTCTTGATAAAGCACTTATTGTCAGGAGCTGAGTGGTGCTGATTTCTGTTTTTAAATTCTTTGTACTTCTTTCACAGCTGCACAGAGCATGTCGCTTACCTGATTGTACCTGTCATCAGCTCCATCACTTTTCTTCCCCAAAGCTCTCAAGCTTTGTTCTTTTCTCTCTTCACACTTGCATTTTTGATCCTATACTACTCTGGACGTGGTTTCTTAGAAGCAATGGATAACTGCTGTATTCCCCTGAAAGCCTAGGAATGTCTCTGCTTTCCCCACCAAGTCACAAATAACACAGAAAAGCAAGAATATACACTCACTATTCAACAGCTTCTTAATGAAGAAATCATGAAGGTATTCATGTAAGTGTGAGAAAGGGAATTGAAAAAAACAGCTTTTTGGCCTTCTGTCTGCCTTGGTGTGTCAAGGGTTCTGGAAAATAGGTCAGAAATCTGTGATAAGATTTTGAATTGCAAAGGTCCTATGCTGAGAGAAGGTTTACATATTCAGAAAGCAGACAGAAAAGAACCAGGAAAGAAAATATGGAACTTTTGTCCTTGGGTTTCTTTACTACCTGAAGCAGATCAGCTGTAGTGGAGTCAAAGTGCTGGTTTTGCTATGGATTTTTCAGCAGGGGAGGAGCTGTTCACTTCTCCATGGCTACAGGGATTGGGAGAGTTATTTTACTGATGGATGATAGACAACTGGGTCAGCAGAAAGTGTTCTAGGAATTGGAGTTGGTATCTGGGGATAAAGGTGTATGAGAATACTTTCTCATTACTGGGGGAAGCATTTTTGTATTAGGAGATTTTTGCAGATTTTCTGGGGCTTGATGTTCATGTTGTGTACAAGGTATTCTGCAACATAAGCTATTGTATGTTAAATCTCATAAGTATCCCAAATACATGAAAAAGTGCTTAGTGTTTTGGGCTTTTGGAGAAGGAAACTGCTCTTTTAGTTTTAGTTTAATCTAGTTTTTGATTAATTGTAAATATTGCTACAAATGAAACTGTGGAAGAAGAGTCTTCATACAGTTGGCTTTCACGCATTATAGAAAATAAAACATTTGTGCCTTCCATGAAACTTTTGATGCATCTTGGTCTACTGTTTTACATATTCATTTGATTTGACCCTCTTCATTTGAAATATTCCAACTCTTCATTCTTCCACTTCAAGTGGAACATTCTTAAGGTTCACAATGTTCCACTTTGGCTAATGATCTTTATTTCCTCTTTTTATCACTACAGAGGAGTATCCTTGTGGGATAGGGCCAATAAACTACTTACAAGTGTTAATCTAAGCCAGAAAAGAATCTTATCTACTTGAAGAAGGTACATGAGGTACAGCTGAGAACCCTCCTAGTGGACTTCAGGTGTCTGCTTCCTGGTATCTCAGTGCTCTAGATGAAATAAGCAATACTACTGAAAAAGAATAACCTCCAAAAGCATACATGTGTGCATTTGTAGCTAAAGACAGTACAGACATTTCCTGCTGTAGCCCTGCATGTAAAGGATGTGCCATTTTTAAACAACATGCTTATACAATGTAGTTCTGGTTTAAGATGAAAGACACTTATATACTGTCCTGACTCTCACGTGCTTTCTAAGTTCACTTGGCCAGGTGCTCTTGTTTTTATATGTCTGTCATAGATAGCACCTTAAAAATAAACTTGAAATAAATAGATGCATAGAAGATACAAACAATATTTTGGCAGGAAAGTCTCTACAGAAAGAGGTAGAAGCAGGTGGAAAATCAGAAGACTTCAGAAACAAGTAGAAGAAGGAAAGGAATTATGAGCTCAGAAGCTAAAAATGGCTAAGAAGAAATTTTTTAACACTGAACATTGTATACATTTTTTTTTATTTTTGAGGGCATTTCTCAGGCCATGTCAATTGCAAAAAAAAAGAGGAAAAAAGTATGCTTTCTACTTGGGGAATATCTAGTACAGGCTTCTATACTTGTTCAAAATCTTAGGAAACAGAGAGAGATCATATTTGTGTCTTCACTGGAGGTTATGTTGGGGAGATTGTGAAATTCCTTCTAGTGGTTTAAATCCTCTTCTGTACTAAAACATTTTTATAACATTTTTTCAACATTTTTACAGGATAGATCATTGTACCAAAGTTTAAAAAAAAAAAAAAAGCCCTACAAAGCAGTCTGTCTGTCTGCCCCCCTGGATTTGCTCAGTGTGTGCAGATAAACAGCTGGAAAAAATGATGGGAGAGTGAATGACTATGAGCAGGAATGAGGAAGGGTACACAGCCTTTTCATTATCTGAGTCAAACCTCCTGCCAACTGTTTTTGTTGGTATAGGTTATGCTGAGTCTAAGACTGTCACAAAAGCTTTTTTTTTTAATTTCTGTCTAGTTGCACACAAATTCTAAAGGCTTTTATATAAGAAATTACAAAGTGGGAGTGAAATTTGAATCCAGGGCAGCTGGTAAATCTGTCTTCAGGAATGCTACAATGCTTTGGAGGAGGGGGAAGAAATGGTTCAATAAGAGTGAACAAGCACCTAGGAGAAGGCTGGTGAAGATACTGTGTCAGATGGACTTGTTGAGTCCATGAGCTCTTGAGACCCTAGGAGGACACCAGCTGCAGTGGACGATCCATCTCTAAGCTTAGAGATATGGGTCCTCACAAACAGACTAGTTTCTGCGTGCCTGGGCTCCTTCACATTGTCTCAAACTACCCTGAGAAAGGAGCTCTTTAGAGTATTATGTTAACAGGAACAATTGCTGTGGAGAATTTTAAGCATGTTAGGGATGGGCTAGGGAAGGAACTGTGAAATGCAGGTCTAACCACCCATCTAATTTAGACTCCTGGGGCAATATTTTCTTTGAAGAAATCAATAACCCTCCCTCCAAAGCAAACTGTCAAAACAAAAGCCCATTTGACTCCAAAGTTTCTCCTCTTGGCACTCAAGCTACTGAAAAGTGTCAGTTACACAGGGGAAGTGATTTAGGGTATTGTTTTAATAAAAAAGTGAGACTACCTCTTCTATTGGCAATTCTTCAGTAAATTACATCGTTAGGAAGAAATGTTGAAGGATGCTTAGCAGAACTTTATTGGGCGTACTTAACTGAAAATGGAGACAGAGATTCAAAGTTGATGATATCACCAGATCCTGCAAAGTTGAAACAACCAGCGTCTTCATCATTGTAGATCTTCATTAGCAAGTGATAATATGGAAAAGGCCTTTACACTGTGACTTAGGAGGTCTGGACTTGGCTATCTTCCCCCATATCCTGACAAAGATAAGAAGGGGAAAATGCATCCTTTAACTTTATTGTGGAGTCAGTTGAAGCTGAAAGAGGTTAGCACACTTATAACAGAGGCATATGCTTTTCCTCTCCAATATATATAGAAACACTATAAAATTGTGCCGGCAACTGTTATATATCTGCGGTGTCTTCATTTTTGTAAGAGGCTGTATCTCCTTTTGCAAAGTGCTATTTAGAATACCCGTGAGCTAGGAATGTTAAGTACTGTAAAATCTCTATCTTCTAAAGAATTACCTTAAGAATTACCTTTTCTAGCTAGCATTTTTATATGTTTTAGGCAGCTGAAAAGAATATTTCCAACATAGAATAACAGCTTTGCATTTCCAGTGGTAGGAACAACTGTGTGAGCCATATTTTTATTAAATTTATAATCTGTGACTGCCTATTCCCACATTTTATTTCCATTTTACTCCTGTGCCTTATTTTTCCTATACTTCCGGTCTCCCTGTAACACACATCTCTCTTCTTCCCTGCTCTAAATAATTAAGACTTGAGGCCTGCAAGACTTGGAGGGGGAGGGGGAAGAAGATATCAGGATAGTATAATTTGACAAGATTCAGATTACATCCCCTGACGAATAGCAAATGTACAATGACAAGTTGTGTGAATTACATAAGAAAACAATGGCATTTTGAGAATGGCCCTGAATTGAATACAGTTCAGGCATGCATACCTAAGGAAGGATCTCTGCCATCAATTACTTTTAGGCACCTGTGTGCAAAGTGCTCAGCGTTCTCTGCAGAACAATGGAATCCTTTCAATACTGTAGTCTTAGGATTGTAGAAACCATTGATTTAATGTCTTCAGAGCTAAAGCCACTTATTACCAAGAGGGATCCATAAACTCCCAAAGCGACTGTAAATCTCTCAGGTGGTAATGCAGCAGACGACAGCTCCAAAGAAATAAGGGCAAGCAGCAAACACTTCCAGGTGTGCAGAGGTTCTTCAAGTGAAAGGCTTTGGAGGTCCCCCTTTGTTTTTGTGGATCCTTGTGTGTTAAAGATGCTGGTATTGGAAATCCTGAATTATTACTTTGTTTGACACATACAACCAGAAGTTTGTCAAGAATCAGTAGTTTTACCACAAATTTGCTTTAAAAAATGTTTGGAATCCAACTAAAAGGGTTCTTTCCCCTCTATTTACCACAGTTTTAATTGGTCTGAATTAAAGGGGTATTGGATTACTTAGTTCTCCTATATCTTTTTTATGGTTCACGCTATTCTAAGATGAAATGTTGAGTCCAAAGTCATAGAAGAATACTGAGTTTTCTCTCTCTCCCTTCCCGAAACCTTCCCTCTTCTCTTTTATTTTTTTTTAAGATTTTCTGATTTTTCTCTTCTCTCTCCAGCACTGCAGTTAAACTAATGGCCTGAAGGATTAGAGGCTTTAAGTGTTATTCAGTTTGTTGAACAAGTGGCAACCGTTTAAAACTAGAGACTATTAGAACTGTCTTGGTAAACTACAGAGCATGGTGGATTGGCTATGTTGCAATATTTTGTTTCCTTTTGTAAAGCAATTTGAAGAGTGTTTATTCCTGTGGAAGGAGTGACTTGATACCCAATTGGCTGCTATGTAAAGCACTGTAAAGTCATAAATACTGAAACTACAGGCTGACAAGGAAGAGCTGACCAAGATGGAATGCAAGACATCAAGTGGAAACACTTTTAATTAAGGCACGAATATTTAATGTTCATTCATGGAAGAAGAAAACTGGAAGGTATTCTGAAAGGCTTGCACAATAACAGGGGATTTAAGTAGTTGGATCTGGAGAGTTTTCTCTTTCTAATAACTGAAAATAGAAGCAGTAATTGTAGGAGAGAAGTCTGCTTTTATCTATTGAAGGAAAAAAAATACCCTGTTTTTTGTCAAAGCCAAATGTTAAAATAGCAGTAGTCACACCCAGAGAAGAAAATCTCAGTGTAGATTGTAGACTAATTTTCAAAAACATGTGGTTATGATTCT
Organism: Petroica traversi; assembly: GCA_025920805.1. Lineage (NCBI taxonomy): Eukaryota > Metazoa > Chordata > Aves > Passeriformes > Petroicidae > Petroica > Petroica traversi. The sequence goes on along the minus strand of JAHLSL010000006.1, from coordinate 294,680 downwards.
TTTTGGTTCAATTATAATTTTTTGGAAATAGGAAAAAAAAGTTTAAACTTTATGAATTCAGCCAGTTTCATAAGTTGAGATTTGAGGAAAATATTAAATATTAAGAAACCAGTAAAGATCTTAACACAATAAGATTTCACAATGAAAATCTCTCCTAGTTGCAAAGAGATTGTAAACTGATGGAGAAACTTGCTAACTCCTTTATTAAAATTAATGTCGTTACATTGGTTTGGTGATATAGTAATATTCCAGGGACTAGGTGATACCAGTTGGTATAAGATGGCTTTGTTAATGTTATGTTAATATTAATATTGATACACTAACAGTTGTACTGGAGGTAGAGTTATGTGATTATACGTGGAACTAAATATAGGTGTAATATGGAGATATTACAATCCTTCTACTCCAGTGAAATACCAAAACTGCTGAATATCTAGATATAGATTTTCAAACCTTGGCAGCTTAGATATATGTTTAGGAAATTAGGTTAGTAAATGCTTAGTAGTTTAAGTGGTTAAAATGTTCATTCTAGAATGACTGAAGGGGTCTTTTAATGCTTGCTCTTCTGTCTCTGCATAAACTAGACGTCTAAGACCTGGTTTGGATTAAATAACAAGATTTTCCACTGAAATAGTTCTGGCCCTAACCTATTCCATCCTATTTACTTCTGGGAATGAATTTGGGACAGTAGTGAACTGGGAAAACTGTTGGATACTGGGTCTCCTATAGAATTCACAGAATAATAAGTCAACAGTATCACAGACTGGTTGAGGTTGGAAGGGGCAGCATCTGGTCCTATGCCCCAGCTCATTGCCCAGGATCACAGCCAGAAAACTTTTGATTGTTTCCAAGGATTGAGACTCCACATGGTTTCTGGGCAACGCATGCCAGTGTTTGGCCACCCTCACACGTCTGCCAAGGTGCTCTCCAGCTGGGTGGCCCCCTGCATATACTGGCATGGGGGGTTATTCCTCATCAGGTGCAGGATTCTGCATTTCTCTTTGCCAAACTTTGCAAAGTTCCCGACCCCTCATTTCTCCAGCCTGTCACGGTCCCTCTGGATAGCAGCCCAGCCTTCTGGCCTATCAACCACTCCTCCCAAATTTGTGTCATCATCCAAATTGCTGAGGGTGCTCTCTGCCCCATCATTCAGATCATTAATGAAGATGTTAAACAAGACTGTATAGATCCCCGGGGTTCACCTCTAGTTTTCAGCCTCGAACTATACTTTGCATCACCGATCACCACGCTCAAGGTCTGTCCATTCATCCGGTTTTCAATCCATCCCATTATCTGCCCGCCCATCCCCTACAGCAACAGCCTGAGGCTGTTCCGGGAGGCAGCGTCAAAGACCTTATTGACGGCTCATTAGAGACTCGTGAGACTGCTCTGCCCTCATCTTCCAGGTACCTCACTTCACTGTAGAATGTTATCAGTTTAGTCAAGCATTTTCATGTAGTGAACCACGCTGACTCCTCCTGAGAAATTCCTTGTCCTTCTTGTGTCTGTTTACAGAATTAGTTGCTCTACCAGCTAGATCTGCAGATCCTTGGATTAGCAGTGATCATACATGAATGGACCTTTATCTACAACTTATCTGGTCAAAGAAAGCAACATTTCTACATGCAGTTGGTATAATTTGGTTAGCTGGTACAAAATTGCACACTACACAGGAGAGAAGAGTACAGGGTGGATGTATAGTGGCCACAGTGGTCATGCCATCATGAATTAAAGAAAAGAACGGCAAGGTACCATCATCAAGTTTATCTCTCCTCTAAGCTAGGTGCTCTCTGATCAGAGCAGCTTCACTTTTCTGTTATGAATGGCTTTCACTCATATGTAACTCACCCTCCTCTTACCTGATAACAGTGTGAGTTTCATCTCTTATTTTAACCAAAGCTTTCTCCAGGATGAACTGATATTCTAATGAATATTATTACTTGATGGGAATGTGCAGTGAGGTCTGTTAACTGGTTGTATCAAGCTCAAGCAACAGCTAAATGAGTCAGCAGGAACGCGTGTAAACTTGGAGGTGGTGTTTGTTGTGTATCCTATTTCCTCTGCTGCTCACAAGCTGTATGCCAGAAAAGCACACCTCGGAGATTCTCCTCTGTACTATGCAGCTATTACTTCTGCATCTTCCACTTACAACACTGTCTCTTTGCAACCTTGTCTCAGTTTGTCCCTTTTCAAGAGGATTTTTCATCAGAAGTCTGCTTTCATCCTTCTGAAAAAAGAACCCTGAAGTTATGGCCATAATGGTCTTCTATTCCTTCCCAAAATGACACTCATTTGGCTAACTTCACAAAAGATTGAAAACTGACTCAGGATAGGGGGACATTTCAACTATTGAACTGGCATTTTGTCAAGTAACATTACTGAATTGTAAATAAAGATACTATGAACTCAGTTATTGGCTCAGATCAGCTGCTGTGGATGAACATTAGTGGAGGACAGTATATTTTTTTCCTAAGTAGCACTTTTGTTTAAATGCTGTGTTTATTCTCATGTTTCTTCATTGTTTCACTTACTACCATAGAGACCCTGTAGAAAAGTGATCACAAATAACTTTATAGGCAAACAACTAATTTAAGTTGCATGCACAATCAATCTGGTGTAATGAGCTGAGTAAGACAGCCCTCATCTAAAAAAATGAACACTTTTGAACTCAGCAATAATGAAAAAAGTAGGATAAAAGTAATGAGAAGGGTGGGATGTAAGCTACAGATGAGGGTGCTGTTATGTAAGCTTAAAAATACGTTAATTCGGTTGTGAAAAAACAAGAAAAAGAGCAGAAATAGTCTCCATATTTACATTCAAACCCTAACAAACACATAAATGTATGAATTAATTTGTCAATTTCTGTTGCTTTATTCTCACAAAGATAAGCATTTGACTCTCATCAAAGGTTTTCTGTTAAAATATCTTCTATCCATTGAAAGGATTTTTTTATAAACTACTCCCTGACAGATTCTATCAAGATGTCTGTTAATCTTGTCTTACCATGAGTTAGCAGTGTAAGATTTTTGGGACTTTGCTCTATAGAGCTTTGAGAGGATTGCTTTTTCTCTTGGACAATCTGTCCTCAGGTGGACTCATCTGGTAGCTCTACATGTTGTCCTGTGGAGTACAGGGTCTCTGCTATACAGGCAGCATTTCTTAGACAAGATGAATAGGCAGCATCAATTTTCTCAGCTTATGCTGTTCCTTCAAATGAGGGAGAGACCCTTCTACCTGCTCCCAGTGAATTCTATCAATCTTCTGGGCTTTTTGAAGTTGGATTTCCTAATTACTTAATGGAGCAAAGTTTTATGATTCAAGGCAAGAATAAAAGAGAGGTTTGTAGTTCACTCAGGCTAGATAGCTAAGTAGTTCTGTTGTATCTATAACAGAGACTGAAACTTTCACTAATGAAAACTTACATTGCTTATGCAGTAGAAGTGTCGGGAAAAGGAAGGCTGGTTTTGTTGCTCTCTCCTTGACAAAACTAGGAAAAAAGTCAACATTCCTCCAAAATATTTATTAGAAATAAAGAACACAGCAGGTTCAGAAACTTCAATTTATTATTTCAGTATGACAGATATGGCATTGAAGTCAGTGAAAAATAATTTTGTAATTCACCTTCCCCCCTCCCTTGCTCAAATTAATTTAATCAATTTTCAGATGTTCTCTGATCTGAGGGTGAGGTTAATACAATTTACATGAGCTTAAAAAAAAGGGTGGTCACATTTACCATGGACTTAAGGAGAGCAGCAATTCCTTAGTACATAATACATTAATCTTATTTGAACCTTATGTTCTCTAGCCTTTCAGTAAACAAAAGAACATCTTGTTTTCATGACTTGAATTCTTGTACTGAAGAAAACGGTAATTAAGGGAAAAGCTAAAGCTTTTTTGAACTAAAATTATTACTTTTGAGCACTCAGTAAAGCATCTTAATTATTCAGCCTTTCTTAAGGAATACAGCACTATTGACCTTACTCAAAACCATCATTTTTAGGGCATGTTCACTTGAATAATGCTGTTTGGTGTTTGAAAGTATGGGGATGTAAAACAGCAGGAGGAAGTATGAAGTTTCCTTCTGTTTATTGTGATTTATGAGTAAAGATTAAAAGCAGTCCAAGATAAACCTGCCACTGCAAGTGGAAATTCAGCTTGTGTGTGGGTACCAAAGTGCTTGTGTCAGGCAAGACCTATGCAAATGTAAAGGAGAATGCTTTTATATTTTCCTCTTCCTGCCTGGTGTAGCATGCGTTGTCTGTTGCATTTTGGAGGACTCCAATGTGTTGAAAGTCAGTAGAATCTTGTCGTATGACCTCATGTGATAAATGTTTTCTGATTATAGGGAGGCAAAGTAGTACTTCAGCCTTGACAGGGCTGTCGTGCCTAAAAGAGAGTCCTGGATCCAGTTAGGACAGGGTTAATTTTTGCAGTAGCCAGGAGGAGCATGGCTAGGAGGTGATTCTGGACCCCTCAAGCCGTTTTCTGGGAAGGGTGGGAGTCAGCCCACTCTGGGTTGGGTTGTGAGGCAGAGTGGGGTCGGGGTGTTGCCGAGGGTTTTCTGTGAGGTGGGCAGTAACGTGTGAATCAGTTGCCTTTTTTTTTTTGTACTCTGTCATTAGTATTGTTCCTTGTCTTGTTTTGTTATTGCTTCCAGTAAACGGTTCTTGCCTCAGTCTGTGCTCTTTCCCTTTTGTTCCTCCAGCTGTCCTCTCCAGCCTGCCACAGGGAAAAGGAGGACTGGGGGGGCGAGCAAGTGGCAGCATGGTTTGGAGAGTCTCGGTGGAAGCACTAAACTGGGGAGTATCACTCCTAAACCATGACACATGCTATCTTTACCTGCGGTTAAAACCAGCTTGGTAAAGAGCCCCATACTTAGGGGACTGCTTATTAGTTAATGATATTATAGAAATACAGATAAATCATCACATGGATGCAGCTGCTGAAAAACTAAACACCTGTAACAAAAATGAAAATTTCAAAAAATATCGTTTATATTACATGCTTACTTACATGCTAGTTAACATGGCAGAAAGTGGAAAATCCATAAATGAAAAAAAATTCAGCTGAAACTTGGCTTCTGTCTTGACATTTATTCATCTCATTTGGCCTTCAGTCAGGTCTAACAGTATATTCAGATGCACATATTTCAAGAGATTATTGGAAAGATAATATTAGAATAAAATTATGAATTTGGATCTTCATGACACTTTCTAGTTCAGAACAAAAGCAGGACTAACCCACTAGCATTTTTTGTTTTATAGCCAGTATGAAACAGGGTCACTTCAGCTAAGTCTTATAATTTATCTGTGAGTAAATAATGTCATTTCCTTTACTGGATATGTCTTGTCTTGGTTTCCACCTTTTTTCTTGTGATAAACAGTTGTCTTAAGTATCCAAAATATTAGCAGGTCTAGTGGTTCTAAATTAAAATATTTGGGCTACATAGAAGGAAGAAATTTTTTTATGATGGGAGTGGTGAAACATTGGAACAGGTTACCCAGAGAAAGAATAGATACTCAATCTCTGGAAATACTCAAAGCCAGGCTGGACGGGTCTTTGAGCAATCTGGTCTAGTTGAAGATGTCCCTGCTCATTGCAGGGGGATTGGAGTAGATGACCTTTAAAGGTCCCTTCAAACCCATACTACTTTAGGACTCTACTGAAGTTTAAGTCTTATATATGTGATAATAGAAGTCAAAAAAAGGCACTACTGTGGATAGTTTGGTAATATTTGATTCATGCTGAATTCTTACCACTCCCAAAGTTTAATTTCTGCACAGATATTTTTAGGAATATATGCAAAATCTTTTTCCCATGTTGGAAGGGATCTGACTATATAAAGCGCATATTCTTGTATAAAGCAGATAATTCTATTTTGACATGACTTTTATACTACATATCATACAATAGAATCATGTTTAGTCTATGCATGTGATATTCTGGATGTTTTTTACTTAGGAAGGAATTTGTGTCTGGTTTCTACCTTTTTTTTCTTGAAATAAACAGTTGTCTTAAGTACCCAAAATATTTAAGTTGTGAGCTGGGCTTCAAATACAGCTTTAGCCAGTTGTTTTGTTCCGTTCCTCTTTATTTCTTCACTGTGGAAAATAATTTTAAACTAATCTCCTTGAGAACTTCCTTTTGCACACTATGCTTTCTCATTTTGCGTGTGTATGCACTACAAAACACAAATGCATAACAAAAAACCAGCTGTCGTACCACCTTCCTACTGCATTTCAAAACATCAAAGCTATTTTCCATGTACTACATTTTGCAGTATAAGGACACTAATTGAACTACAGTTCTTCCTGTTGCTACCATCATGTACATCACCTCTCAAATGGGATAATGCAGGTATGAGAGTTAATGTGTTACTTAATTGGAGAAGCTGTGGGGACAAAAATCAAAAGTCATGCTAAAGCATAGCAGTATCTCAGAGCCATCGGCAGGAAAAATTTAAGAGTTATATAAACTAAAATGCACCTTGCTTTAAATCTAAGGAAAAATAAATCACAAATCTGTATTTGTGAGCAAAATTACTTTATTATGGGCAGTAATGAGTGCATCCAGTAACAAAGCATGTCATATATTCTGTTTTCTGTTGCCTAACCCAGAAACTCACAGCTTTGACTGGTGAAAATGGTGTTTTCTTAATAGACAGAGTACTGTGTAACTATTGTTGCATGACAATTATTGACTCTTTACCACATATCATCTTGCTCAGTTTCTTGCCATATTCTTTCTGACTAGCATTACTGATATTAAAAGAGCTATTCTGTCATGAAGTAAATTCTATAACGTATTCTCCATAACAGTATATAGAGAAACAGGTAAGTGTCAAGTTATGTCTAGAGCATTCTTAAACCAAAAAGTTTTCACTTGCTTCTCCATTTTCTGGAACCATTCATAAACCACTCACTGAGATGCTTCCACAGCCCTATAAAATTAGAGAATCGTGGAATCATAGAATGGTTTGGAAGGGACCTTAAAGATCATCTTGCCCCAGCCCTCCTGCATGGGCAGACACGTCTTTCCACAGCCCCATCCAGCCTGGTCTACAGCTCTAGGGGCAGGGAGTCCGCAAGCTCTCTGGACAACCTGTTTCAGTGCCTCACCACCCTTATAGTAAAGATTTTTTTTGTAATATCTACCCTCCTTCAGCTTAAGGCTTGTCCTTTCACTACATGTCTATGGGAAAAGTTCCTCTCCAACCTTCTTGTAGACCTCCTTTAGGTACTGGCTGGTGCTGTAACATCTCCCTGGAGCCTTCTCCTCTTCAGGCTGAACATCTCCAACTCTCACATTCTGTCTTCCTAGCAGAGGTGCTCCAGTCCTATGATCAACTTAAATGCCTCCTGGACCTGTTCCAACAGGTCTATGCCTTTCCTGTGCTGGGGACCCCAGAGCTGGACGCAGAACTCCAGGTGGGATCTCACCAGAGCAGAGCAGAAGGGCAGAATGTCCTGCCTTGCCCCGATGCCCAGGCTGCTTTGGATGCAGCCTGGGATACAAGTGGATTTCTAGGCTGTGAGCGCACACGGCTGAATTGTGTTGAGCTTGGGAAAAGCCTTCATCTGTGGTCATTCTGGACACCTTATGTCAATAGGGACTGTTTCTCTTAAAAGTATTTCTAATTTCTTGGTTAAAAATCTCACCTAGAAAATGTGACATGACCAAATTTCTAGCACATACAAACAATATATTTGAGTTTCTGAAATTGTGTAGAAGAGATGTAATCCACTATGTTACTCTTCTCTTACCAAGCTGTTGGAGACTTTTCTCCAACATATGACTGGCAAAACTTTTAAGATTTTTAGGGGCTGCAGCAGTATTTACTTTCATGGAAATTAGCCTGGCATATTTGTTAATTTTCTCAAATTCAGTTTATTTTCAGTTTTAAGAAAGGGCTACTTGGCATGTTTGTTTGGTTGGGTTTTTTTTTTTTTGTATGTGGGCATTGCTAGTGAATCCGAATACCCAAATGCTTTTTTAATTTACTGCTGTAATCAGGAATACTTGCGCTCTAATTCCATGCAATTCCAGTTGTATTAATTAAAATCTTACTGGAGTGGAATGTAAGGGGCAGGAAGCAAGCCAGTCTGCCCTTGCTTGAAATAAAGTACTTTTCCTACCCCATGACTTGGAGCAGCCTTCATAGCTATTTGTCCTAACCCTTAGGGTTTAATTGTGTCCCTCATGCCCTTCCTAACAGCAACAATCCTTACAATGCCTTGCTGGAAGTAGTACAGGGGAAGAAGAGAAAGTCCCTATCATATGTTTTCAGAGTTTTAACCTACTATTAGCATTTATTAAATTAGTTCTTCCTCATCTTGTTTTTCCTCATGTACAGTAGACCTCAACCAGGAAGAACTGATTCTGGTTTTTCTTCAGGCTTTGGTAATTCTTTACACAATTTGTCATACAGCAGAACACATGCTTCCATATATTACTGTAACCCATTTCAGTGCATTTTTTATCTATATGAGCAGATGCCAGAACATTCCCATGGGGATGTCTTAGTTTCAATTAATTTATCATATTAAAATGGAGGTTGAAGGAAAAAAATTCTAAAACTCATAGCGTGAAACTCAGTACTTGGCATTTCTTTATTTAACCCAAGTTGCTGGGAAAAAGTTTGGTATCTCAAAAATAAAAAATGCTTTCACTCTCTGTCAATAAATTTCTGTGAATCTTCAAAGGCAATTTTAAAGCTGGAGCAGTTGCACTATATTGCAACTTAATTTTAATGCCTTTACATAGCAAGTGAAGCAGTTTTATGATTCTTTTACTGTCCTGTTTTATATCCTCTACTATACTTCAAGGTGTTTCTAATGTGTACTTTGCTCTCATTTTGAAATATTATTTTTGACTGTTCCCATTTTTTTTCGGTGCTGTTCAGTTCCATAAGGGCCAAATGCTACCATACTTGCACTGCAGTGGGACTGCTCCTTCGAAAAAGAACTATTTGGCATAATTATTATAAACTGTGCCTGACTGTTTAAACTTCATTATGTTCTAAGTGCTTATAGAGGTAATAGTTGCTTACTCACACACTTCTTTGAATTTGACTTGGGGCTATCTTACTGTGTTATGACCTATCAGCTGGGAACATTGACCTGCATGTTGGTTACATTTTTAATTGCTAACATAGTTTGTTAATTGTTCACCTACAGAGAACAGCTGCCTAAAATCTACTCCTTAATGAGCTCATTACGATGCTGTATGCTTTGTAAATAGTGACCATTACAGGTGTGACAAATAAAGAAAGCTTTCTTGAGCTGGATTAAACCAAACTCAAACCAGTCCCTCCATATGAAGGACTTTTGTGACTTGCTTAGGAAAAATATGTCCAAGATTAGGTATCGATAATACTAATAGTCATGCTCATGTAGTATATTTTAAGGCAGTACCAAGATCCAATACCAAAAGTGGCTTTTACCTCTTGTTGTACAATATATGTATATTATATCTCTGAGTTTCTTCAGATAAAATAACTCCAAGTTTTTTTTCAGTAAATCTCAATTTTTTCTAGACTGGGTAAAAGCATAAGATACTGATTAATAAAATAATTTCATGTTGTCTAAGCATTACTGATAGAAGAAACCCTTAAAATCTCTTTTCTGAAGAGATTTTTGCCCATTGTGTATAAACCATTCGAAATTACAACTTCAATTCACAACACTTGTTTTGGTGTTGCAAGGTCCACAGAACAGAATCCAAAAGACTATAAAATATGCTATCAGTCCCCTGACCAGGAAAAAAAGAACTGAACACACTTTGTTGATAAAGATTAGAAAGGCAAATATAGGTAATAATGATCAGCTTCAGTTCTGACGAGCCTGCCCAAACACTTCCTTGACAGACTAGAAATGCAGTTCCCTAATACTTTGAATCCTTGTTTCAACTGAACCACTCTTGGAGCACAATGGGAAAGTTTTTTCTTTGGTTTAAGCCTAAATTCTTCTGCAAATAAGACGGGGTAAACCAGTTTCCGTGTGGATAAGGAAAAGATGAGATAAAAGTATGAAACTATAAGAAGATTATTTTTCCATCACAGGAAGTTACTAGAGTTTAGTTTTTGGACTGGGCTTTTTAGAGCTTTGGTTTTGCTCTTTTTTTGATTTACCACTGCACAAAGAGGTGGGCCATCCCACTGAAGGTTTCTGATGACACATTTCTGCAGGCATTATCAGTATTCATGAAGATCTGGCTATTGTACAAGGAAAAATATATAATCTTGGACTAGGGGAAGGGATGTAATACAGTGATACCAAAGGCAGTTTCACTCAGAGGCCGTGACATTAATTGACATGAGAATGGGAAGGGGAAGAGAGGTACATCTGTACAAAGTGAATAGAGGGTGACTGTGAGTCACCAGTGTGATAATGAATCCAGGATGTAGCTGAACTATAGATTGTGATAGGAAATTATTAATGCTGTTGGACCCACTTCTACTATGACTCATGCAGAATGCAGTCTATATATCTGATGGCTCTGAATCCACAAAGGTGAACTCAGATTGAAATAGAGCTGAAGACTGGTAAGGAGTAGTTTACTTTTAAATCCAGAGACAAGCAACAAAAAGACAGTATATTTTTCTCTCTTGTTATATAATAGGAAATGAAGGAATTAAATATTGGGGCAAACCAGCCATTTAAGAAAATTGATATCACTCTCACAAAGGAAAATGGATATAAAATAGCTGTGAACAAGTTCAGGCTAAAAAGCAGAATGAAGTCTCTAACTGTGATGAGGGCTGGTGGTGTACCTTCACATAGACTTAGCTGGAGTTATAATCCTCTGAAATGAGGATCATGAAATATGATGGTGTGATAATGAAGGTCTGGGTACACAGCCAAATAACCCTTCTAGTGCTTATGGTTCTTGATGAGAATTCCCAGATAGTCTGTGCAGGCTACATAAGCAGCTGTAATTAGTTGAAAGGTGTGCCTGTGGCTATGCAGGCAAGGAATGCTGTGTTTGCTGAAGTAGGAAACTCAGGAAGCCAAGTGATGAATGAGATCATAACAAAGAGATCCAGTACAACTGAGGTCAATACACTGAAGGATGCAAAGCTGGTGTGTCTGTGAAAATAATAAAAATTACAAGGTTAGAGTAGAAAATGAAAAACCTGAGAGTATAAATAAATCAAGTATAGCATGTGCAGGAAATTTATCAGGGTGCTAGTAGGTGGGCATGACTGTTGAGAAGTAAAAAGAGCCATAATAAAAGATAAGAGAATTATAAACAAGTAAAACTTAATTAAACAGGAAATTGTATAGAGAACTTTCTCTTAGTAAGTAGAGATAAGATTTATCAGCAAAACTTCTGGAGAAATTTGATATTAAAGTGGTAGAAGTATAAATAAATTTGCCCAATAAACAGAAGACAAGGTAACTGTAAAATTGAAGGGAACTACTCATAATTAACCCCCACATGATTAAAAAATAAAGCACTAATGGTCATTATTGTTATGCAATTTTCTAAACCATTGCAACGGGGAAGTTTTCTAAGGATTTTGTACCGTCCATTTTATAAGAAAAATTCACTGTTATTGTGGACTAGGTGATGTGAACACTGGGACTGACATGCACTGCCCTCAGTATCATGAGAGGACCACAGCACACACTGGAAGAAGCCAATTAAACTCAATGATTATATGAGATCTTGGTAAACCACAAGTGAGAAGTAATTTTTAAGCAGTGACTGCTCAGCTGCTTTTTAAATATCAGGGCTCCTGACATTTACTTGTACAGTTTAATGGGAAAAAAAATCTCCGAAGAATCGAATCTAATCTATATTAATCTTTTAAAGGAGTTTGCAGATAAAGAAAAAACAAACAGGGGAAAAATAATAAAAAATACTCAATTGACTCTGTCCCAGCATCTGCACACAGCTCCTACAGCATGAATGCTGCCATCTCTCACAGGGGCTTGTGTAGGCCGTATGCATTTCTACAGCACTGCTGCTTCTTTCTTGGTAAAGCAGATGCAGCTGGTTAGTCTGAGCTGTTACCCACTGGCTGGCTGGAACTTAAGCATGGGGCCATAGAGCAAGAGAGTGAACAGGGATTCATGCCTTTAGGCATGGGAGAAGCAGAATGATCCTTTCTTGAAAATGTATGCTCTGTATTACATTTTAGAGGGTTTGGCGATGTCTTAATCAGTTAAAACAGTGTAATAGCAATGGATCAGGACTTTCCAGAGTTTTTTGAACTACATTACTGACCAGCTACAATTGATGCAATTTAGGTCACAAACTGGTGTTTGACTGTAGTTTGAGCTATTATACAGGCAAGAGAAAGGAGATTTTTCCAGGTATGCTATTGGAATGTATTTTCTTTCGTGGTTTTGTTTTAAATAATAAACATGTATCTTCAGAAGGCACTACTGAAAAAATTGCAAAAATCGCAAAAAGAAGGCACTACTGAAAAAATTGCAAAACTAAACAGTTTTTGAATTAAATTCCTTTATAATGTTAAGGAGAACATGAACAGGTAGATAAGGTAAGACACAAAAATTTTGTGCTTGCTGGTCAGTGTCCAACTATTGGAAGATATTTCTAGGAAAGAGTCCCCTTTGGGCACAATATTCTCCTGTGCAATTTATTTTGCCTTTGCTTAAGAAGTCTCTTTGTTGTGCTACTAAAGAAACCTGATTGTGTGCTCCTTGGAGGTACTATTATTTGCATCTCTGAAAAGTAAAGAAGCACAAAAGAGCGTGCAGTGTTTTGCTCTCAGTTTGGTCATTGGCAAGTGTTTTCACCAGCTATAGATAATCAAGTCCTGGAGCTCCAATTAGAAGCACCCATGGCTTGATGAAGTACAATAACTTCAACTTTATAAGTAAAAATAAAAAGTCAGAACTGGAAAATGGACTAATAAAATAATGTCAGTGAATATTTGAACCACTAGTAAAAATGCATATGGGAGAACTTGCACCTACTCCTAACCCTGACAGGAGTAGCTTAGCAATGTTTGCAGATTCATGTCTATGCTTTCATGGAAACTATGGAAATGATAAGGCTAACCGTCTTTTAATTTTCTAAATTATTTTATGAGTCCTTGGATTTTATCCAAAGATACATGGAAAAATATCCAGGAGAGAATTATTGTCATAATTATAGGTCAAATCTTCATTTCTCTGGATAACACGTGTACTGTGCACATGCAGTAGGTTTTGTGATTGACTGGAAAGTGACACTAGCTGCAAAAATAATTTCAGTGTTTTCAGAGACTTGATTTTACACTATCAAAGTTAATGGAAATATAATTATTCATTTAAAATAGAGTTGAAATGACTGCATAAATACTGAGATTTAGGAGTATTTTAAATAGGTAGTTTCAGATAGTTTTTGCCGTGCTGTATTTTCAAAAGGCGATAAATCTGTCTGGAATTGTTCATTTCAGCTAGAAATAATGAAAACAATTCTAGATCTAAGGTATTAAAATGTTTCTCTTGATAAGAAAAAACAGTATTGATTACAAACAGATTTTGTTAGAGATAATTAAAAATTGAAAACCCTACTTCAGAATTTTTTTGATGTCTACAGATATTGCAGCTTGAAAATGAATTGTACAGTATCTTTTTATTTATTATTTTAAAATTATTTTTCTTTTGCCCAGTCCTTCTGTCTTCATTTCTTTGAGTAACTGAGGAAAAGCTTATTCTGCTAAATCACATCTTCCAAAGCAGTCACAGATGGCCTTAGAAAGCAACGGATAATTCACTGGATGCTGTAAATTCCACTGAAGGATTTAATCTAAGTTACTGCATTTTTAGTTGCCATAAATCCCAATTTACTTCTTAAAGTATATTTCATTATTTGAGTCAAAAGAAAGTGGTTCCAGCCACCGCATCGTAGATTGCTAATTTGTTTTGTCTTTCTCATCAGATAGGTAAATGCCACAGATAGGAAAATGTCCCTTTTCCTGGATCTCAAGGGAAGCATCTGAAAAAAATCTCAGGATGTTTATACTATGCAACTGTTTTTCAGTTTTATAGAAAGCTTCTAATTCAGTGACGCTCAGTTGAAATTAAACACCGTTCACCTGGTAGCCAGTCCAACCCACTTTCAAACCAGGTCTATGTCTAACTTTTTCTTTAATACTGGGTCTAGACTTAGGTAGATGAATTTGAAATGCTAAATGTTAAAATGTTAAATGTTAAAATTTATAGATCACAAAATTGCCCTGTGCAGAGTTACTTCTTTTATGCTATGAACTGACTATAGTTGTTCTTCCTTTACCCTTTCCCTCTCCTTGTTAAAATGTATTAATGTACGTTATTAAAAGCTGTGAAAGGAGACAGTTTTATCTCTGGGTCCATCACAGAGTAATTCATCTGAGCAGCACTGTATGCTATCCTTCCTGATAGCTGAAATTTCTTTCACATCAGAATCAAACTAAACTCCTTGCCATTAGGAGTTTACAAACCTTGCTAGATTGTATTTTGCTCCTCAGTCAGGCGAAACACCTATTCATGCTAGACATTTAAGTGTAACTAAAGCTTCCAATTCTCCTTTGTCATGGGGACACAATTCATTTTCTGGGACAGTTTTTGGATATCTTTTAGACATGTAAAGGCAAACTTTACAAAATGAATGTGCTATCATTATGTGAGTTTCTAATACACAGGATATATTTGGGACATTACTTCAGAGTAATAAATTGAAAAAAATAAACATTAAGGAGTGAATTTGGAATTAATCTATATCTGTCAATTTCCACAAATGTAATAACTACTCATAATATATAAATATTTTACACACATGTTAGAAAAAAACATTAATCAGTGTAGGTGCTAAAATGAACTCAAACATGAATCTAAGTTCCAATTGCATCTCAGTCCAATGCTATTTTATTGAATTTCATCAGATATGGTATTTTCCTTTTACATATTTCTATGCTTATAGAAATATTTCTGTTAATCATATAGCATGCTATCTGCCTGAAAATTTAGCTAGGCAGTTATCTTAAAACAAATACAGTCTGGTTTTCAGATTTTACTTTGGCCAAATACCAAAATGGAAAGAGGCTTCTCTAGAGCCCATTCATGCAATAACTTTCCTGTCCATGGCCTGCATCCTTAAACTAACAGAGCAGAAGAATTTATTGCTGATAGTATTAAAATAAGGTACAGATAATCAGTGGGTTGGAGGAAAAGGGGACAGGGACAGATAAGGCACAGCTGATTCATTGGGAAAATGCGACCTTTAGGAAGAGACAATGTTGTAACCAAAATCAACATTCAAACCTTTTTTTGTTTTGGTTGTAAAAGAGAGAATTCTACAGAATATGCCATTGCTGGACATTGCTTTTTTCCAAATGCCTAGCTCTGAAAAGTTTTCACTGGTTTATTTTAAATTTTTAACTTCTTGTAGTCATGGCTTATCTGCTAACATAAGGAAAAACAGACTTTGGTTAGTAAGACTAGCTCAGCAGCATTCATTTTCAGGGATAAGGAGATAATCCCCTCTCTGTGAGGCGATAAATTAGTTGATAATTCACTGACTAGAAATTCAAGGAATCAAGAATGACTAGTACGAAAGACTTTTGAGAAGCTAAATGCAACAATTTGTACACAAGGAATAGTAGCTAGTTTATTTTTCTTAATTTAGTTTCCTCTCTCTTCTTCTTTTTTAATAAAGCCCAAGGGATTTTATAACAAAGAGAGGAAACTAACTGAGAAAAAACAGTGTGTTTGTTTCTGTGAAGTGTTATTCATCTCTTGATTACATGACACAGATGACATAGAAAAGTGGCATGGTTTAGTCAGCTTCACTGAGTTCAGTTTGTTTTCATGTCTGATTGCTTTTGTATTAATCCCACCTTTTAGCTGTGTTCTAACATGTTTTCAAGTCTTGTCTGCTACACTCAGGAACATCTACATTCATGATCATTATTAGCATAGGGTGTGGTCACTTTTCCTTTCATGTTTTCTATTCTGATGAGACCATGAAGGTTCTATACCTTAAGGAATCACATTATTTTGGGGCTGCTGTAATGATGGATGGTGCTTCTAACATTGCCTGTGTAGATGCTGCCAAGGCAAAAGCCAGCAGTTCAGTAGTGGGGCCCTCAAAACACTCTAAAAGGTAACTAGTAAATGTTTGACTAGGACAAATACTTGGGTGGGAAGAAAAACAATGGTCTTTCAGTAAAGTAACCTGGTCTAAATCTCTCTCAAGATGGTCATAGGAAAGATTCTTCCACTACAGGTTAAGAATCTGGAATTTATAATGGTGGGTTCTTGTCCAAGCTAGTTTTGAGCGAAATTCCCTTAGCATTGTAACAGCTTCAACACAGCTGATGTTCAAACCAGGAGAAACTTGGTAGCTTTTACTAAAATTTTCTTCCTGAAGTGAAACTCACATTTTCAACACAAAGCTATATAAGTAAAGCCACATTTATTGGGTCAGTTTCACAAAGTACCAGGGTTCAGGCCATCTGGGACACATCATTACTTAAGATAAACTGAAGGACAAGCTCACAGAAATGCTAAGAAAGTAAAGTAAATCACCTGTGCTTACTTATTATCAAACACTTCTGCCTCTTCCTCCTCTTTTATGTTCCATCTTTCTTTGCAGACATGACTTCTCTCTGTTCTTCTCTCTGCTTTTTTTATTTTCTTTTATCTGATACCTAACAAATGCACTATAGATATATGTGGCCTCATGTGTTTGCAGTCTTAGTTGTATTTCTGTCACCTTGAATAGTCTGTTTTTTCTGTCTGGTCGTGACATTTCTGTGTCTCTTTAGATTCACTCCTGGCAATCAGTAATTTTCCCTTCTTTTAATTATTAGCTAATTTAATAGTTTGACTACACCATACTATTACGTGTTTTGCTATTATAGATATAATATACTCTTTGTGTCTATTAACAGGTTTTACAGACTATTGTAACATAAAACTTCTATGGCACTTCATAAAAAAGAAAGCAGCCTGTTGCAGAACCATTTCTCACAAATATGTATTTGAAGGACATCTTGAAGAAAAGGCTTAAACGGGATGTCCCATGATATAAGCTTCATTCTGTTCCTGCTGCAGGCTACATTATCTTTATATTCTTTATAAATTTAAAGAGTTTTCTTGAAATTAGTTCTTCTTTCAGCATCCTTAACACATCTTTCAAGAAACCTGCTAGTAAACTGATCATTTTTAAAGACAATTATTAGGAGGCTGGAGGTGTGTTTTTAGATACAGAAATAAACCATAACATCATACATTTGCAGGACTTCCTCACTGCTTTTCAGTCTTGCAGTTACTGCTTTGCACAGAACGTCATCTTTCCCTAAAGACATCTTGTTAAGAGAAGATAATCCAATGAAGGATAAAAATGTCATGGAATATTGTCTTCATATAAGTTAAAATATGCTGGATTAAATATGAAGATTGACTTTTTTAAATTATTATTCTAGAAGTGTCTGTATCCCAAGCATTCCATGCACGCTTTTTGGTCTAATCACAATGAAAGCAAGAAGTTTGTGTGAAGTCAAAATTGCCAGCTAACAACAGTTGTTGCTCAAATTATTTTTCTATTTCATTTCTGACTCACTGTTTTTGTGTTTCTTTGCAGTTTTCCACTTGTCCCACAAAGTCACTCGGGTGGTTCCAGAAAGTGCTCTGCTGATTGTCCTTGGTCTTTTCCTTGGTGGCATTGTATGGGCAGCAGATCACATTGCCTCCTTCTCCCTGACACCAACCGTATTTTTCTTCTATTTGCTGCCACCCATTGTTTTGGATGCTGGATATTTTATGCCTAATAGATTGTTCTTTGGAAATCTTGGCTCCATCCTTTTGTATGCTGTCATTGGGACAGTCTGGAATGCTGCCACAACCGGTTTATCTCTCTATGGTGTCTTTCTGACAGGAATAATGGGTAAGTTTGATCTAGGAAGGCACAATTATGAATGCCACTGTATATACTGTTAGATGGGTGATAAGTTACAATTTAACAACTCTTTCCAGCAGAAAAATTCAATTTTAATGGGAGCAGTTTGTAATATCTTTATCAAATTTAAGAATGACCTGACAAATCTTCCCTAAGGAAAGCACAAAAGCTACTTGAATCCTTGTCATATTGTCCTGCTCTAAATGTGTGCATACATTTGCAGGATAAAGCTCAGGATTCTTTCTGCTAATGGACATCTGGAGAAAAATACAGAAAAATACACACTGATTCTCTCTATTGTGATAGAAACCTTAAAATTTACACTGAAATGGAAGTGTCTTCCTGAAGTCAACTTCAGTATTACGTGTTATACTTAGTGCTATTTAGTATTAAGTGTTACTAATGTATTTACTGTTATAAATGTAATTAGGTGTTATTTTATAATAGGTGTTACTCAATATTAAGTGGCTACTGAGCAGGTATATATGCATGATGCATCTGCACATCTCTTTTGCATCTTCTGAGTCTGAAAATTGTAAGTGAAGATTTAGAAGTTTTACTGAACAAAGCAGCAGATGCTTTACTAAAAAAAAAAACCATTTCAATGGGAGCAATCTGAAGAGACTTGAAAGAGTGGGTGACACACGATTTCCTAGACCACAAATCCAAAAAGTGAGGATTTCCTGTTGCTTGTGCTTTTCCCAGAGAAGCTGTGGATGTCCCATCCCTGTAAGTGTTCAAGGCCAGGCTGAATGGGGCTCTGAGCAACCTGGTCTAGTGGAAGATGTCCTGATGGAACTGGAGGGTGTAAGAGGTCCCTTCCAGCATAAAATATTCTATGATTCTAAGACACACTTGGTCTTAATTACACCGCAATATAAGAGCACAGGTCTGGGGCACAGAATTGCAGTACTTAATATCTACAGACTTTAATTTAAGACTCATGTTACGTAATTGCAGATGTTTGTAATATAGACAGCTGTAATAGATACATATTTACCTTATCATAACTCATATTTTAGAAACAATAATATTTTCTTTAAAAGATACAATGGTGACAGCTCAGATGCAAAAATCCTTCACTTTTATAGGTAGATAGAGGTTTACTGTGCTTTAAGCAATATATTTCATCCGCAATTTCACATTTATAATTAAAATCAGGTTTTCAGGAAGAAAATACATGACAGGGATATTGCTACTGCTGATTGGAAAATTATTTCTTTATTTAAATATTCAAGATGCTTGGAACATTTAAAAAATATTACCAAAATATTTTCTTAAAATCCTGTTCTGGGAAATATAATGTATGGTAATTACTTAAAAAATATGTTACTGTAAGTCATTGAAGGGAAATGATTGATTTTTTTTAAAACATGTGAAATGGAAAAGTTGAGAGTTTTCAAAAAAAAAATTTATTTTAGGTGAAAAATTCACCTAAATTGTTCTTCTCCTCCCAATCTGCAAGCAACTCTTGATTAACTGCTAAAGCTGGATTTAGTGGTTACATGTCCAGCTTCATGAGTATGGAAATCTTTTAGTGATAGTATATACTAGAACTCTGAGCTTTCAGCTACAAAGGAGAATCAGCCCCTACCCAGGTCACAGCTAAAGCTCTATGAGAGAAATATGGGGATGTTAATAAAGGCGAACAGTAAATTAACATGTCTGGTAAACTTTAATGTTTAGAAAGAGCATTATTGGTTTACTTTGGGGACCTGTCTTTGTCATGAGACCTACTAGAGTTCTAATTTCAGCTTTGAAAAAGGCCAGACAAGGCTGTCCCTGATTCAAACTGTCATTCTCCTGCAAAGCTGAGTAGGAGTCTAAAATATCTTCATGACACAGACTTACTAATCCACTAAATCTATTGTGTTGCCCTCCATGAGGTCAACAAGATCTAACCACCACACATTGTTAAAACAATACTTTCTTGTTGTTACTTGCTGAAGAAAGGAGAATGCTGAGTTACTCAGTTTCTAGAAGAGTTCATAGTACCTTTTTGTTGAAGTTCTATGGCATATTTTTGTTTCTATCCCACTTGTTCTACAAATGAAGTGAATAATGTTAGAAGTAATATAATTAAAATGTAGAAATGTAAATCCGCTACAGGCTAAGATGAACTAAAATCAAATGACTTCTAGCTTTGCCGTTCAATGGGCCTGTAGTATTGTCCATCAATATAGGAGTGCATAATCCAAACTGGATAGCAGATTTCCCGCACAAATAAAATAAATAAACAAATAAAAGCAGCTCTTTGTTGGCATTCAATACCCTTGCAGATGGAAAATGGAGAATGTGATAATGACAAAGGAATCCTTCTTTAGAACTGAAATAAAAAGGTTAGTACATTAACTGTTAACCATCAGTCATGTCAGTCCTATTCTTCCACAGAATAGGAAGAATTACATAATATTAGACATTTCAGGCTGATTGCAGTGAACTGTTCACTGTCTGCTGGGGAACTAACATGCAGTATTGTGATTGTGACTAATGCTTAGAACAGTTTTTCCTGTACAATCTAGGTCAAAGCTGCAAC
The DNA here is from genome assembly GCA_025920805.1 of Petroica traversi. NCBI lineage: Eukaryota > Metazoa > Chordata > Aves > Passeriformes > Petroicidae > Petroica > Petroica traversi. Next base: position 274,249 of record JAHLSL010000006.1, on the reverse strand, counting down.
ATGCTGCGTCAAAAAGTCTTAAACCGGGCCCAGTGAACTTATCTTGGTCAGGTGTTACTGATGAGCTGGAGGAAGCCAGTGACCAATTGGTCATGTACCAGTTGAAAATAACTTCTGTTATTAGTGTAAATGAAAGTCTGATTTGGAAACTACAGGCCTCTTGACAGTGCTTTGTAGATGTGTCCTAATCTCCCCATAAATATTTGCTTGCTAGCTTTGCAAGTTTTCAAAGAATGTAACAATGATTATAATTGGTAACACATAAAAAAGATAAGCAATCTCAGCGAGCCAATTTATTTTCAAACTGTATGTTCTATTATACCCTGATATCTGATAGTTATTGTCATTGAGCTTGTTCCTTCCTTAGACCTGCCTGAGAAGGACAATATTTGGTGGAACCATTGCTTAGATTTAGTTCAAGGTTGTTCTCAGAATTTTTGGCATAGACTTAAGGTCACTGCCTCAACCCCACTGGCTCACTAAAACTGATTGGCACAGTCCTTTTTCACAGCCTGACGTGTCCAAGTGTGAACAAGACTTGAAGAAATAAGCTAGTTATATATTTGTGCAAGCTATCAATTTCTGTTTTCAGGGCTGTACCAAGATCCTTACAAACTGTATGGAAACATTTTAGGTGTTCTGATTGTCAGATAGCAGCTAAGAGAATATATACATCTGCAGCTCCACCAGAGTATTGGGCATTGTCATGTGTAACATGACTCATCTCTTTGACTGCCCATACAAGTATCCTTTTCTTAAATAAATAAACCTATGCCATTTTGTGTCAAAGATACTTTGAATTTTGGTTTCAGTTTCAATAACATTCTAAGGACAAACCATTTTGAATTTGAAAAATTACCTTTCAGAGTTCTTACTAGAGGAGTGGTCATGTTGCTCTGGAAGAACCTTACGGGCACTCTTGACCTGTGGCTATGGCTACTGATTGTCATTGTCTGACTCATGCTTCCAAACCATTTAATTAGATGAATTTCTTCTTGACCTGTAAATGTCGTGCTTGATACTTTGGGGCATAGGCTTCTGCATTGTGTTTTAATGAATGAATTCTCAACCTGTTCCTTCTTTGCTCTTCCTCATATAATTTTTGGCACCATCACTTCTTAATGAACCTTGCTTCCTCCTCTATCCATTAATGAATACAAAGATATTCTACTGCTCAGAAATCTTCTCCCCAGAAAAAATGGCTGGGTTACCAGTCTTGATTTCATGAAGAGGGTAGATTTTGCAAGGTATTTAGGAAGCTGAGCAAAGTGATTGTTATGGCTCTGCCTTTTCTGCTGCTTTTAAAATGACAGTGACTGCTTTTCTTCGTCTGTTTGCATAACTGAACAAAATAACATTACTAACTAAAGGAAGGTAAAAAAAATTACTGGGTTACACTGTCACCAGAGTTTTCTAGTTTCAAAACTTTTGAAATTATTGCCAAAATTCCTAAGGGCCTACAACACAAACATGTTGAGGTACATTTTGGTCCTTCATCTATTTTTATGGTCCACTTGCAGACAATTTAACAGCCTCATGAATCCTAATTTGGGAACAAGTGGGTTAACCACACCTCCCACTGAGTAAGGAGGCCACAACTGGTGTTCAGCTGCACTGAGTGCAGTTAAACACCGCGGTAGCAGTTCTTAGTGACCAAAAGTCAAATTTGATCTGTGACATAAAATATTTTGGTACCTTTACTTCAGAAGTGTTGGTATGGTCTTCTTAACATTTTGTGAGTTCTCAGTTATCCTGGGATAATTTAGTCAAGTTAGACAAACCATGCCACACAGAAATAGAAAGCCGGTTTAGATCTGGGACTGACTTTCCACAAGAACAGGCCAGTACTGGTCCTGCTCCTAGAAACAACTTTGATTCACATGGGTCAATGCTCAATCCAGCAAAACTTGTAGGATACAACATGACTCAATGCAGAACTTTTTAAGTAGTCACTGTAACACACTTTCCAGTTGATACCTGGCATCTCTATTTTCCAGTTTGGCATTATCTGTAATACCCCAGTCTATCATTGCTATACAGAGATGACTTTGCTTATAGTTTGTTTGCTTTGTTTTTGAAGGTGAACTGAACTCTGGGCTGCTGGACTTCCTCCTCTTTGGCAGCTTAATTGCCGCTGTGGATCCTGTAGCTGTTCTGGCAGTGTTTGAAGAAGTCCACGTCAATGAAGTTCTATTCATCATTGTTTTTGGAGAATCACTTCTGAATGATGCTGTAACTGTGGTAAGTAAATTGTGTATCCCAAAGTCACTCAAACTCTAGGGGATTTCTTCTGAAGTGCATATTCCCCTTTAAAGAAACACTATGCTCTCTGTGGGTATCTACTCATGGGCTTTTGTAGTGCAGGTCATGGTGTTTTCTGTCTTGCTTACAAACACTGTATTGGGAAGATTGGATGTTTGAGCTTGAAAGCTATTTGGAGCTGGTAGGTGACAACACACAGTCCTGGGTTAGACACTTCAAACTGAGTTTCAGAGGTGCATGTTCTATTTGCATTTGCTGTTTAAGTGGGGCTTTCCTGACTTAATGAAATTAATTCCAGGGATTTTAAGCCTTCCTTTGCTGTTATTTTTGTAATGCACATACTCTTTTCTCCATATTTATGTTATGCCCATAATTTATATGCATACCTCAGCCAGTGAGAGAAAGAGAGAGAATACTCTTAAACGTGTTTATGCTCCCTCATTTTTTCTTTGATCAGAAGCTTATCAAGCAGATGTATAACAAAGAGCCAATTTGGAAAAAAATCTGCGAAATTTTAGATAGTTTCTAGTTTGTTTTTCTTTTTTTGCAAACTTTTTTAAAATTTAGAAAGTCTTTAATAGACTGTGAAGAATCCAGATTTCTACTGATACTTTTATTTTGATTGAAACACTTTTGCTTTTCACCCGATTTTTTTTCCCAGAATGAAACTGACAGTAGTTTTGTAGTGCAGTGCTAGTGGTCAGGGACCAGGAAGTCCTCAGATGGAAAGATGCTATGCAATCAAGTTGCTGTGCAGCTTCAGTTCACATTTCCTATTCCTGCTCCTGCCTATCTGCAAGGGAGTGTAAGACATATTCGTGAGGCACAGTGGCTTAACTTATTGCAGCCAAGCAAGGCACAGCAAGGTCACTGGCAGCAGCCTAACTGTTCGCATGAGTTTGAAAATAACAGTATGGCTTCCAGAGAAACCTAATTGCTCTTGGATATCAGTATCATTAGTACTTTTGGGGTACTGCCAGAAACAAATATTAAAACAAATCTCTGATGAACTCAAGTATCAACATGACTGCTTTCAGAAGGAAAAGAGTTTTTGTTACTGTGAAATGAACACAAACAGTCTACAAATAAAAGAAAGTTTGATTGTTCTCTGAAGAAAAAACAGAAGTGCAAGTATGATCTAGATTTAGAAAGCATAGCCTATGAAGAAGTTTGAAACAGTGGAATTTCTACCTTGAAAAAGGAAAGACTAGAAGACAGAAAAAAGTGGATAGTATACCATTCTTTAAACATAAATACATAAAATACTCCTGTTACAGAAAAACAGTAACCTGTATAGCATGACTGGGTGAATTAAGAATTATCAAGCTTAGCTGCAACAAGGAAAGATGAGAAAGCCATAGTAAAGCTCTCCTGCACCACTGGAGGAACTAAGAGCAGATTAAATTGGCACGTCTCCAAAATGATGCTCATATAAGCCTCCTTAGGTACAGGTTAGGTGAATTCTTTACTTTCAGCTCTATCACTGTTAGTCAATTAATTTAAAAGTTTTAGCACAATTATTATATTCTCATTCATGTTCAACTTACAAATGTTCAACATATTTCAATTCAGTATCTTATTATTAGCATCTAATTATTGTCATATTAAGTATCTTACTAATCTTATACATGTGATTAAATGAATCTTTCAAATACCTGGATTTTACAGTAAGAAGTGCTTCAGAAAACACATCTATATGTAACAATGCTTCCTATGCATAGGGAACATATTAAAGTGAGAAATGTAATGCTGTGAGGTGTTCTTCTCTTTTTTACATTTTTGTTTATTTAGAGAAAATATCAAATCTGCAAAATATCCCACCAGACAGAATTTCCCTCAGTCAAACACAATTTCAGACTTCATAATGTTGAGGTCCCTAAGGAGATTATTTTAATAGCCTCAATTCAGGAGCAATTATTAAATTAGTCTACTTTTCTTTCCAGGTGCTGTACAATGTGTTTGAATCTTTTGTTGCAATAGGTCCAACGAATGTGACGGGGATTGAATGTCTCAAAGGCATAGGTGCGTAGAAGTGAATTCTGTATCACACAATTGATGTATATATGCAGTATTTTAAACAAAATACTAGTATTATGCTATCAGCAACTGTTATTTTTCAGCTATTTCCATTACTACCCATATTCACATACTCACGGCACAGACAAATGTTCTTAAGAAAATATATAAATAAATATTCCTGAATATTTGGGAAACTGAATCACATCTGTTTTCTTTTGAGGAGACTCAACAGACGTGGAGTTCATTTGTTGAGATCACCAACCTTGACAGCTGTACATCTTTTCTTTGTATTTAATAGCACTTTCATAGTTTCAGCCTGTACTCTCCCTGCATTCCAGGAGAGTCAAGACTGCATACAGACATTCTCACTCCTTATCACTGATCACCATCGAATAATGTTTGCCAGTAACTGTCAAGACATTTTGCCTAAAATTTAAGTCACTATTTCCCATTCCAAGCATTACTTGAAACTAAATTATGATGTGAATAATTGTTTTAATTGTGACTTTGTCATATTCTATAATATGCTTTTATAAAAACATTTGTTTGCATAATATGGAAAAAAATAGTACTAAGAAATGTAGTAGATAAAAGTAAAATGGTGAGGCTTAACAGAAACAGCCTTGTTTTTCTACAGAATGCCACATTCACATACCAAGGCTCAAAAGCCTTCAGCCTAGGAATGAATTTTGACATGTCCTTCAAAGTTTTCTGTGATTTACTGGCCATTTGCTGTTCTCTCGCTGGAAGAGAACTAGTTCAAACCATTATAATTCTATGATTCAAGCTGTGTTAGGTGTTTTGTTTTTCAGTGTCATTCTTTGTGGTGAGCCTCGGTGGGACACTGGTTGGCATTTTCTTTGCATTCCTGCTGTCATTGGTCAGTCGTTTCACGAAGCACGTGAGGATCATTGAACCTGGATTTGTGTTTATCATTTCCTACCTGTCCTACCTCACAGCAGAGATGCTTTCTCTTTCTGCCATCTTAGCGTAAGTCTCCTTTTATTACTGCCTATGAAAGGGATGAGAAGGGAATATGGTTTTAAAAAACATTGAAAAGAAAATCTAAATTATATGGAACAACCATAGAATATGACACTCATTAAGTTTATGATGGATAACACTATGTTCACACTGTACCAGATTATAGTTTGCAAATACTGTCATTCAGCCTTGAAAAGTTTTCCAGTATCTGCTTGCTGTGCAACATGAGAACTACTTTGCAAAATACATACATGATTCTTTCCTCTTTATTATTAGTAAATACTTCAGACTTAGCAGTTGTCCATTTGTACTGACATCTTTCCATATAATTTGAAACTAAAGCAATATTTTTCTACGTGAGAATGTCACTGTTCTCTGTTCTCTCTGTCTGTCTTGGCTGGTCATTAAGGCTTGCCTAAATGTTGTGTGTTCTGGCTTGGGTACCTCTGTGGTCTTTCTTCTCTTAGTATCCACTGATCCTGGCATACCTTTCTTCTCAGTTTTGCTTGTCATGTTTGTAGATGATACAGTAAATGGATTCAATGTCTGAAAATCTTTCTGCAAACAGACCGTTATTTAAGACATTTAAGATTATGTCTAATGTAAACAAGGTTTAGAAATTTTCATTGAAAGCAGTATGGTAATCTGAAGAGAATTAAAGTCTATTATGTTCTAATGAAATGCTGTCTTCAGGCCTCTTGAAGTCTCATCAGCACGGATGTTTGAGATAGGCTTTTTACCTAGGGTAGACTCCACAAGTGCTTGTGGGTGTATATTTTCTTAAGACCTAATGGTGGGTTTTTATTACTATGTGACAGACAGATGGAAATAATATTAAATGATGCAACAGATATTTCCTGAGAAGTTTCTTCTTTTTCTAGGATAACCTTCTGTGGCATTTGCTGTCAGAAATATGTCAAGGCTAATATATCTGAACAGTCTTCTACAACTGTAAGATATACCATGAAAATGATGGCAAGTGGAGCAGAAACTATCATCTTCATGTTCCTGGGTATTTCAGCTGTGGATCCAGATATCTGGACTTGGAATACAGCTTTTATTCTGTTGACTCTGGTCTTCATCTCAGTGTATAGAGTTATTGGTAAGGAGCTGACCTTTCTGTTCTTGCATTTTACTGTTGATGCAATCACATATTCTTTAACTCTCTCCCCAAAAAACATCTGGAGTTCTAGGTTTGTTCCTTTTAAAACATTCCACTTGTTTTAGTTGAATTTATTGTTAGGTTTGGCTTACAGTAATGGAATAAGCTCCACAGTAAGTTCTAACATATGCTGAAAATATAGCAGGATTTAATTTTTGGTGATATGTGAGGATATGAGCAGCCCAGCAGTTAACATTAATCATTCAGTGGCTAACCTTTGTTGACCCAGCAAATGGTATTGGCAAAATCTCCCAGCAAAATGGACTTTGTTCTTTAACTTGCAGCCCAACAAAAGACGTGACTCTTGTCAGCCGTATCTTTCCTTCAGCTCTTTCAATTTGGCACTAAAGAGACTGTCTTAAGCTAATGTTATGGTTGACTTCAGGTTTTAGACACACAGTGATATCAGACCATATATAATTATGCTGCAGATCCTCTTGCTTAAGAAATAGGTCTCAAGAGATTGATGAAAAACTGAGTAAATAAGGCTGTGGCAGGTAAGGATTACCTGCTGCCAATTTACTGGGTTTATATAAGTTTGCAAACATTTCAAAATACCATCCATGATTTGCCCAGCTATGTAATTCTGCTGTAGTTTTTCTAAAATCACAGAAAATATGTAGAATGAAGTACTTGCAGAGAGTAACACTCGTGGCAATTTGGTGTATGTACTTATATCTGGGAATAAGTTAAACTAGTTTATTTGCCTGTTTGTCTCCATTTAAATTCAAATAACAGGTCACACATCTATCTAGCTGGCAGTTTTCCTAGATTCTGTGTTCTTATTCTGTCTGCAAGCACCTGAGCTGAATGAAGCGCCTAGCTCCTTGCCCTCCTTTTCTAAATAGTGTGCAAACATTGTTCATTTAGCTGCCTCTCAGTAACTGCTGATGTACCTGAGGTCTTTAAAAGAAGTTTTCCACTCTTGTCTTTGACATGTTTTGTATTTCTGGAATGAGTGGTTAACCATCCTCTAATAGATATGATCGATAAATAGGTAGTAAATATTCAGCAATAACAAAAAAGCACCCACTGAAGTAATTGATCTTAGACATTGACAAATTACTAAATACCTGATGATATTGGGCCTTACGTAACTGCACCTCTCATACCCTGGAGGAGTCAGATTGGTGGAATTTCCGAGGTCCCCTCCTCCAGAGGCCCTTTTTACAGCAACCAGACACTCTTCTCTTGGCACAAGTTCAAAGTTCTCTAAAAAGAGAAGAATCTATTTTGCACTGGTTAACAGCCACAGCCTGCTGCAGTGGGACACACATGCCATACCAGTCGCAGGAGTGATGAAGCTGTTTTCCCTCTGGGAGAGTTCTGGGATACACTGGGACAGCTAAAGCCTTATATCTCCTGCAGCAGGCAGCATCTCACCTCTAGGTCTCAAGACAGTGTTAACAGTGAAGACAGTGTTAACTAAACAACTGTTCATAAGACAATGACTTAAATGTAATTTTCAGTGATTCACAAAGGGTACCACTTCTTAAATCAGTGCTCTTTTAAACCTGTTTCTGTTAACTGACTCCATGCATATCACCAGTTACTGTGCTAGAAAATCTGTTCTTTCTCACTTAATTTCCAAGGTCAGCACGTGGCAGAACTTCCCCTGGAGTGCAAGAGGGCAACACTCCAGAAAAGCTGCTGGCTTACAGAAGCAGCTTCACCTAATTCCTTTGTCTCAATGAAAAGAGAAGGCACCAAGTGGCAACACAGTGATCAAGAGGGGGAAGTAAAGGATGTAGATTGTTATAAAAGGCAGTCTGGTGGCACCATTTCTGTAACACACAGCTGGGATATTGACATTCTATAAGGGTATTTCTAGACATGCTGACATTTGTTTGTTACAGGTGTCATTATACAGACATGGATTCTTAACCGCTACAGAACTGTTCAGCTGGAGATAATAGACCAGGTGGTGATGTCCTATGGTGGACTACGAGGAGCAGTTGCTTTTGCTCTTGTTGCACTTCTGGATGAGGAAAAAGTGAGAGAGAGAAACCTGTTTGTCAGCACAACCATCATTGTTGTGTTTTTTACTGTTATCTTCCAGGTAATTTAACTTCTTAAGCATGCTTCTTGCAAGGAGACGGAGTCCCCCAAAAGTACAGAATGCCTAAAGCAGTTCTCAGCTGAAGGTTGCATATTGTTTCACTGAACTGAAAGCATAATTGAATTTGTAATTTTAGTAACAAAGATCCTATTTTATGTTTTCATATGGGACCACATGGGTCAAAACACAATTTCCTCTGTGCTAAAATTGTTCAATCTTAGCTGCTTGGTATTAATAGTGCCAAGTTAATATCTGATTAAACATCCTTCACCTCATGTGAATAACTATAGGGAACAGTGCTTTTAATGGGCAGATACAATCATTAAGCTGATCTACCTGAGCTTCAGTCCTTGTTTTGAAATATAGCTGTAAGCAGTGGGACAAGAAAATATTTAATGTCCAAACAAAATAGCATTCTCTGGATGAAAAAATAGTAATTTAAATGAAGATATATCAGAAGATAGCAGCTTGCAATTTTTTCTGAAGTGCGTTACAGAAAGTTTAGTTCTGTTGACAAACTCCTGATATGGGGAGGAAATATCACATTCAATGGCATAGGAAACCCCTGTATTTTTCCTATAGATAATATATTTTTCTACTATTGTCTTTTCAAAACTTTGTAACAGGAGCCGAGGGTACTGCATTATTTTATCTTCTAGAAGGAATAGAAATCAACTGAGAAAGTATGAGAAGCACCAAATAACATACAAATATGCTTTATTTCTGTTTAACCAGCTGGAGGAAAGTCTGAGAGGACTTCCAAGTATTTACTGTCATGTTTCAATCCTCAGGGACTGACTATCAAACCTTTGGTACAGTGGCTGAAAGTGAAGAAAACTGAACACAGAGAACCAAAACTGAACGAGAAACTTCATGGCAGAGTAAGATACTTTAAAAAAAAACCCATGGTAACTTTTAGATTTTTACAGAACATCTTAAGAGAAAGCAAAATTTTAGTGAAAGTGTCTTTTTTTGGAAGGGAGTGGGCTATCAAATTTCAAGAGCAAAACCATTCAATCATTTCAAAAGTGATTTTTAAGTTGCTGTTTCTTTTTGGTTTAAATCTTGAGAGGATATTCATATGGAAGTATTGGTCTTTCACTTGAGATTTCAGTGGGGCTGGGAGTACTGGGGAAAAAGCACAAATGGAATATGCGTCTTTCTCTTAATCTAAAAGAGGAGAATGATTGATGTTTGCTAGGGAAAAGCATGTCCAAGTAAATTTATTTTTCCTTCTCAGAAACTATTAATTTTTGGAAAAGGTATGAAAGCAGGCTTTGTAGCTTGCATATTACACAGAAAGATTATCTGCTGCCCGGTGTGGAATAATTACATACTGACATTCTAGATTACCGACAACAGTTTTAATTCGGTGTGAATGTTGTCTGTCCCTGGATTTCTTTACCCTATTAGAATATTTTTAAACACAATCTTTTCCCATTCACTCATGCCACATTATAAAGTTTTCATTCAGTAAAAGAAAACATAATTTTTCAACATAAATATAGGTTAAAAGATGGAAGAATATAAGACAACACAGAATCATTAAGGTTGGAAAAGATCTTCAAGAACATCCTGTCCAACCGTCAGCACATCACCATCATAACCACCCCTAAACCATATCCCCAGTTCAGAGACGGTGATGCCACCACCTCCCTGGGCAATTTCTTCCAGTGCCTACCACTCTTTCAATGTAAACTTTTTCCTGATATCTTATCTGAACATCCTCTAGCAGAACTGAGGGCTAGCCCTCTTGAATTCCTCTTGAGGGCCTTTCACTTGAGACATGGCAGAAGAGGCCAACACTCACCTGGCCACACCCTCCTTTCAGGCAACTGTAGAGAGTGGTAAGGTCCCTCCTGGGCCTTCTTTTCTCCAGGCTTAACAACCTCAGCTCTCCCAGCTGATCCTGACAGGTCTTGTGCTCCAGAGCCTTCACCAGATTTGTTGCCCTTCTCTGGACAGTAACTCAATCTCCTTTCTGAAGTGAGAGGCCCAGAACTGGACACAGGACTAGAGATACAGCCTCACCAGTGCCAAATATTAGCTGTGTTATTCCAAACCTTGCATCTATATTTTCTGCAGTTATCAATGTTCAGAATGAAATATTAATAACCATACTCAGAAAAAGGCCAAATTGTCCCTGCAGCTGCCTTGGTTTGAATCAAGAGTTAAAAGCCTCTGGATTTCTATCAGCCATCTAATATACTCAGTATGAAATTTTGTCCTAGATCTTAAAAGAATGGTGCCTACTTCTACTCTGAGGGGAGTATGAACTCCTGAAACATCTAAAAAGAATCACTGGGGAAATTGTTCAACTGAAATAATCACCTACACTGAGAGTGCCAGATGTATTTCATGGGGCAGAAATGGTAAAATGGAGATGGTAAAATAAGTCCATAAAAAGTTTTAAATTTAAATATTAAAATATGGTTTAAGTACCTTCTTGTTGAGACCCTTGTAATTAAAGAATACTTAGTCAATTTATAAAGAACTGGTTAGAAAGTTCAGGACCTTTGAAGAAAAGCTTATAGTAGTTAGTACTTCTATAAATGGGATTTTTTTTAACAGCCATAAAACTATTCTGCATATTCACCTGGTCTAACATGAAATAAATTGAGCTATTTTCTAATTATGCTGTTTTATTTCTGTAAGATATTAATTCCACTCTCACTTTCCTAGGCCTTTGATCACATTCTCTCTGCTATAGAAGACATTTCTGGACAAATAGGGCATCATTATATGAGGGACAAGTAAGTAGTAACTAATTTGGAATCTTGAAATACTGCTAGGAAATACTATCTGTAAATTATAACTTTTTAAACCTGTGAGCCTAGGGAAAACAAGGATGTTAAATGAAGTTTACGAGATTACATACTGAAAATACTAGAAATACAGCAAATGTCAAAACAGTGTATTTTTGTCCCCTTACAACTGGAATCTTTCCTTTGTCTTCCACAGTTCAGGTTAAGCTTTTGCAGATGTCTCAGTTCACATACTGGGGTCGTTCTCTCAAGATTGGAGAACTGACTATTTGCACAAGTTTTCACCAAGAATGTTAATCTTAGCTTTTCTTGGTAATACTGCATTTCATGAGCACTACTTACACGTGGGAACACTAACAAACCTCAGCTAGCTATGCTAGCTGTTTGTCCTATTTCTACAAAGATGTGTTCAACACCTCTGAAAATGATGGCAGAGGGTGCTTTGAAATTACTCTGACAGTTTCAGCCTGTTAGTCTGAAACCAATAATGAACCATCCTCTCTGTTTATAGTTGATTCATCTTGAGAGAAGCAGAATTACTCAGCTGGAAGAGACATTTCCTTTAAAGCACATGTGAACAGTTACCGTTGTGATGGGCACACTTATATATCTAGATTAATAATATGGAAAAAAGAACATTAAATCTGGACATCCTTAAGAGTGTTATTTCAAGTTAAGTCATTCTCTCCCTGGAGTTAGGTCATTTCATTGATGCAGACAGTCACAGTTTGGACCTGCTAACGTCTTGCTGACTGAACATGACAATTCCAATCCAAAAGCCATGTGCTTATGTTAGCTTTCTGCAGAGCACACCCCTAATGTTTCCTCAGAAGCTGAGTCTATTACCTTAGGTTTAGCATTATGCTCATGCAACACAGCTGGGATGGAGCTAGCTTCTTGTGGAATTCAAACAGAATTGCTCTTCTGCATCCAGTTGTGGGGACAATCTCCTTCCTTTTCTTTTGCATTCAATTATGCAGTGAAGAATTTTCCTGAGGCACTCCGGACAGAACATCTTCTTGCTTTTGGTCTAAGTCTGCAGTTTACTTTTGGGGAATAAATTTCAGTGGGCTATATATAATAAAGGCGAATATATCTCCAGTTTTGATATACTACCTTGAAGATGGAGCTATATTTTTAAAGTGGCAAATTAGTGTGTGACTTCTTGCATGTCAGAAAGTAATCCCCTTGAGTAAGAACAGAAGGAATAGCTTAATGTAGATTCATGGTTGAGTGTGTGGTTTGATGAGTGTGTATTTTGAATTAGACCATCTCAAGCCTGCCTTTTGGAATCTGTGTACCTAAAAGTGCTGCTTCTCTGAAGAAGTGGCAGCCCTAACATCCTCATTGATGGGTTCAGGTGTGGTAGCCTGAATTAGAGCCTGCTGGTCAGATGTTCTAGCCAGAGAAGAGGGATAGTTATCAATTATGTGAAAAATATTTGACAACACAAATGTTTCAACGAAAATGTTGAAGTGATCTGAATCAAAAGTTGTAAACTCAAAATGGCCATTTGGCAAGATGGATAGAGTCACTCTGAGCAATAGTCTCCAAAGTTGTCTCATGCCTTGACAAAGCATTGAGGAAGTTAGAAGAAAGTACAACAGCATTTATCTTTTTGACCCTAAATGTAACGGGGCAGACACCCTACTGTCAGACAATCTTGGAAGAGTAAATAATTAAAAAATACACATTGCTACTATGCCCCAGAGCAGAGTACGTCAGTGGCATGAATAAGGCCCTCTGGTAGAGCTTTTGAAAGGGCACTGTTATTCTGAAATGATTTTCTGGTCTGGCTGTCCTACATTACACCTGGGGAAAAGCAATTACTTTCCCAAGGAGGGAAGAAAATTAAACATAATCAAAAGTGGAAAATAAGGTTGCATGATCTCCCAAAGTATAAAATGTGTTACTGACCCTAAAATAGGATACTGTAATCATACCACTCTTACAGTAGTGTTGGGTAAGTGAACTGATTAAATGCTTTGTGACAGCTGAGTAAGTCTGTAGCAGGATTTTGCTTGACTTTCTTTACATGCTAATTGAAAAGCTTCAAGACAGAAATCCTTCACATTCCTCTGTTCACCATTTTTTTCGAAGTGTTTAGCTCAAAAAATATATTTTATGCTAAATTAAAAATGCTTTGAAACTAAAATTGCTTGTTGCCATTAACACAGTTTGTTTAAATTATCAGGTGGTCCAATTTTGATAGGAAATTCCTCAGAAAAATACTGATGAGAAGATCTGCTCAAAAATCAAGAGACCAAATCCTTAATGTTTTCCATGAACTCAACTTGAAGGATGCAATTAGCTATGTGGCTGAGGTACTTACGAACAGTTGTTGACATATAGCATCATGCAGAACTTGATTTTTTAAAATTTATATTATAACCTAAAGTTGATTTATTGCAGGGCAAGCCTAAAGGAAAACTATTTCCATCTCTGTTCTCTTGTTTTTTTGGTTTTTTTTTTAATGTGTTTTGAGTGTTGGTATTGCTGGTTTGAGAAGCCGTAGCTCTCAGTATTGTGCCTGATCACCAAATACTAGGATGTAATACTTACAGCAGTTTACATTTCTGTTGGATTTTACTGAGTATCTTTGTTTCTAAATTCATTACATGAAAAAAATACTGTGGTACTGTAGGGAAGTTGTCTTTCTTAATGTGTCAATGAGGTCTGGCTCCTGCAGGATAGTGGTTCTCTGTGATGACAAATCTGATTTGAAGAAGCTCATTTCCAAATGATGTACATATGTGGCCAAAGTATGGGAGTTCTAATCAATATGCCATATAATTTTAAAATGTACAAAAAAAAAAAAAAAAAAGAAAAAAAAAAAAGAAACAAAAAGAAACTTTTAATTAAATGGAACCATAACCCCTGTGATTCAATAATTAGGGTTAAATACACTGCAAATATCACTTGCATTTGATTAATTGCAATCAAAGAATTGTGAAGTTACAGAAATTTAAGACTTGCAACAGGAGAAATTGTTAAAGGATAACTGAAGAAAGTTTCTGACCTTCTGCAGGAGTACTGCAGCAATGTTGCCAGATTGTGTAAGAATTCCTAATCTACTTCAGTATGAAACCAGTCACCTTAATTCAAACAGCCACAAATGTGCAGTATTGATACAGTGTAAAGGGTAGTTTTAAATAGAATATTTCTAAAACTGGTCTTTGAAATTATAATCTATCCATGCCCATAATCTCCAATTGAATTAATTTTCACAATTAAGTGATGTATCAGTTAATTCCTTTAATTTAAATGAAAACTATTACTATGATTGATACTACTACCACTACTATTACTGCTAAGCTCTTTTTTTTTTTTTTTGAAAATGAGCTACAGCAAGGCAGTCTTCTTCCAATGAAACATATAACTTTGGAGATTTAATTCGGAAACCAAGATGAAATTAAGAAATTATGTTAGTATGAAAGAAAATAGTTCACAAGACAAGCAAATTTTTCCTTTTGAGATTTTGTATATTATCCATTTGATTTTTAGACCACCTGAGCTCAAGAACTAATTTTCTTTCTTACGATGCTTTCTGGGTCACACCTCAGAGGAAGAAAGTTGGATAATGACTTTGAGGTGGATGACCATGAAACTCATGTCACTGAATCTGTTCAGTAGATTCATTAGAGTGTTTCTTCTCTTTAACAGATGCAAAGAGATCACTTCTAGATCACTTATAGATAGCTTTATAGATCACTAACATGTGCAGATTTAGGATCAGAAATTTTACCCAATAATGTCTTTGATCCCATATAGTAAAGGCAGATTGCTAAAAGATTAATAATTTTTAGGAGGCAAAACACAAGGGAACTACATTTTGTTACCTTATGTATATATTGTTTCTTGCAGATAAATTCTGTTGAGCAAATGTCTACTGATTGGATAATAATGTAAAAATAGAAAAAGAAACTGAAAGTTCTCCAAGTTCTATGGAAGTTATATATTATAATTTTCTTCCAGCAGAAATTAATTAGGAGTTGTAAATCCTGAAGTAATTTCACCTTTCTCACTTTAATATTTGCTTCAATTACACACTGCTTTAACAACTACTTTTCATGTATATCTTTGAACTAAATATCTATGAATTACGGTTGACATTGAAATTGAAGCCATTTCTTCCAGGACAAGTAAAGACCTGCCTCTCCCAGCTACTCACTCTCTTCTTTCTTGCAAGAAACTGAGGAGTTTCAAAATGATTTTATATCTTATTCTTTGTTCAACTCTTCTGCTATGCTACAGCTATATAAAAAATAAGAGTTGAGAGATATCAGTCTCAATCTAAGTAAATTCCTTACAATTGAGAGGGGAGAACATAAGCCAAGAAAAATGAAAATAATCCAGAGCAACTGAAGGAAAGTGACTTAAAATACTCATGGTACATAACTTGTTCTGGCTAAAATTCCTTCTCTGACAATATGGTATGATGTATGTATGAAACATTAAACTTGATTTGAAAAGAAAGTCAGATTCACTTAAGAAAATGGATGGGATGACGTTCTCCCAGAATTCAATTTTATTAATCTCAAGTTTTCTGTTTGCAGAGGCCAGAGTGCATTTCATAATGCCATTGGTAACCCACATACTGTGATACCTAAGTGGGCTACCACAGCAAAAGAAAAAAATTATTTGGTTTGCTCAATGAATATGAAAATGTAAACACATTACAGTTATAATTGGAGAAATGTAGATAAAATTCTGTTCTAAAAGTGAGATGATTTTTCTTGATTATTACTGTTTAAAATCTAGAGACCTGCTATGCGATTTCTCTCTGCTATGATTCAAAACCATAGATGATTTCAGCCTATGTAACCACAATGCCACCCAAGAGATACCTTTTAGCTAAGCAAGTGATTACTTAAGGTGTATGGAGAAGTATGAAGGCATAAAAGTGAGCTTTTCCAGCAGTTCACTTCTGTGACACTAGTTTTAGAAGTGAAAGAAAAATCTCATATTTTCAATATCTCATCTTGTCATGCCATAACTTCTTTCTAATAGTATTGTAGACTTAATATTTGCTGCTTCCAGTCTGGTAGAGAACAGTGTTAGTTAGTGCAGGGTCTTTGAAAATGATACTGATAGTGTGGTGATGTGTTAATACATGATTATCTGTATGTATCCCTAGGCACTTGGCTTGCAGCACTGTACAAAGTAAAATTGCAAATCTATTGAGGCACAAGAAATCATTCACCTTTTTCAAAATAAATTTTTAAGACTGGAATAGATTCTCTTATTGCTTTGTTTGTTGGGGTAATGTCACTCAACATAAAGAAACCATAAAAATAAAAAATGTTTTTTATTTTTTACCTAGATACAATTCCTCCCGTGCTTCTTGTGTCATTTGCATAAATACAGTCTCACAAATAACCTGTATTCTGATACACATTTGTCCTATGCTTTTACAGCTGTAATATGTCTTGTTTCTTTCCATGACCAGGGAGAACGTAGAGGTTCTCTGGCATTTATACGTTCTCCAAGTACAGACAACATGGTAAATGTGGATTTCAGCACTCCACTCCCAAGCACTGTGGAAAGCTCTGTCTCTTATTTACTGTGAGTAATGTGGACTGACAGGGTGGTATATGGGAGGAGATAGAAACACTGCTAAAAAAATTGAAAAATGCAAATTACAGGGGCTTCAGTCACTACTTTTTGAACTTTAATTAAAATTTTCTCCCACAGAAAATGGGTATAAATGGATTTATAATGTTGTATTTTACACCCAGTTTTTTTTCAGTAAAGGCTGGTCAGATGAAGCAGACATCCACATTAGAGTTGTTTCATTTGCCTTTGGTTCACCAACTGTTATATTCAGGGCTAGATGTTATTTCTGTGTTTGCTCCAGAAAAAGTAAGGAGAGAAGCGAGGAAAATAATTGCCCCTTCCTTAACTTTTTAATGAATCTGTCACTGAACAGACCATGTATCATGTAAACTGTGAAATTAATTAATGCTACATCCCACTGAAAGACAAAAACCAATAAGTTTTTCACATTTCCCATTAGGCATTTGCTCACTCATTGTCATTTAGCCAGTTCGTACTCTTTCCTTTTTTCTTTTTTATTTTTAAATTTTTTTTAACTCCTTATTTTCTTCTTTTCATTCTTCATCTTCCTGTTTTATCTTCCTCTTCAGCAATCACTGAATTTAAAACCCGCTGTTTGTGTTTTTCTTCAGGAGAGAAAAAGCTGGACCAGTTTGCCTTGACATGCAAGCTTTAGAGCAAAGGAGGAAAAGTATCCGGGACACAGAAGATACCCTCGCTCATCACACTCTACAACAGTACCTGTATAAACCCAGGCAGGAGGTGAGAGCAAAAGGCTAGCATTGGACTGTTTTCCAATCTAAAACCAAGAGGAAATAGGAACCAAAACTTGCAAGTGAAACTTAGAAGGAGAGAACCCACTGCAAAATCTGCACCTTGAGGAAGATAGGCTTTTTGTGTGACTTTTAAGAACATGCCTTTTCAAAAGAACTAGTGCCTTTGAAATCATTGGGGCCGGTGGAATCCAGAACTGTGTCCAGCAAAGGTTCTGATCAGGATTAAATGAAGTGTATCAGCTGAAGTGATTCAGCCACTTATAGGGAGAGGCTTACTTGGAATGACAGTTCACTCTTACACACTTAAAATTCCTGGACTTGTTTCACGAAGAAAAAGGAAAAATGGGAGTTTAATTAATGCCTTCAAACTAGTCCTTAGTTCATTCTTTCTTATGGAGTTGTTTACATTTTTGTGACACTGATTGAATGCATTGATTCAGGGCTTTCATCTGTATTTCTAAGTAAATGAATATTGTCTTCCCTTCCTGGCCACAGCACAAACACCTGTACAGTCGACATGAGATCATGCACAGTGAAGATGACAAACAAGACAAGGAGATTTTCCATAGGACAATGAGGAAGCGCTTAGAATCTTTCAAGAGTACCAAACTAGGAATAAACCATTCCAAGAAGCTCAATAAAATCCACAAACGAGACCGGGGCCAAAAAAGGGTAAAATACTTTCACAAGGAAACAGATGTGGCCACCTGTTATACAAACTAATGGGTGGGAAGGGTAGGGAGGACTCTGAAGTGTCCTATTTTCCTATTTAGCTCTGTCCTATAGAACTTCATTAACTTAGAGGACCTAAGCAAGAAGAGATTAAACTAGGTGGTAACTCAAGGGGCTTCTTCTCACATTCTGCACTTCTCTATGCTTTGGGACTCTTCTTCTGAGTGAGAGATTTCTGATCACTTGAAAAACAGCAGACCCTGAGCCATGCTACTAGGCATGCGGGGAGATTTTGCAGGGTAGAGGTAGCAGGGAAGCTTTATAGAATGGAGCATTCAACCAAATTTGTATGAGACTAAGAGGAAACATGCAACATAAAAAGAGCCTAAGTTTCTTTTTCTACCGTGCCCGTACACACTACAAGTGTAGGTGGGAAATGGTGGCATCCAGACAAAGATTACAATGGATTTCAGGGTTATTCTGCTGGACTCATCATTTCAAAGGGCGTCACTGCCATTGCTATCTGATGACATTAGCATTTTTGGTCACTTTTTGCTTTCTTTTCAGAGAAACAGCAGTGTCATACCAAATGGAAACATTCCTTCAGAAAATCCAGTAAAAGATTTTACTTTGAAGGAAAAAGGTAAAAAGACTTTCAGACCATCTTCATTAATTGAATTTTACCAGCTACATTGTCAGCAAAGCATCACTAAAAGATTTTGTGATGCGCAACAGCAAATATGATAGTAAAAAGGGATTTCTAGTTATAGTTCAGAACTTGGAGTGGTGATCTGCTTCATGCTTAAATGCTGCATTAAGAAATTGTTTTGTTGGGAATCTGGATGACAATGTTTTAATTGTCCTTTTTGCTCACATTTTTAAAATATCACATTTATATTCTGTAAACAAAACAATGCAGTGGCTATAATATAAATGAACTCTCAGCTTCAGTTTGGATAAGGTACACAGCAGAACTGCTAACTTTTTTTCATCCCACAAGGATATGTCTGCCTAGGACATAAAGCAAATACAATTAAGTGGCTGAGATGACATTCTTATCTGATTTTAAGTCCACTGTTTTATAAGAGTCTGAATCAGAATTGAGGCTAAGCAAGCATGATGTAACTCAAGGAGTGCAAAGCTTTGGAAGGAGCACATAGTCAGAGGTCAGTTCCAGCACTGCTTCACCCTTCATGAATGGATCTATCAGATGGGTCAGGCTTGGAAGTGTAATTGGAAGCCGATCAGCCTGGGGACTACTACCCCTAGAAAAAGTTTATTTTGCATACAAAGCCCCAAATTCTTTCCTGTCTTAGCCATTTTTAGCATTGGTGTTAGGCATGGCAAGATGTGATGAATGCTAACATGTTTGTTATAGAGTTATAAAATAATAAGTGTCACTTCAAAACTGTAATGTGGTTAAAAGCCACTGAACTAACTTTGATTTGTGTTGCTCCCTCTGTTTATGCCCATAACTCCTTGAGCTCAAAGACAACTCAAGTAAAATTGAAAGGGATTTATCTTTCTGCAGTAGCTTCAAGCAAACATATTTTTCCTTATGTGTCTTCTTTGAATAATTTACTGAGTGTTATTTTTGTTTGACTGAGAGGGGCAGTATAGTCTGGCTCCCCAAGTGTAATATTCTAGAACTACTTTGCTTGGGAAGAGCTGTCTGAATACTCATTAGGAGGTCATTCAATATTGTCTTATTAAAGTACTCCGCATATAGATGTTATCATCTACCTTAAACCAGAAAAGTTTAATTGAAAGACAGTCTTAATAATTTAGCAGCTATTGCAAAACTTACTCTACTGCAGCAATGACCTCATTAGGTTTGAAATCCGTCATTATACTAATGCTGACCTGTGTCAAGTGATGAAAATCCTTGTTAAAGATGGATCTTTGATAACAATGACAGCATCAAATCAGCAGAAAATAGCATTTTCTATCAGAACAGATACAAATCTCTAATCAAATTGCACTTTCTTTTTTTTTTTTTTGTTTTCCTTTTTCCCCCACTTAGATTTGGAGTTTTCTGAATCAGAAGAAAATAATGATTATGAGACTTTGCATCTAGGCAAAGGAGTTGATTTCCTGGCTAATGTGACGAAACAAAATTTCACAGACACTCCTGCTGGTAAAAATATTTATTATCTACAAAGGCTTTTTTTTCTTTCTCAAATATAACAAAATGTACTAGAAATGCCGATGAGTTAGCCTGGGATTTTTGTTTGTTTGATTGAGTGATTTTGTGTGTTCAATCTGAAAATATATTTGCTTAATATTAATGTTAGTATAAAGATTTTTGGATATCTGGAGGTATGGAGAGCATCGCATTTGAAATTGACAGAAGTTGTGAACATGACTACCTAAACCAGTTTTAAAGCCACTAATTATTTTTAGCAGCAGAAAATATTCTTTTAAAATTGTCTTACCTCACAAGACCAGTCAATACTAGTCCTCTGGAACTGTTTTCCACTTGCACTGGAACTTCATTGTGATAAATTTTGTTCTTCTTACTTCAGGCAAGATTGCTTCTTTTATATTCATAATCTCTTCAGATCCTTATAGGCTTATAGAAGTCACTAAAAAGGGCAGATTTACAGCATTTCTGGAGCACTCAATACCCTTGATTTCCAGCCCTGAAAGGGTCCAAAACATTGGAAGGGATCTAAAAAGATTGGAAGCATATAACTATATATATTAGCAACCATAAAATATGATTTATGGAGTTATAAAATTTAGTATTTATCTTTATCTTTTCTCTGTTTAAATTTTTTCAGCATGCCACCATATGCTTCTCATGTAACTGGTGCCTACAATGAAGAAAAACACTTGTGTCTGTACTCTTGTTGCAGACACCCTTAAATGCAGTTTATGCATGCCACTGTTTCATGACAAATTCTTTGAGTATATATAAAGATGCCCAGAAATAAGTGGATGGCAAGATGCAAAATGTTTATGTAAAAGCTCATCAAACTTGATAACTCTATGAACAGGCTCACTTTTGACTATTTTGTGGCCTGCCACAGCTACCTCACACTCATCTGTTTATGGAGTGGTGCAAGTGTTATTATTTTATTACTTTTTTGCATTTTCCCCCATCTCTTATTTCTTTTTTATGAATTTGATTTGAATTTTCTGCTGTTATTTTATGTTGTGCGCTTTTTTTTTTTTTCCTCTTAACATTTGTGGACTGACTACTTCTTTTATTGATTTTATTTTTTTTCTTCAGATATCCCTAATGTAATTGCATATTTGATGTGGCATCCAATTTTTCTCTTTAATTGATATCCAATATATGTCTAGCAATAACCAATGTGTATGTAATGGTCTCTGTATTGATTTAGTCACATCCATACCAGCATGTATGTATCAGCCCATTTTTTCCGCCAACAGCCTTTCTCCTCTTATAAAGCATCTTGCTGTATTATCAAGAAATCATTTTGATTATTTTTATTTGTCACTCATGAATTTTTTTTAGGAATTGATAACCCAGTATTTTCAGCTGATGATGACCAAAGCATCTACACAAAGTTTTCACCATGGTTATCTAGTGAAGACACTGTAGTACCATCTCAAAGGGCCAGAGTGCAACTCCCATATTCTCCAAACTTCAGACGGCTCACTCCAATCCGGCTCAGCAATAAATCAACAGATTCCTTCCTGCTAGCAGATGGCCCAGAGGACCGACCCAGATCTTTTCTCCCAGAATCAACACATATGTAATATTTTAAAAGATTACCTTTGTTTTTGAACCTCTTATCAATCTCTTAGACTTCTTATCAATCCTGAGAAGTAAACTTATTTTTCTGATTTTTCTTCTTTCAGAAAATCTCTTTCCTTCCTGATTTCTTTGTACAACTAAACTTCTTTTATTTCCCTCCAACTTAATTAACAAAACGTCTTCCTGTTTTCCTTCTGCAGAAAAGTTGTTCAACTATTTGGAGTCCAATGCCTTGCTATTTTTACAGCAGATAAGGGGCCTTTTCTTTGTTTTCATTTGAATATTTTAAATGACAAGAAAATAGTATTCCAAGTATCAGAATATTGGGCATACATTTTTCAAGATGCTTCAGGTTGCCTGGTTAGTGAATCTCAGATGATAAAATTGGTGCCTGAATTCCCTAAAAGCAATAAAATTTTTTGACTCTACTGCTAAGAAGCCTTGAGTTAGTTGTGAACATTTGTCCAGTTTATTTATCCAGTGTCCAGAAAGCAAAAATGCCCCACTGCTACAATATAACTCCTCAAGTGACACTACTGATGTACCATTAAATTACATAAGAAAGGGGTTTAAAATGAATCATGTTTACTAAAATCAGTCTCTTCTAATTACACAACCATATTGTGGAGAAGCATACTTCCTCTAGAGCTTTATCCTTAAACTGTGAGTTTATCTTAATCCATTCCTTATTTTGAAACAAGAAAAAGGCTTAGCTTTCCGATACAGTAAATAGCTTGTTGCTTTTAATGTGTTAGAGGCTTAAAATCGAATTGATTCTGGGTTGCCCTTTAACTTCTGCTGTGTGGAAATTTTCCACACCATAAAATCAGCTTTCACTTCTATAATCAAGTAAGCAGTGCTTCAAACGAGGTGGGTTAGATCCACAGTTCAGATATAATTTAATAGAGCACAGGGCACTGCAGCAATTGTGCAATGAAATGCAAAAGGCAGTGTCACTGTGAATACACTGGAATCCATGGTCACAAATACATGTCTTAGTGTCCTCTGTACATTAGCAAAAAAAAGTAAAGTTGAAAGTATTCTGTAGCTGTTTGAGGAAACTTTGCTCAGACAAACACCTCAGGCTAAGAGTGAATACTGCTAATTTTGACCAAAAAAGAATTTCACAACCTCTTGAAAAGAAATAGAAAAGGAAGTTCCGTTTTTCTTCTATTCTGGCTTCTGTCCCTTCAGAGGACATGCTAGTTCAAGGGTAATTAGAGGTAGCACATCACTTTCTTTACTGGAGTGGCTTGTAGGTATGTGTTTGTTTTCAGTACTCAGTTCCTTAATTATGAATTTTTGTTTATTTTTTAAATGCTGTTTTAAAACAAACACTGGGTAAATTAAAGAACTGTAAATTACAGTCCAATATCTTGATTAAAAGTGTGAAAAATGAGCAGCATTCCAAAAGGAAAATTTCACCTTGACAGTTATCCACATTAAAATTCTCTTCACTTTTTTTTCCCAAGAGCATTGTCACATAATATTATATATGACCTGCAGAACATTCTCTTGTTAACCTTTGTTCTTTTTCTCAATTTAATGGCTTTATCTATAATTCACTTTATTATTAGGAAGTGATATGTGTAAATTTGTCTGTGGGTATCTTTGCTATGTAAAAATCCCAGGATTTTTGACTTCTGTGTTTCTTAATAAGTGCTTTGCAAAGTCAGATTTCCCAGTCTAGTAAGTGTACACCTTGTTTACTGTCTGAAACAGTCCTCTGAATGATCTCCTTAAAAAAATTCTCCCAATAGGTGAACGATACTAAAATTTCAATTAAAAGGTTTTAAAAAACAATGGAAACTGGATGTCTAGAGTAGAAATGTTAAGTTTCTCTACACACCTAACATGTACAGAAAATTGATCATAGGTTCTGATCAATAAGAGATTTACTCTCTGGAGTCAAACTGTCTGCTACTTGATGAAAGAGTACAATTAGTTTCAAAAATTTCTGAAATATTTCCTTGCTGAGCATCAGGAATGTTTCAAGATAAAGATACACCTTAGTCACCAGATGATGGCTCCATCTCCTAACTATCTGAAACAGGCAGTTGTTCATCCTAAACGCTGAGCTAAGTTTTGCCTGACATTCATCAAGGATAAGAAGTTTAATTAACTGACTTCAGGTTGTCCAAGTTAGAATTGGATACAGAGCAGAGGTCTTCAGGAAAAAAAAATCTTAAACTATTCACTTTCATAAGATTTCCATAAAAATAGCCAAAAACATAGTCCAGTAGCCAGCATACTAACAGATAAAGTGTGTACAAATAGAAAACAAATGTTTCTATTCAATTGTGCTCTCTAGGTGATATGGACCATGATGTTGAAATGACTGAATACTCCTCTTCAGATGATCAACTAAACCAAAATGGAAGTGTTTCAGTGAATCCCCTCCACTTCTTCCCCTCTTGTCTTCAAATGCCTTGGACACAAAACTATTCTTCATTGGAAAACAGAGGGAATATATCTCTTTCTGCTGTCTCTGAATATATAGCTTCATGTGACTCAAATGTACCTGATCTCTTCTGGGAATCGGGTACAGATATGGATAACAAAGAGACAGTAAACTCAGGTTATTGTTCTGAAGTTAGCTTCAAGTCAGAGAACTCACAAGAAGAAAATACTCTGCTTTTGTTTGAAGGACTGGAAGACTCTTACATGAAGGAGCCCCAAGAGAAGAAAATGTTGCTTAATGTAGAAGGGAATTACAGGTCTGCTGCAGCCAGACGTGTACAAAGCCGACGTTCTTTCCACAGGCCAAAACCTCTGCATCACCCTAAGCTTCAGAAGCTGGCATCTCTTCCAGCATCTTGCCATGTCCCTCCACATTCCTTGGAACAGGAGGAAACACAGTTGTGAGCCATGACTTAAGTGAAAGAAGAAGATGAACAAGGGGCTTTTGTTAAAATAGAGAGCAACCTATTGGTTCATAGGATCTGCACTAGGAGGGCTTCACATGGAAAAGGAGTGGGGTCCTGTGATGTCAGAAACACTGGAGCTTTTCTGCTGCACTTACAATTTCAAGTTCTTATTCATAATGAAAGGGTGCATAGTGAGGGGGAATTATGACTCCTTGTTATTTTTTCATGTAGACTGTTACAAATAATCTATTATTTTTGGAGGGCTAAACTAAGAATTTTTTCAAATGGTAAGTCCTTGGTGTTTTTTTACACAGAGATGGTTTATTATGCCATTATGCCATAAATACATTTAATGGAATAGGCTGCATTTGCTACTTCAGTAATGGAATTAAGTATTATATGAAATTAAAGTAGGAGAAGCCAATGGTTAGCCTCCTCCCTGCTGAGTCTAGTCTGATTGAAATGGATCAGTGCCTTTTATAATTGCAAGCTAAAGAAAAATATTTTCCTGCTCTTGAATATTTGTGTCACTGAGTAATTGTGGAATATTGACTCTTGTGAAAAACTTTCCAGGGAGACGAAAGTCCTGGCATCTTGAAATTTAATCAAGTACTCCAGGAGGGCCATTTCCTTCCTTCACCTTCACTGCCTCAGCTCAGTAGTACTGGAATGAAAGAACGTCCAGAATTAGCTCATAATTTTAATTTGCATGGTCAAAAGCAATTAATTTCTTATTCTTAATTAAGCTGCTCTATTTTAAATTGCCTCACTCAGACAGAAATGTAAATATTTGTCATTTTTACTGCTGCTTTGGAAGACACCTTCCAAATACTGTTAGATTATCCTGTTAATTTATGTGTCACTTTCAATAACTGATCAGGATAGTGGTCTCTCAGATGGTATTCTGCATTTTGCCACATGGTTTAAGTGCCACAAAGACTCAGGATGTTGATGGTTCAAAGAATTGTACAGAGACAGTCCGGCTACTGTGCATGTATATACCTAATTGCATTAGGAATGTCCTTTTCTTTTGTCCGTGGTTTTCTGTCAAATGATAGTTATGATTGCACTAGACACTTACTACATATGAATTAGATCTACATTACCTTGAAGACAGCTGGAGACATCAGTGGAAGCCAACTCAGATGAAGACTACATAAGAGTGAAAACTCTGCAACCTCTCACAGATGTATAATATTTCATGCCAGTGTCGAGTCCTCTGGCCATTTTGCCTGGAATGATTCCAGTCCTGAAATCTTGTCTTGAAATCTTTAGCGGTATAAATTGTAAAGGTTCTATGACATAAATAGAAGGCAAGTGCTTAGCCACTTTTGTGATCCTAATGCGTTCCTACATTCTATTTGATATCAGTGTAAACCATTTGTAAATGAGCTGTCACCTTCAGGGAGGTATCTGAATTTTTTAAGACTGGTTCCTGGTCAGCGGCTTTATGTGGTAAATTTTACTTTATCTATAGGAATTAATGAGTGTTTCACTCTACCTACCCAGATTTTGAGTGGGTTTGAGATGATTCTGTGTCAGGTATCAAAACTGAGATTTACCCAGACACCCAAGAAAAGTGGAGCAATGTGTGAAAACTCCTGCCCACATCTTTTTTCTATCTTTGTCCTGTGTGCTAAGACTAGCATGGCTGGTGCGAATTGCAAAGATGTGGTGGCAAATACCATACACAAACCTAGACAGATACAAAATACATAGATTCAGAGGACTCGTTCTTTTGATATCAACCCACAAGCAGCTGCCTGTTTGGCAGTCATCTTGGGCAGTGATTCAAATCAGTGTCCTTAACTGGAAAGCTTCATCACCCAGATTGTTAAAATTCAATAATGTAAATACAATTTTTGTGAACCAAGTATGTGTGAACATATATTTTGGTGAAGTAGAACATATTAATGCTATTCTAGATATAATTGGAACAAGTATTTTAGTAAGTGGCTTAGATATATCACAGGACCATGACTGATCCCAAATATAAGTACAGAAAAAGTACAATGTGCCAAAATCTACCCTTCTGTCTCATAGCATACTGCTGAAGTACCAACACCAAAGATGGCAAGACGCTCGTCAGGTGTTGGCTTTGAAATAAAACTTTAATTTCTTATTGGCATCATACAGAAGTTGTTGTACTGCAGTCAGAAGAGAACCACGCTGTGGACTGTTTTCTGCATGCTTGTTAGACCATTACTAATCTGCTTTTGTACAGGCTACCTCAAGGAAACATTTGTAAATTGTCGTCAGCAGATTGGAGTTTTCACCACATAAATGTTGAACAGACAAGAGTATGCATTTTTGAAAATCACAGGATATTTTTATTGTTCTTGTAAGCTTTTAGGCTAAAGTAAAGAGGATCAATAGACACCGCTGTATTTACAAACAGCAGTCTCAGTGAAAATCAGCAGGATTCTCTATATTTTTGAGAGGGCTGTAGTATTATAAAACAGAGAGGAACACCATTTCAAACAACAGAAATGGAAAGACATTATATACAAAGGGCTTACCTCTCTGTTTCAAAGGCCTTCTATATATTTTATTGCTACAGCTGAACAAATGAAGGATAAAATGGGCCATTCTGATTGCAAAGACACCTTTCCCTGGAATATGTTGCATAATTCGTGAAGCTCTTATGCCCCTGGAAGAGGTTTTCTAATAGAACTGATTCTACAGCAAGGTTTTGTTTGTCGTAATTTCTCAGTTTGAAATGTGATGAAAAAAAGCTTTCATGTCCCCAGTTTCCACATTTGAGAATGTACTCATAGCTATAAAATATTGGATTATAATTCCTTTTTTTCCCAGGGCAATTGCTCCCAGTTTTTGTCAGGGTGTATTAAAAAAAGCAGGTTACAACAGTTCATAATTTGTCTTTTTTCTTCTTTTGCATTCTCTTTCATTGTACATTCACATTTCCTCTGGTATGTGTACCTATGAGTGAAGTGTTTGGTGACTTCTTCAGCATGCTTTAATCAGACAAACAGCACTAATTTCTATTACAACAATATAAATTCAGAGCTGCTGAGGATATGGCTGTAAGCATCGGGTTTCTTTGCCCTTGTTTATTAGATTGGAATGATCATTTGACAATTTGTTCATCTCTGGTGAGGCCAGTTCAGTACTTACTTCCCTGAATTTTTTTTTTTCACATGCTCTGTAAGCAAAAGGAAAGCTGGGTATTCCACAGTTCCTATTTATTTAATAAGTGACTATGACCTACCTTGTTGCAAAAAGATGAAGAAACCTTTTATATTCCTTCTACGTATTTTGCTCCATGAATAAAGGTCTTTTAAACAATGTTAATTATGCTGCACTTTGATCTAGCAATGTTAAAAAAACCCAGAAGTGTCACCTGCACTGAGATGAATCCTGTCTCTCTGAGCTGTGAACCTAGTTATTGAAATATATGAAAATATGTTTTACAAATACATAGTCTAGTCAGAGATTTATGTAGCAAAGGTTGCAAAATAATCACGTGCCTTAAATCGTCACTCTTTGGAGTGCTGTTGTTTGGAGATACTTGTGTGTACTTTCCAAAAGGTGTCGACTTACTTCATATATTTTTAAACAAGTCAAGTTGTTCTGCTACTGTCTTTATAGAAATGTTTTAATAGTATACACTAATGAGAAGTTTGGCAATAAATTGTATCACTTTGGTGGAATCACACTGCTTTGGCAAGTGATTTAGAGAATCATTTATTTATTACACTTAGAGAAGACTTCGCATTCAAGAATTCAGAGGAGAATGTATTTCCATTCCCAAATCAAAGTTAAAAGAGACAATAGAGTGCTGCTGATAATTCATAAGACATTTATCATGTCATTTATAAAATAGAAATCTTTAAAAGTAGCAACAAAACTTGTAGATCTCCTGAGGCTCATTCTGACGACTATAACGCTTTTTGTATAGTTCTAGCCCCACTGTAGTCAATGACAGAATTCCAATTGACTTAATAAGCCATAGAGCAGAAAGCCACATATTTTGTCAAGTTATATATATAGAGATGTAATCATATCGATTATTTATACTTTAAATTTTACATGAATGGCATATGGCATCTCATTATTATTATTATTATGCACTTGGATCAGGGCAATTCAACACTATAGAAGCAAAGAAGAAGTCTTAGAAAAGTATTTCATCAGTTTCAGCAAAGTTACAGGAAAGCTAAGTGATAAAGCCCTACTGGCTCTAGGAGGCATTTATAGTTTATTTTTAAGTGTGACCCTCCAAGCGTTATCAACAAGGGAAGAGGCTTGTCAGACCCATTGCTGAATGCTGCAGTGCTTTCAGGAAGCACACGTGTGCATGCATAAAAAGGATCCTGGAAGGCAGGATAGCTGTACTCATTACTGAAAACAGAAATTAAGAAAGTCTGAAGCAGAAGGATCAGCTAAGAATGGGAAAAAAAACACATGTGGGCTAAGTATGTGCATGTGAATGTTCACCATAGAAACAAAACTGAAGTGGGTAAAACTGACCTCAAAGGAAGATAATGTAGAGAGGTGTGAAACACACCTATATTGCCTGCCTAATAACCAATGCTTAATTCCTACCCACACATACATATTTTCAAAGGACAACTCTATAAGGTACAATTTTAGCTGACATCTTAATACTAACATTTCCTTCGGTGTAAAGGCAGTAGAAATACCATATAACATAGTCACAAACAATCCTGATCTACAATCCAAGATGTGAGAAAAAATTCACAGAAACTTTAACAAAGACATAAAACTCATCCAGAGACTGCAGTAAGGTACCAAGAATCAAGATAAAGATTACAAAACTTGTGATCATCCTATTCTCACTGTCTCAGAACATTAGTGTATAGAGTAGAGAGTTTCATCCACGAAGCAGAAATAGATTTTGATGAGAAGATAGGATAAACTGCAGTGACCAATTGCAGGGCATGACCAGGTGAGCAGACTGACCAGCAGCCTGTTCACATGCAACCAGTCCCCTAAATACCATTATCTCTCTGTCTCCTTACAGTTGTTCATCCTCAAAACACCTTAATCTCCCCCTTTCTCTGTCTTTGCATCTTATTCAAAGCATCTTATACAATGTCTTGCAGAATTCCAAGGTATATTCCATAGGCAGTAATCATCCTTGATCTATAAGGTGGTACAGAGAGCCCATCCACTTAACTGACCTCAATGGCTTTTGCCACATAGACTATGAGGCTGATTGTCCTCCTGTCACAGCCCTGGAAGAAGCGAGATCAGAGTGCCCCAGTTTCTGTTATTCAGTTGTGGGAGTTTCGTGACCATCACTGTCTCTCCTGTGCTCCTTTGTGTGTGTGAAGATGAACTTTGTGTTCCAAAATCTAACAGTTTCATTGTAGATTCTAGGAAAAAAAACAGTTTGAGAATGAAAAATATTCTCTATTTTTACTTATACAACACACAATTAAAATCTGAATTGCTGGGATTATCAAGATAAATAGTTACCTGCACCAAACTGGTTTCTGCTAAAAATTGGTGGATTCTATCCTTCATGTGACATGCATAAAGACTAACAGCATCATTACAAAATGGCAATTATAAAAAGTCAATTATCCTTTTCAGATAAGAGTTTCAGTAATACTACTTATAACATCATTCCAGCAAACTCCTACTTCTTTGACATGTTTAAAAGCCAGATCAAACTGACAGGTAATGCACAACTCTAAATATAGTCCACTGAACTGTCTATATTTCTTAACATAATGAAGCTATTCAGACATTCAGAATCATAGAATCATTTAGGTTAGAAAAGAGCCTTAAGATCACTGAGTCCCACTGTTAATCTAACACTTCCAAGTCCACCACTAAGCCATGTCCCTAATCACTTGTCCAGGTCTTTTAAATACCTCTGTGGATAGTGACTCAAACGCTTCCCTGGGCAGTCCCTTTCAGTGCTTGTCAACCCTTTCAATGAAGAATTTTTTCCTGTTATTCAATCTAAACCTCCAGCCTGCAGCCTCATGGGGCAACTTGTTTCCTCTTGTCCTATCACTGAGGAATGAGTGAGCTAAAAATATCTTTGAGACATAGATATGCTGGACAGCATGAAGTGTAGGATGCCATAACACAGGTAGATATCCTGTAGAAATATATATCACCGAACACACAGAATACGAAGAAGTGTCAATGGAAGAAGATCTGTGTTAGATACATCATGGGAGTGACTGCTGAACCTTGTGTTGTGAATATTTTATTTCTTTAATAGGCTTGCAGTGTAAAAAATTCAGACTTTTTAAAAACGGCAATTTTGAAATTACCAGAAACTGTTTTTGCTCATGATTTTGCTTAGTGTTAGAATGATGCTTAATTCTAACATGAAATAGACAGGAGTACAGAGATAGTTTAACTTACGATATATTTTCCTATACAAACACTGCCTTTCTAGACAACTAATTTCATAAGGTGAAAAGGAAGAGGTGGCTGTCTTCCCCTCTTTTACCCTCCCCTGTACGTTGAATTATGTAGCTAATGTCTTCAAGAATTTCCTAATAATTTGGTGATCCCCACCTGAAAAGAAATCTGAATGAATTTGTACTGCTATATAGGATCTGAATACACTCTGGACAGGCCTGGAAGAAGAAGAAAAAAAAAAAGATCTATTATGAAGGAAGGTATGGGACTTTTGGTATAAGTTTGGTGAATATGTGAAGGGATAAGCACTTACTTTTCTGGGAGCAAGTAATTGAGTGCTGACCAATAAATCCTTTTTGCTAGATTTCCCTAGGAGTCCTAATACCTGTAGCTGTTAACAACACTACTAGTTTGCAGGAATGGAATAATGAGTTTGAATAGCCAGTGACCAGCAGATCAGATGTTGTGACAGTCTGTAGCAACCTTTGTACAGTAGGGTTAGAAAATGAAAAAGAAAAAAACCAAACCAAGACTGGGACTGAACACCCGGAATTACTTTGGGCAAAATTACCAGCTTAAATACCTGTCATGAGAGAATACAGACCCTTGTCTACATTTCTGCCATACCTAATGAGGAAATAGTGGCACATTTCAAGTATTCACCTGACCTACCTGAGCTCTGAGTCCACATCATGTTACGTTCAAGTTCAGACATCATTGAATAGGTAAATAAGAAACAATTATGCATTAAGAAACCACCTACATCTAGATCATGTAAACAAATGAATACTTAGGCTATTCTGCAAATAATGAACCTAGTTCCACATCCTCATTGTTAGTATTTTCTTTCACTTTAATGGACTTTTTAGTTAGGCTTACTTTAAACGATGATAAATACGTATTGAGCAATTGGGAGGGGTCAACAACTCAACATGGGAACATTGCACAAGCCCAGAGTACAGCATGAGATAGATGTTAGCAATCCATGGACAGACAGTTTCTCCGAAACACTTTTTAAGTAGCTTTATGAGTTTATATTTCTGTTTACCTTGCAAACAATTAGAATTTTACTACAGGAGATTGTATTAAAAAACCTATTGGATTAGATTACAAAATTAGATTAGATTAGATTAGATTAGATTGGATTAGATTGGATTAGATTAGATTAGATTAGATTAGATTAGATTAGATTAGATTAGA
>JAHLSL010000006.1:207381-241821 GCA_025920805.1 Petroica traversi | reverse complement strand
GATTAGATTAGATTAGATTAGATTAGATTAGATTAGATTAGATTAGATTAGATTAGATTAGATTAGATGCGTTACTGGACCTGCTGTCACTGATACGGATGAGTTCTTTAAGAGAGGTGAAGCTATAAAGGCAGCCTGGGCTGTATCCCGGGACCGGCCGCCGGGCAGAGAGGCGGGATTCTGTCCCGGACGGACTGGGCTGGGCTCCGGGAGCGGGGGCAGGAGCAGGGCAGTTCGGAGCTAGCTCCGGGCTGCTCCGGCTGCGGCTGGGGGTGAGCATCTCTCGGTCCGGGCTCCGGTGCTCCGGCCGCCTCCCGCAGTGCACCACTCGGCTCTTCGGGCGCTCCGCCCGGCCCGGTAAGTCCCGCTGCGTGCTGGGGATTCTCCGGCTGCACCTCGCCGCTTTCCGCGAGAAAGGGGCTGAAAGGGTTGGGATTAACGAGTTGTAGGTAACAGTCTTGTCCTAGCTGGCAGGGTTTCAGACCTGCAAACCTTTGACAGAGAAAGCGATGGCAGGGCTCAAAGCCCCCCTGTGTGTCCGGTTTAGCAGTGTCCCTAGACAGTGCACTCCAGGGGATTTCCAAAGATCATCGGCTTTTTAGACTGCGCTCCCTATAGTCCTGAACACAGCTGTCCTCACCAAATTGTTAGGTTTTCTCGAAGTCTTTCACTGGCATGAACATAACTTCACTGACAGCTACACCTGCATGTGAAATATTTAGGAAGCCGTTTGCAGTATGGTGTGATGGCCTTTTATTTGGGAGAAAAATAGAACACCTTTCTCCCATGCTCCAAGTGCTTCGTGGAGAAATGGGCTCCAGTTATAATATTCAAGTACAGCCACATGCTATGATTATGATTCCGGTTGCATGTAATAACAATGTGACCTCCAATCTTTTTTCTGCCATCACATAGATGGCAGAATTTCTCTTCATACCAAATTTCTCTTCATACCAAAAGCCCCTGAAAGGTATACTTTGGGGAATTAGCATCCTGTGTTCTACAACAAACATTGCTCACCAACTATTAGTTAAAAACATTAAATTTTTTCTCCCCTTAAAATGATAGACACATTTAGAGTGAAAAAGATCTTTAAGACTGAGTCCAGCCATAAACCTAATACTGCCAAGTCCTCCACCAAAACATGTTCCTAATCACCTATATGGGTCTTGGAAATACCTCCAGGGACAACAATTCTTGGGAGACATCAGTCTCTGGGGAGACTGTTCCAGGTCTTGACAATTCTGTCAGTGAGGAATTTTTTCCTAATATCCAATCTAAACCTCCCCTGGTGCAACTTAATTCTGTTTCCTGCCATCGTATGATTCCTTATTTTGAAAAAGAGCCCTACACCCACCTTGCTCAGTACGTACAAACAGTCATAAAGATCTTACCTGAGCCTCCTTTACTCCAGGCTGAACAACCCCAGCCCCCTTACCTGCTCATCTCAAGACCTTTGTACAGTTTCATTGCTCTTCTTTAGACACTTCCTCATGTTTAACATCCAGATTCAAGGCTATTAGTTCTTTATGTTTAAACTGTGAAAATCAGTAAATCAGAACATCCCATATTTTGATTTTTCTGTATTCTAAATGGCTATTTTCATTTTAATCTCTCTTCCCCTTTGGCAGATTACCTGTTCTCATGACAGGTTTCAGTCGATCAGTTGATCAGAACTACCTCTTTTGAAGCTGCAGACCACACACCTTCAACAGTATAAATAGATAATATATTTTTAAGTAGCAGACCAGGGTGTTAATAATTTACTCAGCTGTCAGTAAAACACCACTGGTCCTTTTGACACATAAGACTTTTCTGCATTGCAAGAACTCTTGCACTGCTTGAAGCTTTTCCATTCCATGACTCATTCTAAACTTTTCTTGTCTTACTGAAATTTGATAATAATGGAGTTTTGGATCACAGTGATTCTACATTCTGAAGTGATTCTGAAGTGATGCAGTTATGAGATAATCACTTTCCTCCCACCTTTTACACCCTTTTCCACTTGGATTTTTCAGTTTGTATAACCTCTTTCCAGGTAATAAGGGATCTTATGTATGTGATTGCTTTTATTCAAATAAATCTTTTCTTTTTAGTGTCTTCTGTTTACTTGAAAAGTGACTGAAGAGTATGCTTTTAAAAACAATCTAAAAGTTTGAATTGTTAAATTATGACGGAGCTTTAAGATTTAGTATATATAGATTAACTCAAAAGACTAAACAAAATCTGCCAGAATTTGTATATTTTGTATTGCCAAACAAATATGTCCAGTGGCTGACAAACAAATGGGCATGATCTGAAAACCCTGAAACATTTTGTGCTTTCAAGTAATCTGAAGTGGTAAGTAGTGGCAAAACATGAAAGACCAAACAGAGGTATCCATATTGTGAAAAATCAGATTAATGGAATGAGATACCAGGCGAGGAACTGTAAGAAGTAATTATGTATTACTCATTTGCACTTGTTGTGGAGAGGGAGTATCTTAATTTTAGTATAATAGACGATAATTCCATGTGCTGGTTTGCAATAGGCTTTTTTTTTAAACTTCCAGATATTTACTTCTTACATGATAATGTAACATTGACTCCTGAATGGTAACCTTTAATACTGCTTTTGCCAACACAATTGACTTTGTGGCTGAATTCTTAAAAAAAACCCAAACTATAAACAGGAAGAATAGTCTAAAGGAAAATTTTAATTTCCTCCTCTAAAAAGTAAAACTTCATAGCCTAATTTGATGTATATTTTTAGAATGAGTCTATATTGTGATGCAAACCTATTTCAATTCCATACCACTGACATTTAAAGAGGATGTTATGTCTGGTACTTTTTATATCATAAAATAGTAAAAATTTTGATGAAGGGTGAAGTTTAGCTTCCCTGACCAAACAAAATGTAGATGTAATATGTTAGATTGTTTAAACAGTTTAAAAATGCAGTTACCTTTTCCCTGTGAAAGAAAGCTCAGCTGCCCACTTTCTTGATGTAAGTTTTTAGGAGGCCTTTGGCACTCCAAGAACAGCCAGACTCCTACTTGGTAGTGTTTTCCATCTGGGAGAAATTCTTTGCCATGTGGAATTTTAGGAGGTGGCAGCCCCCTCCGAGACAGAGGGTCCTGGACACTAACAATGGCCCTTTTCCCTGGGAAAGAAAGCTCAGCCCCCCCCCGTGTCTTGATGTCAGTTTGTAGGAAGCCTTTGGCACTCCAAGAGCAGCCAGAGTCTGCAAATGCAAGGGAAGGAAACCATCTTTTGTTGAGACTGTAGAGGGAGACTAACAGAATTTTAGAATAACCAAATTTTCAGTGGTGGATTACAGATGTGAGGTGGATTTATTTTATTCCTATGTTCTAACATCAAGCTTCTAGCTAAGAAAAAGTAAAATACATTTAATTAACTTTGGTGTCTTTGCATAAAAGAAAAAATATGACTGATGTACAGCTGAATTGCTCAGATTGTGGACTGCATAATTGGTTTATAAGGCTGGACAATTTTTCAGCTGAAAGTTTGTCATATTTTGATAGTATAAAATTGAACTTGCCAGCTCGTGCCTTGTAATAATCATCATTGTAAAGTGGACACGATCACAGGTTTAGTGATAGTGAAAACTGTAATCTTCTATTCTCTGATTGGTATATTGCTCTTGGATCATGGAAAGGTTTTTGTATGGTTCTCACTTGAGGCCATGTTTAATGCACATGAGTATTAATGTATCAATAACAAATTCTTGTACATCTGCACCTGGTTGGTGCATGTGCAGATGCATTTCACGTGCATTTGTATTTCAAGGCCAAACCAATTCTTTTATCCTTCCCGTCCCCCTCACCTTTTCCCTGCCTTTTCTCTTTCACACTCATCTCTCTATCCTTTTGCCTTACCCCTACCTTTAACCTACCCCCTACCACCCATCCTCAATGGATCTTTTAGCTCCTGGCCAGTCAGTGGGACAGCTGTTTGCAGTATTGTTGTTGCTATCTTGTTTTTGTTTGTCTGTGGTGTATTTTTAGTTGGGTTTTTTTTGTTGTTGTTGTTTTGAGATTTTTTGTAGGTGAGAAAATTACCTCAGCATGCATCAGGAAGCAGTAGAAGAACATTTTGCAGTATTCGGAAGCAGTTACTCTAATCTAGTGGAAGTGTGTGTGATTGGCAAGGAGGAACGTTTCCTGGGAGCAGTTAGTGTTTATAAAATTACATAAAGAAGAGTGATGTAAGCTGAAAGATGTGTCAAGTGAAATTCAGAGTGACGTGGATGTCAGTGGTTTGTATTGTCTTGACAAAGTGCCATTTACACAATTGCTTTTTGCATTGAAATCAGGATGGAGGAAGTCTCAACATGCATCACCAAACCCAAGCTTCAAAGACAAGTGTTGATAGCTGTCGAAGCATAAAGGTATGTTGAATGTAAGTGCAGTCAGGGAAGTGATAGCAGATGTGTGTGCCCATAAAAAGGAACTGGAGACAACAGAAAGTGTTTTATGGATACTGGCGATAATTTGGGGTTTGGGCAGCACTTTGTAAATCCTGTGTTTTGTATCCAGATTTTCATTCTCCTATGAGAGACAAACAAAATAAATACAAGTAAACATTCACATTTTTCAAGAGTAACTTACTGTGTGTAAGTTGTGAGGGCAATACACTTCCTTCCTTCGACCCTCTACCTTCTACCTCTGCTTTAGGACTGAGTACATTTGATGACGGAATGATTTTTATCTTTTCTTTTATATACCTGTTACACAGTTCTCTGTATCCACAAGTATTAGCAGTATGCATACTTGCAACCTTTTACTTAGTTTAGTGCTTAGTGTTTTGTAAGTTTTCTGCAGGCCTGAGACTAAACACCCCAGAACTGCAGAGCCAGGGAGACCAAACATTCCTACTATCTCAGGAACCCAAGGTCTCCTGATAGGAGGATTCTGTAAACTAGGGGTTAGCCCAACCCAACCTCATTATTGGGCCCCCTTATTAGATATGCTAATGTGTAAAGTCTATAACTGGTGTGTATGATTGATGGTGGGTGTGCATTTTGCCACACGTCACCTGGGTGAAGTGGATGCATCAAACAGGATCCTGATTAAAATACTGAGGTAAAGACCCCAACCCTCTTAACTGTGTCTAGCTTCATTTCCCTAATACCAGGAA
Organism: Petroica traversi; assembly: GCA_025920805.1. Lineage (NCBI taxonomy): Eukaryota > Metazoa > Chordata > Aves > Passeriformes > Petroicidae > Petroica > Petroica traversi. Next base: position 236,683 of record JAHLSL010000006.1, on the reverse strand, counting down.
AAAGACATCACATTCTGCAGGCCTCTGCTTTAAAAAATGAAATTGAAACATTTGAAATGCTCTCATTTCAAAAAAGAAAATGGAGATTTTCACACTTCAGTTATAGCCACTGTGTTTTATTAGGTAAGGAACTTTGCATTTGGCTTAACAAGCAGGTATGACTTATTGAAGCAGAACAATACAACAGTGTTACTTGCGTACAGGTTTTTGAAAAAGGCTTGGATTGGGTGACATTTCGGTAAATGAAGATTGCTAATCAACAATATTTTATATGCATACCAAATACGTAATACAAGAACAGATGCATTTATAGATTTTGTTGGAGAAAAGCATGTGCTTTTTTCTCCCTAAAGTTTGTGTGTAAATTGTGCAAGCAAAATAATGTCAGAAAAATGCTTGAAAGGAAAAGCAAGTGCTGTTAATATTGAAAAACACTACTATTAAAGAGGAAGTTTCAAAGAACAAATTTGTTGATTGATCAAGTGATTTGAGTTGCTTTGTAGTGCAACTTCTTGCAATATCCCCGTAATTCACAAAACTTTATTAGTATTCAGTGCTTATAACTTGTTGTCAGATAAATAGTGAATTCAAGCCTAATTCAGTGTACATTTTTGCTATACAATATTTGCCATGAGGAAAATTCAGGCTCTTCTTTTGTGCATAAGCAAATTTCTATTAAATAAAAATGGAAAGTATATCTGTAGTGCTCTTCTGTGGGGTCACAGGGAAGGAGCTTTGACCTTCATCTAGTACACAATGGGGAAGACAACATTTAGCAAGTGTAACAAATCTGTTTGTCATACCTGTTGAGAAACGTTCTAGGTACAGCAATACTCCATTCAGTGGTTGTACTCTTTGAGCCCTCTGTTCAAAATCTGTTCACCATGGGGGACAAGTTAAAGTTCAGTAGATCATTCAAGAGAGAATTGGAACATTTAAAACTTTTTTTGAAGTTCAGTATCATCTTGCTATGAACACTGAACTTACTATCTTATTTGTGTTATTTGTCCTTGAGCTTTAATCAGCAGGTGAACCAAGTTTAATTCCTAGTGCTTTGACACATAGAGACTTCTTGGGGCAGGAAGTGAATCTTATTCAAGTGAACTGTATTTGATAGAGTGTTTTTTTTTGTTTTTGGTGCTAGCAGGTAGAAACAACTCGACATCTTCATGGAATGGAGGCTAAGTAGATTGAAAAAGTCAGGCAATCAAAATCTAATTTTCTCTCTCAAATATTATTTCTATTTTGTGCATTTTCTGAATTCAAAATATGTGCTGAAATAGCTGTAAAAAAACTTATATCAGATTTAACTCTAGAAAACAAATAAAATTATTTCTTTTGCCTCAAAGGACCTTTCCTCAGGAAAATATAATCTTAAGATCAAGCCTAGTTTTAAAGTTCAAAAATTACTATTATGCTAGCAAATACACAGAATTACAATTAACTCTGAGATAAATGCAGCTGATGAGAAGATGGCTCCAAGAGGTCGGAAGTACCTGAAGCACTGTGTTTAGACAAAGGCTAAGTCTACGTAACAACACTAGTAAATATTTCCCTGTCTTGTACTTGGTATATGTCCATAAAGGTTTTCACTGAAATATGAGGCTGGCCTAATCTTGTATGATTATCTCCAATCAGTACACTCCAATTGTGTGTGGAATTCTTTGGCATGCATGCCAATGAAAATAAGTACAATGTGCCAAAAGGAATTGGGAGGTCTTTGGTTGTCTCCTTTTTCCTCCCGCTTCCAGATGAGTGAGCAGGTTGGAAAGTGAGCTAAAGAAATTCTTTTGTTTTCCCATGACTCCCTGTGAGGCAGGCACCACTCTCACGATGACTGTTTGCTCTTCTTTAAGGAAGAGAGATCCTGAAGCTTAGCAACTGCTTAGAGATGATTGCTTCCTGAACAGGTGCTCTTTATGCTCTGTGTTTCCACACGAATAACACCATCCATCCCTATATATTTTACACCAGAAATGATGAATACAGAAACAGACTCTGGCATACTCTGTGTGCTGTAAAATATTCTGGGGGGCACAACCTTGGGTCACTCTGCTTCCTGTGGTCTGATTTTCTGACTTAAAAACAGGATTTGTAAAACTTATCAGATCATTACAGTGTCAGACCAAGCTCACTCTTCTGTGAAACATCTTGTAAGGGTGGGCTGGAGAATTCATTGCTTCCCACCTGATCTGAACTGGATGAACAGCAGATCCTGGAGAGTCATGATCAGTGGCACAAGGACTAGTTGGAGGCCTATCATTAGTGGTGTCTCCGAAGATTCTATACTGGGCCCAGTGTTGTTTAACTTGTTCATCAATGACTTGGATGAAGGGGCAGATGCCTCCCCAACAAGTTCACTGATGACCAAAACTGTGAGGAGTGACTGACACCCTATAGAGCTGTGCAGTCCTTCAGAGGGATCTTGACAGGCTGCATGGATGGGCAGAGAGGAGCCTTCTGAAATTCAGCAAGGGCAAATGCAGGATTCTGCAGCTGGGGAGGATAACCCTGACCATGAGTACAGGCTAGGGGCCAAATAGTTGGAAAGCAGCTCTGTGAAGAAAGACCTGGGGGTCCTGGTGGACAACAAGCCATCCATGAGCCAGTAGGGAACCCTTGTGGCCAAGAAGGTCGATGGGATCCTGGGGTACAGTTGGAAGAGCATTGCCAGCAGGTCAAGGATGTGATCCTGTCCCTCTACTCAGCCCTGTGAGGCCACATCTGGAATGCTGTGTCCAGTTCTGGGCTCCTCAGGACAAGAAAGAAATGGAGCTCCTGTAGCAGTTCAGTGGAGAGCTACAAAGTTGATCAAGGGCCTGGAGAATCTCTCTTACGAGGCAAGGCTGAGGAGCTGGGCCTGTTCAGCCTTAAAAAGAAGTGATTGAAAGGAGGCCTCATCAATGTCTATCAGTATCTAAGTGAGGAATGACAGAAGTTGAAACCTGGCTCTTGTCAGTGGTGCCAGGTAATAGGACAAGATGCGCTGGGCAGAAACTGATGCACAAGAAATTCCAGCCGAATGTGAGGAAGAACATCTTTACTGTGCAGGTGACATGCTGAGCCACTTAGACGCTCATAAGTCTATGGGACCAGACGGGATTCATCCAAGGATACTGAAGGGGCTGATGGAAGAGCTCACTAGGCCTCTCTCCATCATTTATAATCAGTCATGGTTTACCAGGAGTCCCAGACAACTGAAGATTGGCCAATCTGATGCCCACCTACAAGAAAGGCCAGAAGGAGGACCTAGGGAACTACAGGCCTGTCAGCCGGACCTTAGTGTCCAGGAAGGTTATGGAACAGATCATCTTCAGTGCAATCACACAGCACATACAGGACAAGAGCTCAGGCCCAGCCAGCAAGGGTTTAGAAAAACCTTTCTGACCAACCCGCTCCTTTTATCACCAGATGACCCACCTAGTGGATGGGGGAAAGTCTGTGGATGTAGTCTGCTATAGTTTGCCTGAACTTTAGCAAAGCTTTTCACACTGTCTCCCATAGCATACTCCAGGAGAAGTTCTCAGCCCATGGCTTAGATATGCACACCCTCCACCGGGTTAAGAGCTGGCAGGATGGCTGGGCCAAGAGAGATGTGGTGAGTGATGCTCCAGTTTGTGACTGGTCACTAGTGGTGTTCCCTGAGGCTCAGTATTGGGCCAGTCCTTTTTAATATCTTTATTGATTATCTGGATGAGGGAATCAAGTGCACTCTCAGTAAGTTCACAAATTACATCAAGTTGGGTGGGAGTATTGATCCACTGGAGGGTAGGAAGGCTCTACAGAAGCATTTGGATGGGCTGGATTGATGGACTGAGGCCAATTTTTTGAGGTTCAGCAAGACCGAGTGCTGGGTCACAACAACCCCATACAACTCCACAGGCTGGGTGAAGAGTGTCTGGAAAGCTGCCCAGTGGAAAAGGATCTGGGAATGCTGGTTGGCAGCTGGCTGAACATGAGCCAGCATGTGGGCAGGTGGCCAAGAAAGTCAAGAGCATGTGGCTTGTATCAGAAATAGTGTGGCCAGCAGGACTAGGACAGGGATAGTCCTCCTGTACTTGGCACTGGTGAGGCTGCACCTCAAATCCTGTGTGCAGTTTTGCGGCCCTCACTACAAGAAAGACATTTTCTTGTATGGAAGTGTGGAGCATGTCCAGAGAAGAGCAGTGGAGCTGGTGAAGGGTATGGAGGGTAAATCATATGAGGAGCATCTGATGGAGCTTGGATTGTTTAAGCTGGAGAAAAGGAAGCTCAGAGGTACCTTATTGCTCTTTACAACTTTTTGAAAGGAGATTGTAGGCAGGTGGGGGTCAGCCTTTTCTCCCAGGCAACCAGCAATAGGACAAGAGGACATAGCTTCAAGCTGGACCATTGGACATCAGGAAGAAGTTAGTCCTTGAAAGAGTTGTTAAATATTGGAATGGACTACCCAGGGTGGTGAAGTCACCATCCCTGAGGGCATTCAAGAAACAACTGGACATGGCACTTAGTCCTATGGTCCTTTCCACCCTAAATGATTCTGTGGTTCTGTGACTCATTGCTCTCACTTGGATAGAGAGAGCATTAGAAGATGCCATAAATATGCAACATTACAAACAAACTTTAAACTCTTTAGATAAAGTATTATGCTATTTGGATTTACTTAATTTCCCAGTTCAATGAAGTAATTTGAAATAGGTGTTAAAAATCACGTGTCTATCAAATGACAGGAAAAATAATGGGCATGTTAATGCATAAATTATACTAGGAAAGTTGTGTGGAACTACGCAAAGTGTATATTGTTTCTCATGCAGAACAAAGCCATACACAGGTTTTACCTTTAAAAGCAGAATCTTGTTGAAGTGAACCTTTTAAACTTGACATATCATTGGACCTCTTTTGCTGATTGTAAGTGGGAATACAGCTTTTTTAGTAAATTGGTGGTGAGAGTTGGTGGCTATAAACATTCATTAACAGCCTGAGCCTGTACCATATGCTTTTGGACAAAATAAAAGATGAACTGCTTTGAAACTTTCTGAGGTTTTTCCCTTTCAAATGATTTCAGCATTTGTTTATGGGCTTGCCACCAGCTCTGAGCCTGGGAATCTTGTGAGTCTGCACAACCCATCTGTTCATTCTCTCTTTGATCCTTGGAACATGAAATGGAACAAGTTTTTCTGGCCAAATTAGTTCAAGGTAATCAGCCAGTGTATCAGAGTATTCTGTCCCACTGCCTAGATGAGAAGACAGTTCATTCTGCAGGCTACCAAAAAATTCCTAGAGACAGCAAAACATTGCAGTTAGGGAAGAGCTGTCATTCTTTGTGTTCTTTGCTTTGCCTTATTAACATCTCCAGGAAAAACTCTTTCAGTCCTTCACCTGTCCTTTGTTTCTCAGTGGTTTAGTGTTCTTTGGTATCTAATTCATACATGATCCAAAAAGAAGCAGGATGTGGAAGTGCACATTCTCATGTAAGATAAAAGCAGGAGAGAAGGTAGTGGTCAAAGTAATACATTATTGAGACTCTTGTCCTGAACTCTTTGAAGAGTTACAGACTGCTATCCTCAGCTTCCCTTTGTTGCAGAAGACTGATCTCTGAAATGTACCATGAATATGAGTACATATTAGCTATTCTGATGACTGTGAAGCAGCACCCCACACTATTTAGTAACTTGGAAATGGAGCACTGTGCACTGCTTGGGGAAGTTACTATGGCCACTGAATATGGAAAAGCATTTTTTCCTGAGTTTGAAACCCATACCCTCTCAAATATTCCTGTGCCAGCTAAAATACACAGCTGTACATCAGGAAAGATTAGCTCTCCCTCTGCCAATTCTCCTACTGTAAGGGAGCCACATCCTGTTGTGCAGGTAAGCCAAGTCAACCAACTTAAATAAATGTTAAAGATAAAGATGAGTTAACAAATACAGAGATGTAACTGAGGGATGAGTGGTTACTGAAAAAAAGGAAAAAGAGACAAAGTAAAATACTGCAGATCTAGTTTTTTTACTCTAGTTAGTGCATAAGAGACTATTGTTGGAATTAAAATGTTCAGAAATGTGACATCTTTGTGAGGCCTGACTAGATATCTTATTTTTGCACAGCTTCTAGGTTTTTCAGAGCTGCTGGCATGCTTCATTACCAGGAGCAAGGCTTCATTAAGAGTTCAGGTTTCCTCTAGCAATTCATTTTTCATTATTTCTTTCTATGGATGGACACAGTGTGAAGTGTCATTATTTCTTCTTTGGTATTTCAGCTTAACATGAAAGTCTTTTTCTTGTACATTGTTATTTGTTTATCATTCCACGAAGGATGCAACATTCTTTGGCCTGGTTTTCTACAGGCGCTCTTTATATAATATATTTTGGCAGGATTCCTCAGCGATGGTGGGAGTTGCATGTTGTCAGTGCAATCTGAAGTATTTGCTGCCTTGCACTGAGATACTGACTTTAGAACTGCAGAGCTGCAGGCAGATTCCAGCCTCTTCCTTCTCTATGAAAACTGGGTTGACTTTGTCTCTCTGTGTTCAGAGATCAAAAAGAGACTACTTTTGATGATGGAATGTAACTGTTTTTACAGAAAATTCTTCTCATCCTTCTTCAGTAGCCTATTTTGATTTACAACTATCTTGGTGTCATCACAGCCTGCTTGGAGTGGCCAGCATTATCTGTGATTATGCTACATGTAGCTATCACCCTCTAGTGTTAGTATGTATTGCAACAGGGCCATCAGATTGATACAGGATCTAGAAACTATTGAATTAACCTGGTAAGGAAGAAGGATGGTGGTGCACTTTGAGAAGGATAGATTTTAAAGGCCACAAATACTTCTGCATGTTTCTTCTGGAAGGCTGTTGCATCAGTGATGAGTGACATTGTGAAAACAACCAGTAAAATTCCCGGTAGATTGTCATTCCAAATGAAGAGGTAGTACATGGAAACAAACAAAAAAAAACCAAACCAAAACCCAAAAAAACCCCCAAAAAACCACCAACCACCAAAAAAGAAAAAACAAAAACCAAAAAAAACCCCCCCCAAAAACCAAAAAAAACCAACCCAAAACAAACCAAAAAACCAAACCCACAAACAACCCACAAAAAACCCCCAAAAACAAACAAACAAAAAAATCAAAGCCTCAGGTCAGCAGTTAATTCTCCTAAGCAGTAAACTCCATGCCCCTGACTTTCCACTAGTTAATGTGTGGCTGTATCAATGTCAGAGCAACAGACTCTCACAGAAACTTTTCACAACTCTTATACAACCAGGATGTGAGTAGACTTATTTAAGCTTAACATGCTTAATCAGATATGATTGAAATACACTAGTAATTGTTGTTGACATGAATAGCATGAATTAATTTGAGTCTTATTAATATACAAAGTGAAGTTCCTGCATTTACACCTATTTTTTCTTTTTTAAAGAAGAAAGAGTATTCTCTCCTGATCTGAAATGGAATTTGGCAGTTCTTGTGCCATCCATAAGCATAGGTCATAGTCTAATGCATAAATTAGCTCTAAAGCAACAAGTAGGAATAGGTGAATATGTAACTGTATAACAGAATCCCAGAATCCCAGAATGACTGACTGGGTAAGGATGAAAGGAAGCACTGGATGTCATCTAGTTCAACCTCCCTACTAAAGTAGGTTCCCCTAGACCACATTGCATAAGACTGTGTCCAAATGGCTATATAATTGATAGATGAAAAGCTAAATAAGATCTTGGAGATTTCCTGAAATTATTAGTTTACAATATTTATTTTAATTTCTGCATTTTATAAAAATACTTGTGAACACTGGGTACTGCAAATATTCAGTATAGCTTTTCATATCAGAGTACGGGAGTGCATGACATTTTAAAAACCCATAATAGATGGGTTTTTACATGATATACCCAGAGAAGAATTGCTGCATGTTTCGTTGATGAAAAATTTTTAACATCCCTAACATTACTAATTGCATTACGTGGCCCTATGTTATTACATGCATGTAAGATTGGGAGAAAGTTGGTTACTAATATCTGTTACTTCAAAAAAAGTACGTATTTAGGTGTCAGTAACAGTGGTGTTTACAGAAAACTAATGTTAAAAGTAATATTAACAATGATAAGTAAGATGCATCTTAAGAGACACCTGTAGTTCTTAATATGATGTTTTTTCATTATGTTAACTAGTATTTAAATTCAACTAATGACTGCATGAAAAGATTTGAATTGTTATTTTTTAACTTGTAAGAGGAGATATTCTAAGGTTCTTTGAAATAATGATAATTAATTATGTTTTGGAGTGAATGGATTTGCTTCCATAAATGGCATTAATTTTAGTAGGAATTATTTTAGCATCCTGGAATTTACCTGAAAATTATGGGCCAAGGTGGTGTACTGAACAGACCAAGATGTTCTGGGTGAACCAAGTTACTTTCATGATTTTATTCTGAGTGGCAATTATACAGGGGAACTTCTTTCTGTTGCATCTTAGCAAATGAAAGAGAGCGTGATATTCATAGTAATAAATGTACCATAACTGCATTTCATCGTCCCTACCAGAATGCAATTCCTCATTCCATTCACAGAGAGCTAATATTGATTGATAAGGAGAGTGCTTTTAGACCTGACTGTGACACAGCTATTCAGGTAAATTAAAACTGCTCAAAGTTATCAAAACCTTTATGGGAATTCTGACTACATTAAACCTTATGTATTTTACTGGGACGCAATATTTTTAATCTCAAGAGATTTGGTGTAACTAGTGACTCCTGGTCTAACACAAATACAAGTATTCCTCATTTGACTCTTAGCTGGCAGATTTACTCTAGTTTTGAGTCTATCTTGAAGTTTTCATAGGAGTCCAGTATTCTCTTCTGCAGAAGCCAGTGAACTGTCCTACTTTGTTTGCCAAGACGGTGAGGAAAACCTGGAAGAAGGTTCTTAGAGAGCTGGCTGATGCCCCAGGTTGGTAAGGGTTTAAAAAGCAGCTGGACAATGCCCTTAATGACATGCTTGACTTTTGGTCAGTCCTGAATTGGTCAAGAGTTGGACCTGATGATCATTGTAGGTCCGTTCTAGAAACAGTATTGTGTTCTACTCTAAGAGATAGAAATAGCTGTTTATTTCATTTGCAAGTTGACATTGTCTTTTAGTCTGTCCCTCAAATGCACAGCTGTTGCAGCTTTATTTTTAAAGAAGCTCTAGAGCTCTCCAAAATTCATCTGTAGCTCACCTTCCATAAAGACAAAGTATGAAAGTTCTGATTCATCAAATTCCATTGCTTTTAAGCATACAGATTTCAAGTTTCATTAGAGTACAGTTTGGATGAATTGAATTTAAGACTCAAGTGGGGACAACTTCTGATACAGTCTTAAAATACTTTCTGTGCGGTGCATTACTTAAGATACACTTAATCTTCACAGACACATTTTGAAAGTGCAGCCATCATGTAATGTAGTTTTGAGGAGGTACATTTTAATTTGACAAGTTGAAGAAAGTAACATATTTTGTAGTTACTGGCTTGTTTGCAGTGACATTCTTTAACAAAATTTGGGTTGATGCCTCCTGAAGGATGCAGTTCACTCTCTGACAAAGTCCACATCAGAAAAATTATTTTGATCTTTCCTCCCCACCTAAAAGAAATGCCATGGAGTTGACTGTTGCTGTTGTCCAATAAATGCCTTTGGCAGCTGCGGAATCTTGGAGAAGCATGAAAATCTGAGGAAGATTGTGACTAGGTCATCATTACCTTTTAGGAATTATATTAAACACACTACAGTTTTAAGCTTCTTTTTCTCTGTTTAAGTAACTGAATTTTTCTGTCATTGTGTATATTGCTGTTTATTGTATAGTGCTGCTCGGAGACAATATGTCTGAAGTGCTATTAATATTAATATGAGCAATTTATGAGCATGCCAAACTGTAGTCATCAGATCAATGTGTCAAGCTGGCCCAATGAAGTTGTAATATAAGGAGGCAGACTTTCTTAAGAGAGAAATATATGAAGTAATATATGATATATATTAACTTACTTCAACAAACCATCCAATTTCTATGCACTAGATCTGTGAATAGGGTATGTTCCATTTGCTGAAATGGAAAAAAAGGTTTTTTTGGTATTTTTATGCTGATAAAACTGTAGTTTGTAAATGAGCAAGAGAAATACCTTGACTGTTTAGATCAAGAAGGACTTTCATTGGAGGAAGCGAGAAAGCAGCAAGAAGACTTCCAATTTTTGATTGACAAGGCAAAGGTGATGTTCTCTTTCCTTCTACACCCACCCAAACCCAAACTAAAAAACCCAGCACAACAGAGCACTATTTAGAAAACTAGATGCACAAAAATATTGTTTGAGTTTTTTTCCTCTTCCTTCCCCAAAATCAATATTACAAGAAAGGAGCGCAACTGATGCCAGATGATTGTTCGTTAAATATGGAAGAAAAGGATAAAGTCTTTAACAAATATCCAATCAACATAATTACTACCTGAGTAACACAATCAATCTGACAGAGAGGAGGAAGACTGAGATGACAAAACCAGTCAATTTATATGAGGAACTGTATGGTACTTAATTGCTCTTTTTCTTTTTGATTATAAGTTCAATTAATTATTTAATTTTTTTTTTTTTGTAGTGAAGACTATTATTTCACTTCATTCTCATGTGAAATTTCTATGATGGATCCAGTTTTCATGTTATACTATGTAAAATCTATGATTTTTTTACAATTATTAACATTCTTTGTCCTGTGCAACTATGCTTGCCGTAATAAAATAACTTCCTTAACTGTTTGTAGATACAGCTGGTGTAAAATCTCATTTACACAGATCAGATTCTAAGACCACAAATGTCATGGACATTTCAAATTTTTCATGACAGCTTGGCAAGGCAGAAATTTTCTGTAGAAAGTAGCAGAGTTCTGAGCTTCACAATAAACACTCTTAGGAAGCAGATTAACAATATTACTAATTTATTTGCCTTATTTGGTCTCAGGGCTATTGCCCTTGTTCTCAGAGTTGTGTTACGTAATACCTTATTGCAGTGTGAGTTCCCTGATGTGGGGTTTATCACCTTTGGTGGCTGGGCTGGGGTTATAATTTTGTTGTACTTCATACTAATGGCTTGTGAGGTGATGGAATTGCTGGTCATGAGCCTAATCCTGTCTGCCTGGTTAACACTGCATCTCCTCTGAGCCTCAGGAGCCATCTGGTGGGAGCTATTAACAATCACACCTATATTCTCCCATATCTTCCCCTTCTCTAGGCTAATTACAGTGGCATATGGGAATTTTGAAAAAGTTGAATACTCTTGCGATGTTGAAACCAGCATGGTCCTATTGCTAGGAACTGTGTATGTAGCTCAGGTCTTGTTTAGAGGTGGGGTTTTGGTTTTGTCTTTTGGTTTGGTTTGGTTTTATTTGCTTTTGGTTTTGTTTTTACTTTTTTTTTTTTTTTACTTTATTTCAATTTATAAACTGTTCTTATCTCAACCCATGGGTTTTAAAATTCTCTTTCCCATTCCCCCGAGGAGAGGGGAGTGAGGGAGCAGCCTCGTGGGAGTTAGTTGCCATCTGGATTTAAACCACAACACAAGGTTAGACAGACTTCTGAAGCTGGATAGTATTTCATATAGAAATGGCTGGATAAGGATGTAAGGGCTCATAGACAGGGTAAATACTCAAAGTCTAGACTCCAGGTTGGGTCTCACCAGAGAAGAGGGAGAGAATCTTGCCTTTGCCCTGTTGTCCTCGCTGCTTTTGATGGAACCTGGGATATTTTGCTTTCTGGGCAGTGCACCTTGCTGGCTCATCTCCACTAGCACTCCAAGTTCTTTCCATCACAGTTGCTCTCAGTCCTCTTATGCCTCAGCCTATGTTGACACAGGGAGTTGTCCCAACCCAGGTGCAGCACCTCACACTTAGTCTTGTTGAATCTCATGAGGTTCTCATGAGCCCACTTCTAAGCTTTTCCGCGTCCTTCTGGATAGAATCTAATGCTTTGCACATATCAACTGTAATACTCAGTTTGATGTCATCTGCAAATTTGCTGAGGGTGCACTGGTTGCCACTATGTTATTGATTGAGACAATCCTTGTCTCAATATGGACCCCTGAGGGACACCACTTGTTACTGATCTCCATTCAACTGTGGACCAATACTTTCTGGATACAGCTGTCCAGCCAATTTCTCATCCACCAGACAGTCCACACATCAAATCCTTCTCTCTCCAATTTAAAGAGAAGGATTTTGTCAGGGACCATGTCAAAGGCCATACAGAAGTCCCAACAAATGACAGCCACAGCCCTTCCCTTTTCCACTGATATAGTCACTCCATCATAGAAGTCCACTAGGTTGGCAGGACTTGTCCTTGGTGAAGCTGTGCTGGTTGTCCCAAATCAGCTCCCTATTTTCCACGTGCCTTAGCACAACTCCTAGGATGACCTATTCCAGGATCTTCCCAGGCACAGAGGTTTAGGTTGACAGGTCAGTACTTCCCAGGGCTGTGTTCTGTACTCTTTTTAAAGATGGGTTCAATGTTTTCCCTTTTCCAGTCACCTGGGACTTCACCTGACTGGCTGAGCGGCTTGGCAACTGCATCAGCCAATTCCCTCAGGATTCTGGGATTCATCTTGTCAGGTTCCATGGTCTTATGGACAGTCAGGTTCCTCAGGTGGTCCAGTCTTCTTCTACAGTGGATGGGACTTTGTTCCCCAGGCCCTGCCTTGGCAGGTTTGTGAAGAGAGATTTGTCAGTGGGGACTGAGGCAAAACAATTGGACCTCAGCCTTCTCTTAGTCATTAATTACCAGTTTCCCAGTTGTGTTCATCAGAGGAGTACACTTTTCTTTGACCTCTCTTTTCTAGCTGAAATACTTCTAGAAGCTCTTTTAACTGTTTTTTTTTCCTTGCCAAGTTCCATTCCAGCCAAGCCTTGGCCTTGCTGAACCCATCCCTACACAACCAGGCAGCATTCCTATTGCTGTATTCTTATAAAAATCTGGGACAGTAGTTGAGTAGATTATCTTGGAAATTTTGCACAACTAGTCCAAATATGTCAGGTAAGCAGATAAAGAGGTCCAAATGTACTCGGTAAATAGATTAAAAAAATTGTGTATATACCTTAATGACTAGCTTATTCCATTCTGAGAGGCAATAAAACTAAACTGACAAAAGTTTCAATCAATTTATACATTTTTCTTGTCATACAGGGATCTGTATACACATGAACTGGAGTTAAAAAAGATAGAAAAATACTTAATACCTTGTCAAGTTCTATGTATTTCACCTTGCATACTTTTTAATCACTCATGTATTTGAAGGCAAAATTAAAATAATACAAACCAAAACTGTGCAGAAATAAAAAGGTTCTTCAGAATGACACAATGTAATAAAGACATCACTTTCCTGTAATTTGAAGCACATTTGGGATTTTCCTTTTACTTTTGATAAAATATTTAAATATTCCATAATGAGTTTACTTGAAAAGGGAAAAAAAAAAAGTTGAATCTTTGAAGTATGGCATTTTTCACAGCAAAACAGATGTGGAAAAGCAGGGTCAGTGCAGCCTGCAGAGCAGGGAAGTCTCCATCCCACTGGCTGCCTAGCAAAACACGTGAGAGGTATGGGAGAAGTCCATTATTGCTTCCCCTAGGTGCCAGATTGAAAGAAAGAAACGTCCACTCTGCTCTTGTGATAGCTGGGTGAAAGAGCCTGGATAGATTTTGAGTGTTTTCCTATTCAGTATCACAATGGAAACATAATTTCTCAAATAACAGGAAAGATCATCTGTTGCTCAAAGCAAGAGCATTAAGGTGCTTGCTGGGAAGTGTTACGAGTGTTTTAATGGTGCTCTGTTTTGTCCAGCTTGTCTTGAAATCAACCTTCAGTCTCCTACCACAAGCAAGTGTCCTGGTCACCAAGGCTCTGAGCTCTTCTGGAGTATTTTGTTTTTTTCACTGCAGCAACTGTATCAGCTATTCCTTGCTGATAGGAAGGGCAAAACAAAGGGACATTTTTATAGCTCAATGTCTGTAGTGTTTCAGTCTTTCCTTATGGCTGTAGTTTTTAGAGCTCTATGCTAACTTTGGGAAATCATCCTCATTGAAATCAGCATGTGAATCCCCAGCATAGCATCTTCCATGGAAAAAAGGTGGAATAAAGATCATGTTATGTGTTTAAGTGGAACTCTGAGTGCTTTTTTTTGTATGTCATAAAGAAGATGCAGGATTTATTCTCATTTATATGTGCTGCAGTGATCTTACTGTTCCTACTGGGTAGCAGTCTGTATTTATTTGAGTTATCTTTGATATAAATATGAGGGCTTAAAAGCTGTCTGTCTAAAGATCTCACAGATGATTACTGCAGACTCACGGTATGGCTCTAAAATAGAAAGCAGCATGTGACTGTTCACTCTGACTTCCCAGGCTTCTGCTAGCAGCAAACAGCAGCTGCAGATAAAAACAGAAGGTCATAAGCAACCAGGATCTTTGGTTAAATATAGAAGTCACTCTCCATGACAGTAAGGAGTCCAGGACAACAATGAAGTCTCTCCGGTTCATTAGTGCCGAAGCATTCGTGTCAAATGCAGAGTTTGCCCGGAAGAGTCTCAGTGCTGTTTCCCATGATCTTTTTCCTCTTCTTTTTAAAGCCAGCTATTTAATGGAGCAAGGGGAAGTGATTCACGACTTGGTAGAGAACTGGCCACTTTTTGACTTTAACATGGGAAAACTTTTGGGAGCTACTCTGGACTACCAGGAAGACCTGAGCCATAGAACATGCTCAGTGTGCTTGGAAAGCTGTCTGACAGGGCTGAAAGACTATGTGCTGAATCAGTCTTCACCCTACATGAAAAAGTTGAAAGTGGTCGACCTGACGGGTATAAAAGATGTTGAAGTTCAGTTTTGTAAGTGCAAGAAGACAATGGGCAGGTGGGCCAGGACACAGCTGCTCTCTAAGCTTTGTTCAGAACTGCTGGTTTACCTGCAACCAGCACAGTGCAATCCAGGTACCTTTGAAATCAGTATCAATGTGCTAATTGACTTGTTTGTTACAGAACGGAACTATGAACAGGTCGTGCAAGCCCTGTTGAAGAAAAGCAGTTGTCCACTGAAAATCTGCTGTGTGGCATTCAGATCTGACAACCTGACCTTGCAGAAATTCTTCTATATCATAAAGCTCACTGATCCCTCCTTGTTGCGCAAACTGGAAATAGTTCATAATGTTCACTTGGAAATGGAACACTTGGAAATGCTCCTCAATAGAATCCACTTCCCTCTGTTGATGTCCTTGACCTTGCCAGCACGAACATTTAATGTGCGGAGGTTCACAGCTACAGATGAACAGATGCTTACTAACATTGGAGAAAAGATGGGTGAAATGACACAGCTCACTGAGCTGAGTATGTCATTTTCTATACTCACTGGAAGAATACAGAAACTTCTCAGGTAATGTAGTCATCCTGCTTTCAGTCACACTGTAAAAAAGTGCACTTTGTGCCACCAGCAAGCTGGGAATCTCTGAGAGTAAGGGAAGTGAGTGTATCTTGGGGTGTGTTTGTGGGAAGGGGCAGCACGAAGCTAGGAAAGATTATTTGTTCAGGATAATTGGCAGCTAGTTTATACACTTTGAAAAAATGACTGTTTTGATTAGTCTTACAGGGTCCATCTGGTGACAATATACTTTTTTTTAGTTACCACATAACAGTCTGGTATACCCAGACATGTTTTATTTGAGCTTATATATAAATCAGTTTGCATTGGTCTTTGGTGTGAGACCTGAGTCATATTCCAAGTAATTTTTAGAGTATCTAGTGAATTTTTGTCCTTTAAAGAACAGTCAGTAAATATACTTTTCCAGAGGTACTGTATTTTAAGGGGGGCAGGGGAATACTAGATTTTGATTTGAGACTTTGATTTCAGTTGTTTGTGTGTCTCTTATGTCAAGACAAGAGAGAACTGATGTTTTTCTGTACTGCAAATTCAGCTGATACATGAATATTCATTATGAATTCCTGTGGAAAACTGGCAATTTGCAAAAAGCTAGCAAACTACCAGTAAGCCATATTCATAGTGGATCAGGAAATAAGTTAATTGTAAGCTTTTCAGAGCATCTTAAAAAAAAAGCAGATAAAAGTTTCATCCAGATAAATCACCTTGATCTAAAATTCTTCCTGTACAAGAAGCCATTTTATTTAAAATTTGTGACTAACATACTGCATATGCTAATTGATGCAATTGAAATGAATTGCAAGTTTCTAAGCTTATTTCAGCTGTAACCTGTGGCAGAAGTCTCACTAAAATGTAGTAAGCATGAAAGTGATCTCTTGATTTTTATTTGTCAGAACTATTTTATATTTAACTAGAATATCTGAGCTTAATCTCAGTTACACTTCTTTCAACCTTCTTCATCAAAAGATCTCTTTGCAACTCCAGAACACTACAAATGCGTAAACCTCTTGGGCATTTAAAAATGTAGCAGAAAAAAAACCCAACTAGAAAAAAAGCAGATATCCTGTCAGAATACTGATTGGCTTTCATATTAGAATTACTCTTCCTTAATAAAAATTATCTAAAACTCTGAAATTATAGCATCTTTCTACAAGAAGTAGCTACCAATGCTCTTGTGGTAGTGATCTGCTATTAATTCAGCAAGTCACAGACTGTGACAATGTATAACTGGTTTAAAAACAGATACATACAATGTTAACAAATAAACTCCCATTAAAGTAGCACAGTGGAGAATAAAGAAGGAGATAATTAATGGAACTAATTTCAGGAGGACAATATATTTGTTACTGTTGGCACATACTTCTGTTTCTCAAGAGAGGTTAGAAAGAATGTGGTAGATGGCTGCATTCCTAATGTGGCTAGATGCATGACATTTTGTAAATGTAGCTTTTCAACATTTTTTACCATAAAATTTTTTTCTTTTTGATTCTGCAGCCCACTAAAAACTCCACTGAAGATGCTGGATGTTTCTAACTGCTCCTTGAACCATGCTGATATGGCCTTTTTAGCCAATAGCTTCCATGCCAATCACTTGGAAGCCCTGGACCTGAGTGGTCATGACATCCCCGAGCTTTACCCATCAACTTTCTTTAAGCTCCTCAGCCATTGCTCTTCAGTGATCAGGAGTCTTACTCTGGAGGACTGTAATATCCAAGACACTCATGTCAACATGTTGATTTTAGCTTTAAGCCCTTGTCGGAGACTGCAGGAGTTTAAATTCATTGGAAACCCACTGTCATCACAAGCACTTAAACACCTTTTCACATTTCTCTGTGAATTGCCAATGCTGAAAAATGTGGAGTTCCCAGTTCCAAGGGATTGCTACCCTATTGGCATCACCTATCCCATTGATGATGCCAGTCTCTGCAGATTTGATCACCAAAAATATGAAAGGGTAGCAGAGGAGCTTAACCGCATTTTACTCCAAGCAAATAGAGAGGATGTGAAAACTTCTACACCAGTCTTTGGGAGTTATGATGCAGCTGTTCAGGAGACAAACAATGAACTGGGAGCTTACTTGATCAAGTCCTTCAAAGAGACTTTAGAGAAGTTCGCTACTTCATTTAGCAAATTGAGTTAAAGTTGTAAAATTGTAAGGTAATGATGAGATAATCCACCAAAGCAAAATTTAGTCTTTTCTAGAACTGCACTTTCAATAATCAGTTGTGAATTTTCTTTAATTTTTCGGCTGAATTTACTACTGTTTTAAGAGCCTCTAATCTTCCAAGGTGTTATAACTTACGCTCTATCTCTTGCATATACCTTACACAAGCACTGCTTGCTCACAAAAGAGAGGAGGACACTTTATGGTGCATTATTTTATATAAATTCACCTTTTTTCAGTAAATCAAATAGGTGTTGAAGCTTGGCTGATTTCTCATACAGGTTGCCTTAGATTTGTCACCTGGTCTGGTAGCCCTGCAGAAAAGCCATGGAAGTCCTTTCCCAAGTCCAGAAGGATGTTCCAAAGATTGTGCTCATATCCTCATATGTGGCTCCCTAAACTAATGGATATTTTTTCTGTTCATGACCTGAATTCACTGATTTGTGTTTTAGTGGGGGATGTGTAACAGTCTCCATGTCCTTGTGCCTCTTTCTTCAGCAGCCGCAAGTACAATAAACAGATTTTGTCTTATTGCCCTTACATTGCCCTTGGTGAGGAGTAAAATTCAATACTGAGGAGGCAGCAAACCAAATGGTTGGCTGATGGCAAGGGATCTCATCCCACTTACCCAGCAATATCAAGCAGTCTGTGGGGATTCTACTCATGTTCTTGCAAAGTGTATTTTAGAAAGGCAGACCAGGACAGCGCTGCTCAGCCATGGTTCTCATGTAAGTTGGACAGTGCCTCAAGATACTCTCTTCCTGGAATCAACTTCTTGGCTGAAAGAATGTACCCTGCTCCTTTCAGTTGTTTTAAAGGAAATCTAGGACTGTGGTAATACTGAAAAAAATACTAGTTTTGAAAAGACATGCAAAAAAAATTAATCCAGTGCCATTTTAAAAAATGTGGAAAAGGGACAAGGCTGGTTGCTGAATAACTAGAAATTCATCCGTGTGAAATACTGCCAGCCTTCTGTCAGGACTGTGTGCTCTCTAGAGACTTGCATATAGTATCAGGAAAAGTCACATTTATTTATCAAGCTTTAGTGCAAGGAAAGTCTTAGTGTGACAGAGAAAACAGAATCCCAGACTTGACACATGCAGCATTGGAGCATAGGTAAAGGGGCAAACTGGATGTCAGGACAGTAAGGGTCACAAGACACACATAATGGGGCAGGAAGCCCTTAGTGGTAAACAAGTGCTACTCAGCTTCTTACCTGTAAAACTAGAGACTTGGTTAGCTTCTAGATAATTAGAAAAAAAATAAAATCTCAGGTTAATGCACAATATTCTGCCATTAAATATACTTTAACAGTTCATGAAAACTTGATCAAACAGGTCTGAAAGTGAATGTTTGTAGCAGGAGCTGAAGGTGTCATTGTAGCATTGAGGATCATCATTAAGAGAATCAGGACAGTTTATTTGAAATAATACTGGTCCTCATCATCTGAGGGTAAGGAAAAAAATTTCTTCATTGAGGCAGTGCCGATTTGTCAAGCTTTCTGTTTATCCACAGTTGGAATATGCAACCAACTCTTAACCTAATTTATTTTAAAAAACTCAAAGCAAAACAAAAACTAACTGACCGAGTACTAAGCAGAGCTTACAGGTTCCATAGTGTGCTTTTAAATTATTTTTTTGATGTCAACTTACATTCTAACATGTTTTATTGATTAAACATATGGTGATAAAATTGAAAGTGAATGGTCACGACCTGTTTATGTTTACAGAGCACTTAAAAAATAAAAAGGCAATCTAAGTTGCTAAGCTAAGGAATTGTAAATAGTAAATGACAGAATTGGGTTCCACATTACTTTGCTTATATATGAACAGAATTCCACATGATCCTTTGTCCTTGCCTCTACTCCACCTTTTCTTCCCCCTGACCTTGCCATTCTTTTTGTCCCAGACTTGACCCATGATTTCTCAGTCAGATGTAAGTTACTTGAATTTTGCTATGCCAAATGCTGCCTCTTTGGAATAAGGAGTGGCACTTTTTCTAGGAGAGGACACTGCACTATTACTGCAAATATGTAGAGATTCCTCCCCCCCTCCAATCTAACAGGTTGTACCTGGAGGTGAAGGCTGGCTATTTTGGAACATACTGAGCTACAAGCCTGTCCTTGCCTTTTTTGGTACACACAAATAGACAGCTCTTATTTCAGAACAATTAGATGCTTTATAAAGTCTGCTGTCTGTGTAGCTCTCCTTCTGGTTTCTTCTTGCCTTTATTTCCTCATTTTTTCTGAATGCCACAAACTCCTGCCTTTCTTCCATTTTCAATCTTATGCTGGCTCTTGGGCCAGCAAAAGTATGTAGCTTTTGTTTTGGTGCAAAGTGAGGATCACCACTATGACTATTTTAGAGATTTAGCTCTCAGATCTCCCACCTTTTTTCTCTTTAGTTTCTTTCTTAATTAGGGTTGTTATTACTGGTTTTAAATACAGGTCAAACTTTAGCATTTTGGTGTTTGGCTGACTTACTGCAACCAGGATTTGTGCCCTCTGTAGAAGGGTTCCTGCATTGTCTTCTGCCCCAGCAGTATGATTATGGTTCGGACCTGCTCTTTCTTCCTTTTTCCATGTGTGTGGGACTTGGAATACAGCTGTTAAGGACGAAGGATTAATGCTACGATGACATAACCATATAAAGTTACCTCATACTTTGCAAGTACAGACAGATACCAATTGAATCCTGTTTGGTGTTCCCTTTTCTTCCTTATGGGACTGTTGTCAGCTTCACTGAGTTTAGACCTGAGTGGATCCAAGTCCATTTGTACTGTCCATCCAGAAAATTGTCTAAAACCTTTACTAACCTTGTGGTTGAAACAGTCTTCTAAGCTCCAGTTAAGGCTGCCCATACAGAGACAGGAGTTACCACACCACTGAAACCACACAGCTGTCAATGAAGTGAAGATATCGGATGTGTTGTGAATGGAGTTGTATTCAATTCCCTGCTACCACATCTGCCCATGATATTCCTTTAAGTATCTGAAGAAGAATACTCAAAGTCCCTTGAAGTTTATTTGTGAAAGACAGGAGAGATGCATGTAGAAAAAAACCCCTGAAAAACAAAACCAGGATAAAACCAAAACCATTCTCACTGTATTCAAGAAAATGTTCTAAACACAAAATGCAATCATGAATATCACAGTGAAGCTAAAGGCTGAATTTTTAGTTCCAATAAAAAGAAAGAGACTGTTAAATTTCTGTTTTACTCACCATGCTTTATTCAGTACCATGTTTTATTCACCATATTGTATTTTTTTATTCATTAGCATATTTTCATTTCATTTACTGGGACATATTTTGTTCCACAGTAGTCGCTTGCTAATCTTTTTCTCTTGCAGGATAAGAATTGCTGGAAGAGCTTTCTGCTGTTGAAATTGCTAAGCTCCCCTATTCAGGAACTGTACTGGGTTCAGTGAAATACCTAGTACGTAGGAAATAAATATTCTTCTTTGACAAACTTCATTAAACTGAAGGACAGGTAAGAAATCTCTATAAATGACCTTTTTTACATCTGATCTCTTAATAATTTAAGTAATTTTATTTTTTAGCACACAGAGTAGTTGAAAAAAACAACAAGAAAAAAGATAATAGTAAGATTTTTACTGTGGAAGAAGCAGCACAGCAGCTCTGCACTTGGAGAAAGCTATCTGAGCAACATAAAAGCCTATCAATAGAAAAAGGCAAATAAACGCTACTGTTGCAAGAAAATTGTCATATATGAAACTGAAACAAGCTTCTCACTATAATCCTATACCTTCTACATTAATAGTCTTTAACTCAAAAGTTATGGACTACAGATCAACTCTTCTGAATAAGTACAAATTTAGCTTTAAAAAGCTCCATCAAAACAGAGCAGGACTCTATGAACTACCTTGCAAAGAAACAAAGGAAGGAACATTGTACCTGATGCTTTACTCCTTCTCTCTGCTTCTCTCCTGATGCTCCTACTACCTTCAAGTAAAAGTACCCCGTGTGAAAATTATTGTGTGTAGGATAACCATTTATGATGGAAATTTAACACCCATTTCAACAAATATGTGGCCAGAGGTTCAAAGCTGCCTCTGGTTAATCCAAAGAGCAGCAACCGTAAGCATTATTTTGTAGGTTTTTTAAAATAGACTTATAGCTAGATAAAGAAGCTTTACTTTTGAAGAAAACACATTGATTGTACTGATAGTAGCATTATTTTTTTGAAGTCCTTAAATAGCACCCAGCATGACCTTCTCTATCATTCTAGGTACTGAAGTTAGAGATAGTTTGCTGACTAAGGTACAGCTGTATTGACATTGCTTAATTTTACCCAAGTAATTTTTATGAAATAATCCTAAAGATAGTTTTAATCTCAAGTAGAATGTGCAGACTTTATGCAACGTAGGATCACAGGATTTTAAGGGGAACACCACTCGTCTGTCCAGAAAAAAGATGAATTATTTCTCTCTGTGAAAGATAAGCAAATCTCCACCTTGTTCTCAACTTTAAAGTACTTTAAATTCCAGAACTGAGAATATTCACACATCTAAAGGCACCTATCTGTTCTGGGAATTCATAATGAAAAAAAGATGGTGGTAAATTTTTTTCTTCCTTATCAATCTTTCAGTCAGAAGTGCTTTTTTTCTCCTATTGCCTCTGCTGTGAACTGTGGGAAACCATGCACTAAGCTCCTACCTTTTCCTTTACCATGCTCTTCTTCACTGGGCTGAAGTTTTTTCTTAGCATGAGATCCACCAAACATCATTGATTTTACTTCTTAGAGTTTTATTTGTTTGCTGTAGAAATTTTTACAGACTGAAAAACAACCTTGGCTATGCTTCACATTCTTTTCCTTTTTATTTTGAGCACCAGCTAACCTGCTTCTAATGAAGCAGAACTATAAGCTTCACTAATACTTAATAAAAGCTGTATTTCTTTTGTTTGTTTGTTTGTTTTTGTTTTCTGCAGTGGTTTGATATTTTGGCTCTCTTGCCCTTTGCAAGTTTGGAATGGAAACAAGCTCTGCTATTCCCTTGGCTCCATTTCCCCAGAGGTTCTTCCTTGTGTAAAAGAGCCTCTCCTTGGAAAGGCTCCTGACTTGCTGCACCGTTCACTACTGCTGCTTTCCAGCTCTCCCTGTATCCAATACAAGTGCAGGCAAGCGCTAGAGTGCTTTTCATGCATCACTGGCCAAGATACACAGTGGCAGGGCACATTTTGGAAGGCAAAAAGTGTGCTTGTCATTGATACATTACCTACTTTGAAAAACACCCCATGGCAACACACACTTCTGCTTTTGTGTGTGGTCGGGATCAATCTTCACTCATTCTTTAAGTTCTCATTCTCTTTCATAAACCAACATAAAGTCCTGTTTCCACTTCGAACCTTTTGTGTCTTTGAAAGTGCTTTTGGGGCTGTTTTCTCCAGAAGTTTGATATTTTGGTATGATGTATATAGAGGCAGCTGTTCACCAGTGCAACATGTACATTGAAGCACATTGATGTGGCCTCATCGCAGCGTGACTGTTGCATGAAGTTCTTTAAATATTTAAGTCCAGTGCACTCTACTGAGTTTTTTAAAGGAATATGCAATGAGGCTTGGCCACTTCCTCTATTGTGATATTGTGCTCTAGGGTAATTCAAGATTAGGTTCATAATGCCTGATTCCTGGATATCAGAACAGAACGAGCTCAAAACCTAGCTCAATCAACTTGTAAGTATTTCCTTACATTATTTCTATTTACTCCTTTTTTTTTTTCCTTAATATTTGCAAAGTGGAGAGAGAGCTGAAAGTTTATATATTCAGTGTGTAACTATTGCCTGTAAAGATGAGAAATGTGGGTGGAATAATGCATGAGGTTTTAGCACTGTAGTTCAGGAAGATGATGGACATTTATCCAAGCCACTAAGTTAAATGAGTCAGATGATTTTAAGTCAGTGGTGTTAGTGTTCTTACCTGAAAGCACTACCATATAGAACATAATACAGCAGAGGCTGCTCAGCCGTATGCTTTGCATCAGGTTTTATTTCATTACAGCTTACCTTGATGCTATTTATGTTCAGAAATACTCATTTAATAGAAAAATTTAAATATATATAATTCAGTTACCTCTGAGTTACCTTTTTAATACTTCAAGAATTAAATAATCCTTCCAGATTCTTTAAGTGTTGAGATTTTTTTCTCTATCTGTGTATTTCAGTTGCCATCACATTGGTTTCAGTTGAGCCTGCGTTTCAGTCCAATGGAGCTCCCAATATAAAGGCACATTTACTTATCCTTGAGCCTGTTTCTGTGAACACAGTCCAGGTTAACTTCTCCTATCTCCATTAGATTAAACTATTTATGCTTAGTCCATGTTGATAAAACCAGGCAAGGGAGTGGCTGCGTGTTTAGCTGGCTTGATGGATTTGGAAGAAAATGTAAACCACTTTTATCTTTTGCCTTCCCAGAGCTACAGGTACCATGCACATCCTAATGAAAAAAAATAGTGTTTATTTCCAGCACACATGGGAATCATCAGGAAACCTTCTAAAGAATAAAATGCCCCATTTTCCTTGCTGACCTTTGACTGTATTAGAAAAACCTTGCAGCAACCCTACTTGATCCTCCTGTTTCTGGGGCATCTCTGACATGTGCAAAGAAGCATGGAGCAGTACCTCTGCTCTGCTGAAGGCACAACTTTTGAGCAATATGGCTGGGGTCCAGCTGCTTTCTTAATTGCAGAGAGGGGGCCAGTTATCATGCTACCTCTTGGGGCACATCTGCTGCATGGCTTCCCTTGGGTGAGAGCAGAAGAGTAGAGCAGAGGAGCTGAGGAGAGCTCAACAGGCAGCTTCGGTACATCATGATATCCTACCTGACCAAAGCTGCAGTGACCTCTGTGGCTGTGAGTTCTTTCAGCTCTTACAGTAAGGAAAGCCTTAATTTTTCTCTGTATCCTTTGTCTGAAAATTAGGAGGTCTAGTGTACAAATGTAAGTGGAAAAAGGTGTCAGCAAAAGGCAGAGGAAGGGAGGGCTTTGAAGGATCTTTTAAGTGAAGGCAAGAAATTTGAAAAAAACAGCTTCAGGCTACAGTATTTTCTTAATGTGATGAGATGGTGGGGGTGCCTGGCACTGATGGCAAAAGTGTTTCTTGTGAATTGAGTTAATAGAGGATGTGACAGAGTGAGAGCTCTAGCTAGTCACACCTCAGGCAAGGGGAGAGAAAGGCATGAAAAAGATCAACATTTTGATTTGTGAGCTTAAAGATGAGCTTAAATTAGTGAGTGTCATTTTGGAAACTGAAATTGCCACTTTTACATCAGACCTCTGCTGTTGTTACCTGTATTATTAAAAGAGATGGCTTTATAAGCAATTGTTTAATCACTGTGTATGATTAATGTGCTGTTTCTTTGCAGGCGACTGCAGGAATGGCAGTTCAGGCTGTTACCACGGGGTGTCTGTCCCTGGTAGAGTGTGGCATCCTTTCTGCTGTGACCCACATCCTCTCCCTGCTAATAATTACTTTATCTTATCTGGTGAAGAAAATGCCCTTCAAAGGATTTCTTTGATTAAGGAAATTCATTAATATGATGTCTAGATAATATTAATGCTTTCCTGCTTAAATCTTCTCATTTACTGTTTGAACGGCATATTATTCCATAGATTCATAAGGAACATCAGCATCTTCGGAATTTAATGGAAGCTCTATGTCCTGGTTTAGGGCAAATATTTAGGAGGAAACCTCTGGGGGGGGGGGGGCAATCCAGGACACTCTACTATCAAGTAATTAAAATTTTTTAAGTTCCAAAAAAAAAACTGAAAAAAGTAAATCTATGTGTTATTTTTGCAGGAAACGTTTCTGCCCATCCTTTACATGTATGGATTTAATGTAAATCCTTGGGAGTGTTTACCTGAGGAACAATAACCTACTTGGGCTTTCTGAGCTCATCTCGCAAACTGTCATATTCATACTCAGCAAAACAGACAAATTAAAGAATTGTCAGGAAATTAAGGTTCTTTTGACGCTACGCCCACCAGCTAAAAGGTGTGATTGTTAATACTTCCCACCAGATGGCGCCCGAGGTTCAGCGGTGATGAGCGCCAAGCGCACGGACAGGATTTGGTTCCTAACCAGCGATTCTATCATGTCATAAACCATTCCTGAAAAGAAGAACAGAGTTTATTGTTCTGGTCTAGCCCAGACTCCATCAACGATCAGCATCACCACAGGGAACATGTGCATTAAGAACAGTGTTCTATAATGCACCTGTGAGCACACATGCAGAGAGCAAACAAAACAGCGTGGTGACCAGTAACAACTAAACCAATTCAATGGTTCCTTAAATTAATTTGCTTTAACAAGCTCTGATCAGATCGGTTGTTATCTCAATCCTCTGGGCCCTACATTGGCCACAAGCAATATCTGTTTTGGTTTAACTCCAGCCAGCAAGTAAGAGCCATGTAGCTGCTGCTACCACACTACCCTCGCCCCAGTGGGAAGAGAATCAGAAAGAAGAGGCAAAGCTCATGGGTTGAGATGAGTTTAAAAATGGAAACAAAATAAAATATAATGCAACTGCTACTGACAATTGTAATGGAAAAGAGAGACAAGGAGCAATAAAACACAATAGAAACAAGTGACTCACAACACTCATTGCTCACCACCCACCGACTGATGCCCAGCCCATCTCCCAGCCAGGTCTCCCCAGTTTATATACTGGACATGATGTCCTATGGTCTGGAATATCCCTTTGGCCATTTTAGGTCAGCTGTCCTGGCCGTGCTCCCTCCCAGGTCCTTGCGCAGCTCCTCATTGGCAGAGCACAGGAACCTGAAAAGTCTCTGGCTTAGGGTAAGCACTGCTGAGCAATGACTGAGCTGTCAGAGTGTTACCAACATCAGTCTCATACTGAATTCAGAACATCACACCTGGCTAGCAGTAAGAAAATTAACTCTATCCCAGGTGAAACCAGGAAGATCTCTTTATTTATTTCTACCTTCCAGAAAGGAAGAAATATTACAAGGAATCTGTTGAAGGAAATTTATTTAAGAAATGAGCTTTCTGTCTCAAACTATGAACACAGCTTTCACCATGAACCCAGTCATAGGCCTTTACTTTATTCAGGATTAGAATAGCAGTGTTCTGAATAGTAGACAAAAAAAAAAAAATAACAGTGATGATTCTGATAGGGGAAAACGTGGGACATATATATAGAAGACAAGCAAGTTTAAAATATTTGGAGGTAATACTATCTTTTAAAAGTAGTTGCCTAATTTACAGTGTGAACAGGTTTTGGTTTTTTGATTAAATATTTAGGAGCCTTTTTCCCCACCAACATGTATTTTAGGCACTTTCATGGAATTATAATTATGTAATATTGTAATTATTTTTGTTCTGGGTTATTCCATTTGGAGTTGGTTTTGAAACTCACTTTTATTTAGTGTATGATTAAGGCAAAGGACATTCTTGCAACAGCAGTGCAAAAAAAGCCCTACCTTTGACATGTTCAAAACTGTTTGGCTGTACTGTGAACTTTAGATCTTAGTTTGGCTTTTGGGCTGGGGGAGATTTCATATTTTCTGATAGCTCTCACTTTGTCTAGTGCAGCATTGTACTATGCCTGCTAAGACTGAGCAGTAAATTCCACCTTGGTAGCTGATATAGTAGTTGGAGATGGCAAGTGTGCATGTAGGCCAGTGGTACACTACCTACCGTGCCTGTCATCCACTTACTCACATCCTTCCTCTGATTTGGTAGTCTCTGGAGACAATGGCAAAAACAGCTTTCCTGTGGAATATTTTATATATGTGTCTACCAACAAAATAGCTGCCTATGTCAGTTAATCTAGATTATTTAAATCACTTTTGCTCATCTATATTATGTGTTCACGTCCCCTACATGGAAAAAGTATCCAGTAAATTTGTTATGGGAACTATTGTTATCTCACTTAGTTGTTTTTGATATTTTCGAAATTTAAACCAAAAAGAAGTGATGGTAAGAAGAGATCCTGAGTAAGATTTAAATGGTACTTCCATGAGATGCAGATCATTCTACTATTAGAGTCAAAAATAGTGAGAGATGTTCATAGCAATTCAATTAAATATGAAGGGCTACATATTCTGTTAAAGTTAAATATTTGCTTTGCCAGTTTTTCATCTGAAACAGTTGAAGAAAACAAATGCAATTGATGTAAAAAGACCTGTCAGCATTATCTCTGTGTGTATTACAAAATGTATTGCCTTTATACTATATAATATACCGTAATTTTCTAAACATTTTAAGCATACAATATTGCATATAAAGCATGATGCTTAACACCCTGGAGATCAGTCTAAATTATTGAAATTACTAACTGTATTTTCAAATTTGCAAGAAATGAAATTTGTGATGGAAATCAAGATCTTACTATTAGAAAGGATGCTATACAAGTCTGTTTGTATGTGCCTTCACGCTTGTCACTTCACTGAAGTTCCTTCTGGCAGGGGCAGCATGCAAACACTCCTTACAAAGTAGAAATGGCAGCCCCTCTGCTGAAGGATGATCGCCCTGAGCTATGGTTTATTTATGGTTTATGGTATTTTACAAGATTTGCTTCCTGCTAAGTGGAAGAAGTGGCACAGAAGTGATAGAAGGTTCATTCTAACTGACATGCTTAGATGTCTGCAGAGCTGTTTCCACCTTGAATTCCCAGCCTTGTCTGTGATTGCCAAAGTATTCTATTTCCTTCAGCCTAGAAAACAGCATAAATCAGACAAAGATTACATACTGAAAACAGTGGTTACAAAGGCACATGCAATGTATAATTCTGCTACTGTGTTGGGGTCCCATTCTCCAAAAGTGTTTGGAAGCACTGTGCTATGCAAGCATACAAAGTCAAAGTGAACTGCCTGACTTATACCTGAAAGTACCCTTTGTTCTTGTGTCGGGCTTGAAAATCTCTTTGGAAATTTAAAATTTTATGGTACATTTGACCTTTAATAACGGCAGTGATTTAATGTTCTGCTAAAAGGCAGTTATTGAGGTGGAGTGTCCATGTACCCAGAAGAACACTCTGTGTCTGTGTTACAGGGCAATGCTATTATTTTTAGGTGAGAAAAGTCGCCTTTAGCAACCTCCTAGTCTGGTGTTTGTTGATGGAGATGCTAATTTCCTAGAGAGAACACAGGAACACAGCCTTTAAATATTGATGAAAATCAGGAGCTGTACCATCTCTGAAAAGAGACAGGCAAAGATGAAATGGCAATATAAAAATACACTTAGCATCTTAGAACTCCAGGCTGCTCTGGGTCTGTCTGGGGTCAGGCCAGCTCGCTGCCCATGTAAATATTGAGCACGCCAACACGTCCGTGCCATGGAAGGGCTGCAGGTGGCCCTCCAGCTCCTCATGCCTTCACCCCCACCGCCAGGAGGTTGTGATAGGAGGAGAGAAGCTGCTCTGGCTCCCACGGCAAGGGGTGAAGAGTCCCTGAGTCCCTCGGGCACTTAAGACCAGAACCTTCCCCGTGCAGAGTACGTGCCCTCCCCCTAGACAGCCCCTCAGACCGCTGCGTTGGGAGCGGCATCATTCCTGCCCTTGCTTTAGGAGGAGGCGGAGGCACTGCCGCGCTTCTGAGGCTGCACACAGAGCACTCACACGTGCCTGCCCGGCCCAGCCGCCGGGTCGGGTCCGCCCCGCTGGCCGTGGAGCCCCCGATTCGAAAAGTATTACCTATGGGCAAGATCGGAAGAGCCTCAGAAGCGCGGCAGTGCCTCCGCCTCCTCCTAAAGCAAGGGC
>JAHLSL010000006.1:165443-206981 GCA_025920805.1 Petroica traversi | reverse complement strand
ACCGCTAGCGCCACGGCACTGCTGCCCCGAGAGCGGCTGCGCATCCTCGCGTGTGCGCGGCCCCTGAGGGCAGTGCTCTCTGCTGGGGCGTGGGGCTGAAGTTCGGGGAAGGTGGGAGCGCCCCCACTTTGGCTAGAGCATCCCGTTGGGAGGGGGTCTCCAGGCGTCCCTTGCTGGCGGCTCGGGACGCAGAGGGGATCGCTTTTCCTCCAGGGGCTCTCCATCCCGAGCAGAGCGGCGGCTTCGCAGCGGGATTGTTCTGGCCGCAGCGTCAGGGCCGCTGGTCCCCTTCAGCAGCTGCCCATCGCCGAGGGGAGTCCCCGAACAGGGCGCGCAGGCCCCAGGAAAAACAATCTCAAACTTCTAGCGCTAGTCAGGCTTTCTGTCTCAGACCCCAGATGGGTTCTGGGAAGGTGTATTTGGCTGTTGGGGAAGGTTTTATCCTGCAGACTGAAGGACTGATTTCTGTTAGAGTTCCAAGCATGTAGTTATCAAGCACAAGTATCCTTCAGATCTTTCACTTAGAGTACCTTGCTAGAAAAACTATTTTATTGTTCTTTGTCAGGTAGATTGTTTTAGGGCTCCCAGATTTAATGTGTTGCAGTCATCTAAAGTTGCCAGAAGTCGGCTCTGATTGTCTTCACTCAACAGTAAACTAAGAGATGTAGTTGATTCCCTGGGAGTCACACTTAAGGGGCGAAAATGCAGGCCAAGTACCTTTAGAAGATGTATCTGAGGACTTCAGAACTTTCTTAGCTATTTTGCACCCTTTCTAAAGTACAAAGCTGGTAAACACTGCACATGTTTCTATGAAAAGACACACAAATAAATGGACAGTTGTATCGTCAGTGCTCAGTCGTGTCATCCTTAACTGGTCTGCTGAAAGAATGACATGTCACATGCACAAGTTTCTGATTCTCTGTGGCTTGAGGACTGCTAAAATCTTACCTTACTTGCTCAGATTTCTGTTATTCCTCGGCTGAGAAGGAATAAAAAGATGCCCAACACTTGTCTTGACATGTGAAAGATTTATGCAATCTTGAACTTAGGGAACTAGGCAATAATCTTTTTGTATGAGGACATGTCTTGATGTTACTGGGATTTTTGCAAAGCAAAATTGCCCCCTGGAGATTTATTTTCAGAGACTGAGTATAGTGAAGGACTGTGTCCCTGTGGCTCAGGAAGGTACAGAAAGACATTTTTCACCAGAGAGGCACAGATAAATCATTTGTGCTAGACATTTTGGACTGTGATAGTTCTATTCTTAACAGAATAACACACACACAAAAGATTTAAAGAATATCTGTTAACTGACAATGCATTATTTTTGCTTGGAATTGGAAAGGATAGACATAATCAAGAACTAATGAAATTAGACTGATTTTTTTGGTAGAAAAACCCTAGAGTTCTAGGATGTGAAATCAAGTATTTTTAATAAGAAGCGTCTAAAGTGGTAGAGAACTAAATTTCTTCTTTGGGAATACAAACACAGTTTTAAAACCAGTTATTTTGGAAGATTTTTTACTTTAATTGAATGCTCATTCCTAATGGCTTCTTTTGATTAAGCAGAGACCTGTGACCTCTGTCATTAAGGTGAAACACTTGCCACGATTCCTCAGTGTTCGATTCCTCAGTGTTCACTCATGAAGTGGGAAGCCCATCTGGGTGGGGATTGGGACTGTACTTCTATAACCTCGGATCTCTACTTTCTGTATCTTTCTGCCTAGGATTCTTGACACATTATATTTGTGCATAACTACCTGTTGTGTTGTCCATCCTTAGCAAGGATGGCAGACAGAGGCAGTGAGTTCGCTCAGTGATTGTAGGAGAAGTTGGATTTGCTGATTGCAGAGGGGGAAAAATGCATCAATTGAGGTTCTTGGTAAACAGGCATGGCATATTGGCAGTTCTGCTTTCCCTATGAAGTGCTGATAATACCCAGCATGGGGCAAAGCTGGAAACACCAGCTGTCGGCTGAAATTTTCTGGTTTGCTTAGCAGAGCTGTAGATACTTAGAAGACACCAACTAACTGTGGGATCTAAGCACCTAGGAAATAATTTAAGAAGTTATGTTCTATTTACCATCATACCAAATTCTCTTATTCTACTTCTATGTATGGAAACTGAGGTAAGAAGAAACGTAAGGGCCCGACCAAGACTTTTAACAGAAAAAGTGGGGTTTTTACACATTAAGAAAGTGGGTTTTTTACACATTGTTTCTGTATCCCTGTCCAAACGTTTCTCCTTCATTCTTTATGTAACACCTTCATTTCAGTGAGTGATACTATTCGAGTTAAAAGATGCTACAAGAGTAAAGCTGGGTATTTTTTTTTTATTATTCTAGAGTAATCTTTCTCAGTATATTTATATAAACTCATATCAAGAGAGATGGTGTTATTGGGGCACTTCTTGTATGCAGATTTCAAGGATTGTTGGTAGGTTTTTGCATTTTGCATAATCCTGTTTTCACAGGGGTTAAGCCAAGCTTAGTGCTTTGGTCAGAGGGGAGTAACTGGACACTTGGAAACAGCCTGGTCCCAATTACATTTTTACTTTCTGTTTTAAAGACTATACCTCATCTGCAAACAATAATGAAAAAGCTGCGCATAAAGGTCCAAATTCTCTAAAGTCGTGAGCTCCCCTTGTGTGGAACATGGCATGTGTAAATCCTGGAGAGTTTGGATTCCGATTATGAAAAAAAAAAGAAGCCAACAGGAAACAATTTTAGTGGGTTAAAGTTTGAAAACCAAATCAAGGAGTTTTTTTTCCCACTGTTTTCTTATTAATATCATGCTGTTCTGCAGCTGCAAAGGGTGGAACAAAGAAAGGGAATACCATCATAGGAGTTCTAAATTTAATAGACCCAGGCGAGTGTGTGTGTGTGTAAAAGAAATAAACCTTTGCAAAGCAGACATCTTATTCTGAGACATACTACAGAGTTCTAGCAAAAACATTTCTCTACCAAAATGATGGTTCATTTTCTAAATACATGATTTTCTGCACTAGGTAAGCAGGAAAACAAGCAGCAGACCCCACCAGCATCCATCCCGAAAGCAAAGCATCTGGTGTAAATGCAGCCTATATTCCAATTTGCTGTTGGATCCAGGCATACTTCCCACCACCCTTCACCCCATTTGTGTCTCAGATTCTTTTATTCAGGAAGGTGTTACTTCTTTCCTAAGGTCTGCACATGCAACAATACCAGCGCTTGAGAGGGTGAATGGCAGGATTGTCTGTATGGTGGCAAGTGGATTACAGGTAGTCACACAGAACATCAAATGCCATCTCCAGCTGGCTTGGTCCCAGCCCCCAGGAGGAATGGCACTCCATTTTTGAAGGTAACTCCAAGCTGAAAGTATGGAGGAGAAAACAGACCCTTTGAAAACCTGATTTACAGCAATGAGATCTAATATTGGAAACCATTTAGCTAGTAAACTCTTGCTCCTAAATTAATAAGATCTTGCTATCTATATCCTTGTTAAGGTTTTAAATACCTTTGGTGTCTCATGGCTTTGCCTATGAGGCAAATCACCAGAGACTATGAAGTGGAGATAGAATTCTACACTGGGATAGACAGGTACTGCCATAGGTGCAAATACACAGAAACTGCATGATTTTAAGGAAAGGGTCTCGAGCTGAGCTCAAGGGGTGCTATGGGAGGTCTTGTCAGTTGAGTTGTGTTTAAGCATTGCACACCAGTAGTTTTTGTACTGTTTGTGTTTCCGTTTCTTCCACCTGTCCACTGGTAACTGAGATGATTCATGGCTTGAATTGCAGACAAGTTAATCACTTTCCAGTTTGCCTTACCAAGGATAAAAATGCAGTGAGTAGTCCCTTAAAAAACATCAGTTGCTACCATCTGTGTCTTGGCTATTGAAATTAGTACTTGAGAGACGCATGAAGAAAGCAAACTGTGCTTTCATTTAGGGCTCAGAGAGAGATTAATTTTCACAAGCATAATGAAACTTGTTTTAATTCACACCCTTTTGCTTTAGTCAAAGCTGTCACATGAACCACTTTATTTCAGAATAGAATTTTGGAAGTGTAGTATTTCACATTTTATGGAAACAGCCTGTCCTTTCTAAAATAAGAATCTCTTCACAGCCAGGCTTGCATTGAGATAAACTGGAAAATATAAATGGAAAAAAATTGACATTATTTTAATGTGAATATATATGTAGAGCAACCTGAAAGCTGCTTGAAGGACTCTTGAGTCTTCTGTGGAAATATGCAAGTATGAGGAAAGAAAGGAGTAGCAAAGTGGAATAAGAGAAAGGTACCCTTTCAAAAGTTTTTAGGCTTAATCTCCCTTCATATGTTGGCTTCCTTGAAACCAGTCTGAAAAGAGGAGACAGTTTTTTTTCCTTGCTAAAAACTTCAAAAGAAAATACAATGTTAGAACAGTAGAGATAATCCCTCATTGTTTTCAAAGCAGCTTAAGATGATCTACCATATTGGTCAAGGGGCATGTCTGCATAACATCCCATGGCCTCAGTTTATCTCTAGGAATACAGAATTTTGACTGTATGGAGACAGATTGATGGCCTTCTGCAGATGAGATGTCACTTGCTCCCCCATGCTCTGAGCCAGGGGGACCCTCACCTGAAGAGGAAGATGTGGTAGGCACTACTCAGGCCCTAGCAGAGCATCAGGCTGATGAAAGCACATCTTGTTTGCATCTCAACAGATTAAGCTGGCTAAGCAAAGGACTATACAGAAGTGCTGGGCCTTACAATAAAACATCTGTCTTAAGATTTTCACACTCTGATAAATGTGACTAATTTGCCCTTATTTAGTAGAGCATTATTTGTGGGCAGTGTCAGAATAAGTAGTGTAATTAACATTGGCCAGTAATGACTGTCACTATTTGTATGAAATCATTTTGTTTCCAAATGTCACAAGTGACAGATCTCTTTTGCATCCTTTGTGTCCAGAGAGATTGATGCTAGAGACTCTGATTGTTATAAAATATTATTGTGTTGTTGTTGTTGTCTCAAAATACATAGTTTGAGATTTGCCAGGGTGTGCAACCTTTACTCTGGGGAGCCCTCTTGCCTTTAGCAGAAAGGAGAAGAGACTTCACAGCTATAGGATGTTGTGAAGAGATGAGGAAATACTGGAACAATAAATGGAATCTTTTAGAAGTCATTCAAGTGGTCATCAATAGGACACAAAGCTCAGGTTTCTTCTGAGGCTTCAGGACTTGAACTTAAGCTTTGATCTGTAATCTCTCTTGCTCATCCTCTATGAGTGTCCTCAGGGCTATTCTTCTGGTGTGGTGGTGTGAAAGCCATGCAGGTGCCTGCAGTTGGTGCTGTCTGAAGAGCAGTGGCTGTCTCCGGGATACCCAGCCACATGTTCTGTAGCTTTGGAGTGGAGGTGGCCCTTTTCTTGAAGGGGAAGTCAGCCTTGACATCAGGGTTTTGCTATCTGGTAGCCACAAGGGGCTGTGGAAGAGATTTTCTCTTCATGCTTCTTTTTGACAAGTGGCTGTAACTGTAATGCTGTCTTTCCACACCTCTTGAGTTCATGAACTGTTCCAGCTTTCCTCAAGGATCTCTATGTATCAAGAACATAGCTTGTCCAATTTAATATTAGAAGAAATTTCTTTAAATGTATTTAGCAATGTGTGTTGTAAACTTACAATCATTAAGCATTAAGCTTATGTTTTCAAGGGAAATAGGAAAAAGAAATTTGTTTTGGCTTTCAGTGAAGCCAAAACCTTTATTTCCATGGAGTCATCAATTGTCTTTCAGTATGTGTGAAATTTCTTCTATTTCTATTTTGTTTTTAGAAAGCAGATCAATATTTACTTTTTTATAAGCTAAGTCCATATTTCGAACTAACTCAAAGTCGGAACTTACTGTATCATGTTAAAAAGTAATGTAAATCTCTTATTCTTGACCAGTGGGCCTAGATAGATTTGCATTCAGGAACAGTGGACATACTTCCAGAGCTGTGTTTGGGGTGGGCTTTTTTTTGCTATGAAACACAATGAAGAAGAGATAATGTTGCTGGAATAGCCATTGGTCCAGTTTCTGTTTAACTGGCTCCAGTGTAAACCAGAAACAGCAAAAAAGAGCATTGCGAATAAAGGTCAAAAGAAAATTAAGCTCCTCAAAATACTTGTTTTCTTTCTGTATTTTAAGATTTTTGGAAAGAAATGTTAGTGCTCTTTTCTTGGATTTAAATATTTTTGACAGTGGGGATGGGAACCTCTCTCTGTGAGGTGACATTTTAGACTTCCTATTTCCAGTGAGTTTTAGTTAAAATAGGTTCTAACTTGTCTTTGTCTTACCTTTCTGATGGAGCACGACAGAGCAGGTAGAATGTGCACTGCAACACCATAAGGACGCTTGATGCTATATGGTTTATGCTGTTCCATGACAACAATGCCTGTGCAATATTCAGGTTTTCTTTTCCTCCCAGCTGGTTCATTCTTTATCATGCAGTGATTTTGAAAGCAAAAACTTGTCAAAGAAATAAAAAGTGCTGGTAGGAATAATGTAAAATAAGCACCTCTTGTAGGAAATGGGGGATTCTTGTAATCTTGAAATCTACACTGGAAATCTTTATGAAGAATATCTGTCTTTGAGTAGATGTTCAGACTTCATCCAGAAATTATTTTAAGACCTTTTTTACCTTCTGCTACAAAAGATCTGAAAAACATGAGGGATTCCTTCTGGCATCAGAGTGTACCACTCCACAGCTGTATAAATAAATCAAGCTCTTTATAACTTCGTGAGTAAAAGTATTGTTGACACACTTGCAAGACTAGAAAGAGGGGAGTACTCATTCATATCTACTCTGCTTTCTATTTATTTCTTGCATGACTCCAAAATCCTTAGGAGGATTTCCCTCAGGCTTTAGGTGAAAAAGTTTGCCTGCCATATGGGAGCAAAGCTATGGAAAATATCAGCCTTAGAACATCTCTGAGACTGTGAAAGCAAGCAGATTTAGGTAAACACTTTTGCAGGCCCACTGGTCATGTTGGAGCTTGTTGAGATCCGGTTTAAACCCAGAAAAGCAATGAAAACCTAGTCCCTGTGTACAAACTGGAAACAACTTAGAAGGTTCAAAATATTCCTAAAAATGAGATTAAAATCAAACAAGGTTAGCTGTTGGTGCCTGAAAATTGATGTGTTTTATTTAATAGTAAAAGAGGCCAAGAAAAAGAAAGAGAAAAGAAAGAGAGAGAAAAAGGTAAGCATGGGGGGGGGGGGGGACAGGGTGAGAGTGACAGGGGTTAGGTGGAGAGTCCCAGTGATGTCTCATTGCTCCCCTCCATCTGGTCTTCTGGTGGTCCCCCTGCACTGCTCCAGGAGGAGAAGTAGGTAGAGAAATTAGAAGTGAAATTAAGCTTGGGAAGAAGAGAAAGGTAGGGGAAAGGTATTTTAAGAAATGGTTTTATTTCTCATTTTAGTTGGCAATAAATTAAATTAATTTTACGACATTGAGTTTCTTGCCCATGATGATAGCTGTTAAGTGATTTCTCCCTGTCCTTGACTCATGAGCTTTTCATTGTATTTTCTCTCCCTGTCTGACTGAGGAGGGCTGAGGTAGAGTGGTTTGATGGGCACCTGGTGGAGTGATTTACTCCAGGAGGTTGGCCCAAGTAATTTCCTATGCCAGAATCTATTGCTTTGCAATTTCCTATATACCTGTATACACTTAGGAAAAATTATAGTGTGCAGGGATCATGCTGCCATGCAAGGATCTGTTTTCACTGTTTATTCCTTGGAGCAAGGGTGTTGTTGTGGAAAGCCACTCGCACCTACTATGAGCACATACCTATATAGTAGTATAAGTAGATATGTGAAGCCCTGAAATTTTGTTAGTGTTTCATTGTTGTGAGTTCTTCATGGCAACGTGTCATTTAAAATATTCTGTGATCATGTAGGTGAGTACCCAAGGCTCTGGAACTCTAGTAGTCAAGCTGGGCTGCTGAAGAAAAACAACCCACATTTGGATGGTCAGGCCAACTTAGTATTTCAGAGTAGGCATAGAACTGAAAGAAAATATGACTTCACTGGAACTGTGTTGATGTTATGCCTCAACATGGTATGTAACAGCATTAGGAATCTGTGAGAGGAGTACATGCAGCATCAAGAGAAGGTGGATGTGCAGGGTGGAGATTTTTCTTGTCTGGTCAGAAAAGGAAAAAAATAATTTTCCCTTCTATGAGCCTTCGAGGATGGTAGTTTCTTGATTTAAATGTTCTGCCTGTAAAGGGAAGAAGGAAATTTAAATGTCTTCAAGTATTCCATGGTTTTAAACACTTCCTCAGGAGGGAGTGTACAGTGACCCTTTTCTGTGAAATCTTCATGGGTCATTTCCCCTTCCCAAAGTTATTTAAAACAAAAACAAAAAAAGATTGCTTGACTTCTCTTTCAGGTTACTTCACTGGGGCAAACTGGAGCCTCTATTGGCCTTGAGGGACTGGTATTTCACACTCTTTCACAGGTGGTTAGGTATGGAATAAAGTCTGTATTGTGTTGATTTTTTTCCTTATTGTGGGGAAACCTTACGTCACATCACTTTTTCTTTTGTGTTTTCCTGGTTTTTTTTGAGTAGTGGCAGGCAGCTGGGTTGCAATAATGAGCAATAATTATATTAAATATGTGCTTCCAGCTGATCAGGTGATAAAGTGTCAAGCTGAGGTCCTGGATTCAGATGGCCAGCTACAGGGGCTGTCACAGTTCTCATGGAGTCTGGGGTGTGTGTCTCTGAACAGTAATTGCAAACTATCTCCCTGTTGAGGTCAGCGAATCAGAATTATGCTGTCTCATTAGTTGATGTACCTTTCCCGTAAATTGCAAAGCTGACACATTTCACAATTATGTTTGGGCAGAGAGATCATGTGGTAGCATTTTCTGAGAGGAGATAGTGGTGAAATAGGTACTGGCACCAGACTGCTGCTGGCTCACACTGTAGTTAAGACTGTTGCTGGCTCATGCTAATCCAACCTTTGACAGATTTCTTACTAGTTCTGTCATTATTTCCATTGTTCATATAAAATGGAGACCTCGGTAGCAGTACCTGACAAGAGTGTAGTGAGCCTGAGGAAGTAGAGGTGTTTAGGGGGTGAGAAAAATATTTTTCACTTCCATTTGCTAGAAGTGTATTTATCCATAGTCATAAATCATGAAGAGCTATGGTCTGGTAGAGCCTTTGACACTGACTCCCATAGCATGCTCCTGGAGAAGCTGGCAGCCCACAGCTTGGACAGGTGCACTCTTTGCTGGGTTATGAACTGGCTGGATGGCTGGGTTAAGAGAGTTGTGCTGAATGGTGTTGCATCCAGTTGGTGTCTGGTTCTAGTGGGATTCCCCAGGGATCAGTGTTGGGCCAAGTTTAGTATTTTTATTGATGATCTGGATGAGGGGATCAAGTCTACACTTAGTGAATTTGTGGATGATACCAAGTTGAATGCAAATGTCAATCTACTGGAGGATAGGAAGGCTCTGCAGAGAGATCTGGACAGGCTGGATCAATAGGTCTGAGCTTCAACAAGGCCAAGTGTCAGGTCCTACACTTTGGGCACAACAGTCTCATGCAGAGCTGAACACTGCTAGCAGAGTGGCTGGTAAACTGCCTCGCAGAAAAAGACCTGGAGGTGCTGGTCAGCAGCTGAACATGAGCAAGGGTGGCCAAGAAGACCAAGGTGTCCTGGCCTGTATCAGAGTACTGTGGCCAGCAGGAGTAGGGAAGCGATTCTCCTCCTGTATTCAGCACTGGTGAGGCTGCACCTGAGTGCTGTGTCCAGTTTTAGGCCTCTCACTTCAAGAAGGACATTGAAGTGCTGGAACAAGTCCAGAGAAGGGCATTGGACTGATGAAGGGTCTAGAGGGTAAGTTCTGTGAGGAGTGGTTGATGGAGCTGAAGTTGTTTAGCCTAGAGAAAAGGAAGGTCAGGGGAGATCTTATCACTCTCTACAGCTGTCTGAAAGGAGGCTATAGCTAGGTGGGGGTTGGTCTCTTCTCCCAGGCAGCCAGCAACAGGACAGAGGACACAGTCTTCAGCTGTTCCAGGGAGGTTTAGGTTGGACGTTAGCAATAATTTCTTCAAAGAAAGAGTGATTTGGTATTGTAATAGGCTGCTCAGGCAGGTGGTGGAGTCACCCTCCCTGGAAGAATTTAAGAAAGACTGGGTGTGGCGCTTAATGCTGTGGTATAGTTGACAAGGTCATAGATTGGACTCTGTGATCTCAGAAATCTTTCCAATCTAACTGATTCTGTGATCTTTGTAGCCCTCCTTAAATGCTTTCCAATAGCTTAATGTATTTTTTTTGTTGTGGTGCCCAAAACTGCACACAGAACTTGAGGTGAGGCCACAACAGCACAGAGTAGAGTGGGGCAATCACCTCCCTGGACTTGCTGGTGATGCCCTACTTGTTGCTAAATGTCATCTTTAAATAATTTCTAATGCCACAGATTTCTTTCTAGTCTAGAAACAAATGTACTTCTCTTACCCTTCCTCAGTTTTTCTTTCTGGAAGGATGGACCTCGAGTGCAGGATCACATTTGTGTATGTGATCCAGCCACTTTTGTAAATGTGTGAAAAAAAGTTTACTTCAAGCAATTGTTTCTGCTGTTGGAATATTTAGTTTATTCACTGTCTGAAAGTCGGTGGTTATAAAAAAAAGTTCTTTACATTTCAGTTACACACTGCTTCATTGAAAATGTAATGGGACAGTGTAGTGTCCCCTCAGTCGCTTTATCACTCCCTTTCCCACTGGGACAGGGGAGAGAATAATATGGAGAAAGACTACCAGGGTGAGATAAGGCAGTTTATTGCAGCAGAAAGAAGAAAAAAGCAGAGATCTGCACGTGCAAGAGCTAAAGAGAAAAAGCAATCAGTCTATACTTCCCATCAGCAGCGATGTTCAGACAATTCCTAGGGAGCAGGGCTTCAGCACCCGTAACGGTTCCTCCGGAAGGCAAACATTGAAGACTCATGAATGCCCCCCCTTCCTCCTCCCTTTCTTCACTTATACATCTGGGCTGACATCATATGGTATGGAATATCCCTTTGGCTGATTTGGGTCAGCTAGCCTGCTTGTGTCCCCTCCCCGGATCTTGCCCACCCTCATCTCCTTCGGTGGGGAAAGGAATGTCAGAGGGACAGCACTGCTTGGCAGTAGCCAAAACACTGGTCAATACCAGCTACCAATGCAAAACACAGCACTGTAAGGGCTGTGAGCTTTACCTTAGTCAGACCCAATACAGCCCAAAAAGGCTTGGAGAAAACATTGTTAAATTTCAAGCTGAACCATGCAACTTCCAGTACAATACAGATCTTACTGTACAGCTAAGAAATCCTCTCACAAGTTAGTTGTTGAACTGGTATGGTTAATTTAATTATTTATTTGATAAATTATTAATTATTAATAGAGAAATTAATATTTTATTAAAAATACTGTTTTTATATTTATTTAAATAAAACATACCAGTTTCAAAGTAGTAGAAAACCTATCCACCACTTCTGAAAGCAGACAGACTGTTCAGAAATTGTGGTGCATTATTAATAGGCTGCCAGCAGGGATTTAAGAACTTCAAAAAGCAATGTAAAGGACAAAAATTTGTATTTCTACTCTGAAAGTTTGTCAATTGAAGCATGAGTTCAGAATAATAGTCACATTTCCTTGCAGTCACTGGAAAGCGGGAAAACTCTGTACCAACATGGGTCTGAACAGTTGATGCCCTCAGACACATTCCCCGTTGATTTCTACCACTGAAATGAAAAGGCTTAAATTGCTTCCTTTCATGCTTTTCTTGCTCTGCAGGAAGAAGACTCTAATGTCCAAAATAATTAACAGTCTAAAATTACCTTCACAATTTAAAAGCAATAATGTAGTGCCTCAAGCTGTGATAAAATAAGCATTAAGCTGCCCTTTTAGTTTTGGATATTATATTTCTATTAATATATATGCATCTTCCATAGCGTTGACACAAGGGGATAAAATGAGCATTAAAAAGGATTCGGCATCAAAGCAGGGGATAATGCAAAGCTGAGTTCCATGTTATGCTAGCTCTCAAGAAAACTTCTCTAACCCAGAGACAGATCAGTGCACCCTGCCAACAGGTTTACCTTACTCCTGCCATTCCATATGCTGAGGCACGTTTTTTTCTGGGCCAGTTTTGAATGCAAGTGTGACATTTCTTTCAAGTACTGTATTTATTGCAAGCTACTGTTTATTCCTGGCACCCTTCCTTTGTGTTGATTTCCTGTCATTGCCTGTCTCTGTGAACTTCAGTTGCCTCATTTCCTTGGCTGCTCTCACACTATGTGATGGTGTTCTTGCGTTCCGTCCCCGTCCCCCTCTCCCCATCCCACTCCTCTTATGAAGAAGTGTCAAAAGGACAGTTGGTAGCTGAGAACAAAAGATGACCTTCTGAGCCATGTATATTGTGCAGAGAGTTATTTAAAGAGTGACAGGTGGTTTAGTTTTTGTAGCAATAGGATTATTTTTCCTCTCCTTCCACTTTTGTAGTGGCCTCTTGGCTTTCCCATCAAGTTGTAGGATTTCTTAATCTTTTCATGTGTCATGTTTTGGCCATG
This sequence comes from Petroica traversi, assembly GCA_025920805.1. Taxonomy (NCBI): domain Eukaryota; kingdom Metazoa; phylum Chordata; class Aves; order Passeriformes; family Petroicidae; genus Petroica; species Petroica traversi. The sequence goes on along the minus strand of JAHLSL010000006.1, from coordinate 194,420 downwards.
TATGTTTGACTTGACCCCAGTAGAGGAGTTTTAGAAAAGGCTTTGGGAGGCTTTGGGTTAGCTCATCTTGTCCTGTATTCAGAAGACTCTAGTGAAATGAATCTCTTAAAATTATGAATGCCCAGGAAACAGATAATAAAGAAACCCTACCCCAATTGTAACCAGTGTTTTTTGATGTAGTAGGATGCCTCTTGATATTGTGTGAGAGCATAGGAGACGTAATTTCCATGGGGAATTTCTTTTGCATTAGACACCCTGAGGTGTCTGTGCATTCCTGTTAGAGGACTTTTAATGGTATGACTTGGGGTTTTCATAAAAGATTGTTGAATTTAACATGGTCTTCAATAGTACCTGTGCAACAGGTAGCTTTATTTAACATTTAAATACCTGGAGAAACACTAAACTGCTGTAAGGTTGGCTTATTCAGTATGTAAAATCAGATTTGTAAAAAAAGTGTGGGTATTGAGATTTGATCAATATGACAAAATTATATCAAGAGTATTAAATCTCTTACCTTGTTTCCGACAAATCATACATGCATGATTGCAGAGCAGCATTTCCCATTTCAAGCTCTGGTTTTACTTGCTTTTGTGAACTGTATGACAGGACAGTTCTTGCAGAGTTACGTGCTGCTATCAAGGAAACTTCAAGTTCTGCAGAGAGGCAGCTGTTTTGCTAGTTTTGGACATAACTTCCAATGGAGATCTATCCTGAGGTAGATAAAGATTAGAAGATGATAATTGGCAGGATTGCCTTTAAAAAGAGATACAGAGGTAGGCTCTTGACATGAGGTTTAACTCGAGGTCCTTATAGGTTCTTTTTTTCTTACAAAAATTGGTTTATAAAAATGAGGTTTTGAATAACATCACAAATTTTGAAGAATAGGCACAGTATTAAACTTCTGTAATCGCTGTTTAAAAGGTGCATACAGCAGTTTTATCCATTAAAATAAGAATTATTCTGAGAAAGTATGGGAGCCACTCAAAAAATCTTACTATCCTCACAGTAATAGCAGTAGCTTGAAGAAACATTCAGACAAGGGGAAATTCTAGCATTTTACTCATATACTTACACAAGATTTTCAGAATTATTCTTAAAACATATTTGAAAAAAGGTGGAATAGGCAGAACACACAGCAACTCATATGCGGCTTCAGATTTATTGAAGTACTTGCATGACAGACATACAGTGCTTCTCTTAAGCCCAGGAAAAATATCAATGATTAATAGCAGTTGCGGAGAAAAGGAGCATTGAGAAATATTTTCCATTTCACAAAAAAACCAACTTATGTACTTGACAAAATTACTGGACAGTTACTCTGTCATGAATCCCAGTTGTGAATTTAAATATTGCTGTGAATCTCATTTTGAGCTCTCTTTTTAGTTTCAGAATGATGTGTTTTTACAAAAGGAGAGTGTAGAGTAGAGGTTCTAGTGAAGGTCTAGGATGAGATTTTTCATATACAAGATTTTGAAGTAGGTTGTGAATGAAAAAATTTGGTTTTTTCCCTCAGTTTTATTTTCCATTATTCTCTCCCACTTTATCTTCTCTTTTTCTTTCCAAAAGCCTTCCAAACCTATTTTTTCCTCATCCTTCATTTAATGATACTGTGCTTCACTTCTTACTTTGGCTCTAACCTGGTTGTTCCTTTCCCATCTGATTCAGCTGATGCTAGGGATGATCATACATGCTGCTACCGTGTATGGAGAAAAAAAAAGTGACCAGCTAGTTCAGGAATCCAGTACTGTTAAACTGAACCTCCTTTTCTCTCCCTAAATGTTAGTTTAGGGGGAGTGTATGGCAACTGTTTTATTTTGGGATCTTGGTAACACCTTTCAACACTCACCCGTTTTGTTTCTTCTATGAATCTTCTAATGAGAGACGTCATGGCATCAACCTTTCAAGAAAAAAGCTGAGCTTGCCCCATCTTAAAAGAGCTACTGGAAGGTTTCTGTGTAAACTATCATGGCCAGCATGTTGTAATCTCCTGATTAAATCTTTGTTATGAGTTGAGTATCTCAGAGCAAAGAAAATAGAGGAGTGGTGAATGGTAATCTGAATTGCTGTCTTGCCCTTTTCCAGACTCTTTTGGTTGAGAATAGGTGAAAAACATCTTGTGTTACTTTGTTACGAGCAGTTAAAAAACCACAAAAACCACTTTTTTTTTTTTTTTTTTGACAGGAGGATTTGTCAGCATTAACCCATAAGCCTTTATTCAGTATTTGGTTTCTGTTTCCCTCACTGGCACTTGAGGCAGTCTGGTTCTTTCTAGTTGTAAACACTCTCTTTCTGTGTATTGCTGTCTTGTGAGGATTACTGCAACCATAACTATGAAGAATCTAGGGAACAGTGATAGGAACTGATAGAATAAGAATTGGAGGAGTAGTCTGTGATCTTCCAGGGGAGTACCTAGGGTATTTATGTGTGTTCTACACTGTTTACCCAAAATGGGTGGGTTTGCGTTCATTGTGAAGTGTGTACTTTTAATGTGATCTTCAGTTTTCTGCTGTCAATAAGGCACATTTTCAAATGAGGCTTCAGGAGAAACCTAACCAGGGAATCAAATGTATTTATTAGTCCAACCGCTAATAGCCTGGAAAGAAAGTGCCCTATTTGTGAAAGAGATACAGCCATCAGAGTGTATTATGGAGTTTCATCTCAGTGTGTTTGGATGCAAGACAATTTTCCCATGAGCTGATTCCTGCTCTTCTCAGTACATTCTGGCTCATTAGTAACTAAGACAGAGATTAATACTTTTCTGGAAGAAAAATATGTTTCTTAGAAGGATTTAAATTCTTCTTGCATGCGTGTACACAGTAATTTTCAGTTAACTCAGCTGACCACTTGGCACATCCCAGTGGCCGTAGTCCAGATCAATAATTGGTACTGATACTCTGCTACATATATCTTGATTTATTTTACTGGGGTGCCATGAATTTTATGAACAGGGAAGCACCCCTCTGTGTGAAATAATTAATTTAATTTCTGTTGTAAGGTTAGTACTATAAAGATTTGTCAGCAATTTTTATTTTTCTCTGTGGGATATAAAAATAATTGACGCCACATCCCTTTTAGCTGTTACAAAATCCTGAGTGTGACTGGAGCTGGGCAAACACAATGGGTTTCTGTTAATTTAATCCATCTGGATAAACTGCAAATTGCTAATCAGAAGGTTTCTTCTGTTGATATAGTCTGTTTCTATTTGGATGCTCTTCCGACATACCTGTGTTAGTGTAACTTCTGCATAAGAAGCTTATAGGTTTTGATTGTAATATTTTCCAAAATGTGTGAGTTCACTGTGCAAAAGCTAGAGACTTAAACACAGCAGTATGCTTCTAAATGAAGAGAGCGCACACTTACTTATGGTTGTGTTTCTGTAACAGCAAAAACAACAAAAGGGTTTTTTTTTCTCCACGTTAGAATGTACAGTACACCCACGTTTTGAGTATATGTATTATGTTCTTGAATTTTTTCACCCTAAGACAAAGTAAAAATTAGTCTGTCCCTAATCCTTAATATTAGAAACTAGGGAAAGGAGTGGTATATACCAACCCGTAACATCCGACTCAGACATGTAAAGCATAGGTAAAAAGGAATTTAAAAACATAACGTTCTCTAAATGCTTATTATTTCATTCAGACAGACTCTTTAAGAAAATTGAATCTAATGTTTAAATAAGCATTTTGAATATTCTGTTGAAACATTGTTATCCTCGGCTTGTAATTGCACTAATCCTTTTATATAAGAGTGTAGAGGTACCTAACTAATCTCTTTTTTTTTTTCCTCCCCGTCCTAGTTAATGGTCTAATGACGCTTGGATTTGCAGGTGAGTTTTACTCCAAAAATTCAAACTTCTGTTTCTGTATTGCTAATGACTGCCATTTGAGAAACACTTCCATCCTAATTAATCTCAATTAGTCAACTATCATGCATTTTTTGGAACCGGTCTTGTCCATTTGCTGTACGAAAAGAGAGTGTTGTAGTGTTTTGTAAAGGTCTTTCTCAATAGTGATGGTGAAACTGTAGAATTATCCATGATTTTGAGCCCTTTGGTCAGGGATTTACACAGAAACTCTGTCATCAGGTTGTGCTCAAATGACTGATAAAAGTTGTGGGGTTTTTTTTTTTTGTTGTTTTTGTTTTTATTATTATGACCCTGCACAATATAGAAGTTTTAAAGAGAGATGACCAAAAACACCAAGGTCATGGAAAATCCGTTCAAACACCCTGCTGGGAAGGGACTGGAGTAAATTGTCAGTACACATGACGTAGTGGAAGAAGAACTTGTACTCTGTTGGGTTTAGTTATAAATCAAATGATAGCTGGCTGTTTAGAATACCCTGCCAGAAAAAGAAGCTTTGCGTAACTTTAGTCAAAACATCAGTGCAGGATTTAAGTTGCCAGCTATTCAATTTTCATATCTGGTTTTGAATTCTGCACAGCTTCAGCATTCATCTGCAGGTCTAGCTGTGGAAAGTATAGTTATACTGCAGCTGCCAGATGAATTGATGGGAACACTTAAGTAGGCAGGATCCATGCTGTCATATTTACTTCCTATGGATAAAATTATGCTGCCCCATATGGTAATTTTTGCCATTTCTATCACTGGTAGTTAATTGCAGTTCTGATTTTTGTGCCATGGATGAAGGCTTCATGTCAGCTTTAAGTGCACTGACAGTCAGACATGATGAAGGAGCAAGGACTACGTCCCAATGAGTCAGCTGTACCCCTGGAGAGGTTTGTGATCTGTAGGGAGTTGTAGATTTATGATGTCAGGTACAGCATTGGCTGTCCTGTTATAGGCCTGCTGCTCTTGGCAAATATGTGAAAGCAAAGTGTTTATTTGGCCAAATGAGATGGTTGTCATTTGTCATAAAGCATCACAGAGAGAGTGACGACCAGCTAAGGAGTCAGCTGTGACAGCTAGAGTTAAATAGGAAGGTGCTCCTGTCCATGCTCCAAAGGAGCCAGCTCCTTCCTTGGAGAAGTGATGTTCACTCAAGCCTTTTTTACAGTCACACGCCTCATTTCAAACAGAGATATTAAAGTTTCTGAGTGATGGCTGGGTTATGATGTGTATCCTGAGACCAGTCATCTTCTCTTTACTTCTTACCAAGCAAAGTCCTGCCTGGTTTGGTTTCAGTTTGTCTGGCGATGTGTTTGGCTGTTACCATGCTAAATTAGAGCCACCAGCTCTTTTCAGGATGATTGGATCCTGCTTTCAAAGTACTAATAGAAGCAAAAGAAATACTTCCTCTCCCTGGTGTAAATATGTTTACAGTGAAAAATCTTTTTAGGAGTAGGTAGTCTGTTCTCCTTGGCTTTATTCCTAAAAAAAGCTGTTCCTCCAGAGTTCTTAGGAGGATTCCTTGATATACCAGTTTGTTAGGGTTGCAGTTTTGTTCAGGTAAATATGTATCTCGGATTTGAGCTGCTGTGAGGGAAAAAATTACACAAGTTTTTTTTCTGACTAATTTAGGCATTTTTATTAAATATGTTTATGTACATAAATTTACAAGTACTTTTTAGTGTTAATAGTGGCACCTATAGAGGTAAAGATATATTTAATAGCTTGATCAAAACAAAACATTTCAGGCTTATCAAAATTAAACACATTAGTCTGAAGAGAATCTTTTCAGAATTTCAATTTGATAAGAAATATCAAAATATTATCTTTTTACTCCAATGCAGGCATGTTCTGGATGAGCAAAACATTTGACTGACTAAATATAATGGAGTTTCCATTATAGATTGGAAAAGTTACAGGTTTGCTCAAGCCAGGGTTAACACTTTCTTTGCAAGTAGCTATGTGCTGTAATTTCAGCATTTGATAAGTGTAGATAATTCATAGAATTATAGAATTGTTTATGTTGGAAAAGACCTCGGTTATCATTGAGTCCAACTGTTACTCCTGCACTGCCAAGTCCACCAGTAGAACTTGTCCCTAAGTTCCACATCTATACATCTTTTAAATACCCCCAGGGGTTGTGGCTCAACCACCTCCCCAGGTAGCCTGTCCCAGCCCTTTTGGTAAAGAAACTTTTCCTAATATCCAACCTAAACCTCCACTGGCATAACGTTGAGCTATTCTGTCACTTGTTGCTTGGGAGTAGAGACCAACCTCCACCTCGCCTCATTTCAGGAAGTTGTAGAGGGTGATAATGTCTCCCCCGAGCCTTCTTTTCTCCACACTAAACAACACCAAGATCCCTCAGCTGTCCGTCGTAGGACTTGATATTCAGACAATTTCTTCAGTGGATATACTGAAGATAAAGCTGTGATTGTGGAATTTCACACCCTTTAGCTGGTAAGACATACAAATATTTCCAACGTTAAAGTTCACAGTAATATAGTTAGTTGAATATGATGCATTATTGTAAGCTTGAAAAGTGCTTTCTACACTTAAGTGCGGCACTGGGAGACCCAGTTAGCTTTTAACTAAAAATGCAATGGGAAGAAGTTAGTATGAGTAGTTGCTAGGTGAGATTAGAAAAGTGATTAGATAGGTTCCTCTATGTTAGGTTTAAAAGGCAGTACAATACATGGTAACCTTTAGTTTATTATACTAAGTTATGCTTTTAACATATTTATGTAAATATGTATTTTATCTATTTTCTAAAATTGCTTAGAAAATTAAATATTAAGCTTATAAGAATGTAAGTGACAAGCTGGACTGTGTAAACAAATTTGAGTGATGTGTTTATACTTCTGTTTCAATGTTTGTGATTAAAGGTGCTTCTGATGTTTCCTAGGTGCACGTCAACAGACTGAACTCTGCAATGAATCTCTCATGTTAGAAAAATTGCCTGCCTGTGGAAAATCCTTTGAAGAGATGATGAAGAAAGTAGACTCAAAAAAAGTGGTGCAACATGACAGAATTTATCATGTAAGAGTTAGCTTTGGTTTTAATAGTTCTCCCCTAATGCATAAAAAGTATTTCTGTTCCAGAAAATAGAAAACCTTCTGTTTTTTGTTGCCACTTGCAGTGGGCTAAGCTGTAGCTCTTAAGCCCCTGCAGTAAAGCTATGTGCACACAGAGACACCCGGCTCTTAACTCAAAGAGTATGCAAAATAGTCCACTTCAATGAAAACTAACCAATGGGCTATTTAATACTAGCTGTTATTGCATTACCTCAGACAGTTGTGTTTTCATTTAATCTATATTTCTGTGCATTTTAGGCAAATGTTCCCTTAGTAATTTCTTTTCTGTGAAACCACTAAAGCAGTAATGTTTTTTGAATCATGTTCTCTCTCTTGACTGTAATGCAGTTCCCTCCCCTGATTTCCCTTTTTTCAGTAAGATGGCACAGTTTCAGAAATTCTCCTCATGTGAAATTGCCCTATGCAAATTTAAAATGATTTGTCCTATTGAACCTGCTGTCATCTGTGTCTTTGTCTGCCAGCGAGCATGCAGAGAATGAGCACCACCCATTCTGTTTAGATGTCTAAAATACTACAAGAATGACAGTAGTGAGGGTGGCATTATTATTATCTAATCTCTTTTCCTGATCCATAGTTACTGGAGTTATTTAAACATCTCTCTATAAAGCTGCACACTTCAAATTCTGATCTGCAGAAAACTCATGGATTTTGTGAAATTGGTGGCATTTTTGGCTTTGTGGAATATCTGCTTCTTAAGACCATGTCTGCTCACACATAAATACCTTGTTTTTGGAAGTGCTGAGTACCCTCTACACCAGCTGAAACCAGAGGAAACTGCAGGTGTTCAGCACTTCAGAAAACAAGACTCAAAATGAGTTAGAGCTGGTATGGTACAAGACAGCCTGAAGCAGAACATCTTCCTGCATTTGAAACTGTGCTGGTGATGTTTCTGGATGCTGCTGTGGAGGCAGATTAGCCCCAAGCCAGCTGTCACCTAGGATCATTGGTCTTGTCTCCTGTTTAGTGTCGTGTCATGTGATGCAAGATTTTAACTAGCTGATCACCCACAGACTGGACAGATAATGAAATGTTGGACTGCGGTGCTCTGTTACAGCAGTTCCCCATGACTCCCTTAGCACCTACACCTGTGTTGAAATGCCCCACCTGTTGATAATGTTTCAAAATCTGACAACATATTATCAATTTAGATGCTATTCCTTCTTAGCACATTTATTCACACACCTTGATGACATTAAAATCTTGCAATCTATTAAATCTTATGGTGCTGGAGTGAAAGGTGTGCTCATACAACTCTCTCTGGTTGTGGGGGAGAGCAAGAGAAAATTACCCCTTCTAAACCGGCTTGCAGAAATTGCAGTCAAATCTGATAGAGAAGTGTGTGTTTACAAAGAAAAAGAAAATCCTTGCAGTGCTGGTAGTGTTAAATTTATTTAAAAAGTATCTGTACATAGCAGAGCAATAAATTAGATTTTATAACTCATCTAGGTACAAGATATTTTATTTATTTTGAAGGAAACACTGTAATTTCGCTCCATTTTATCTTCATTACAATTGTTTTATAATGACAAGATTTCTTTGCTGATATCTTGTTTGAATCAATAAGTGAACTCAACCGATGGGATGACTTGCAGCAGTCAAAAGTACATGCAGGAGCAAAAATATTACTGTGCCTTTATTAATGCAGGTGAAAAAACAGGCAGCTGTTTGCAAGAATTCTGCTAAAATTTATTCAATAGTTTACGTATTTTCGTGCAAGAATTTTTCAATATTTGGAGGTGACTAAAGTCTCTGAGTTTTCCTGACTTTCAATTAGAGTTAAGAATCATTGATTTTATCCTTTCCAATTGTGCTCACCCTTTCTTGTTGTTTTCATTCCCTGTACAAGAAAACTTTTCTGAAGAAGTTGGTCAGTCTGAGGCTTTGCTAATTTCTCCTCAAAAGAAGTGCTAGAATAATTCAAGGCTCTTACAGAAGGAAAATGTTTTACATTTTTACATAATGCACATTTTTTTTAAAAACCCTTTTTTTAATGTTTTGAGTTCTAGTGTAAAAGAGAGTAGCAGGAGGAATTTGTTTTGAAATTTATCTCCTGAATCAAGGATTAATTAAGCATTAGAAGTCTGATGACAAACTTACCATAAGGGTTCATTGCATTGAAGAAGTAGCAGATGTGCATCTACATTTAAGATTTTTTCTCTTTTGAGAATAGACATTGTTATTCGATGTCATGCATTCTGTAAAAAGCAAATAATATCACAGAATAGCCTGGGTTGGAAGTGACTGTAAAGATCCTCTAGTTCCAACCCCTTGCTGTTGGCAGGGACACATACAGGCTAATTTATTCCAACTCATTGGAAGAGCCCTGAAAGATGGGACAGAAACACATCTTACTTTGGAGTAATCAGACAAATTAATGAAAAACTGATATGTCTAGCCATGGGCACTTAAAAATCAGATATTTAATTTGTGCTGGCAGTATTAATTTGTGCTGATTTTATATCTAGCCCCCAGCTGTAACAATTAATCAGCCTAGCTATCAGCTAGTGGGTTAAAATTGCGAGTTTTGTGTAAGAGAAACTGTTTCTTCATGCAGTAATTTCTGCATGGAACTTTTCACTTAGAAAGAAGTCTTTGTAACTTATATTGAAATGTAACACTTAATGGAAATCTGCTAATATTCTTATTCCCTTGTTTCATGGAGGAGTTTAGCTCTTCAGTGTAAATGGCTGTGCTTTGGTTATGGGATTGTAAATACCAATTATCTGTAGTGCTTCACTGTTTGGCCAAACATTTGTGAGAGAATTTGCAGTGACTCCAATTTGCTGTAACTTAATTAAAAACATCTCTGACATTCTTCACAAACTTGTGTTCTTTAAAAAGCAGCATTTTTACTGATTTTGAACAGATGAGGCTTCTGTGTGTGGCAGCTGGTACTGAAAACCAATATGAGAGTTTTAGCCTCCACAGCTGATACTGATCTTGTTGGAAATGTAAAATGATCACATAAAACCAGTAAATTTTCACATAAAGTTTTACAGAAGCACTATTAGAAGAAATATTTCCCTATTAATTTTTGCATATTTCTGTGAGGATTTGCGATTAGTTAGAATACAAGTACTCTGGGTCAAATTGTCCAAAGGTATTTGAAAGCTAAAATATGATGAGGGATCAGAGTAGGATTTTAAAATATTTTAAGTCATTAGACGTGGTGGGTTTCAGTAGTTCTTGCTTGGACATCAGAATATGAAGGCCAACCACAAACAGCTTACAAGAGAGGTATAACCTTCAAAACACAGCTGGAGGTGTTTATTGACAGAAGAGAAGGAGTTTGCCTAGTCACAGTTTTGCTGAGGCCTTTAGATTATTCAGACAGAGCTCTGAAGATGAAAATACAAGGTTGTTTAAAAGACTCAAAGTTATGGTACATGGCAAGTGAATAACCAGAGACTGAAGTGTGGGTGAAAGCTATATGGGGAATTAACAAAAGCAAATATACTTTTCATTTGCCAGAAGACTGGAAATTGCAGAATGGTTTTTATTTCTTATGTGTAATATTTCTGTTATATCTACTTCTAGTAACAGGTATATTAATATGGCATGGCATAATAATAGTAATAATAATAATAATAATAATAATAATCAGTATGGATCCATTACATCTATAAACAGATCGTGTCATCTGTTACAGGTGAGGCATTCTCTTATTTCAAGTCAATATTACTGTTGCAGCGCTCATCTCACAAATGTCGGGCTTGCATACCAGTTACTTTGGGAGCTCCTAATCAGTCATTCTGTGTTTAGCAGCCAAGGAATAGCTGTGGGTTTAGAGTCCAAGGGTGAAATAGCAATTTGTGTTTTGGAAGAGAGTTCTAGCAAAGAAGTGTGTATAATACATGGTAGATCTGGATTTTCTGTTTGAGAAAAAAACCCTGATTGTAACAAACTTCTTCCTCCAGTCCCTATATTTCTTTTTAGCTGTTTTCACAACTCTAGAAGTTCCGAATTTGCTGTGTGACATTGCTTTACTGCACCTGGAAGAAGTTAAAAGTCTGATTTTTCTGGTGTTTTAAATTTCTGTTCGTAGCAGAATAGGAGAGGGTGAATTTTTTCTTTATCTGTGCATCTGAAGCAGATTCACTGCAGGTATGTGTGTACCTGATGAAATTCCCTGCTTTGCTGTGTGCATGGTCCAAGGCCTGTGCACACTGTAAATAACTATTATTTTTTCTGTATAGCTTTAGTGTGGTTTTCCCACAGCACTTTACATGAAATGTCAATTCTATAAATGGTTTCTGTCCCATTGTTCTATACAGACGCTGAGGATTTGAAAAAAGAATTAAGGAAAAAAATATGACTAAATTTGATGTAATCTGGAAAAATCTGCTCAATTTTAAAGTTAGTGGGAGTTTTGCCTATTACAATTCGGCCCAATTAAGTGCCTAGTTTTCAAAGAAACACAGTGAAGTATTACATAAAAGAAAGATCACACTAAGATCAATGGGAAGGGAAACTCTGGTAGAAACATGTGCAGCCCAGCATATGCCCACACTTCCTAAAGCTTGGAGCTAAGAACCTCTGCTGGCTGAGTGTGTATGTCAGAACCCTCAAAACTGAGTAGTTTTCTTGGTCAGTTATCTAAGTTTTTTCATCTTCCCCACTGACCGCTGCAGGAAGCTGGATCTAGACACTGATCAGTGATTGCATCCAGCTGCTAATGCCAAAACTTCTACAGAAGAGGAATGTTCTGTGAAAACCATAGAATCACTGAGTGGTCTGGATTGGAAGGGACCTTAAAGATCATTTGCACCCAAGTTGTGGAGAGGGACATCCTCTGCTAGACCAGATTGCTCAAAGTCTCATCCAACCTGTCCTTGAACACTTTCAGAGATGGAGCATCCGCAGCTTTTCTGAGCAACCTGTTCTGGACAGTAAAGAATTTCTTTCTAGTATTTAATCCAAACCTCTCTTTCAGTTTAAAACCATTCCCCCTTTTTTTGTCACCACTGTCCCTCTCAGCTGTCTTCAGCCCCATTAAGGTATTGAAAGGTGCTATAAGGTCTTCACAAATCCTCTTCTACACGCTGAACAACACTAAATATTTCAGCCTATCTTCAGAGATGTGCTCCTTTTAGTTTTCCTTTTTAAAAATGAGGATTATGTTTTGTCTTTTCCAATGGGAACTTCACCAAACTGCTGTGACTTCTCAAATGTGATGGATAGTGACTTAACTACTTCTTCTGCCAGTTCTTCGTCAAGTCCCATGGACATTCAGGTTCGTTACATGGTTTTGTACCTGTTCTTCTCCTACTCTGGGTAGTTCTTCAATCTCCAAATTTCTGCTTTGTTTTCTGCAAGTTCAGGGATCTGACTGGAGCATTTGCCAGTGAAGACCAAGGCAAAAAAGTCACTGAGTACCTTAGCCTTCTCATTTCCTGGGTAGTCACCTCTTCTGTTTCCTTCCAGAGAGGGTCAGTATATTCCCTACTCTCAAATCTCAGTACAAATCCCTAGTGAAAATCTCAGACAAACCACTGGGTTTGTTTTGCAGCTGAGGTGAACCACTGATTTGTGTAAGCTAATATGTTCCCACAGTAATAGTCTCACAATTAGAAAGCCGCCGGCTTTGGTACACTCTTTTAAACATTATCAGAAAAGTCTTGATTCTGGGGTTTTGCATGTGATTGTCTCAAGCAAAAGGCAACCTGGGGCTACTGGAAACTGGATGTTTCAGTGACCAACACATGTAATTTTAGATCCAGAACAGTTCTGTTCAGAGTGAGTCCCACCCTTTCTCAGCTGTGTCATGTAGGAGGGAGGTGTCTGTATTCATATCCCTGTAGACACACTAGTACATTGGTTATGGTTTACCTTGGGCAAAGTCATAATAAAAACACTGCAAATTACAAATGTGCTTGCACAACAAAAGGCCATCATATTGCCTGGTCTCTGAGTAATTTTCTGCAGTGTTGTTACCTAAAGTTCCGTATGTGTCTGAAGAGAAATATCTTCTTTTTCCCCTGAAGATATAACTGAGAAAGGGGACAAAATTCCCTTATTTAGCGAGTTGTAAGTCCTCTCAGTTTTCTTAGTCGTGATTTTATAGAAGAAAATATTCTTTGTCAGCTTAGTGACTCTGTGAAGGAAATTTGAGTACACTTCCTTCAGTGTAGCCGATTCACCATTTAGTGTTACTATCTAGGAAAAGTACTGGTGTGGTAGACGCCAGCATTTGGTCTTCTTTAGTAGGATTGTCTTTCTTTGAGCTTCTCATACAGATACAGTGGCTGCTTTTTTTTTTAAGCTCTCAGTGAAATGAAGATGATTCTGATATTTAATCTTTTTTACCCGTGTATTTCTTTCACCTCTTAACATATCAAAACTCACAGTAGTTTTGTACTAAAAAAGCCTTCTAAAAACTCCTAGAGGTCACGGCAGCAGTTGCAAAATCAGGCTGGTAATAGTTACCCCAAGATCGTACTATTTTCCTTCTGTGACTCGTGCCTTTCTTTTCAAAAGCAAACCAAAGCAACTTATAAATCAGTTAGGTGTGAGGAAGTAAAACGATGGAAAAGAACATGGAATTTGAGCACTTGTGTTGCCATCTTGCTGGTAGCTGACAATAGCAATTTTTCATTACAGAAATAATAATGCTTGCCGTCTATTATTTAAAACATCGGGAATGAAAGAAATCTAAATTTTATAAAATCTTACAGGCTAGCCAAGTACAGGGCTGTGCTGAGAATGGGTACAATATAATGCTGGTTTGGGATCAGCCATCCTAGTTGCTGTGAGGTTAATGCAAAGGCACAGTTGGTCCCTTACACGGGACTGTAATAGAATATCTTCCATAGGATCTGTATTTCAGGTGAATCTCTATTACTTTCATATTAAATGATTTAGCTTTAGTTTATATTGTGTAGATGAGAATATATCCTGATGAATATAAATAAAGTGTTTAGTTTGAATTCAGACACCACGGTTTGACATGAGGCAGGACTACTTCTTTCCCTTATAGCTGCTTTCCTCCTGATAGATGCAGAGGCTGAAATATGGTTTGTTTAGTGCATTATAATTTTCACCTTTACTACAAAGGAGAGGCACAGTCATTTTATATAATACATGGCTGTGAAAATAAAGTATATATTTGATAATTCCAGCTGAGGTATTGGAAAGGCTTTGGATACTCATTTCTAATACTCTTCCTCTTTAGTGCAGAATTACAGTGATGCATTTCTTAAACTGTGTTTGCTGTGGCCATCTTACATGATGCAGAAGGGTGGTGAAAAATATTTATTAATGTTGAATTTTATGTGAATTACTCTGACTTCTGAATTTTAATGCTATACTAAGAACACTGGCATTTATAAATTCTGTGATGACCTGCAGGCCACTTTGCTTATATATGTAAAGCCATCAGTTTGTTCTGCAGCATATTATACACATAGCTGTGATACAAACTAGCAAAGCCTTATCAGTTTTTTGTCTGATGAGATTTCTTGGGTTTTCATTTTAGACACTAAAAAATCTTGCTTTTTGCAAACAAAACCTTGCTTTGAAGAGCTTACTTGAAACCAGTAAATGGGTTTATTGTAGAGGTAAAGGAGAAATTTGCTAATATTTTGGGAGCCTGCTGAATTAAATACATGACTACCAAGAACTCAGATTTGGTGAACTAAAACTATGTTATTTATACCACTATGTATGTTGTAATCACAGTCTGCAAAAGCTGCCATTCAGGAACACCAGTGGAGTGGAAGGGGGAGAAGCCGCCTGAAATTTGTTATTAATCAGGGTTAACTGTTTGTTTTCTTTGTTAAACCACGGGAGATATTGGATCTTCCATTAAAAATGTACCACAACCAGAATAAAGCCTGAATAATGTGCCTTTTCAGCCCATTTTTCATATTTCAAGTTTTTAAGAGCTCAAATCTTTCTGTTCTTCTGCTTATCAATAATTTTGCAAATCTTTGTGAAAGTTCTGTTAGTATGAAAAAATGAGAAGGATCTTCAGAGCCTGGTGCTAAGTAGGAAGAGAATTACCTTTTCATTATCAAAAGCTGAAAACTTTTCAGTTTTTAATATCATATTTCAGTTTTTCAAGTGCCTTTTCCAACAAGTTTTAACACCTGTTACATTTATTTGTCTTGAGTATTTTTATTTCAAAAAAGGAGTGAAATCTGGCATTTGCCAAGAGGTCACTGATACAAATATCAATATTTTCTTAAAGTTCTGAAAGAGTTTTCTACATTGGTGCAGTCGAGGTCACCTGAAGGGGCCAGTAATAATATTTTAGCAAGGGTGCTGTGAGTCAAATTGATGTGCAAATGCCTTGGACTAATGGTGATAACTTACACTCACAAGGTATCATCAGTATGTCAGTGCTCATATTTCGAAGTCAACTAACAAATAGTTAAAGATATAAGAATATAATAAATCTAAGTCACTTGGAAAAAATCATGTAAGCAATTTAGAGGTGATGTTGAAAAGCAGTCTGCTGTTAAATCTTAGGACTGTCAGCTGATATGCCTTTCAACACCTTTCATGACCTTTTTGAATTTTATTGTGGTAAGATCAGTAATAAAAAACAGTCTTCATGGACCTTCTTATTAAAGACTGTATAAAAAACCAACATTGTTTAAGATTTCTGTGTAAAATTGCTTGGTGGTAAAATAATAAAATAAAATGTAAAACTTGATAGACTGGTATGAATTATGCAATGCATATATAATGGAAAGTATATTTTTAGATGCAGTGAAAATGAAAATATAAATATATTTTGAAAATGAAAAGTTAGTGCAAACTTTTCTGGTACTTCTGTCCTGGTTTGCAAAACAGTTTCTACATTCCTGTTTTCTAAATGGATCAACCACAAATGTACAATAATGGAGATTAACTCAGCAGAGAAAAAAAAAAATAGCTTTTCATGCTCCAGGCTGCAAGTGGTATTAGTCATGTGGTTTACTGTTGACAACACGATAGGTATGAATTAATACTATGATGTTTTCTATTCAGAGTCTTGTTTCAATTACAGAAGTTTATTATGTAACAATACTTAAAAAAAAAAAAAGTGGTTAATTGCCAAGGCTCTGACATTTCTATTTATCTTTACAGAATAGTATATAATTCAGTGTCAGAAAGTAGTTCCAAGACAAAAAATGCAGTCTTTTGCACTCTTAAGCAGATATGTCACCTTCTTCAGCATGTTGTGTAATCTGCAAAAGGAAGACACACAAGTTGCATGCTTATAGCAATATTGTAAGGAGGGTTATGAAAATGATGATGAAAAGTTCAACTTAGAAGCAGATTAATTGTTGCATTTTTTATTTTTCAGTCTGTGGAGAGGTTACAATGGGTGTTTTCTCAAAGTGTAAGCCTGATTGACTGATGATTTCTATTTCACAGCTGCATATTACCAGCTATTTCTCTCCCCTCTTTCCACTTGAAGAAATAGCGCTGTGGCTTGTGCTGCTTTGGACTAAGTGGAATCTAACAACAGCTTCCACTCAGCAGGTGACACTTTAGTACTTTTTAATAACCTCATAAAAATTGAATATGAGGCAGTTGTTTGTAGATGTAAGCTGGAATGAAGAAGGGCCCTTCTGTTATTTCTTTCCTTGTGAGTTTTTGTCTATTGGTCAGAAAAATTATTATCTTCATGGCTGCTTGTTTTGAGTGGCTGTCTACAGGCCCCGCTGTGGAACACCAGTCTGAATGTGAGCCACATTTTCTCTGTTCAGCTGTTAGCTCGGTTCATCCAGATGGAAAGAAAAGCCTTGAGTTCCTGGAATGAGGCATGAACTCAGAGCAGTTCTGGGCTGTCAACTTCCCTCCTGAGTCTGGCTCCTCCCCAGGTGTTAAGTGATTTGACTGAAGCTGGTTGAGCAGTGGTGGAATGATGGTTTTATCATGGAATTGGAACATTCTGAGGAGAGTGGAGACAAGCTGTTATTTGTAGTAAACTTTACAAAGTGAATGAACAAAGTGACTGATATATTTGGAAGAAAGCAGAGCCACCTCAACAGGTGACTGATGTCAGTGGCTGACTCAAATGCCCCAAGAGCACTTGCACTCACACTGACTGGAGTGGGGATTGTGCCAATCCCTGGGGACTCAGGTGGAAATGCTTTTGGAAAGGAGTTGAGCTGAGATAGATACAAGGATAGCATACTGCTTGCATGTCTCTCCATCACAGACAGTGGCAGATTTGAATGTAATTCTCTACTAGCTTGCTTTTTCTTGTGAGGATTTTTTTTTGCTAGGCAGAACAGGTGTGGGACTCATCTGTCCTGGACTCCCTTCCTTGGCAGGAGAAGCTTAAGGGAAGCTGTCTTGTGTATCATACGCTACAGTTATTACAGTGTTTTTACTGACTGTAAAGGTAGCGTAGTTTCTAAGCATGCCAAAGTTTGATTTGAAATGCAACATGACAAATAGTAGGAATGTGCCTTCAAATGATGTTATTGGCTTTATTAAAATACACCACAGGACTTTTAGTGTCCTAGAATGATGCCTGGGATTGTAGAGTAGCAGTAGTGAGTGTCCTTGGTGTATCTATTACCTGGTTTGCATCAAGACTCAATTATGCTAGAGAGAATTTTCACTGTATTCCCTGAGTACTTAGTGGACTCAAAATAACAAAAATTACTTACAATGTGTTATATGTATCTTGCACTACCCTTCTATAATTATATCAGCAATCATGAAACTGATTTATTTAAAATGGGGTAGTGAAAGTGTGGTATTTTAGTTTTTAATACCTGACCCTCCTCATTAAGAAACTGCAATACATTCCTGACTGCTTATATGCCGAGTGTCTCTGTTGTGGTCTGTCCGTGAGTGCTGAAGAGGTAGAAAAATTCTCTTATTGGAGCTGATAGTGGGTCTACTGGCTGCAGCCAGAAAATGCCATCAAATGTTTGCATTAAGTAGCATATATATGGTTTTCAGCTTTTTGAGAATTGTTTGGGATTCTTTCAAATAACAGTTTTGCACTGGAAAATGTTTATTTCTAAAACTCTTAATTAAACAACCTATTTGTTTTCTTAATCCCACGAAAATTTGGAGGAGGGGGTTATGGGTTTTGTGCTTTTGTAAACCAGTCATCTCTGCAGTTTTCTTCTGTAGTTTGTCTGCAGGGATATTGAGGAAGAAAGAGCAAAAATTTACCACAAACCTTTACCAGCAAAATTTTACCAATAGTGGGAAACTTCATATAAGATTCAAGCCCCTACTTAGACTGAGAAGTACCCTGAGTGAGAGGCAGCTATGTACCCTGAGACAGATAAGATGTAATAAACCCAGGTGTCTTTTAAAATAGTTTGAGTGGGCACCCCATGGAACACTCCCATTAAGGCAAATGTGCCCATTACTATTCCTCTAAAAACTGCATACTGTCCAGGTTCTTGGTTGTAGGTAATACATAAAAATATGTTTTCTCTTGGGTGTTAAGGAAAAACTGTAAGAAATTCTAACTACTATAATAACATTTTTATTCTACTTTGGCTCTTAGGGATCACTATTTCAAATACAGTGTAACTCCCAAGTTATTTTTATCTGGCCTTTTGGCAAAACTTAACCGGATTTTTCTAGCTATGTTCTATATGCAGTCAAAACTCAGTGGGAAATAATTTTGTTTACATCATCTAACATTTAAGGAAAAAAAATCTACAGAATTCTTGGTAGAACACTGAATTTTCTATAGGATTTTAAACACAGAAGAAAAAAAAATTATATTGCCAAATCATTGAGCTTAGGGTACTTCTATGTGGAAATCACCTGGATTTATTGTTGGTTTTCTTACTGAAGTGACTGTAACGGCAGCCATTGATGGCGCAAGGGTGCCAATGAGAGCACAGCCCAGAGCAGGCTGGAGCAGAGTCCAGCATTCTGGAGTCTTGCCTGGTGTCTGTGCCAGGTGGAGCACTGACCTACTTGGGCAGCTGGATGCTCCTCCATCTCTGCATTGTAGCCTGCTGAACCTTTTAGCCTTGCCTTCAGACGTATTGCTGTTCAGGTCCTCTGGGACGTTATTTCCCACATTCAATTAGACATCTCCAGCTTCTAATTTAGTCCAAGGACAAGAAGAATGGCTGCCACCAGGTCACACAGAAGAATGACACAATTAAAATAGCAAAGAGCTGATATTTGTATTTTATTTTTAGATTATTTCCTGTTGTTTTCCTGTGGCTGCTGATGTCACAAAAGCTTCCTTTCTAGTTGCTTTGCTTAAAATATACAGACATTGTGCATATATGCATCTTCATGCCAGAGTTTGGCATTGTTAGATTGTCCAGCGTGTTTGCTTATGAATGAAGCAGTATTGGCTCAAACTCCTTGAGAATGACAACTGCAAGGAACTTGCAGAAGGGCCTTTCTGTGAGGTTTTGTCTTCTTCTCTTTTCACAGCCTTGAGAATTTAGTTGCTTAGCAGGCTGTGTTCTTGTAGTATGGGTGGGCAGACATTTCCTCTGACAGACACACAGACAGTAGACTTCAGTCTTGGCCCAAACACTGAATGTCTCCTCTCTACTTCATAGCAAAGGATTGAGTAAACATTAGTCCCCTCAAGGACTTAATGTCGGAGCGAGTTGTTCATCAGGACATACAATATTTATATAGACTGTAAAGGGAGAGTAGCGTCTTCAGATGCTATAATAATATTAGAGGATCCTGTCCCTGGAGGTGTTATGTGGATTTTTGCTCTCTTCTTTCTATTTTTAAATCTCCTTTGAAGCAAATTTATTGAGTCACACAGGACTAAAATAAATGCAACAGACAACAATTCATCTTCCTTATTTCTTGCCCTATTCATGCACTGAAAAGACACTCTTCATCTTCCTAATTTCCAATCTCCTCCCCCATATCCATTTACTTCCCTAATTTCTTTGGCTTATAATAACACCACAAAACCCATATTATTTCCCATTTAGGCTTATT
Organism: Petroica traversi; assembly: GCA_025920805.1. NCBI lineage: Eukaryota > Metazoa > Chordata > Aves > Passeriformes > Petroicidae > Petroica > Petroica traversi. Next base: position 174,581 of record JAHLSL010000006.1, on the reverse strand, counting down.
GTTTCCTTTTTTTTTCCTGAGGGATAGCCAATTCTCATAAATATAAGTTCTTCCTGGACAGGTAAACTTTAGCAGATGCAGCACTGTAATCACGTGTTAGGATTTACAAGGATTCCCAGCCTTTCATAAGCAAAAATGTAATTAGAAAGTATTTCTTAATTTATTCCTTGCTGAGCATTTGCTGGGGTAGGAAAGAAAAGGAATTTTGTCAAAAGCTAACTTTCTGTGTGCTTATTTTCCCATTATTTTTTTTACTGAATGAGGGTGCAACAGAACCAAAATTTTTACACAGTACTGCATGTTGTGGTTCAGTCCCAGTGTCATGCCATAATTTTCACCACAACATCATGTCCAGTGGCAGTTGGGGCATGAAATATCCATACTTTGTTCAAAATGTCCTGTTCTTGGCATATTTGTCTGCATGTTTTCTAAAGGATCTGTAGGTATGTCTAGTGAGGGAGTTCTGTTTGTACTTGAGTGGCATTAGGAGGCCCTGGCTGAGGTAACAGCACCCTAAAGACAACGTTGTGGCTATTGTCCATCTAGAATCTCAGAACTTCACATGAAATCTCTCAGTTGCATTAGTACATGGAGTCAATTCTCCTCCTGCCTCGCTGTGCAGTGAGTAGTCACAGCTTCCATTAGAGGTCCCTCAGTGGAGTATCCACATGACAGACACAGTCTTGGAGATTTCGAATGGTGCACTCCATAGCTTTTTCTAAGCATGATATGCAAATATATTGTATTTAAACTTCTCTTACTTTTGTTCTTCTCCTAGGTATTATGACAACTTTACCCAGTGCACAGAACATGAAGCCAACAATGCAAGTTGCTTTTGGCCAAACCCCCTTGCAGAAGGCTTTATCACTGGAATTCATAAACAATTCTTTTCAAACTGTACTTCAGAAAAGGTTCACTGGGAAGATCCACCAGATGAAATTCTCATAACACTGATCTTGATCCCAATCATGTTGACATGTGCCATGATAACACTGGTAGTATGGTGCAGCAAGAGAAGTGATATCCTGGTGTAAGTTCTTCCTCTGGGCTTCCTTTTCCTTCATTTCTTTCTTCCCTAAACACTAAGAAAGGCGGACAAAAAGAGGAACTTGGCATATAGATTTCAGATCTGCTGAAATGGAACCAATGAGATATGAAGATGCTTCTATGAATGAAGAGGTGCCTGCTGCTGCTGCAAGTCACTGCTTCTGTCTTGACCACCAGTGTTGCTGGTGGAAGACTCTACTTCCATCAAGCCTCATCAGTGTGGAATTCACAGGCAGCTCCGAGAAACAGGAGAGTTCCCAGGCAAATGGACCCCTTGTCTGCAAAAGTAGTAAAGTACTTTCCTGTGGGTAAAGCTGTCTGGTAAAGTTTTGCAAAGATGTATGTAGGTAATACTGACTGTGGGGGAAGTGATGTCTCTTAAGGTTTTGTGCAGGACAGTCGGGATTTTTATCTGTGAACCCTGTGCCTTGGAGAGATCACCAGCAAAAGAATTGAATGTGCATGTAACCAGGTGTCAGCTTTTCCTAGAAGCTAGTCAAAATCATCATTATCAAAACTGGGAGCTATTGTTCTGTCAGAGAAACAATTTATGTGTCCAGTGACTATCTGCACAGGGAAATTATCATGCCACATTATAAAATAGTTTATAAAATTCCTTTAAGCATGGCTACTTGGAATTGTATGTCGTACAAACAAACTCTGGGAGGATGCACAAGGCTTACTTTACAGAGCTGGAAAATGTGAGAGGAAATTGGTTGATTATAAATGTACTCTGGAGTAATGAAAAAACTTTCATATGCCAGACTCTTTATTTTTCCTCTTTTATAATTATTATTCTTGATGACTTGTGTTCACTGTATATTCCCCTCTCTCACTTCAATTTGTGCAAGTGATATCCTACAAATAAATAGAAAGGTGTCATGTTGATTGAGGTGCCTTTCAGAATATTGTACATAAATAATTCTTTGTCCTGTGAAGAGTGTGGGAACTAAAATACGAACATCAAAAATTGGAGTAGAAGTAGGAGGAAAGAGAAAAAATTAAACTCAGAATTCATATTCTATAAAGTTATGTAATAGTTGAAATAAAGATCATATGCTCAAAACAAAAGAACTTCTCTGTTGCAAAACTTCCTTTCACAACATGCCTTTCAGTCCAGTGCTTTTCTAGGACAAGAGTGCAATATTTGTTACAAGTGACTCTTCATTTTTCCTTACCTTAGGCACATAAATAAAATACAGTTGAATGGCTGAGTAATTGTGTTTTATATATTTTATAGTTTGATTTTCTCCTTTAAGATTCTGGCTCTGTGCTTGACACTTAGGTCTATCAGTATGAAAAGCATTTCCATGCTTGAATTGAATTAGAAGTGCTCAATTTACTAGATTATTTATCTACATACATTGTATATAGATTAAAAAACCCCAACCCTATAAGCTGTACTGGTTTGTTTTCATGTCCTGTCACAAGGGTTGAAGGCGCCAGCTTGTTTTTCATTATGCTAATGTTGGAATGATTCAATTTCAGAAGTGTTTCCTGTGTTTTCCAAAGACCTTTCTCATTCTCTAGATGCTAGAAGAAATTGCTTTTTGTAAAAAAGAAGAGTGAAATAATGTACTAAGGATTTTGGTTTAATTTTATATTTACCTGTTATTTTCTGTATTAAAATGCTTTGGACCACCAAAACTAGTGGTCAGTTAAAAAGCCCAGCACATTCATTTTATCCAAAATATTGCTTGGATAAGCTCTTTGTGTGGCCTAAACCAAACAATCTTATGTTCTGCACGGAGTTTAATTTTAATCCTCATTTTACTTAAACTTCAGCCAACTTCAAGACAAGTTTCAAAACTTTGGTTTGGAAAATACGTAGGAAACTACATTAACTTTTAAAAAACCACATTAATTTCAACCTATTTGCTGTGTTTGGGGCGAGTTCTGGACCATTTCTGACTCATTTGAAATTTTGTTCACCTGATGAACAGGTTGCCTGAGAGATATCAGTCAGCTTAATTAGTAATCTTAATTTATAAACCAGATTAGCCTGGGTACTAAGTGATGAAGAAAGCTTGATGACTTCATACCACCAGATGTGTACTGTGGTCTTTAAAAACGCCTTGTTTAAAATCTTTACTTCAAAGAGCCTTTAAATATGTAGGATCCAAAGAAATGGAAATAGAAGATTTTACTTCGCGTGCCGTGGAATAGGGGTAGAGGATTCTAACACTAGTCTGTATTTCAGAGAAAATTTAATCATTGTTGTATGTCTTCCTTATCCTAGTGTGATCTTCAGTTACTTTTTATATAGCTGAAGAAGGGCAGAGAAGTAGGAACAGTGCATGGGAAACAACACTGATTATTTAACATAGTCTCAGTGGGTTAAATCTGAGAAATATTTATATTGTTTTAGGAGAAAGCAGCTGCAGTAGTTAGTTCTTAACAGTTCTGTACCTTAATAGGGACCCAGAATGATAATTGTTGAATCCTTTTCCATAGGTTGTACTACGTATTAATGAGAGTTAGTGGTTATTTTCTGCTGCATGGACCTTGCTATTTCCCCCAAAGCCTGTTGGCAAGAAAATCACATCTGGTACCAAGAATCTGGATCATTTAGTAATTGCAAATTAATTTGATGTCACAACAAAGTCTCAGGAATAAAGATACTCAAAAAGAAAGAAAATAGCTTGATCAAAATCCTTCCTAGATCTGGAGCTGTGGTTGATCCACAGCAACATTTAGGCCAAAAGAGAAGTGACAGCTAGCTGACATTGCTAATTACTGTGAGATGTGGGATTTTTGCATTCAGTGACAACTGTGGGAGTGTGTATTTTCATGGGTTCAGCAAAGAGTTAACAGAAGAAGAAGATGACTAGCAAGACCAAGACAAAGGCAGAGAAGGTTGTCATCTCTTTCACGAAAAATAGCAGAAGGCCAAAGGAGGAACAGAGCTCCTTCAGGGCAAGGACAAAGATGGTGAAGAACACAAAAAAATTCGGTGCTTTCTTCCAAGACTATGACCTCACCATAAGCAGGTTAGCAGCAAATGTCCCTCGGGGCATTGGTAAGGAATGGTGAGGAAATCCCATATGCTGTCGGCCTCTGCCTGACAGTCATGTGGAGGGAATTAACAGCCTCTTTCATTTCTGGCATCTCCACAATTAAATGAATGTATATGGTGTAAATGCCCTTCCATGTGGACTGGGCATCCAGATGAATTTACAGGAACACTCAACAGGTGCCCCTTTTTTGACTGGTGTAGGTGGTGTCTCTTCCTGTCTAAATGTCATGTGTGGATCCTGGCAGCAGGTGTCCACCTGCTCCAATACATTGGATCTTTTGGAAACTGAAGCAATGTGTGAATTTTGTGAGGCAGCAAGATGTAATGCTGCAGTGGTGGACGTTATTTTGCTTATGCCTCGATTGTCAAAAGCATGAGGGTGTTTCAGAAAATGAAAGGTCCTGATCGGTATTTGCAAAGTCTGACTTCCATAGGAAAAAAAGAAAATGTATTTTTTTTAACTCATGGGTAGATTGGAAGGATAATTAGTGGCATTGCTTCTAATAGAATAAGAATGGAGCTCTCTATGTGCTTTGACAGAAATACCTATGAGCATGCCTTAATACACAGAAGTGGACATAGAAATAGGTATTGAATTTTACTTAAAGAGTCTCTGTTTCTGCTAGTCTAGCAGAACTTTGAAATAAGAACCCGAGACCCTCAAATAGCTTTATGGATTTGATAAGAAAAGCAAATTTTCTCCACAGCAGGTAATCTGAGGAGCATTGAATCTACTACCTTGCCTTTGGCTAAACTCTCAGCAGAACATTTTGAAAGGAGACAAATAGTAATGGTGCATAATAGGCATAATCTGTCAACACCAACAGTGCCAAAACATTTGGGGAGTGGAGGCAGGTGGTCACAGGCAGTATAGGTACCTGCCTAGAGCTGGCTGTGAGAGCTAACTCTCCTCAGAAGTGTCTGGAGACACATCAGCTTGGTGCCATATGAGGCTCTGAGGGATGTGCCTCTTTTGCCTTATGCAGAAACCATTGCTAATATGATGGCCTGAGTGCTGGAATGGAGACAGCTTCAAATGAGTTTGTAGAAGATGTGCCTTTGTAGAGTTTCCTGGGAGTGTGACTATACAGACAAGACTACAAGACACATTACTGGGATTTTTTTTGGGAACTTGCAGGGTTGGCAGCAGCATAGCTGGAATTACTCCTTAAGGTTTGACTTTCTGATATAACTGAATTATGTCTAAATCCTCCAGAGTGGGATATTTTTTTCTTTTAAAGTTTTTATATCTAGGGTGTAGATATCTGCATGAAAATAGGGTCTCATGCCTCATTTTCATCACATTCTAGTGGAAACTCTTGGTGAGATTAATGGTAAGAAATGCTCTCAAAGAACCATCAAATGGATCCTAGTGACAGTTTCACTGTAGTCTCAGCTACAATGTAAACATCCAAATTATAGAGGACGTTAATAATGATCCCAGGCACTTGAGACTTCTGTTCTTCAGTGCCCTGTCTGATTAGGGAATAAAGATGCTATGAGCATAAGAAAGTGAATCATCACAGGTTACTTAAAGAATATTGAGTTGTAGAACATACTTACAACAATCTAATGATTCGAAATGACAGCAATTAGAAAACCAACGGGAAATACATGCAGGGAGAATTTTCCTGATTCAGTCCATTTGGCTAATAGTTTTTCTTCATTGTTACTTTTTTATTTGCAGTTATTCTTTTCTAAAAATTAATGGGCTAGAAGGGAGAAATAAGGAGCCTGTGCCTGTTAAAGCAGAGCCTCAAGTTTCTGAAAAATGCCATTGTATTTCTCATCTATGATTAACATTAACATGTGTCTTTTGTCATCTTCATTCTGCTGCTCAGAACAGCAGGAGAATGCAATTTTTGCCTGACAGTTTCAATATCATTAAATATTGGGAATGACAACAGTGGAAACTTTTTAGCACATAGCTGCTTAAAAGTGAAATATGTTGAGTGACTTGGAAACTAACGAAACTCTTCTTGGAGAGTACACTGGGGAACTGCAAAGGTGAGTGGGAACACAGATAATTCCACTGGCACAAATCACTTTAAATCCTAGGAAATTATGATGCATTTAATTGCTCACCTCATGAAAACAACCTTACCTTGTAATTCAAAATCAACTGGAGAAAACATAATTATATGTGTAAATATGTACCTTAATTCTCCCTACTCTTCAAGAGGACTGTAGCATATTTGCAAGGGGAATGTTCTGCTATTTTCCAGCTAATAGTTGTTGCATACATTATGGAGACTCAATGACTGAGTGTGAGTGGTAAATCTGCTCAACATTTGATTTGATGCATAAAGAAGTTCTATATAAACCAGAAAACGTTGTGTGGGTGCCTGTCATTGCAGAGCGGAAATCTCACTGGTTGATGTGCGTGAGAAGCCATTGCCACTGATGCCTTTTTCCTGGTGTTAGGAAAATGAAGCTAGACACGGTTAGAGGGGTTGGGGTTTTTACCTCAGTATTTTAATCAGGATCCTGTTCAGTGCATCCACTTCAACCAGGTGAAGTGTGGCAAAAAGCACCCCCCCCGCCAATCATACACACCAGTTATAGACTTTACACATTAGCATATCTAATAAGGGGGCCCAATAATGAGGTTGGGGTGGGCTAACCCCTAGTTTACAGAATCCTCCTGCCGGGAGACCTTGGGTTCCTGAGATAGTAGGAATGTTTGGTCTCCCTGGCTCTGCAGTTCTGGGGTGTTTAGTCTCAGGCCTGCAGAACACTTACAAAACACTAAGCGCTAAACTAAGTAAAAGGCTGCAAGTATGCATACTGCTAATACCTGTGGATACAGAGAACTGTGTAAAAGGTATATAAAAGAAAAGACAAAAATCATTCCGGCATCACCACATGTGCCATTTCAGCATGGTTCAGCCCTTAGCAAGAGCACAGAGCCAAGCTTAGAACCAAGACACTTGGGGACACCTAAAGATATCAGTCTTGGAGCATGCTGGTGCATCAGACTCCTGTAACATCAAAATAGTCAGATAATATTGGTCAATTGTTGTAAAAGCAAAGATATATATTTTATGAGAATTGAAAAAAAACAGGGTTTTTTAACTAAAAACTTGGATAAGAACTAAATTTGAAAGCAATAGCACATTCAATCGTTCTTATTTCACATGGCTGTAATGAGGCTTGGATTTGAGGAAGCTGTAGAAATCTAAATAAACTAAACATTTACGTCTAGCTAAAATAATGCATGCAAAGCTACACTTTAAGTTGGTCTCTGCCCTTTTCATGAATTTTAACCTAAAAGAAGAGGGAAGGGTAAGGAAAAAAGAGAAAAATGCCAAATTATTTTATGAAGTACCAAAAATTTTGCTGATTTATTTAAATACTTTTTTTATTGCTCTGGTTTATTTTGCAATTTTTACTTTGTATAAAAGTACATTACTTTATTTAAGGTCAGCAGGGATACTTTTTCAAAGGCATGAAGGTATTAACAAAGACAACTAGTGTCTTGCTTTCTGTTTTATTTTTGATGAAAATAATGGACACAGTTTTGTCTGGGTCACAGTCTGAGCCAGCAGACCTGAAGGAATAGCCAAGTCAGATCATAGAGGAAACCTTATTTGTCCTAATGGGGCATTGTAGTAGAGTGCTGCTTGAGGCTATCTGGAATCACTCTGCAGACTGGAAAGCCTCACTTGGAAAGACTTGAGTTTGCTGTGTTTTGACAAAGGGAATAATTTTCAAGGACCACTATTAGAAACTGTGGTCACAGTTGATAGAAACGTTATAGGATCAGGCACTTAGAGACCTGTGTACTGGGATCCACATGCTGGGATTTTGAATAAGCACATTCCCATGAGTTTGTCTCTAAGGAGATATATTTGCTTAGAGTATAACATTTATGAGGTGGTTGCAATGAATTTTCCTGTAAGAAGGGAGTGAATCCCAGTTCTTTTGGACAGCCTAATTTGTCCCAGTTTATTTTAAAGTAAAGAGCTCTGCCAGTAAATTTTAACCTTTTAAGGAATTAATCCAGGCATTAAAACTACTTTTTTAAACATTTGGAGAAACACCAGTATTTGACAATGACATTGGCAAAATATCTGCAGACTATCTGGTTTTTTTCTGCCTTTCAACAATTTGGTTTTGCTAGCAAAAATAACATGTTTTAGGAATACTTTCTTTTTTATTTACTTTTCTACTTTTAAGAACAGAGTAGCAGAACTAGCAGTCCTTTGTAATAACTAAAGCCTTAATACTTAACACAAAATATTCTGAAAAATCTACTACATAAATTTTCTCTTCCTGAAAAGAGCATGAGAAAATCAAACTATTAAGCATAATTTCAGTACTTCAGATGTAGTGACTGATGACTGGATCCTTTCCATCTGCATGCTGTATATAATCTGAAAAAATTATGACATTATTTTTATTTAGCTGCACAAAGTGAAGGAAAATGCTTCTAAGTCTGGATTTATACTTTGGTAGATTATAAGATGAAAGATATGGTGTTTTGTATAATATGCAGTACTGTCAGTGTACATACTCTAGGGTAACAATTTAGAAATACAAATCAAGGGCAGCAATAGGTTCGAAATATTTCTAATACTGCAAAAGTATACTAATGAAACAGGAGGGTTTTGCTGACGAAAAATCAACATTATAGTATTTGCTTACATAAAGGATCCAATACAATAGTTTATGATGCCAGTTGAGGCTTTAATTAAAAAATGAAACTCAAACCCTGGTAAAGAGCAGAAATACAGTTAGATGAATGCTTGGAAAAGCAAAGACCTAGATCTGTGTCAGCTGCTGAATGTAAACAGAGATTGATTTGAGTCTGTCAAATGTTTTTGCCCTGCTGTGGATCGCTATGATTGATTGTCCTAGGTTCCAGAAGTTTTAAGAACATTAAATTCAAGAGAAGAAACACATCTAATAAGTAAAATTTATAAAACAGTGCAATAAAGTGTATTCCTGAGACCATAATGCAGTCAGTTCTGTGTTGAAACCCCCACACTGCTCATCAGTTTTTCTTTTTCTTTTTCTTTTTCTTTTTTTTTCTTTTTCTTTTTCTTTTTCTTTTTCTTTTTCTTTTTCTTTTT
>JAHLSL010000006.1:0-165433 GCA_025920805.1 Petroica traversi | reverse complement strand
CTTTTTCTTTTTCTTTTTCTTTTTCTTTTTCTTTTTCTTTTTCTTTTCCTTTTCCTTTTCCTTTTCCTTTTCCTCGTTTTGTTTTTCTTTTTCTTGTTTTCTTTTTCTTTTTCTTTTTCTTTTTTTGCCCCCACAAATATCACTGGTCACTGTCTGGTGTTATCTATTGTATTACAGTTTTAACCACAAATGTCTATTGACTTGAAGGGAAATCTGAAGTCTAGAGTAGCACAATTGGAGGATGATGCATTTTTGTGTCTGGAGTACAAGATTATCAGCAGTTGAAACAGAGGTTGGTTAAGAATTGCAGTTTCTCTGTACTTAAAAATCAAGTTACCTTTAACTTTGCTGTCTCACTTTAGGTTTGCAAATGTGAAAGTTATGGTTTCAGTTGGTTAGAGGTGGGTTAATTTAAGAGATCCAAACTGTTTTACATTCTATAATTGTATGGTATTTATAGAGCATTATGAACATGCTAGTTTTCTGCCAATATACTTTATGGTAAGAAATCAGAATAAATCAGAGTTGGACCCCCTTGCTCTCAGAGGAGTAACAAAAAGGGTCAGCTCTCTGTCTGAAGACACAAGGTGTCCTTTTTTGTGCAATTAATAGCACTCCGATTGCCATGATGAGAAGCTTCAGGGAGAAGTGTGGTAAGTAGGGCAGTGCATCCTTTCTGTTTGGCTCAAATTCCTGCAGTCTGGGGAAGTCAAAGAACAAGAACTTTCCTTTTGGACCAGAGCATGTGCCTATCTTAACACTCTCATTTAATGTGGTTGACCTTCATTTTAGCTCAATGGCTTTAAACAAATGTCGGTCAAACATTATCTCCACCTCTGCATTTCTTAATTCTCTTTCACTCTTAGTGCAGTCTACAGAGTCTTAAAAATTTTTGCCCTTCAGAAATAAATACACCAAGCAGCATTTAAGGTTCCTTTAAAATGTTGCTGGTATTTATAAATGTTAGCAAATGGAAAATATTACCTATTCCTCTTTATCTTGGCTTCTAGATAGGTTATAAAGATGTATATAAGGAGAAGTAAAAAGTAACAGACATATTTTCTTGAGAAAAAAATGGCAAAATTTCCAGATGATGTAAAACTTGATAAACATTTTACAGTAGCTGTAGCAAGTGTGGCATCAAAAATCATATAATCGGTATAAATAGTCATTTAATTTCTTATTATATTTGTAAAATTAATTTATGCAAAAGTTACAGACTGATGGATTCTAAATTTCCCAAGTATATTAAAGTACATTGTATATTGTACAGAGGTTTTGTAACACAAGTCAGGACACGTAGGATGAATTTGTCATACTCATATTCTGTTGTGCCCAAAGCTATTATTAAAATCTCCCTCTTCCGAGAAGAAGGGCCAATGCAGTAACCAATTGGACCACCCAGCTCACAGAAAAAAATAGAGCATCATTCTCTTTGTTGAATATATGCTATTTTTGCTCATGGAGATATGTAGTTGGAGGGAAAAATGTGGTTGTTCTTCCAAATATTTGTTAGAAATGGAATGCACCATTTACCCCTCTGTAAATTGCTATCAAAAGTAAAAGCCTTTCAATAAAAAAAAAGAATACAGTTAATGGTGTCTCTTTTGAAGCATTAGTTCAGTGTTCAATCATACAGGCAAGGGAACTGATTCCTAACTGTCTGGTGGAATTTGAAAATGGCCAGACAATACAGTGTGATGAGCAACCAACAAAAGCTGGCTCTGTTTTGCACTTGTGCAATGCACTTTTTTAATGGAGAAGTAATCTGCTTCTTAAGGTAGATGATTATCACTTGTAATTCATGCACTAGGGTTTCCAAGTAATTTTTTAATGACTTCTGGGAAGTGTCACCTTTCACTGATAGCCAGCCTAGAGAATATACATCCTTGATGAAAACCAAGTATGACATTAAGAGTAAAGTTTTCTCTAGAAGGTCTTTCCTGCCACCCTAGCTTGCCAGCCAGGTCACATCCCAGGCATGCCCCTGTGGCCTTGTGGGTCCCTGCCACCACACATCATTATGTACCACAGGGATGAGGGCACACTGCCTTGCACTTGCTCCTTGACACCTGGACATCAGGGAAACACTGATTAGCTTATTATACACACTTTCATGCCTCAAAAGGACATGATGTCATTCTCACAAGCTTGTGATTACCAACAACAGTGAGATACTTCTGACCCGTTCCATTCCACTAAATAAACCCCTGCAAATCTGAGTGAAAGAATTCATTAGTAGAATGTAACATAAGAGCAATTTGCAGGGCAAATGTCACTTAATGTTTATAAATTAATGATAAAAAGAGCAGTAGAGCTAATTGCCTGCTTAACCTGGGAGTGTTTTAATTTAATAGAAGCCAGAAAGCAAACTTGCATTGAAGTGCAATCTATTATAATGTAATCCATCAGTCAGTACTACGAGGGTGTCATATAATCCCTGATCAGAGAAGCTGCGTATTTTTGCTCAAATCTTTAGTGTCTTTGATGGATTCAGTTGCTTGTAAACGTGTTCATTTCTGTGGTTCTTTCCCGACTTGTTCTTAAATGACTTCAGAATCTTCTTGTATACCACCAAAGTCAGTTGAGCTGATCTGATGACCTGCCTTTGGCTGGATAATGCCAGAACTATGACATGCATAGAGCAAAATTTGGACCCAGCTCTAAAACTGATGGAAGAGAAAGAGCAATGCCGAAATAAGGTTTGGCTTTGACTGCTGTTTCAATTTTTGATTTAAAATTAGTAATCCAAACTTGATCTTTTAAGTGCCATCACAAATTCAGCCCCAGATATTGTGAGGAAATTTTTCCCTCTCCAGTGACTGAAGGGAATTAAAAGGCAAGGGAATATTTCCAGCTGCAGAAGAACTTTCAATCAGATACCTTCTTCTTACATTAATCATCCGTCACTGTGGAAATTATTAGTTTGTGTGCTGGTACTCACTATGTAGACATCAGCCTGTTAAAAAGTTTCGTTTTTGAGGGAAAAAATACATGAGATTTAGAACTCATAGAAAAAAAAAGGCTGAAAAAATTAACTGAAACTATATTGTCCCTTACAATATCTTGTGTTACAGCTTTACAGATAGTAACAGAAAATACACCTGAAATCAAAGAAACCTGGATCAAACATTTCTCCTTTTTTTGAAAACTAAGTTCAAGTTCCTGTTAAATTCTTCCACTAAACATGATGTATCTGCGACAGCCACAGGCCTTCCAAAATGAAAGACTGCTTATAGTGGTAAACCGTATATTAGATCAGCAGCAGTAACTATGAGGCATGCTGCAAGCCACAGATTTCCTGGGAGTGATGATCAAGACCAAAAGTTAGTGACTGCTTCTAATGTCACCCATGCATACTGTTCCTTAGGATCCACCAAAGACTGTTCATATCAAGGCAATCATTTCAGTTCTCCCAGAGTCATATGATCAGCTTCCTCAGTTTTATTCCTACTCTCTGGGGTGAAAAAAGTGCCAGAAAAAAAAAGAAAATAGAAATATTTATAGCTTTGGGTTATGTGTTTTTCTCTTAAGAAACTGCAGGGTTCCTGGCTGCTGCAGTGGATCAGAAGCGCGCAGTAACTGCTCTCTTCCACTGAGACTGGGATTAGATTGACCAAGAAGTCAAGCATTTGACAAAGACAATGCGGTTCATAAGAAACCTACATGACGGCATAGGGTCACTTTTAGCTGGCTTAAAATGTAATTCAGAAGAAAGTTATGTCATTTTTATTTCAGCTGGCTTGTATTTTGGGGGAGGTTCCAAAATAGAAGAATCCCAGGCAAATTCACTCTGACCATATCATACGTAAGTGACTCCACTAATAATGTGAATAACCTTAATCTCTACCTTGGTGTGGATTCCTTGCACTGATGTTGAGTGCAAATCAGGCTTCCCAGGTTTCCCATGCACCAGTTTGTCCATGTGAACAGGGATGGAATATTGGCCTGGTGGATATGTTGACCCTTTATTCACTGCAATGCCTGAAAACTACTTTGCTTTAAGGGGTATAAAATAACTATTGAGCACAGAAAAGTGATGTGATCCTTTCTCAATAAGGTACCGTGTTTTGGATCTCTTGCCAGTACAATCAGTATCAAGAACATTTGGGGTGGCACCCAGGTTGTAAACTCACTGCAAGTAATTAGCAGAACCTACCTATGTCTATTAATTCTATAGGTCTGGACAGTGGGAGTCTTGCATCTGTGCATAAGTATTAGAGGCACACATATTCTCTTAGATGCTGTGTGAAAAAAACTGGTTAAATCCCTGGTTATATACTCTTCAAAATTATTTCTTATATAAGGGGGAAAAAAGAAAAAGTGGCCATGGAACATTGACCATGCTCACCTGCTTTCACATCATGTATGTAAACTGGTATGGCTACTGCAAAGCATGAACTACTATTAATTCATCGAAAACCATGGTCAGAAAGTAGAGTAGAAGAGTCCTGGTGTGCACTATGTGTTTGTATGTGTGCAACAAACTCACAGTAATGAAAACTGGAGAATTTTGGGATGAACCAAGGTAATCCATTAATGAAACACGGCTCTAAGGGGATGGAAATTTGCACCAAAAACCCCTAAAACTAATAAATTAATAATTTGTATGCCTATGGTAATTATTTTAAAATAGAAGTCCCCAGAAATAAGAAATTTGTCATTTCACAAACACAAACAATGGTACCAGAGTGACACAGTACAGTGACAATGAAAAAACTTTTCATTTTTCTGGGGAATTGGTGACCAAAAGATGAGAATTACACAGTGATAGTCTTTGGGAATTAGTCTTTATGAAATATGAGGATGTCATAAATCAGTAAGCTTAGCTGAATGGAAACAAAAGCACACAGTGGATTTGGCAGTAATTAGTCATAATTTGCTTGATTTTGTTCAAAACAAAGTTATTTTCAGTTAGAAGGAGTTATATTCATGTTGTTGGTAGGAAAAAATCTCCATTCATGTTTCTGTCCAAGTTTTTTTTAAACCACTGATGACAGAGTGGTGTCAAAGAATATATTATAGATTTTGTACAGAATGCAGGAGGCACTATGGAAAGTCTTGGGTTTTCCAATTTTTTTATTAACCATATTTTCCCTGATGTGTTACATAGGCTCTGGAAATATTAAGTAGATTTCATAGGTGCAAAATTCTAATCTAGTGAACTTCTTCACATGAAATATGGCTAAACCATGCCCCAGTAATTTGTTGAGATAGATAGCAGCATCAAAAACTGAACCCACTTATTGTATAGAATTCAAGAATATTAATGTTACCAAAGCATATAGAAGTCATTGGTAATTTTGAAAACCATGTAAGTTTCTACCTCAAAATCTAAATAAAAAAATGTGTAATGCAGAGAGTGGCTTTGAAGTTGATATAAATAATTATGTGAATGCTTCTTGTAACTCGTGTGTAATTTTCAGCTTTAATTTGATTTCCTTAATACACACTATATTTGGGTTCTTTTACCTAGTCAAATAAATATATTGACTGGTGGAGACTGAGAATGTATTTTATAAGATGAAGTATTAGCTTTCCTGAATATGACTTTGGAGAAGAAAATAATAAGCTGTCATTTAGTCTAAAGAAAATTATACCTGAGGCTCAAATGAAATTTTCCCCAAAGGAGCTGTTTTAGCTCACTAGACACAGCAGATTTCTCTGAAGGTGAAAGGAGATTAGAAAAGGGGAAAAGAGCTCTTAGCAAATACATCCTCTGCTTTTCCAAAAGAAAAGCTACTGACAGTAAAAAAAAAAAAAAAAAAAAAATCTGGACACATCCAAGCCTGGTCTGGTTGTGAAGTAGCTGGCTGAGGTATAAGTCTGCTTTTCCAGACAGTTAATGCTTATTCTTACAAAACAAGCAGGTTACAAGTGAGCTAATTTCAAGAAACTTATTAAATGTTTGCAGTGGATGTTAAGTGCCAGCAATCCTAGAATGAGGATGGAGTGGCTCAGTAGCTACTCCTCACTTAGATCAGTAAATCTGAAGTACTTTCTGCATTAAACAATATGCTTTGTTCTCTGTAAACAAAATGTGTTTCAGTCTTTGAGAGGACTTGAAATTATATGTAAGGCAAGTGGGTTAGATTGGATATAAGGAAGAGGTTTTTTTTGTGACGAGGGTGGTAAGACCCTGGAACAGATTGCCCAGAGAAATTGTGCATGCCCCATTGTTGGAAGTTTTCAATGTCTAGTTGAATGGGACTTTGAGCAACTGGATCTAGAATGAGATACCCACTCACCTGGCAGAGGAATGGGACTAGATGATCTTTGGTGGCTGCTTCCAACCTAAATCATTCTGTGATTCTAGGTTTCTGTGTCTCTTCTGGCTTAATTGTTTTTTCCAATTTTAAGTATTTTAAAATTACTTTTTTTTTCCTTCTTTTTTTTTTTTTTTTTTTTTTTTTTGCAAATCAAATGGTTTGGAGACTTTGTATTTATGTTTCTGGACTGCATTGGTTTAAACAGACTCCCAAATTCCCCAAGATATTTGTGCTGATACTCTGTTATGTGAAACAATGTTTTCAAAAATAACATACTTATCAGTTTAGAAGAATGCAAACCCTGTGTGACTGTGGGTCAGGTATTGACTTTCAATTTAAGATTTTTATTCACCATTTTCAAAACTTCTCAGTAAGGCAAATGAGTTCTTTTTTTGTCATGAATTGTGAGGATTGTTTCTTTATTGCTTGGTCACAGGTTTGCTTCTATAATCTAATCTACATGGTCCTCATTTCCCATTAGATTAATACCTGCCTAAATTTCCTGGTGATTTTTCTTTGAAATCATGCTGCAAATTATAGGGAAACCAAGGTCAAAAATTGTTTGCTACAGTGATTTTATAAACAGTTGCCATTTCACTGGACACAAATAACCTGAAATTATCAGAAACTAAGAGTTCGATTCGTCATCACAATGTGCCAATGTTATTCTGCAGTAAATTCACTGATTTGACTGAGCACCTCTCTCAGGTCTCAGGTAAGTGTAATGCATTATGATTTTTGTTTTGGTGTTTTTTGTTTGTTTTTTTTTTGTTTGTTTGGTAGGTTGTTTTGGTTTTTTTCTGATTATAAAAGTTATATAGTAAATAATGTTTGCTCTTCACAAAGTAGTTTTGTAGGAAACATGCTGTCCTTCAATATAAAAGTTGCAAACCTGGCAGTAGTTAAAAGAAAAGCATTAGAGTGTAGAGGGTCAGATTGTATAGCTCGAGAAATATTTGCTTTTCTGTACAACTGTTGATGTTCTTTTCTCTCTCAGGACCCCTTTGGAAATAAATTAATGTACCTTTTGGGAAAAGGTACATGGAGCAGAGCTAGGGAAGGGATATTACTTTAATAAATTTAGAACTGTGTCTTGTGTACACTTTGTTCCCATTAGCAAACAGGGAACTTCCAACTGATGTGGTCTGTAATTTCCTAGTACCTTAAATTGGCCACCTTTTGGACACTCAGTGCTTCCTAAAACCAGGGTCCTTTAAGGCTAATGGTAAAATAAAGCCCTCTAAACTCAGCTCCAGTGCCCTGTCCCCAGGTCCATCTTCCCTTGGGTGTTCATTGCAGATTCCAATTAATTTTTTAACTGCAAATTTTTTTTTATTCCCTCTTGGATACAGACATGCTCTTTACACTGTAAGTCAACTTCCTCTTGTGAATTAGTTTTCAATTGGAAAGCTAATTTTTTTTTTTTTTTTTGCAGATAAACCTAAGACAATTGACTCTTGCTGATTTTATGTTTCTAATAACTGAAACATTAATTTGTCTTCTGCTATGCTTATCCAAAGAGCACACTGGGATTTTGTAGGACTGAGGGGGGGTCCCCCAAGTGAGGATAGCTATATTTTTCTAGTTGGCTGTATGGATTCAGTTATGTAAGGAAAATAAAAATTCCCTTGCACTGTTCACTAACAGTGCTACATTATTAAAAGAAAAAAAAATATTTGCATGGTTTTAACAAAACATTTTCTTCTTTGACTTATATGAGGAAGAACCCTGTGATATGTCTTCACCAATGTAATCTTCTGGGAATCAGTAAAGGTATGACAACTTAAGTCAAACTAATAGTGCCTGATAATTAATGCTAAGTGTTGTGTATGGATCACAACAGTTATAATGACTTGGATGGACAATTCAATGGATATTTTCCACTGGTATACACAGAATTGATAACATGCACATTTATGTTGCAAACTGTACAGGGAAAAATATTATTGACCTGTGTAAAAAATTAAGAATGTAAGTCTTACAGGGCATACATGTGGTTTATGTATTAATCTTTAGACTACACTATGGCTCCTTCTGTTGCACAATGATTTTTATAGGTTTGTTCATGTTCCAGTTCTTTATAGCATTTTAGTTGCCTGTTGAGAAATCCATCCTTTGGCATTTTATACTTATGTGTGGTGCAGAATCCTGATATTCACAGTTTGCAGTCTGCGGCAATACTAAATTTTGTCTTCCCTGGGAGGCAGAGTTTTGGGTAGCAGGGCTTTTCCTGACAAGTACACAGACATTGTCAGCTTCTACGTCATGAAAGACATATAATCCAAAATTTATTAGGACTTTGGAAAAATGTATTTGGCTTGATACAAACTGTTACTTTTTCTTGCATCAAATAAATCCTGGGTAGGGGACTGAGAATATAGTATGCTGTGTACAGATAGGTTACTTCATGTTATAGTCTTCCATGTACTCACTTCCTCTTGCATCGAAACAAGGCAAGAGACTTCCTGTAATAAGGATATATAGGGTCTAACATAATTTCTGAGATGAATTCTCCATATCTGCCTGATCTACTT
The DNA here is from genome assembly GCA_025920805.1 of Petroica traversi. Classification (NCBI taxonomy): domain Eukaryota; kingdom Metazoa; phylum Chordata; class Aves; order Passeriformes; family Petroicidae; genus Petroica; species Petroica traversi. Next base: position 156,630 of record JAHLSL010000006.1, on the reverse strand, counting down.
TTTCCCTTGGAAAGCTCATTAATGTATCTTTGTTACATACCTAGGATGGTGCTTGAATTACAACCGTGAGTAATTGCATGAAAAAACATGTACTTGCTCTATACTCCCCAAAGTAAGTAAACCAGTAACTCTCCTGTATGTAGTTAGTCTGCGAGAAACTGCTACAATAATCAAGAGAAGCTAAGTGATGAACAAAGACAGGACAGTGACATATACACATAAAATGAAATGTTGATTTAGCAGAGAAGAGTCCTTGTTGGGAAACTTTGAACATATAATACAACAATTGCTTATTGAAGATGAACTTACGGTTTGAAAATCATAAAGTTGAAGAGAATAGTGGAGTGAAGCTATTGTTGCCACTTTTATCATTGATGGTACCAAACCTAAGTAAGATTGGGTATTCATGAACAAAAGCATTTAAAAGACTTTGAATAAAGCAGATCTTTGCAGGGATGTGAGGTCTTCCACTTACAATAATCCTGATGTATTTTTGATGCAAGTGCTTGACAACCTCATTGGGATTCGAGCATGACTTGGCTGACTACTATGACTGGTTATGAGCAGTGACTTCTCCAACAACAAAAGATGATTTCCCTGGATCTGTGAAGACAGCGGTAGAGCAATCTTTTAAAAAGATTCATTATGCATCTGGATTTTGGTTCATTAAATGAAACATATTATTTGGTATGTCCTAAGGATATCACATTAATAAAAAAATACTGCATTTCTTTTGTAAAATAGTAATTAAAACATCCCTGGAAAGTAATGATTGCTTTATGAATTAGAGTAAGATTTTGAATGAGTGTGAGAGAGAAACAGAAATTAAGAGAAAATTAATATTATCTTTGTTATTTTTTTTAGTTGCTCTTTTAATAAAAACCCCTCACTGGATCACTTAGATCACATTTCATTGAGACATTTTGTTTCCATCTGCAAACTATAATTTCCTATGGGACTTATATAATGGAAAAGTTGGATACAAATGTAATGTGACTTTATTTCACTGTTCTCAGGGAGTTTACAGTATATTTATTTTGGAATCTATTCTCTTTTAGAAAATGTTACACAACAGCTGTTTTATTTTTTCAGTTCATAGTAGGGCAGAAGTGGCTGTAAAATAAGTTTTAAATCAGACTGCTGCATGTGGATAGCAAAACTGCTGTATAGATCAAATTTAATTTTGTCATAGAGTCTGCAAGGAACAACATTATGTTCTGGAAAGGTTTGCAGTGGCTTGCTGAGTATATGGATCCAAGCATGACGTTTGGCTTTAAGTTCTGTTTATTTTATGTGAAACTGAAAAGCCCATGTATAGTTCTTAGCTATCACATGGGGAGTGGAAATGTTGCACTTTTGCTTATGAATCACATCCTGGTTTTCCAGAAACAGGAAAATATTTCATTTTTTAAAATTTGCAGTCAAAGGCTGAATGCAGGAATAATAAGTTTAGGGTAAAATCTGTCTTAAAGATCAGTTCTGTGAACTAATGAGTTATCTCAGTTTCATCTGACTTTAGAAAATCATTCTATACCTGGCATTTTACAGGGAAAAGTTGGGAAAAAGAATAAAGCATTAGTAACTTCAAACAATTGCAGGATTAAAACATATCTGACTGTATCAGTCAATAAAAGTAATTGAGTTTTTTTGGTTGAGTGATATTTAGGTGTTCTAGAATAATGTGGTTTTCCTTTCTCATTGTATTACTAGACCACTATATAATCTTTAGGTGGGCCAGTCTTCAGAATTGCTTACCTCTGTTGTTCCTTGGGAATATTAGAGGGGTAGATACTAAGTCAGAACAGATGAAGAACCCACAGACATATGTACTCTTATCATAAATTCCTGTCTCTACTTTAGAATAAAATTTTCTAGGGAAAAGATTCAGCAACACATAAGGAATGAGGGATATTTGGTTGCATAGTAATGCACAGGTGTAAGTGATGACATTATCATAGTTAATGCACATACAAAGAACATTGCCATATTAGAAGAGCAATGGAAACAACCCAAGTTAAAACAATTACAGAAATCAAATCAAACCCATTGGATCATACAGGTATTAAAGAATGGAGTACATGCCATCACATTATGGAGTATAAGACCATATGACATTAATGTAAAAGCAATGGAAAAATATAGTAAAGAAGGAAGGCAAAATATTGCAATATTTAGAAGCTTACAATGTCAATGAAGTCAGAATTGGCTCAGTAGGTTGCAGGAAGATTGAGCAAAGGTATGACAGTGAATGTATGATCCTGAATAGGACAGTTTCTGCTTTAGATTTCACTTATCTAAGGGAAAAAGTATTTTTAAATTACTGAAGAACTTGATTGTATGAAAATACTTTATGTTTACTGCATGATAAAGATGTTGTTGTGGTTATGTAGATACAAAGTGCTGATCTCTAGTCCCTCTGAACTTGAGTCTACTTGAGTTGTTTAGTTTGTTCCCAAAAGGAGACATGACATCATACATTCATCCATTGTCAACCTTCCAGACTTTCTGAAGGCACTTAACTCCAGCACAAGAACAGACAGTATCCCATAGTTATTTAGCCTCTTTAAGGACTGTGGAAGTTGAACTACAAATGTTTGTAGCTGACCTATTAATCCCAGAGGTTCAGAACAATAGCACAGGAAAATTCTTATGTGCTGTGGTACAACAGCATTGCCACAATAACATTTTCAATAGGTTTTATTAAAATGGAAAGGACATTTTTGTAGTTGTAGGGAAACTTGTCAAAAAGAGAAGAAAATCGATAATTCTTAGGTGAGTAACAAACTTAGGTGTTTTCTTTTAACACAAGATTAGTAAAGAAATAAGAACCCTGTCTTACTATGAAAACTAATTCTAAAGGGATTAAACCTTCAGCAAAATTGAATAATTTTAGTATCTTTAGTTCTACAGATAAGGATAGCAACATCCTGTTTGATTGAATCCCAGTTTGAAATAATCAGTTCTTTTGTGTGTCTGATAATGCGGTGTCTTCAAAAAGCCAGACTTGCTGTTGGCAATGGAGCCTATGCTAGTTTACTAATAGGGGAAGTTTATATTCTAATTTAATTAGCAGAGAAGTAAAGAAACAAAAGAACCATTATGTCAATATGTTATCTCCTTCATCAGACTCAAACATCTACTTTATTTTTAAGTGCTCCCTGCAGTACAACCAAGTTAGACAGACAGTGCATTACCTTCAAGACCATTCTTCTCTTGAACAAATGTTGCAAAGATAAGCAATTGCCATGCTGTTGTTATGTTTGAACAAACATGCTAACAAGAACAAATTCTTCAGAACTAAAGTGGTGTTTGAATCATAGACTGGGTAAAATCATTCTTAATCAGACATCACTGGATATGGAATAATGAAATTATGTAATAATTATACTCTGGTTGTAATGTGTAACAGAGAATTGTAGTTACTGCTTTTACTGCTGGAAGCAAAGTAAAACACATACTGTATTCTGTGTCTCTCTTTTTTTAAATACAGAATGAATCTCCGTGCGAAACAGGAGGTGAAATGTGAATGGGAGAGCTAGTGAAAGAAAATACTAATTTTAGGCAAAAGGATGTTTACTTTTTATTGAGTTTATTTATAGTATATTTATTATTTATTAGCAAAGAAGAGTATGCAGAAGACCAAATTGCATTTTTATAATTTAGCCCAGATCCTCAGAACAAGCTGAGTTATTATGAGTTAGGTGAAAAGCAGGATGTATAAGAAAAGATTAAATTCACTTTTTTTCAGTACAGACCCCTATCCTTCCAGCTTCATTTCTAGAGGTTTCTGTCCTGTTTCTCCCTAAGTAGCATGATTTCATATGGCTGCAAATGCAGTCCTTTTCATTTTTTATTTTTTCCCAGTAGAACTGTGACAGCATAAAATTATTCTGCTGTTGGTCAAAACAGATTTTACTGTAAATGTGGATGTTCCAGGATATTATTAGAGTGTGTAGTGGCTCCAACCTGACACAGCTTTTGTGCAGTGGTGGAAATCAGATTAGCCTTTTTTTAGCAGTATACGAAGTCAGCTGTCTGTATCAAAACATATAGCACATTCAAAACAAGGCTATTTTGAGACCTTATTATTTAGAACCTACATATATTGTTCACTGAAGAGAATGGAAGACTGTCTGTATATCCTCATCTTAGATGGCTGTTATTTCTTAAGATTAGTACAGAAATTAAATTGGAATAGGATGAATCCTCTTTTCCTGAGTAGCAACTGATCCAAGAGCATGTTCTATCTAAATTACATAGCCTCTCCTAATCAAGGAGTTGGCCAGATTTGTTGCATTTATTGTTTATAGCTCCAAATTTCCAGTCTTTAAAATTAGAAAGTTTTCCTGCTCCTCCATGGCTTTATTGAACAGCTGCTGTAAGTAATGCTTGCTTTCAGTAGCGCATGGAGAATGCTTACAGGCAGCTCTATGCACAAGTACACACTCCTGCTATTGCCACATGCTGCAAAATACAGTACAGTCTTTGGGTTTTGACATAGAAAATGTGTATAAATGTGATCCAATTAAAGAAGTGCAATACCTTATGGATTAACAGATTCATTTACTTTATGGATTCTGTGGAGAGAATTAACTGTTATTGGTGTGAGTATAATAATGTGGTTATAAAAATAGATACAGATTCTCTCCTGTTAGCAGCTTGAGGCTTCCCTCATACTTGGTAAAACAAAATTGTGGCCACTTTAAAAGATGATTTCAATATAGAAACCCAATTTTAAAATGCAAGGAATCTTGACTATTTATTTTGAGCTTTTCAGTTAGTACTTCTTGAACATTCGTGTGTCCCATTTAAGAACTGTAGTGGCTATCAGAAGTAAAAAAAAATTCCTATTTTCAGTGTCCATGTTTCAGTTTCAGGATTTTACTGTTTAGAAAAGCTCAACTTTTTAGCTGTAAATTCTGGTCTGTTGTCAACCAAGACTTTCAAGCAACTACAACTTAACAGTTAAGTTTTCAAACAATCTGATTATGTACTTGGTCCTCAGTAACCTGCTCTAGCTGATCAAGTTTTGAACTAGAAGTTTGGACTAGAGAGTGTCCAGATGTACCTTACAATCATGGTGATGCACTGATTCTTTGATTCTACTCCTCATTTCAACTGTAAACTTTCACTTAAGTTCACAGATATATGCAAATTGTGTAACTACCCTCAAATTAGATTTTTTAAGGAAAAATTTGTTATGAAATTAATTGGTTAATTTTATTTACCTTTTTTTCAGGCTTTATTTATGGAGATATAAAAAAGAGAACTCATCAACAATATAGGAAGGAAGGGTTATTTAGAAAAAGAAAACAAATATAATTTAAGAAATTTGTGTTGATATACAATACATATGAAACTATTTCACACATAGTGTGTCAGATTATACCTTTACCTACCTCTAAATTAGGTATGTTGTACATCTGAGAATTTTTTTAGTTGTTTGACTCATTTGTTACTTTCTAGAAATTACTTCCTTTCCTCTAGTAAGAAGACTTCTCATTAATATCTTCCTCCTGGGTCACATCTATGTATGTTATTCAAGGTGCAATTTAATAAAGGTCAGGGTTTCTATAATTTTCTATTATCTAGGAAGAGTTAGAATTGAGTGAAATATGCCCTGCAATTGCAAACAAACCCAGAATCAGCCTTGTTAGAACAACACAGTCAAATCATTAACATAATTTCAAAGTCTGTCTGAGAATTACAATACCATTTGCATTTGTACTGAATATTTCATATTTGAAGTTCAGCTTTAATTCCCTCTTTATGGTCTTGTTCCAGTAAAATGTTTCTCTCAGAAAATCCAGATCCAAAGGTAACGTGATTATTTTTCTTTGAGAATATTTAACATCTGGCTTGGTTCAAATACTTAAACTGCCAAAAGCTAAAACTTCAAAACATAAAAAGGAAGCATTTTTTCAATTTTAGTGCTTTCAGGAGATATTTACAGCCAGAGTCCTCATAAAATCATGTTCCCTCATAGACAACAAGTCCTCCTCAAGGATGGGGAGACCTGTTTCAAAGGCTACAGCAGCTGACAACCCCTGCAGACATGTGCCAGCATAAGTCATTGCACCTATGGGTGTTGAGATATGACAGCAAATGTGGAAGAAAACGAAGGAGTTGAAAGGCTGGCAAAAATTTGTCTGCAGTGCTAGCAAACGTAAATATTTCAGGGTGAAGACTGTTGGACTACTAGATGACTGAGGTATGATTGCCCTTGTTACGAGTAAGGGAAAGGCCAAAGCTAAAATGGAAACCTGTACAAACTTCCTGAAGAGCTGAACACAGTGTTCTCACTACTATGGGGAGAAAAAATTGGTATGGAGAAGTAATCACTACTCTTGGAGTAGCAAGCACTAAACTCCAAAGTACCTGTCCTCTTAAATATGCACATTCTTTTCGTGTTTTGTAAACGGTAAAACAAGCAGAAGAGCCACACTGTGATCTTTCCCACCATAAATAGAAACCACCTGTCTCTACAGCTCTGCTTAGGAACAATTTACCTGAATATCAACCCTAAGACAAATGGAAGTTATACTCATCAGATAAAATTTGGACTTTACAATTACAAATGCAAAATATTTTGTTTCTGTATCCATGATAGAGACCAGCAAGTATTTTATATTAGTTGAAAAATAATCCTTGTATCTATTTCAAATAGAAACTGCTTGGATAATTAGTCTTGATATTATAGAATATATGTAACCTTTGAGATTCTAGGTAGCTGTCAGGCCACAGTGTGTTAAGCAATGAAGCAGCAGAGTGTTAAGCAATGGCTCCTGTCTTGAAGATGTTACAATCTTAAGTGGGCAAAGACAGTGAGAGACCAAGACAATGAAAGGACACAAAGAGCCACTGAAGGAAAGTAAAAGAAAATTCATAGTTATGATGAAATTAGAAACAGCTTTTATTTTCTTGCAAAGTATTGCATTCTTATCACCTGAAATTGCTCTACAGGCATTAAGCAACTTAAGATGAAGATGACCTTTTTCCAGAAACTGTGATTTATTTCTATGTCTACAAATATGTCTCAAAGAAACTTTCAATATGCATCTTCTTTGCAAATTCTCAGCTTTCTGCCCACAGACTGGGTGTCTTTCATTCCTAATAGTCCATTGGAAATGTGACTCACAGATGAGAGGATATTTTTTACATTAGCGTATCCTGAGCTTTATTTCTGGATGGAAACCAATGGAAACCATCGATATCAGAAGGTCATAATGTGAAGAACAGGGTACTTTGCTGAGCAGAATTTTGCTTTTCTGCTTAGAGTTTTTGGTGTGCTGTCTTTTGGTTGCATATATAGGAGGTCTTCTTTTTTCGGTAACATAGCCTCAGGAAGGTTTCTTTATTCTCAGTAATGTAAGGAGGCAGTGTTCATAAGAAGTAATTTGCTAATGATTAAGGACTGAGGGTGCTGATGGGTCTCAAGTGTCTTGGACCATTCTGACGTTATACCTTTCCTGTTTAATCTTTTTCCATTTTGTTGCCTGCTTGGGATATGAAGATGCTCTTTGTTCAGCTGACTCTGTTTACATCATATTGACTCAAAGTTATGCATATAGTAAACTGACTTTGAAATAGCAAAGGAAAATTATCTCTCTTTCTGTCCCTTTTCCACTAAACAAAATTTGAAAAACTAGATCCTGTCATCCAGACTTGCAAGGTGATGAGACTTTCTGCGTCTGATAAAATCAAGTTGTGAGAGGCTTTCAGAAAGGAACAAGTTCCATGGCTGGTGACTTAGCTAGGGTATTTGCACGTACCTCTTCATTGCCTACGCAAAGTTCATCAGTTTGTCCCTTAACCAGGAGTTATAATTTCTCGTGTTTTTTTCTTGCAGTCTGCAGTAAGTAGTATTTTAATCACTGAAGCGAAGGTATGGAGACCAAATATATCTTTTATAAATCCTCAGAACAGTTTGTACTTTGTGCTGCTTTCTGTTTCACTGAGCTACTAGATCACCTCTGACATTTTGTACTTTTAGAAAACAAAGGACAGAACTGATAAACAATCTGTGGGCTTCCAGTACCTAAAGGGAGCCAACAAGAAAGATGGAGAGACACTACAAGAGTTTTTAGTGGCAGGACAAGAAAGTATGGCTTGATGCTGAAAGAGAATAGGTTTAGATTAGATATTAGGGAAAAAAAATTATTTGGGAGGATAATGAGGCACAGGTTGCCCAGAGAAGTTGTGGGTGACTGATTCCTGGAAGTGTTCAAGGCAAGGCTGGATGGGACTCCAAGCAACCTGTTCTAGTGCCCATGGCAGAGAGGTTGGAACAAGATAATCCTTAAGGTCCCTTCCAACCCACATCATTCTGTGATTCTATGGCACCTCTATATTGACTTCAGATTTTCTAGGACACAATCTATATGTCATCTTGTCTGTGGAAGAATGTGCTTTGTTTTTTCAAAAAGTAATTTTTGTAATTACTTTCATGTGACACTCATATAAGCGGTCCTTTAAAATCTGCCAAAATTCCTATAAGCAAAATAAGTCATGGCTATTTCAAATTTGTAACAATTTTCTTGAAGTATAATCTTCTACCCCTTTGGGCATTTCTTTTTAGTTTAATTTTATTCTGTGCTTGCAACAAGCATGTACAGCAACTGGCAAGAACAGTATATGTACTTTGTACCCTTTCTTTGTAACCAGTAATATTTTTTCATCTATTTACATGCACAATCATTTATTGGTCTGGACAATCTGTGTTTTGGAACTTCAATATTTGGTACAATTCCTCTGCTTCTTTGACTCTTTATAACCTTCAAGTATGTAGCCTTCCTAATATTTGTATTAGTTTTTTACTGGATGGAGTTGGCATTTGGCACGAACAAGTCATTAATACACTTGCTTTTGTATTTAATTTATATTTATTTTTTTTTCTTTATATAAATAGGTAAAGATTTCTGCAATTTAGACTTGCTGGTAACCATGCTTATTATTTCCAGTGTAAGTTCAGTGTGGGATTAACCTATTTTTAAATTCAGGAGTACAAAAATCTGATGACTAATTTTTTTTTGTTAAGTACTAATGTTAAAATTATTACAGGGTTAATGACTAAATTAAGACATTGTAAATTCTAAAAAGTTATAGCTATGCAACCTAGATGAGTAGCTGATGATTACAAAAGAGTTTGCATGTGTGTTTTTGAAGGGAAGAATAAAACCTAACTGACTATGTATTCCCCAATGTGAAGAGATAACTTTTTTTTCATACAGTTGAGCATTTTTATATCAGTTATTCTCTTTTATAATTCTCTTTTATAAAAACTCTGCTATTTATGATGGTATATTTCATTGTTTACTTTAACTCCTACCTACCTCCTACACTAGAGGATTCTGTGTAGCCCTTCATATGAACATTATAGTTGTTACTCATTTTGCTCCACCTTTTTCTTCATGACTTTTAGAATCATACAGTGGAAGTATCAGCAGGTCAATGTGGAACCAATCTTGTCTTAGTGTGACAGCTCCAATTTGTGGTGTATGGGAAAGTTTAAACAGAGCTTCATCAGGTATATTCATTAATCATGGTGTTTTCCCTACTTCAGATGCCATACTTAGTTTACTGAATTACTTATTCTCAGACAACAAATACTGGCTATCAATTTCTGAACTTTTGGTTTTTATTCCATATTCTCAACTGAAAATAAGTTAATGACAACCACGGTTTGTAATAGTCTTGATATTCCATCCACAGACCTTGCTTTGACTTGAAGGGTGAATGTTGAAAATTATTCTCCATCCCTCAACAAATAAACATGTGGCATTCAAAAATAGGACTCTGTCATCATGACAAAACATATTCAAAGCTGACATTGGAACAAACTGAAATCATCACATCAACACTGCAGCAATTAACTCCTGGGATTTTCAAAAGTAGGTAGCATCACTGAGTATTGCATTTGTTTGGTGGATCCTGTGTAAGAACTTTTAAAAATATTTTATCTTCTGTGGCTCAGTGCCAGGCAAATTAAAAGAAATGTGCACTTGGATATCCCAGCTTTACAAGTTGCCTGAGTGGCACTACTTACTGTATAATTTGCTGCCTAAAAATACTTTTGCATGTATATTCTTTATACATATTCCATTTGGATGTCTCAGATTTATAGAAAGAAAGAAGTCTGCCAATTTTCCTTTTGCTTTTCTAGTAAAATGTTGGTCTAAACTAGATAAAATATGAGGAAAAGGAGGCTAAAAATAATTTCCAGCTTTTGGCACGAAGATTCAGACTTTGTAAAATCCTTCTCCTGGATGAAAGCACATCATGGATGCGAGGTATGACACATCCTGTATGAGGAACTTTTTAAATATCAAAGTCTAGTAATTAATTGCTTTGGGAAGCTTTGAACAAGCTGTGCTAAAATCAGGCAGAAACCTATTTTCAACTGTTTGAAACTACTTATATACAAGAAGCTGGAAAAAAACTAGAATTCTCTTCCTAGTTGAGCTAAGGCAGGCACTTAGAACTAGGAGACAAACCTAAATTTGATGCTGAATATGTTTCAGGTATCAACAATTCCATTTGAGTTAGTTAGAACTTAGCATATATCTCTGAATAACCACAGAAAGCCATATGAAACTAGGCTGTAAAACAAGATTTCCAAAGTGTCACTAAGTTTTGTGTTTGTGCAGTCAGTTACTGAACTTCACTTGAAAATAGATCGGGACAAGAACTGATTGCACCTTCAAAAAAATATTTTTTAAAAAAACACTTTAACGAGTTTGGATTATGGGAACATGAAAGTGCATTCCTGTGTGTAGATATCAGAAGTAAATTATGTTAATACATCACATTAGTTGGAGGAAAGTGTGCAGTGTTAGGGAATAACCAGCACAGAGGAAGTTAGCTTTATTTATGACTTTGAAAAGAAAGGTTTATTGTCTTTTTAATAAATTTAAATACAAGTTCTGACATCATTTACCTAAATAAAAATTACCTGAACATTAATCTCTTTTTATAAGCTTTCTCAAAATGTAGATATGGTGATATCTTGAGGCAGTAAATTTCACATATTTAGCATGTGGAGTGCAATACCTTCTCCCTACATGTGGACTTCTACTATATCTCTTGCCTCCGGACTGCATAAGAAGGAGTGAATACTTTAACATCTCAATACCAGCCATCACACCTGCTCTGTCTGTTCTTATTTATCTCATCCTAAAACTGTACAGTCTCTCTGCCTTTAGTCTCTCCTCATATGAAGTCATACTACCCTCTGACCATTTTTCTTATACATTTTTCTTTCTGCTATAAAATATGTGAGTATAGTTGCAAAATTGTTCTAGACAGATACCACCTTTTTTTTGAAGCTGACACGGTGTCCTGGTTTAGCGCAATATTTAGGAGGAAACCTCTGGGGGGGGTCTCCTCTAGGAAAAGCCGATTCCAACCACCCCTCCCCCAACAGGTTCGGGAAAAATTTCCTTAGAGAAAAGTGGAAAAAACTATTTATTTAACAAATAGAATATTCACAAGCATAGAAAATTTGGATAATATGAAAACAATGAAACCTCTGCTTCCTCTGAAGAGATGGTAGATTCAGAGTCCGTCTGAGTCCGGTTCAGTTCTCCAGTGGGGGGGGCCGATTGCCGGGCCCGGCTATAGAAGTCAGGGGGGAGGGGGGGAGAGGGAGGGGAGGGGGGGGGGCGGGCCACCGGGGATTCCCTGGTGTCTTTGGCCCACGCGATGCCAACCAGTCCCAGGAGGAGGAAAAAGGAAAAATAAACAGCAAAAGAAACAAAGTCTCTGCCTGCAAAAAAAAAGCCGAGAAAGACCCGAGGAAACCCTCCGCTGTGTGCTTTTTCCGAGCACCCGCCAGAGACTGAGTGAGATATCTTTGTACTGCCGGAATGCTCAAGGCCTTTCGTGGGAGTAAGGTGTAACTCCTGTAAACAAACGGCGCGTGTTTTTTTTTTTCTCCGCTTTCACTCTGTCTCTCGGCCTAACTTAAAGCTGTAGAGCTTAATATCTAGCATAAGCAGGAGGGGCGATTGGGGATACAAAAAAGTCATATGGCCAACCCAGGACACATAGGTCAGTTTTACCTAGGCGATTGCACTGCAATCATTAATGATCTTTTTTACAGGTAGAAAGAAGCAGTTTTGTGACACTCCCTCTGAGAGAGAGAATTCCAATGCAGTGCCAGGAAAGTCCCTTTTCATTCTTACTGGTGTCGCTGGAGGTTTACCTCTGAGCAGATCTGCATAAAGTGTAGGTCCCCATGTGAGCCTTTTTGAGAAGCACCTCATTGCTCTAGGTAAGTAAATTGTACATGATTCCTATACTTTTTTGACTGATGCCTTGAGTGCAGGAAGCGTATGGATAGATCTAATATCAATGAAGTTCCTCATGAGGGACCTAAATTGTACCTTTTCCACAGAAGATTTGACATCTTGGGGAATTTTCAGAGAACTAGAATTAGTTTCATCTCAGCAGCTACCCAGGAGTTAAGTAAAGCTTTTGTGGTTTCCAAATGAAGTAATGGAATGTCCCAAACAGGTTTTTATTAAAAAGACTTAGAAGATGAGTGGTGCAAATCAAACAATTTTTTTTTTTAACTTAAGAAGGCTAAGAGTTTGGCTAGATGTGTTAAAGCTAAAAGAAAAAATCCAGCATTCGCTAGGGATGGATGGCCCAGCACTAGGAAGTGTAACTAAAGTTACCGTTGAGATGGCGTCAATCAGTCATTCCAGTAGTGAGGCTCTCAGTAGCCTGTGACCAGCACTGCACCTATCCACAGAAAAGTTTGCAGGAAAAGGGTGAAGATATGGAGAAATCCACATCAACTTTTATAAGGCAACTAAGGTCTGAGGACTTGGAATCGCCTTAGTTTTATGTTGCTACCACTCTCTTGGATTGAATAGAACTATTTCAGAACATATAAATTTCATCTCAGTGTATCTGCTTGTTGGAAAGAATAAACTTGCTGTGTTTTTATATAGAAGTTGTTTGGCTAATCATGTCAGTGGTCCAGTTTAGAAAATCATCATTCCCAGGCTGAAAAATAGTTTTCTAAACCAATAAATTATTAGTTCAATTACCTGAAAATGAAAGATTTAGCATGAGCCTTAAGAATGAGATTTTTTTTGTCTTTTAAAATGTTTTAGAATTTGGGGAAGAGAACTTAATTGAAGTTAAGTGATTTATTGATATTGCTTTTTGATGATATTGATAGCTATTTCTACAGATTCAGTAGATTCAGTGACCTTTTTAGATTCTTAATAATGAATTCTTGAAACTCAGTCTCACCTAAAAGTAAAGCCAAGTCACTCACAAATTTTTTGATGTGCAAGTGAGCAAGTTACAGCCAAATAATCCCTACATGTACCCCTAAAACTGCATGCGAGTTTCACCAATAAATGAACATCATCTGAGTCATCAACAAAAGTTACAGCAAAGACTATGAACAGAAAAGCCAGGTTCTTAAACTAGGAAGGCCTCTCCTCGGATTTTACAACTTAGGATGAATGTTGCCATCATGTATGGACCAGTCACAATGGGAAACAAATCCTCTACAATATTTGTTGCTTTGAAGTCAGCCTCAAGAGCTACTTGTTTGGTTTCTGAGGATACAGGAATAAGCAGACAAAGCTACAGGTTTAAGAACACCAATTTACCTTTTGAGGTTGCAAAAGATGGTGTCAAATCATACCCTCGTCATAAGCAAAGGTATTTAATACTGACAAAAGAGGCTTCACCATTTTTACTACAACACCAAAGTATGGGCAGACTTGTGTAATGAGTAAGAAAAAAGCTGATATTTCTGCTGCTCTTCCAGGTACCCCTGTTATAGGGGAATTCAGTCCCTTGGGATTTACACTCCAGTAAGAATACTAACACACAACAATGGCAATGTCGTGCCTTCTCTGTAGTTTGGGAACTGGAAGCTGTGGGGTTTCCCATGTAATTAAGGAAACAAAGCCTCTTTTTCCTCCAATAGTTTTTGCTTCTTTATGGGGGAGGGGTGTGTTTGTGTGTGTGTGTGTTTGTGTGAGACAAATCCAACTGAACGCTGTAAAATAAAACACTGGAACGTATGGACCTAAACAAAGAGATCCAAAAGTGGTGTAAGGCTGTTACAAACTGATTTATGGTTCCTGAGTTCCCTAGGAAACTTGGTTCCCTGCCTAATAGTAGGGCAGGTTTTGTCAATAAGCTGCAGAGCCTCAGTAATGATGCAGTTGAATGGAAACAGAAAAGATCTAGCACATTTGAGTCATCTTGGGCTGTGACCAAAAGTCACAGTATATCTGTGAGTATATCTGAAAAGTGAGTATATCTGAACGGAAAATTAATTGCTTAACTCTACATCCCAGCCTATTTTAGAACTATTTTGGAAGAATAGCAAAAGCAGAGGGAAGTATATATTGAAGTTTATCGAGCAAAAAGACATTTTCTAACTAGCTCTATCAAGAATATCAATAGCTGCTTCACCTAACAAGCATGTTTTAGAATTAGAAGTTTACTTTGCCAAAGGATGTTAACCCTTGAGAGTTAACCATTAAGCCTATTATTTCTCTAGTCTGGAAAAAATGGTACTTTCCTCTTTGAAGAAGTTAATAAAAGGAATTTAGGTGGAGCAGACAGAAGAAGAGAACTAACACTAAGTAAGATAAAATGGAAAGTTTCCTTGAAGTGTGAGTATTGCAATCAAATAATGATTTCTGTTGTACTATACTCTCACTCAGTTGCAGAAATCAAGACCCTACCCCTCTAATGCAGTGCAACCTCGCAGCTTTGACCCAGGGAGACAAGAAGATTTAATAAAACCACTTAACATGGTAGACTTCTGGCTGGCAGGTTGGCCCCTGTAGGAATTTGACTTTGGACTCAGCTTTTCAAATGATGTCAGATGCCTGTGCATGCGTGTTTCTCCTCTTCTTCCCATGCCTCCCCATGAGTTCTCTGTCCCTGCTATTTATTACTTTCTGTACTCTGCTGTTGACACAAGCTGCAAATTGCATCCCTACATAGTTCCAGGATAATTTCTTTGATTTTCTCCATATGCGAGGTCAATCAGAAATGTCACTTGAGATTTTTATCACGTTCTGTTTTCCCACTTCAAATGCATCAGGAAACTGTTTTATAGCTGTAGCTGACTTTGAAAAGTTCATGTATTTCTTCAGTTTTCTGAAACCAGCTGCTTCTGGTTTCTTCCAGTTAGAACTGGGCAGATGCAATTAAAGTGTCATTAACTTAAGCAGTTCTTTGAGACTGGCTTCAACCTAGGACAGAAATAAATTAAACAATATTTCTCTATCACTCCTCAGCTCTGGTACGTGTTGCAAAATACTTGCCTAATCAGACACCTTTTTTACATATCTGTCCAAACAACAGCACAGGTGTTGTCTTAGTGTCCTGAAGTGCTGGCTGGGTGCTCTTGGCAGACATGGCTGTTGGCACTAAGGAGTTGCTACCTCCTGGTAGCCTCCCTATTTCTCTTCCAGATGCTGTGTATTGTATTAAATTTTTCACAAGCAAAGTTTGAAAGTGCAATATAGTAATAAAATAATTTAAAATTATGTGGTTGCCAGATGAGATGGTTTGTAAAATTAATTTTGTTTTATCATAACAGTGCGAGTGATAGAGGGGAAAATCCAATGGGGACTCATTAATAAAAATGTTTTTCTGACAGATCCAAATATTGATTCAAATAGATGATTGCAGGTAGCTGGACACAGAGGAGATTGTTTATGGTTTTGGCTGAGACCTGTTATGGCCTTTCAGCAAAAACCTGTTGCAGGAGAGACCAGAGGCTGGGGCAGGAATGTTACCATAATGAAAGCAATTAAGGATTACTTAGCTGTGTTGTGGGATTTTTTGTTTGTTTGGGTTTTTTGTTGGGATTTTTTGGTATGTGTGGTTTTCTCTTATTGTTTCTGGTGGAGGTTTTTGTTATTGGTGGTGGTTTGGTTTGGTTTTGTAAAATTTTAGAGAAAAGCCGCACTAGGCAGCTGAGTAGATATTTGGCAAACTGTAAAATCAGATAAGCAAATCATCTGATTTTTGTACTTGATTTTATCAAGAAAATGCTTTAAATGGCATGGTTATGACACCAGAGGGAATACTTCCCCGCATTTAGATGAGGTGCATTTAGGTGAGATGGCAGATTACACACATAGATGAAGTGATCAAATACTTGATGCTCTTGGAGAGTATGGCACCACTCTGAATTGTTCCAAACATCCACTTATTTTGCATTTCTTGGTTTTGTTCCCAAATGAAAATCTCTCATGGGAAGACTGATTCTTCCATTATTACCGTGACGCTTCTGGAGACAGAGGTTAGCTGTCTGATTTTGAGGTTTCAACAAAGTGTGGGAACCTCTCAGTCTCTCTCACTTCCTAATTAGAACTCAGGTTCAAAAAGAACTTGAGTTATAATTAAAGTATATCTTTAGAATGAGCTTTTTAAAAGATAACAATTCCATAAATAGGATTTGAGCCAACAAATCCCTTGAGTTCCCAAAAAATCCTAAACTTGGACTGTAGTCCTCTAAGCAATTAAATAAGCAGTTAAATCAATTTATTTGAATTATATCCTGGAAAATCTGAATTTCCATGTACAATTAAGAACACACAATACACATCTGAAACATCAGGGGTGTAATTCACTAAAAACTTTTGTGATCCAGGTGGACATGTTTTTGTAAATTTGCACATTTCCTCTTCCTTTGAGTAATTTCTTTCCTGTATGCTTTCATCCTTGACATTCTGCCATGTTCTAGGCATCTTTATTGTATTCAATTATTTGCTTCCTGCTTTTTTAATTTGAGAAATTACCTCAGTTCTGTGCAGTTTCTCTAAGGAGAAACATAGTGTTTTTCTGCTCATTAACAGTTTTTAATTGTTAGTTAAAGTATGGGAAGTTCCATCCTGTGTTCCAAAAGAACCAGGCAGTAAAGTACCTAATTCACCAGAGACTCTGGCAAAGGGTGCGTTTGTTTGGTGGAGCTCTGCAGCAGTCAATATTTCTGACTGACTCTTTTTCCCCAAATTATTCTACTGTTGCTCTAAAATTAGTTTTCTGTATCAATGTGACAACATTGTATTTAGGGAAAAAACCCCACCTTTCAGCTGCATCAAAAGAATTTATTTTTCTTTTTGTACAGAAATGATTTTCACACTTTTGTTACAGATCACAACTTCATGTAAAATAAGGAAAAATGAGAATAGATTCAAGTATTTCTAGCCATATGAAGAGGGTTTTTTTTTCTGGAAACTTTTATTGACATATTTTCTTGCTCTAGAATGAAAATGAATTCCTAAGCAGAGGTTTTTGTTTGAAATTAGCTCATTTGTGTGATCATCTAATAGATCGTTTGAGAATTTGAGAATGTAATTTGAGAATTTCAAAATGGTACCCCATAGTTAAGGGCATTCAGGACTATAGTGTTGTTTCAGGACTTACAGTTTCTAAAAGTTCATATTAGAACATTTGAGGTGCTATTTTTTAATAACTGTGTAAAAAGAGTTGTCTGTAAACAAAAAATTCTGGTGTTTGTGAAGTGAAGGCTAGAGAGATAAAAGGAAGAAAGTAGTGGGAAGGTATTGAGAACCAGCTTGAAAACAAACACTTAAATTTTAAGGAGGCTCTGGGACTGCCTTGATGAGAACTAGATGGAAAAGTGACAGAGTAAGGCTGTGGTCTTCAAGGTGGGAGGGAATTCCTTGTGCATTCAAGCTGATAAAAAATATCTAAGATAATGTTTTCCCTAGTGTAATGAAAGTCACCTCTTGGTTTACTGGGTTCCTCATGTGAAGGAGGAGAGAGGATAAACATGCCCAGCAAGAGTAAAGGGTAGAATTCCCAGTTTTTGTTATTTTTCATATATCTAAATTAAAAATCTACTGATCTTATATGAATGTAAGAAGACCTAATAGTCCCCAGAAGTTAAAAAGCCTGACCATTTCTACCTGTTGCTGCTGTTCCACAGAAAGAGCTTCTCCTGTCTTACTCTAGCCTATGAGCACAGATTCAGGCAAATGAGACTACAGAATGACAGTTAAACTCTATTTTTATATCACAGCATCTAAGTTTTTGCATTTGGTAGTTTAAGACCTGAGGTCTGCAACACTGCAAATGCTTTCATAAGGCACAGAATAGGCTGTTATCACATAAAAATCTTTCTTTTAAAAAAGGCTCTTTTAAAGCTGGTTAAATCCCATTAGGTGAGATTCTTTCAAAGGAAAGCCTTTTTAATTTAGAAAGGAGAAAGTAACTTGTATTGAAGTGGATAAATAATCAGGCAGTCAGACTTTGAATGCAATGTACATGTTTTATGGAGGTGACAGAAAGCTCCCTGCATGGTCAGTATGGTGGGACCAGCCTTACTGAGGTTTGCATGTAATAAGACCTGAGCAGCATGTGTGCCTATAAGTTCTGCTTTTCAGCTGCAGGTCCAGTAAGGAAACATTGGCAGCACAAATATACCCAGGAGTTTTTGAAAATTTGGGAAAAAAAAAATCTCTGAAAAGTGGAAGAATGGAACTGGGGAACTGGGTTAAGAAATGTTCATAAGTGAATCTGTGGGAATGTCTTGGGAAAGCCAAGGCAGAAAAGCTCAGATGGCTCACTACATAAGGCTCAGTCATATTTTTACTCCAGCTGAAAATTAAGTACCATGCAGAAGCGTGCTCCCTCCCCCACCCTGACAGGGAGGAAAATTGAAGGGGAAAAGGCTATATCTCAAGGACTGAGATAATGGCAGTCAAATAATTGAAACAACACATAACAATATCACTGATAATACTAATGGTAATAATAATAATAATGAAAAGGAGGCAGATAGAGAAATAAAACTCTAGAGAAATAAGTAATGCACAATCAAGCTGCTCACTACTCAGTGACCGATGGTCAGCTTGTCTCCCAGTAGCAATCAGTCCCACCCAGCCAACTCCCTCCAGTTAAAATACTGCACATGATGTTCTGTGGTCTGGAATATCCCTTCAGTCAGTTTGGGTCAGCTGTCCTGGCCATGCTCCCTCCCAGGTCCTTGTGCAGCTCCTCACTGGCAGAGCATGGGAACCTGAAAAGTCCTTGGTTCAGAGTAAGCACTGCTGAGCAACAACTGAGCTATCAGTGTGTTATCAACATGAGTCTCACAAAATACAGCCCTATATAAGGTACTAAGGACAGAATTAACCTTACCTCAATCAAAACAAGGACCAACTCATGAAAGGTTACTCTTGCTTGCAGACAATTTGCTCCAGAGGGTATGAGACCACCCAGATCCAAGTCATTTCACAGTCATCCAGTTCTGCAGGATCACTGGAAAATCTGAATGAATGTTTGTGGGAAGCAAATGAAAAGGAGTGAAGCAGGTAAGCAATGGAAAAGAGGGCTAGAATGAAAAGATATGGAGGAAGCACTGGGGGTAAAACTGCAAGGAGTGAATAGAAAGGGAGGGAGCAAGAAAGCTATGCAATGCAAAACCATGTGATTTCAAAAGACAAGATATGAGGGAGGGCTGGAGCACTGCTGTTGGGCTTTCGCGTTTCTTCTCTCTCAAGCTGTCTGATCACTTCTTCTATGCCCCTTCTTAACTTACAGTTCCTCGCTTTGTGTTCCTCCTATAGCTCCTCAGGTTATCCTTCCTTTTGTCTCCAGCTGACGGACTTCTCTTGTACCTACCTTCTAGCCCGTGTAGAGAAGCAATGACTTTCCCCACTTTCTTCTACGTTCCAGAAATACATCCATCACCATGTTTACTGGACATATTTACATGCATGGAACCTGATACTCTTTACACACACACGTGCACACACACACGAACACACAGGTCTGCTGTTTAGAAAGGAATGTTACCCATGGGCAAGACAAAGTTCCAACACAGGAATGCTGTTTAGAAAGGCATATTACCCAAGGGCAAGACAAAGTTCCAACACAGTTATCAGTCCTTGCTCTGAAAAGGTGGCAAGATACCACTGGCTGTGTGGAGACATGTCAGCTGACACTACCAATTTACTTTGTAAAGAGGAGTGTAAAATCCCTGTGTTATGTGCCATTGACACATAAAATTTTATTTCTTTCCTCAAGAAGTGAGGATGAGCCATTAATAACATTCACAGCCTTTGGGAGGAAGTATCTCTGTATCACACTCTGGAGGATTTAAATACTGGATGATGTTTGTAACTGTCAAGATCATGCGATTGAACTAATATTTGTACAAAATTTCATAGAATACCAGATTGGAAGAGGACCTCAAGGATCATCTGGTCCAACCTCTCTTGGCAAAAGCATGGTCTAGACAAGATGGCCCAACACGCTGTCCAATGAAAGGTACTATAAAAGGAATTTACCTTACAGTAAATATTTGATTCCAAGCGCCTTGTGTAGCATTACTGAGATAAGGGTATGGTACAGCAGAGTTCTGCAATATTTTTCCAAAAGAGACACTGAGAACTGCTTCTGTGGGTAATTGAATAGAACAGCATTAACTTTTTAATGATTAGGATGTAAAACTAAAAATGTTATTTATCCTGTAGAAAGACTGTTATTCGTATATATGAGGACAAAAAAGAAGAGAAATAGGCAAAACAAGTGAACTGGAAATCATATTGTTTTTCTGTTTCTTCTTGGGATGTGTCTGACAAAGGAAGAGTTAAACAGAAAACAAGAAACTGTTGTGCACTTCCCTTTTCATTTGCCTGGCTCCCTAGAGACTTCTGGGAATTAAAGCATTGCACTTGTGGCTCCCTTCTTTAAATCAAAATGAGGAAAGACCAAAGGGTGAACTCTGCTGGTTTCAGTTTGATAACATTTCCTGAACAGACTGGCCTGTTTTTTTTTAGTTACACACTTTCACTAGGATCATGTGAACCTAGTCATATTAAAAGGGTTTTGTTGAGCAGAGAAAACCCTTTTTTTTCCCCAAAAGGGATTCTTTAAAAGGATGTGGTGTGTTTTCTTACTGTTTGCTCATGTATCCACAAAGGCTGACTTATTAGGTGGGTTATAAATGAAACAATATTCCACATGAATCATCTATATGTTAGTTCCACTGCAGGCCAGTGAGCATGTAATGTCCAAAAAGTTTAACTCTGCATAATACCTAATAATTTCACAAAACCTACAGGCTTGAGGGTAGATCAGGTTTCATCAGAGAGTACAGCATGGCCAGAGCAGTCAAAAAGCAGAAGAATTTAAATAAGAGAATGAGAATAAGAAAAAACCACTTAAAATTATAAATAGGTTCTTTAAATTCTGAGTTCATATGACAAAATTTCCTTAAAATTATCCCGTAAAAATAGCAGATTATAGGCTTCTTCATATTATATGTATTTATGCAATTGTATGAAAAGATATTGTAGAAGAAATTTAATTGATAGCTGCCTCATTTCTAGACAATTTCTAAAAAAGAAATTGTGGAGGGGATGAGATTGGAAACATTTACAGCTGCTTGTAATTCCTCTGGAGTATGAATACTGTTATTTTCTGTTGCTCTTTCAGTTGTGAGCAACTGGTCTTCTATTGTAAGTGCAAATAAGTATTTTAGCTACTATTAGGTGTATTTGGATGCTATTTCCATCATTCAGAATTCTATCATGCACATTTCCTCTGAACATGTATCAAATGAAAGGTTGGTGATTGGAGAACTGCTCTGAGTAGCAATAATGGAATGTGCAATTACAGAAAAGAAGGAAAACTTTAGTACTTGTAACACTAACCTGGAATGTTAGAAACTTGTCTGCTGCATCACAGATACCTGGAAAATTTGAAATTAGTCTTTTAGACCTCAGCTACTCTGTTGTGAGTGTGTACCTTACAGAACTATTGTCTTGATGGGGACATTTGGAGTCCTGCTGACAACAGCATTATAATGTTGATAAACATTTCTTACATCCCTTCTGTTCTGGAAGAACAAGCCAATATACACATTAGTGGTGCCTTCTAATTAAACTCCACAAAACTTAATTTTGCTGCCCACTTGAGTATATCCAATCATACCCAATAGTCCACATCTCTCCATGGTTCTTGGAAAGCTTCACCTCCAAATGGAAGCACAGCATCTGGAAGCTCTTACAACACATACAATTGCAGCAATTTATGTCTTGCATTCACTGGTTTTACTCAAAACTAAATCTGGAGTTTTTCTAAAAAGTTTTCTTCAGAGGTAATGTAGAAACAAAAGAAAGATGCAAAATTATTTAGCAAAACTGTAATATTGCTAATTAATGTTTTTATGTAGAATTTCATTGCATTACTGGTAGAGATTATTCAACTCTTACCAAATTAAAGCAGATTCTCTACAGTGGAAAGGAAAGAAAATTGCACTTTATGTCTCCTGTCCTGCCACTTCTGTGTGAGCCATTTTTTTTTTCTCACTGAATTCCCTGCTGTACTGTGCTGGCTTTCTTTGATTTCTTCAGTTTGGTTTTCTTTTTAATTTGCTTTAGGAGACAGCTTCCAGCTTTCTGTAATGACAGTTATGGTATCAGGCATAAGGACACCTTCAATAGCTTTTTTATAGCTTGTTCAAAAACTTTTTAATCAGTAGATTAGGAGAACAAAAGAACACAAATGAGACAGTGAATAATGTGGTCAAAGACCACTTGGAGTGTTATGACCAGTTCTGAGGTCTCAAATACAAGAGAACTGTGGACATACTGGAGAGAGTCTAGTGAAGGACCATAAAGCTGATAAAGGGACAGGAGCATCTCCTGGATAGGGAAAAATTCAGAGAGCTGGGACTGTTCAGCCTGGAGAAGTGAAGGTTCTCTTTCCAGAGGTGATCTCATCAATGACTATAGATACATGAATGGAGAGTACAAAGAAGAGAGAGCCAGGCTCTTTCCAGAGGTGCCCTGAGACAGGACCAGAGATGATGGATAGCCTGAAACATAGGAAGTTCTGTCTGAACACCAAAAAACCCTTTTTCACTTTGAGGGTAACCAAAAACTGTCACAGGTTGCTGAGAGAGGTGTGAGAGTGTCCTTCCCAGGAGATATTAAAAAGTCATCTGGTCATGTTACTATGCAACAGGGTTTTGGTGACCCTGGTTGAACAGGGGTTTGGAACCTCTGAGGTCCCTTCCAATCTCAGTCATTCTGCAATTCTTCAACATGGTCAAATGCAGTGTTCTCCAGTTCGCAAGAAAAAAAAGCATGAATTGATGTTTCAGTAGTCCTAGCTCTCAATATTTGTACTGCAGGCTGCTGCTGTTGTTTAAATGGGTAAAATAAAATGGGAAAACTTTACGGCCAGGAATAAAATATGTTAGCACCTCTACAGTCCAAATAATATTGTGAGTGTTCATTTGATTGCTTTTGAGATAAATGAGTTGATATTAAAAAAAAAAAAAAGAAAAAAGTGAAAACCAAGCACCTTCAGAAAAAAGGCACCAGCACTTCAAAACTAATTACAGCTAGTCCTCAAGATGGAAATGAAGCTAGAATGACTCTCTTTGACAAGCCATTGCAATTCAGAAGTGGAAAATGAGATTGAGTGATTAAGCAGAAAGGGTCATGCTATAGCAGTCATTCTGTTTTCAGTAAAGTTGAGAGAATGGCACAAAAGCATTAAAATGAAGACAGCAAGACATTTCAGAGGCAAAATCTTCATGTTTCCCTCTTCAATAAACTCTTGACATATGCTGTCCATGGTTCTGCCATAATCTATCTACATTTGTTGAGTGACTGTATAACCTAGAAGGAAAATGTTTCATCAACAAGTACTTCGATGTCAGTTATGGAAATGACAGGTATGAATCATACAGGTTCAGAAATCTACCTTCAGATTCACCAAGGTGAAGATTTAGGATCCTGTAGGATACTTTGTGTTCAGTAAAGTGGTGGCAGTACAGACCGTTCCTGACACAGATCAGTTTCTCCTCATTAGCCTAAACCTTAGTTTTGCTCTGAGCTTTTGGGGTCATTTGGGACAAAGACCAGTTAGGATGCAGAAAGGTGTTGTTTGAAGGAGAACAAGATCCTTTTATATGTCCCTCTGGCTGCAGTGGATGCATTTTCTGTCAATATATCCAGGAGACAATGATAAAAAGGTCACACTTAGCTCAGAAATAGGTTTTCATTGCAGAAGAAGGTATTTTGTATTAGGCAGCTTGATGCAAATAATCACATAATTACAGCATTAATTCCTTTATTAGCCATGGCAGATATTTTAGAAAAAAAGCCTAACATTTATTTTAAAATGTTGAAGGATTTACAACATGGAACAGACCACAGCAGGTTGCTCTCCTTGGTCATTAGATTTCTGGAAAAAAATGAAATGAAAATCCTGAACTTGTCAAGCATCTACCCACATGGCTTTTCTCATTGCTGGGCTGCAGTGTCACCCTGTCAAATGTGTGTCCATTAGCTGGGATTTAGGCTTCCACATGTTTTTCATGTGTGTTAGTGTGTTTCTATGTCTTTCTCTATGAGGCAGGTTTCCTTAACCTAGAAACATTCTTCTCTTTCCTCAGAGACATTTTCCATTTCAAAATGATTTTGCAGTACTAATTAATGTTTAGAGGTAATAAAGGGATCAGAAGTCTCTGTCTCTACTAATTATTTTCCCTGAGTGTATCAAATATAATTTTTTTCTTTTTTAGCAACAGTATCACTGGCAATTTGTATGCAGAATATAAATAAACATTACTCAAAATATATTTTCTATTCATTGCTGCTAATGTAGAGGCCTACTTTTAACTAAAAATTTCCTTTAGTATTCCTATACATGCATAAAATTTCACATATCCTTTTCAGAAAAAGAAATTTTTTCTTGACTGCATTCAGTTTCCCAACTGGCCAGAGTCCTCTGGCTATACAACTGTCTCATCTACTCCCTCCATATGTGTAATCAGTTTTCTTCAGTTTTGGTCTCATACAACGTGTATATCATTAGTTACGTAATAATTTTCTATATTCTTCTTAGTTAGGAATTGTAATGTTAAGTTGCAGAGGGTCAATACTCACAATACGGAATTCACCAGGGCACATCACTTACTCAAGTAACTAGATCAGCTTTTCTAGGTTTTTACATCCTTTATAAACCAGCATATTATTTCCTGCCAGGTCTCTTGAGCTCTTTTGATGATCAAATCCTGAAAATCAACTACAATAATTCAGAGAATATATCAACATTTTTAGATGAAAGTACTTGGATATGTTAACTAAGGAAGAAGGCACCTTAAAGTAATCATGTAAAATTTGGAACTGTTGGTATATAAGTGACATTGTATACTATGACCAGATCACAGAACACTCATTGTATGTACAACTCCACCTTTTGTTTAATGTAATTCTCAATTCTGACACTTCCATCTAGTAATGCACCAAGAATTCCTTGATATTTCTGAATATGCTCAGACAAAACCAAGTTTCTTAAGTACTGTGATCTATTTCTCATTTTCAGGCTACTTTTGTAGTTAGAGAAATTATTTAAAATAGTTTGCTGCGGTTATTCCCATTTTAATATTTGAACTCTCTCTGTTGTTTCTCCCAGCTCTTTTCTGCTTTCTGTGACTGGCCCTTTAAAAGCCTGAAAGATCCTTAAATATATTTCACATAGAGAGTTTATATATACCTTTTTGGATTTATTCTCTTTGCGACAATAAATCAGAGGAACTTGTCAAAATATGATAATGCATAATTTGTGGAACAAGATTAAACCAGTTTGTCATAGCTAGCCACCAACAAGCTCAGTGAACCTCCTCCGTGAATCACTTAAGTGTGAACTCATCTTGGTACTGACACAGCTTTAAAATTTCAAACAAGTGAAGCTCATTGCACAACTGACATTTTATAATGTACTTTAAACAGCTCACTGAACAAGGGCTTAGACCAGCTGTGCGGTGGCATGCAATGAATCATGATTCCTTACCATCACTGAAACACATCTTGCCAAAAACAAAGCAAAAAAATACAGAGAAGATGTGAATATGTTGTGTCTGGCAGGACTAATAGGGATTACTCTTGCACATCAAATAAAGGGATGATCACGGAAGTGAATTTACTATAACATATAGAGCTTCACTGATAAAAATTGTGTGTGACGGTCTATCAGCACCATGAGTTGATACCGAGAATTTTGTTTTTAATATCTTTCACCATAAGGAACTATTCTACAGGAAGGTGAAGAGGGAAAATAAACTTGTACTCTGTCTTGGCTGGCAAAACTCCTTGTTGCATTTCTAGGACACAGGGAGCTTAGTGTTCTCCTGACCTTTAAATATATTTCAACAGCTTGATTTGATTCCTATGATTATTCTGTGCAGACTACATATTCAGAGTGGCAATGATTTGGGGAGTTTATTTTTGTCAGCTGTTTAGCTAGAAGTCGTGCTGGAATTCTTTGAGGAAATTTCCATTGTTTATATTCTATTCTATTTCCAATTATTTCTGACCAATTCTATTTCAATTATTTCTGAATTCATTTTGCTTACTTGCTGAAATTTTCTGCTCAGACCTCAAGTCTGCTCTACACTATTTGGATCCACACTGACACGGACTCTTGATATCATTTCATGCCTGTGTCTCCAAGAATGGAGTTTCTGTTAGAGTGCCAATGTTAACCCAAGACAGGCCTGAACAAAGTTTATTTTCATATAAAACTTCTGACCTGCTGAAGTCAGTTTCCTGTAGGAAAAGACTAGTTTCAACAACTGTTTGATTGCTGTTCAAATACAGGAAAAGATCATGTGGATAACTTTTATCTGAAGTTTTGGTTTAAACAGCCAGACTTAGTTTTATTTGTGTAAAATAGAAACACAGTAAAACACTTAAGAGATATTTCACTATTAGTATTTCTGCTGAGATTTTGGGTTCCCATTCCAAATTAGGAGATTTTCACATTCCTGAGGGATAGAAAAACAGTTTTTCTCTCCCTTTTCCAGTCTCGTGCAATCACTGAAGGTTGGAGCAATTATTTGATGAAGCATATTAAAAGGAATGAATTTATATTGTTGATTTATTAATGATTAATTAGTGGAGATAGAAAAACTATTTGTAAGAAGGATAAAATCACAAATAAATGACTGAGGGGAGTTGAAGTACTTGTCATTAATAAGAGTGGCATGGCATCAGGGAACTAAAACCAGCTTGATCATCAAGATAACGTTTCTTAGTGAGATATAGTAACTGACTATTAATTTTTTAACAGCTTCACATGAAATTTCTTGCCTGTCAGATAGTAAACAGTCAAAGAGAACAGATTCTTCACATTTTTAAATCTCTTGACTGAGTATTCCTAACTCTTGTTCATCTGCTTTCATCTTTCAGGGCACTCTTGAGATGGCTGCCCTTTCATGGCTTTTAGGACATTTTTTTCAAATTTAACTTTTAATTTCATATTGATGGATTGCTGTATTATGCACTGCCTTGTGACACTGCTGAAGCCTAATGTACTTGGAAAGTCATTCCAGAGACTTTATAAATTGCCGGTTCTATTGTAACTGTTGGACAGTTAAGAAATTCTAGAAGTTAAATGAACAGAGATAATAGATAGTTGGCATTTACAGCTGAGAGTGCTTTCTTTTGGAAATCTCCCTTAATTTTCCTGAAATTGTTAGCAGAATTGTGCAGACTAGTTCACTTGAAAAGACGTCTCCAGCTAAGTCTGAGGAGTCACATCTGCTGAGGAAATGGAAAACAGAAGCCTTCCACTTTCTGTACTGGGGAGGTGGAGAGTGGGATGGAGTTTTTTTACAGTTCCAGGGAATTTCTTGCCCCCTGAATGGTGCTTATTTATTTCAGATTTCTGAAGAAGATGGGATAAACAAATAAGCAGTAAAATTTGAAAAAAATATAGACCACCAACTCTCTTCTCAAGCAAATATGGAGGTCAGAGCTCAGATCTCGGTGTAGTGTCAGCTGAAATCATCACTTTCAGCCGGTGATGCCTGACACTACCAAGGCATCAGATCTTCTGGCAAATGCAGCATAGAAAAGTGAAAATGAGTGTGTGACCTCTGAGGGAAAGATCTCTTTATTCTAAGAGACAAACCTGCAAAAATTACCAAGAAGATCAAAAGCAATAACAACAGTGATCCCTGAAAGGAACAACTGAAGTTATTAGTCTGTTTTATTGAGTCTTTATGACAGAAAACTTCTTATCTTAGCTTGGCAGCTTTTTCTCTGGTCTCAAACTCAGGTGATTGACTTTGAACTCATTTGAGTTTTGGATTAGGCATCTCTTCATTTAGATTTTAGCAGAAAAAAAAGTACAAGATTTTATATAGCAGTTTCATTTCTTATATTGTTAGGATACAGATGGAAAAGTAACAACAGCAGCATATGATTTACAGTAACTTCATGGCATGTGCCTTTAAAAACTGCTCATTTCAAGCTGCTTCAGGAAATCCAGATAAAGGAGAAAATCTAGAAAATATCATGACATGACAAGAACAGAAGCTCTTCTGTCATTATCCAGGCCTCAGTTTTAAAGGGAAAATATATCATCAATGGTAGATTTTGGATTCTTAGACAAAATCTGAACTGGAAGAACAGAAAGTCCTGTCAGTATTCATGCTGGGGATTAACTTGGAGCAGTCCAGAAAACGTAACACATCACAACACCCCACCCTTCCGAAAACCCTTCTGAAAATGTATTTCACATGGAGCTGCTTATAACCTAGGCCATCTTAGGAGGAAAAATGCAGTGACAAGGGATAAAAACAATTTCACTTCAAGATGACTCAGTTGAAATACTGGGAGAAAAAAGTTTTCTTGCAGTTTGTTCTCAGGAGTAGTGATGTTTTACTGGAAGCTACTCTCTGACCCCTAAGAGAAATGATGCAAGCAATCATTTCCAAGATTGTCTTCTTGTACTTAGTGTTGGAGTTACAGTTCCTCATGTAAAAATTTGCATAAGCTTCAGAACATCCATATACTAAATGCTCTCCTGTTTATTCCCAGACTGCTTTGGTTGTTTTTGGGAGTTTTTTGGCCTTACTGAAAGGTTCCAAACTTTCATCAGTTCACTTTTAACCTGCATTGCTATGAAGAGAAGAAGAATCAATTACAGAGGTTTTTGCAGAGATCAGTCCTTGCTATGGTTATTGTTATCAGAGAAATCACAAAAAATGGTAATTTGTTGCTATTTTGTACTTTTTTAAAATAGAAATTTAAAATGGATAATGAGGAAATAAACACCACTTAAAAATATTTCTTATTTTATTTTGCTTATTAACACTACAAGGACTATTTATTTCCCAGACCTCAATGACTTGTCTAGCACACACTCTAGGGTGTGTGTTCACCCTACTTCAGAGATCACTGTTCTAACCCCTAGCTCACAGGAGTGTAATTTTTTCCCTTTTTCTCATCCCCCAAAAAATTAAGGACAATGTTCTCCTTTTTAAGAAAGTTTCCCTAAACTCTGAATTAATGATCCTTTTTCTAGTGCTGAAAGCCTACATAATTTCTTGATTGTAGCAGTAAATAATAATAACCATATATATTTAAAGTGGAAAGAAACATTGCTATTGACTTGAAATTAAAATACCGTAAGTTATGAGTAAACTATCAGGACTCTCACATGTTCTAAGGCCCTGACCAGCCTTGCCTATGATCCCCACCCACACCCTCTTACCACGGTCCCAGGAACTTCAGCTCACACACTGGTCCTTGGGTCTTGTGAAAAAATGAAAGTACCTTCTATTGTAATTAATGGTTTATGCCATCTGTTGCAACCTACCCCCAAACAGAGTAGTCCATTTCCTGGAAAGAATCTCTTGGAGGATTACAGTGTGAGGCAGCAGACATCTTGACTGTATTCTGTCATAAAGTGAGGTCTGTTCAACAGTTCCATCAGGGTCTCCAGCATATGTCAGTTTTCAGGTTTGAGCATCTGGTAGACCTAACAGTAAGACAGGATCTATGTAGCATCAAAGAAAACGTGTTATGGAATATTGTATTAAAATATTATGCAATTTCCTAAAGTCTTCCTTGACTTTCCATATGACTAGGAAATAAGACAAAGAAGTACACTTGTTTTCCTTACTTGTCCTGCTTTGATTTTCTCAAGTGGGCCAAGTGGCCAATAGGTAAATTTCTGTTCTTCCTATCTCCAGCTGGTAGGGAAACCCAAAGGCTTGGATTGCAAGGTACATAACCAGCTCTGCTCCTAAACTATATTAATGTTATGTGATAGATGGGGAGAATACAAACTCCTCTAGGAATTCATTCAGGAAACCCCAATACTTCTGCTGTTGGCCCCATTCAGCTTCAGAGAGCAACTATCAACACTGCAAAAGAATTTGTAAAATAGTAACATGGTCTTTCCTTAGGAGAAGCTTCTGCCTTCCCAAAGAGCTTTGAGTACCATCTGAGCCTTTGCAAGCAGCACACTCGTTAGCTGTCATATTAACAGAAAATAATGGAAAACAGATTAATAGGTTCTCAAATAACTTCACACCATGTTGATGGCAAGAGATTGCATTGGGAGATTTACATCAGTCTGAGGGACCTTCAGAGTGCATCTGAGGACAGTAGTGCCAGCAGCTGTTAATGGCTTGCTAAGTAGTGCTGCTTAGGATCTGAGTCCCACGGGGGAAGGAGTACTCTCCCTCTGACCTTCTAATGCAGTTAATATAATCTGTCCTTGCTGTGTTTTGCTTTGTTGAAACAGAAACAGGTTTCCCTTCACCCCTCCTGTCACCTTTTTTTAATCTCTTGATTCCTTATTTCTGGCCAGTACAGTGAAATAATAATGACAACAACAATAATAAAACTGTGTTGAGCCTGCACAACACAGTGAAAATGTTCATCATGGCTATTGCACTTCATGGATTCCTCTTGATCTATTAAAAAAGTTTCCGACAGAGTTTCTGCAGACTCTCTCTTCTTCCTGCTGCACATAAGTACAGCCCTTGGACCTACTGAATAAAACAAGCAATTGTTTTGCATAGTGCCTCCTACCAACAGTGCCGACAGCCACATGCTTCAGCAGCTGGCAGAAATACCCTGCCTTGCTCAGGGGTTTCTGCCAACTTGCAGGCAGACCTGTCTTTGTATCTTTAAAAAAATATAACCTTGAGGGCTGAATTTTGAAAGAATGTTGGGTCCATGTTCCAGTTAAATGTGTCTCAGTCTCATCAGGTGTTTTATGGGCATTCTTAATTTAAAAGGCTTGTGAAAACCTGACCATGCTTAGTATAGAAAATTCTAAGGGCTTTGAGAAGAGAAGTAACACAGTAGTTCAAATATGCTGTGGAATTTGGGTGTTTACCAAGATCTTCAAAGGCATACGTATGCCTGAGTAGGCTCTGAAAATGTAGATCTAGGTTGTTAAATTCCATAATTTAAAACACTTAAGAAGGTTTATAGCAACTTTCTCTTTGAGAATATTTCCTTCCCTAAATGGCTGATAGACTAACAATAGTAACTAGTGAATTAATTACTGAATAAAGCTAGATGCAATTCCGTTAACAAGGAACAGAAATTGGATAAATGCAAATAAAAATATGTATACAAATATTTGGCACATGAAACTTTGATCAAATTTGACAAAAGATCAAATTATCCTTATCTTGGCATGAACACATGCCATTAAGCTTGGAATTGTTATTGAAGACATGGAGGATTATATAATATCTCTGTATTTGTTTGATTTTCATGTTTTCAATTTTGAATCTTCTGGGATGTTTACATGACTGGCTCATCTATATTGTACTTTGAAATCTGTGATTACAAAATAAATAAAGTACAAACAAGTCATTGAATCTGGAAATGGATGAGACTGCATTCATTAGAAAAGCACAATTGGAACAGCTGTGATAACATAAGTTCTGGCTCTAAATGCCTGATGAATCCCTCCTTTCTTCCAAGATATCTCCCTAGAACCTGCCAGCAGTGCTTTTACTGCACAAATTAAAAAATAGCCTTTTTTCCCACCTAGCTAATAGTTTATTGGTAACAAGTCACTGGTATAAGTTTCCAGAAGTTCCAGTTTTCCAGTTTTCTCCGAATGAATATTTCAAATTAGGTATGAATTTGGATATTTGTATAAAGCTTTGAATCATTCCAGCATCCCTTTTTTCTCTGCCATACACTGGGCCCTAAATCTGAACTGGTTGTCTTTGTCTTTCCAGGGAACATGCAGATTCCCTGCAGAATGACACCAATTGACTCTTCTGTCCCCTGGCAATATGGATGGGTTTGACTTGGTCTGAAGCTGGACAGTGTTCAGTGCTGACAAATCCTACAGGGCATGATGCAACCCTGCTGCCATCTCATCACTCTAAGCACTGATATTTTGTCTTTGTTTTTTGAGTTTCAGTCCTTAATTGTTAGAGGTGTACAATAAGAATTTTGGCATACTGTGCATTTCTGTATCTCAAACACTGGGCTGGATATGGAGCTCAGCCCTGGGCAGGCTTTTCTTGCTTCTGTTATCAGTGTCTTCCACCTCAGCATGTGGACAGGCCAGAGGGTGGATTGATGAGAACATTTTGGAAGTCAGCAGTGACAGATGGCAAGTCCTCCCCTGGGTGTGCATGAAAGCCATTCCCACAGGCTGGAGGCTGCCTGTTTAGGGAGCAACTCTGTGGAAAAGACCCTGGTCTTCAGGTTGGAAGGGGCAGAGGAATTTTCCTGTCAGGTTAGGCTGGGGGACCTGTGCTTGTACAGCCTGGGGAAGACAGAGCTTCATGGAATATGACTGCAGCCCCCCCAGGGCTATGAGAAGCAGCCAGGCTGATCACAGTGCTGCAGGGCAGGTGAATGTGAAATAACAGGCATAAGTTAGAAGAAGAGAGCTTCGCAGTGGATATAACGAAATTATTTTTCCCACAAGGAGAAACAGGCTGTGGAACAGGGTTACTCGGAGATGCTGCATGGCCTCTGTTCTTGGAGGTTTCCCAGATGCAAGTGGACAGAGGCTGAAGCAAGCCAATCTGATCCCAGACATGGGACTGCTGTAAGTAAA
Organism: Petroica traversi; assembly: GCA_025920805.1. NCBI lineage: Eukaryota > Metazoa > Chordata > Aves > Passeriformes > Petroicidae > Petroica > Petroica traversi. The sequence goes on along the minus strand of JAHLSL010000006.1, from coordinate 123,747 downwards.
AGGATGGACATAAGACCTTTCCAACCTGAAATTCCCTGTGGTCATATGATTGGCTATTATTGTCTTGTTTTGGGCAGTGAACTCCTATCATCAGTGTTAGAAAAAGAGAGATGTTAAAATATTATAAGTTTAGGAATCATGGCAACTTCAGAAAGGAGAAACAAAAGACTAAATACTGCGTGTTCAAAGGGGGTGATAGTGCTGAGGAATGAAGAAATAATGAAGAAGGATAGGGACACATGGTCAAGGAGAAAGTAAATAGAGATGGTAAGAGCTGGGAAGCAGAAATGATTGATGGATAGTGAGATGGGAAGCAAAGTGGCTCAGGGAGACACTAAAGGGAACAGGAAGATGCTAGACATTGTGAAACACTTAATGTTTCAGAGATGAGTGCCTAATTGTCAGTTTTTCTTGCATCTTTTCTTTCTAGATATATGTAGTAAAAGTGCCCTATCAGTGGCACCAACAAAATTCAGAGCCTGTGTTCATTGCTAATTTGGTCTATCCTAATGGAAAAAATATCATTAGTGCTTTCGCATTTTTCTCTTAGAGCTATGGGTAGCACCATCCCAACTACTAGTAATTGGTGGCAATATCTCTGACTCAGAAAGCCTGGATAAGTTCCCAGCTTTGTTGTTATCACAGCACTGTATTTTTTGGCAAAAAGATAAGGCTTTGTACAATACTTTATCTCTGGGAATGTAAAAAAACTGGTTTCATTTTATTTTTAAACATTAGAAAAAGAAAAAAGGTACTATATATTTTAAATATCACAGTTTCTATTAATATATTTACCTTAAAACTATGGTACTGGATATTGCTCTGAAAACACATCTGATATTAGCCTTAGCTTTGGGTTATTTGTGTGTTTGGATAAGTAAACATGTCAGAAAAACTTTGTGGGAAGTTACTTGTTCAAGGACCAGCTTTGGTTCCTGTTATTCTTTCCTACTGATGCTTATTCACATAATCAGTGAGGTTTAGCATTGGTGCAAAGTACCACTTTGTTTTGAGTAATTGCAAAAAAATCTGTCCTTTATGCAAATTTTAAATATCAACGTCAATTTGAAGGCCTAGCCTAAAATTAAAAAATGACTGTATTTTAAACTCTGCAGTTATTTGGCTTCTTTCTCAGGAATGTTACTATATCACTATTTTCAGTGGTCTTGACATCTGCCATTCATATTATTTCTTCATGATACATCAGTATTGTTAAGGAAAAGGAACACTGAAAATGAAGTACAGATAAGACTTCCTGTAAGAGCTGTTAGCAACGGCACTTGAAACAGACAAAAGAACCCTCTTGACACTGATAGAATATTTCTTTGACAATTTTAAAACATAACAAATTTTTCCATGGCTGATACTGAAGATATCTTTCAGATGTTTAGGAACAGAGACTTTTTGTGATAAATTGTTTGGTTTCTGGGAGGGGAGCTTTCTAGTTTGTTCCTCATATAACTTCTACTAAGTTTAAAAAGTCACAAACAAAAGCATTACTCTGTATCAAGTATTTCTGTTTAGCCTAATTTAACACTTTAACATTGTCTCAAATGCTGAAATTTCTATTTGTAGGAGATAAAAGCCTTGAGAAAGACATCAACTGCATATGGTATTGAACACATAAAATGTATTATTCTCCATAATGTTGATAGATTGTAAAGGAAGTTAAAACATTACTTTTAAACTCTGTTTAGACAAAGCTCCATGGGACGTTGTAGCTTGGCAGGGATGGGGCTTTGGGATATTCTGCTTGGGTGTCTCTTGCCCTTTCATGGGGCACAGCCCAGCCAGGGATTGGCTGTGAGAGTGGTTTGGGTATGATTGGCTGTTTTTGTCTCCTTCAAGCCTTAGACCTTGGTGCCCAAAGGGTTCTGTGCAATGGCCCACTTCTCTTGCTCCCTTGTACCTCCCTCACCTCCTAACCTGATGGACCCCAGCTCCAGGCAGCTTCTGCCCTGTGCTACCTCCCACCCAGCCCTGCTGAGCAAACATTTCTCTGACCTCTCCCAGGCCATGGCTGTGTCAATTGCACTCTTCCTGGCTGTGCTGGCTATCCTGCCTGGGCTGAAGCACCATCACCTGATCTGTGTGGCCCTGGCCCAGCAAATGCAGCAGCATGAGGAGTGACTGCACCAGGAGACAGGGTGGCTGGTGCAGGACACTGAGCAGAGCAGGTCTGTGGAGAAGCTACTCTCCTCTCTGTGTGGCAGCAGTGGCCATATTGGGCCAGGAAAATGAAACTTTCCTCTAACAACTGCCATGATCAGGACAGCTCCAGCAGCAGGAAGGAGGAGAACAGCAATGAAGAGCACAACTTCAATGGAGCGGTGTTAGGTCCTTGGTTGTGCCCATCCTATTGCCAATACAGATACTACCTGACACTGCAAGGATCTGAAGAACCTGGTGTGTGACCTTGGTATCTGCTGAGTGCTTTGCAAAAGCAGTTTCATGCCAGAGATGCACCCAGCTACTGGGATGGATGGCACCAATGAATCCTGGAGTGTCCATGAGAACCGAATCTTCTACCAGATGCTCATGCTTCTGCAGCCACCCCACAGCCACATGTTCAGGCTGAAGCTTTACACAGCTGTACATGTTCAGGCTGGGGCAGGTGCCAGAGAAGTGCTCTGGCATCCTTTAGATGCTGGAATGCAGGTGCTCAAGGAAGTAACTGGTGAGGGAAACACTGATTTTTTTTCTCCCGCCTCCAGCAACAAGCTGCTGAGGGATCAGAGGTCATCCCTCCTGCATACCACACCCTCTGCACTCATTCCTGTGTAATGAGGTAGCAAATTGCTGATAATCTGCCTGGCTCTGTTAGCCTTTAGTGGTACTGCTGGCATTTACAGATGCTGCTCTCCTCCCAGTCTACTCTCTGGGATGCAGATCTGCACTGAGCTGGTTTCTGCCATCCACCATGGCAGCCCAGACATTCCTTATCCTTCAGTAGGCAGCCGGCAGCTTTCCCAGTGTGCCAGTTTGGTGTGGGATAGTTAATTTTCTTCTTCACAGTGACTAGGATGAGAAATATTTCTGTGGTTTAAGGATCAAAATCTTTAGGTTTGAAGTTGCTAAAGCTACAAAGTAATTTAGATGGGTTTGATAATTTGAGCATCCAAATTTGCATGTTGACTCTGTTGGGCCACACAATTTAACTGTAGACAGGAAAATAACAGAAAGCTGATCAGCTTGAAAAAAGTGAACAAATTAACATCTGTGGAAGGGGTTTTGTCCAGATCAACAGGCACCTAATAAGGTACCTGGTGCAGTTGACACAATGGAGGGAAGGGATGGCATCCATAGGGACCTTGACAGGCTTGAGAGGTGGGCCTGTGAAACCTCATGAAGTTCAATGAAACAAAATGCAAGATCCTGCATCTGGATTGGGGCAATCCCAAGCACAAATACAGCCTGGGTGGATAATGAATTGAGAGCTGTTCCAAAGAGAAGGACTTACGAGAATTTGTGGATGAAAAATTCGGCTTGAACTGTGTGTTTACAGCCCAGAAAGGCAACCACACCCTGGGTTGCATTCAAAGCAGCTTGGCCAGCATGATGAGGGAGGGGAGTCTCCCTCTGCTCTGGAGAGAGCCTGTCCAGAGTGCTCCATCCAGCTCCAGGGTCCCCAGCAAAAGAAAGACATTGACCTGTTGGAACAAGTGCAGAGGAGAGCCACAAAGGCTTGGGCACCATTTTATAATTCCATGATAAAATGAAGTCCCATAAATTTTTCCAGTGAGTATTTCTGTTTTAATTCTGGCCAAAGTAAAACTGAGACTGAGAGATCCATGAAATGACAGTTAACTGCCAGTCAGAGTTCTGTGTACTTATCTATGTCATTAGCTTAGTAACTTACAAAGGAAGCTTAAAAGTTTTTTTAAGAAAATCTGTATTTAGGAAGCAAAGTAAGAGACTTGTATTATAAGTCATTCTGAAAATTAGGATATTAATTCAGGAATAAAGTGCCTAAGGCATGTCAGTTAAAAAAAAAAACCATGAAAGAAGACTAAACATCAATTCTTAAAAACAGCATTATTATATTATTTAATCCATTGTAAGATCTGATTAATTTTGATTGACAGGCAATTGTAAGTATTGTTGATAATTTAGAGATATGTCTTTGTTCTGGCATTAAAAAAAAAATGAGTACAGACAGTTATGTATGTGGAAGAAGAAAATTTAATGTGTCTTATATCTAACCAGTGCTAGCCAACACTGAATTTCTGATTTCTCAGAAAGCTTGGCAAACATATTTCCTTTTAGTATTATCCTTTAGTTAAGCAATGCCACACTGAACACAAAGATGAAATACTCTTCTTGAGGCTAATCATAAACAGTTTTCTCCTAGCACATAATTGCTGTTTCCACAAGTACTGTTACATAAACTACTAAATGTGGACTATGTGGGAGCATTTCAAATTCCAGCATACTACTTTTGCCAGGACCTGGTGAAGTCTCCACATTTCTTGGACCATTTCTTTGATAGTGTCTCTATGTTTTGAAGCAGTTCTGTGCTATCATGATGGCACAGGCGCAACCTGAACACTAAATGGAGGATTTAAAGCAATTCACAGTCTTCGTCATGTGCAAGTGTCCCTGAAATCTCCAGCATTTGTGAGAGTTATGGCCTTCAAGTCTTGTTCAAAACAGATCAAAAATTCAGTTTAAGGGTACAGAGAGGAGCCAGGACTTGTGTCCTGAGCATGAAAATCTCTTAGTCATTCTTGATTTATGCGAGGTCAGTGAGAAAAAAAAGCAGCTGACATTGTTTTTTCATAGGCATTAACTTAAACTGCTTCCAAGTGGCCCCTCCTCTCCCACCGTCTGCTTTACTGTTCACTCAGTCCAGGAATTCCTGGGCTCAGAATTCACACAGTGTATGCCTATTAAGTAGCATTGTTTCTTCATCCACTGTGGGCTACTCTCTGCTCCCATTCTACCTCTCAACAGGTATGGAAGTCCTTGCAAAAAGCACCATTTATACAAAACTGAATCCTCATTTTGCAATAGTACTAAAGGTTCTACAATTTTTTCTACAGACTGGATATATTTTAATACTTGTATATAGCCTAAATGATGGAGTCATTATCTTGCTGCTGCTGAGCTGTGTAAGATGTCTGCATGGTCTGCAAGTCTCCCTTTGCAGAGCTTTTCCACCACCACTGTTTTGTTTAATAAGTCTCCAGATTAGGTGTGCTCTGTCAAGCCAAGTGAGGTATGATGGCTTCATAAAAAATACTTCACGGCATCACTTCTGTTCTCAAGGCATGAGAATCTACTGTGGCACTTCCTTGAATTCAGAAGAACAATCTGAAGAATTAAATGAAGAAATATTTGAAAAATTATAGAGATTGGGGCAGGGAGGTGCAGAAAGGGAGGTAGAAAATATTTTAGAAGAATTACTGATTTGAAGTGACTTTCTGTCAGATGTTAGACAAGATGATGCTATGCTGCAAAGAGATGATGGCTAAGAAGAAAGAAAAAGTAGGAGCAATAGGGAAAACCAGCAAATACTTCTTTACCACATGTAATTGCTACAAGGGGACTGTTTTAACTCTTTGACCTCTATAAAACCTAGATATCCTATTAGTTCCACTATAGAAATTTTCCATGAGGCCCTCCCTTGTTTCTACTGTTTTAAGTGTAAAATATTAGATTTCAAGTGAAATCCCCATGTTTGCATATTTTTTGGCAGTGGCTTATTAACATCTCTTCAGTTTAAATGACTATATAAAGTATTAACTGCTCTTTTGCTCAAGATGTTTTCCGTTTTTCCCTGAAGTTTTACCAATTTTCAGGAATGGAAACCTGCGCTAACATGTTATAATAATTAAACTCAAACAAACTCTAGTCAAAATGTGACATCTAATTAGGAAATATTTGAAGTTCTGGTCTTCTCATTCACTAGAATAGCAAGAAAATCCTCCAGTGCTCTCTCCAGAATCTCACTTGTACATACAGTGCAATAGACTCTGCACTAAGACCCGGTGATCAGAGAAGATGGAGGGATGCTAACCAAAAGTACAGTCTAGCTACAACAAATGGGATTAATATGGGTTTGGCTGTTGTCTTCTTAAGATGCACTCATATTTTATATGTGTGTTAAAATGAGGCATTTTCACAGTGGCTCAAAATTATTCCACATAACTTCAGGGACTTAAATGGAACAACACAATGAAGTGCATTATTTCCTGATTTAAATGCTTACTTTGGGATTTGGGGAGCAAGACTGTGCAAAATCTCAGGGAAATTACTTGGTTTCAGTTTGCTGAAGTTCTTGGTGTGTGGTATGGGCTATTCTGCCATTGTGGTAGTGCTGAAGATTCTGAGTGTTTTTGAGATCTCAGATGCATCATGAGCCCAGATACAAATACATGTAACAGATAAAGAACAGAAAAGTTTCAGTTTGAAATTATGATATAAGCACTGATTCCTAACATGATTATCTTGATAATTTGAGCTCTTATACATTAGGATTTAGAATAATCTAAGCAATTATATGTTTTCTCTCATCTCTGTAAAAATGAATACTTTCTTGCCCCTGCAGTCACCTCTAACTGAAGAAGCAGTGCTGAGTAAATGAAAAAACAAGCAGTGTCTAAGGGACAGAAATATATGCATACTTATGTATATTTAATATATGTATTTTAAAGGGACAATGTTTCTCATTTCAGTACATTAATTTCCAACTTTATCCTTTATCCTATATACTATTCCCTATATAACCTAAATATTAATGGAATAGCCTCAACATACTTCTTGCCTGGTCAGAGGAAACAGGCATTTTGATGTCATCCTTCAGCCTCTGCTTTGTGTCTATGACCTACATCTAGCTTCATGAAGTTTGCAATGAAGTTTACTCTCAGAGCTACTCTCTTTCTGTCAAATTGTCTGAAAATGGCATACAGTTTCAAATGTTTTCAGTGAGGCTGATGATTAGTCAAAAGACTTGAAAACAATTTTATTGCAACATTGGAATAACAAAAATATTTATGCATTTCAAACATAAAGAAGCCCAGTATTTATTGCACATTTATTGTATTTTTTTTTTACAGCTTATAGAGGCATATATGCAACATTGAATCACCAAATAATAGCAATCCTTCAATTGGAATTGAGGCATTTCTTGAAAGAAAACCATTGAAAGAACCATTTGAACACTGGAAAAGTACTATATTTTTAAATTTAAAATATTCACTCAGAAGTTGGAAACCTCACTATGATCAACAACAAAAGTGAACAAATCCTCACAATTAACTCTAAGGAATAAAACTAATATTGATAGAAAGTCTATGTTTTCCAAATGAACATCTGTCTCTCTTATGGCTTAAGTTATATCTTTTTATCATAGAGATGATGAGAAACTCTCAAGGTCTGATACAAAAATCATTATAAGAAATTAACTTTTAAAATTACTCTTGCCAGTACTTCTATATGAATCACCTACTTATGTATATCTTGCAAATGTAAATGGAATATTTGGTAGCACAATAGATACATGTGTGTATTTTGAACAATTGGATTCACTGGAAACTTTTAAGCCTGTCTAGTTTGGAATAGTACCTAAAATGTGACTGGGAATTATTCCTGTTGGGGAAGATGAAATAGGAAAGCCTTATAGATATGATTGCCTTACAGGGGATGCTGAAAATATGGAAAGTATAGTCGAGATTGGGATGAGGACAAGGTTTGAGTTGAAAAGTAACTAAGAAACAATGGTATAGCTGACTGAAGGTAATCCTGCTTCTTGATAGAACAATACCCTCTGCCTAGGCAGGTCCAAAGGTCAAAACAAACCATACCTGCCTGGAAGAAGATTCCCAAAAGTAGTTTTTTAAGATTTAAAATATAACCCTGTATGGTAATGCGATAATTCTTATAGGTTGCATGCAAATATTGTAGAGTTTGTAGCTTGTTTCAGATTAGTTAAAGAGAATTAGAATATTCAACAGAGAAGATGATTTATTGTATTGTAAAGGGCAAATCGCTCTCTTTTTTACTCTCTCTTTTTACCTCTTTCTCTCTCTTTCTCTAGCCTACTTTGAGCTGCATCTTGCAGCCCAACAAGCCTCTCACATCCATGCTCTTTCACAATAAACTCCCATGCTCTAAACCCATCTTTAGAGATCTCTTATTTCTATTTTACCCTCATAACCAAATTCCACAGAGTTAAATCCTACATATTCCCATATTCAACAGCAAAAAGAAATATGGGAAAACAAATTAATGAACACTAATGTACATGAACTGCCATCTGTCTCTTCAGTTTCAATAAAGGTGCTTCTCTAAGTGGTGTAAAATGTTGAAATTTTTTGTCTTGTCTAGAAATCTCATAAGATGTGAGATTTTCAGGAACAAATGACTTACATTGTGATGAAACTGAGAAGATAAAAGGAAGATGCAGCTGGAGACCAAGGAAAGAACAGACTTAAATTTTGCTATTGATTTTGTAAAAATGGAAAAGCTGAGCAGTAGAGGAGAGCCACAAGACTATTGTGAAACTCTGATGTTTTATGCTTCTGTCACTGCTGCTATGTGCATCATGATGTTCTATTTGAGATTCGGCCAAACTTCTCCTAAAAATCATGTGAAACTTGTCTCTTTTAGGTTTCTTAACAAATTTAACTGTGTTTATTAAAAGGGGTATTACGGTTCACAAATGGTTTAAATTAACTTGGGTACACTCAGCTGAAAATCACATGAAATTCATTATTTTAAAAGTTTTGTTTGCAAAGCAAAAAAAAAACCCTGACTTTATATGCTGACTTTGTTCTGATTTTTTATTCACTAACCATCAATCTCCAAGGGGGGGAGTGATGTAGATCCAAACCCCAGATATTGCTCAGGAATATCTGTGGAGTGAAAGAGAGGGCTTTGGTACCAGTTTTCCTGGTTTTCTGTTGCTGGTGCTGTACAGAACACAACTGGGTCTGTGCATGATGTATGTAGGCCCATCTGTGAAGAACTGGACAGGAAAATTACCTACCTGCCTGCTTTTAGCCTTCAGGAATCCAAGAGGTAGGGATATTGTGAATAAAAGCTTAAGACAAATTATTCTTTTTTTTTTTTTTTTTGTAATTAAGCCCAGCTGTTTTGTACAATAAAAAGGTAAAGAAGGACCAAGAATTCTTTCAAAGATGATAAGTAGTCTGCTCAGTGTGGAACTTGAAGATTTGTCTAGAGCCATAACTCATTCCAATGAGAAAAATTTCAGAATTTTTGGTTTCAGAATTCTTTGCTTTCCTGAGTTAGTCAAGAAACACAGTATGTTATCCCAGTGATATAAGAGCTTGCTAACATGTCAGGATGGTTGGCCTTGAGGATTATAAGACTAGATGCTACTGCTACATCTTACTTTCTTTTCATCATCTATAATTTCCCTAAGTTCAGAAGCTCTCCCAGCTTCTTGTACAAAGCAGTTAGCAGCTGTTGTCAACGTCAGTTCCTTCTCTTCCAATGTCCTCATCTCTAGTCAAAAGCGAAAGAAGTACTATTAGTACATTCATTTTTAGCTGAATTCTTGGAAGCATTCTTTGAGGAAAAGCTGACCTTTACCACTCTATACTACCTTCACTTTTCCCTCTTTAAATCCGCAGTCTACAGTAACTTGAGACTTTTTCTCAGTGTCTTACTGAAGAGATTTCCATACTTTTTGCCTACTGCAACTAAAATATTTAAGCTTATGCTTCCTGATTTCTCTCCCTTTCTCCAGTAGCTATATTTATATGCATTTCTTTCACCAAACATACAAAAACTTCCCATTCCTTCTCAAAAACTTTTCATTTTCTCCTCCTTTCATGTGTCAAGTTTTCTGTTCTCAAGGTACCTGTTCCTCAAGGTTTGTAACAGGAAGATGTGAAAAACAGAACAAAACCTTTCATAGTTTGGAGCTTCATGTACTTCAGGGAATGTTTCTTTAACTTTCTTATAGGAAAATATAATTTTCTCTGAATTTTCCTTGGATGTTTTGCCTGCCAGTCATTTCAAGTATCTAAAATTCTATTGAAGACCTTTGCCACTACACTCAATTTAAAAGTTGAACTGATCTACTCATTCTAGAGTTGGACTGTTTATCACAGATGATAAGAGGATTGAACCAACTACAAAATCACTCTATTCATGACAGTCCATATTACTTACTAATTGTTAGTATCTATTCTTGCAATATGCCCCCCATGATTTTCTTTTTGCAGTCTTCATCTATCTTCTTTATCCAAAGCTGAATTTATCCAGACTTGGCACTAATGGATTTCACAGTCTCACTAAATCTGCAGGGAATTGCATTTGCTTATGTCATGAAGAAATTAACTTTGCTGAATGGAGAAATTTTGCCCTGATGTTTGTAGTATGAAGAATGGTGTAATAAGTTAGGATGAACTCTGAGTATTTTCAGGATCCACCAAGTAGGGGAAATGGATGATGGAAAACAAAACTATCATTTTAGCTTGTGGAAGAACTGAAAGCAAAGTGATACTGTTAGTGGAGAAAAAAGTCCCAGTTACTGCATGATCAGAGCATTCTCTTAAAAATGAAGTGGATTTCTTAGATGTTATTGCACGAAATTTTAATTAGTTGCACCAATTTAGAATCTAAACCGGATTATTCAGTGCTGGTGTATAAAGGTTGGAAAAAATTAGGTATTTCTAACCTAAAAATTTGGGTAACTTTGGCATTGTCGAAAGAACAGGAGAGGGTGATGATATTGCCACTACGAAGCATAGGTACTTTCTGGCACTGAAAGGATTTAACACAGATCCAACAGGATGTAGTTGAGGTGCAGCTGCCAAGAGTTACGCCCAAAGAACCAATTCCATGACTGTGCTTTCTGGCACACTGGTCCTACTAGCACATTGGTCATTGATGAACCAGTTATGAGCTAACAAGCTCTCAAAGACAGCAGATATTCCTAGAGGCTGCGCTTACATAAAACCCAGCAGTTGATGTGTTGCAAACTACTAGATTCAGATTTACTGTGTGAAGAGCTCATGCTGGCATGGGGCAGCAGGGATGAAAAGCATCTCCCTCTCTGCACTCCTCAAAGGCATGTGATCCTACGTTCCCCATTCAAAGTGTCAGACCCATCAGCCTGTGGCTGCTCAGCTTAGGCTCCGCTGCACATGAAATATTTGTACTACCACCCAAACGGAGGGTTGCCCTGCAGCCATACGTTTGTGTTCACACTGTACCAGATGGGACTCACCCTGGCTCCAGACCCACAGTGCATGGCATATTTGCTGTGCACTGACAGACATTTCAGGTTATAAATATATTTTATCTAGAAGAGGGTCTTTTCACTGTCTGTGTGCTTCATGTTTTTCAGCTGCAGTCTTCCATGGCAGCTCTCTGCCTCAAAGTACCCCCTTCTGATGGTGGGACAAGAAGAATTTAGCTCAATTGTTTCTTAAATTGAGATTGGACTAAAGGAAGCCTTGTTTGCCATGTGGCAAGGGATAATAATTCTGAATTTCTAGTGCCTAAGTTCACTACAGTAGGAGTAGGAATTTGAACTTAGGCAAAAAAATCATATCAATCTGGTGTCGCAGTGAAAGTCCAACCAGTTTGTTAAAAATCTGACAGAAATACAAGTGCAGTGTTATGCTTGTGTGCAACGCAAATGTTCCATCCTCCATGGTACTTCTGCAGCAATCATAGAGCAAATCCTTCAACACAACAACTTAATCTGCAGCTGGCCTGGGCTTTGGGGGCTGGGTATTACTTTCCTAGTAAATCCTTTTTCCACTTGTTGGGGACCTCCTGGCATGGTGGAACTGCTTCACCAAGCTGTCAGGGTTACTCATGGACAGAGGAGGTTAGAGGATCTCAGGAAGACATGGGAGAGTTTAAAATTGAAGAAAAAAAAAAGAACACAGAAGAGGAACAACAGAGATGAAAGCACTGAGAATAGAGTAGCTAATAAGAATTAAAGACAGGGCAGGGGCCTCTGGTGATAAGAGCAAGAGACAGAGCCTAACTGGAAAATAAGGAGTAATTAGAAGAAGATATTAAATTATCTGAGAGAGGGTGGAGATATTTGGACTCTCCACAGTGTTATTATGTGGAAATGAAGCCAAGAACTGCATGTCCTAATAATTTCTTTGCCTTTTTTTCCTGTGAGATCTTACGGCAAATTAAATTATTTGTCCAACACATGGGTCATCCACCCCCCTTTTACACATAGATTGCAGAGGGAAAGCTGAAATATTAAGACAGCTCAGGCCACTATAAATGCCTCACAGTACTCATATTTTTAGAGGAGAGCTTTTACAGAATTGTCAGGTGTGAGAATTCAGAGCTCCTGAAGACCAGAAATGACAAATGGGGAATCTAGAGGATAAAGAGTTATCACCAGTGATCTAGCTTGCAAGGGCATTGTGAAAGTGGCTAGCTTGGTGCTTGCTGGAAATTGGGGACAGGTTTTCTGAACTGCTTTTAAAATGAGACTATTGTGAGTCCTATCAGCCATCTCCCTGGTTTTAGCAGTCCTGTATATCAAACACATCACCAATTTGCAGAAACAGGATTGTTCACTCTATAGCCCAGATATTGTCTCAGGGCAAGAAACAGTCTGTCCTGTAGGAAACCCCAAATATGGCAGATTTTCACTTAAATTTACAGTATCTTGTAAGGCAGTTGTCATTGAACATAATACCGAATATTTATCTAATTGTAGTAATGGGTTTTTTTTGTGTATTTACACACAGCAGTATGAATGAAGTATGACTCTTCTATGGGTACCTGTATCATATCCTCCTTGCCATTTTAGAGTTTCGATATTAATTGCCATCTAAGAAATTTTGCTCATCGTTTTTACTATTTAGTGTTATTGGTTCTTTTGTGGACCATTAAAGGGGAATAGGAGGATGTCTCTGTAACTAGGCTTTTATATTTCTAGAATTAGTAGTGTTTGAGAGGAAAATAGATGTTTTACAAGCATGGAACTGTCCCAGAGAGAATACATTCTGCTGTGTGCTAACAAACTGCTATTCATTACACTTTAAATGGATAAAATTATGTAGAGTAAAATGCTTTTGGGTAACAGAAATAGCTTCCACTCATAGAGAAGACCTACTTTCATGTCAGTGTTTGTTTGGAAGAAAAAAAATGTGCTATATCAATACTATAGCTAGAAATATCTTAAAAACATACAAACACAGATACGCAAATATAGATATTTATAGATTCCCACTCTCAATTTGCAAAATCTCCTGCATAAAGCTCTGTTTGAAGTATAGCAGCTTCTTCTTGGATATTTAATATTTTAAAAAGTATGTCACTTATATATTTTACTTATATATTTATTTTCTTTAGCTCAAAGACAGTCAAGAAATTTAATAATGAGTTTTTGTATATGCCAGTAGTCCTCTGACCTGGAAACCCTTAACAATTTTCGTGATTTTAGTCAGAGAAGAAGCTACCTGAATGATGGGAAAGTTAATCTACAAGTGTCTGTAGGATAATGGATCATTTTTATGTTCATGATCCTTTGACAAGATATGGAAATTCCTGATTGTTGAATAAATTATATTATACAAACCTTTGTTTTTTAAAATTTATTTGAATACTGTTAACATTTCTCGAGCTCATTGAGGAATATAAATTATTTAGCTGTGGTTTGAGATAAAAAAAATCTCACTTTGTCTACTAAGCTTCTAAGTGGGCAGCAATCTATTCACTGGTGCATATATTCTTTTAAAATAGCTTAGTTAGGAAAGGAATTATGCATTTGTGTAGAGGTATTTCTGTTAGAGAACGGGCATAGAGCCTATTTGACAGGACTGGACAATCCAAGCCTGCATGCAGTGCACGTCCCGCATGTAGCTCAAGGAGTAGGAGAAGCAGATGGGCCTCAGTGTCCTTGAACAGGGAAAGAGTTGCGAGAAGAATGCACAGCACAGGTTACAGAGCTAGATAACAGAATCACAGATGTTAGCACACCCCACCACGAGCACTGTGCATGATGATCAATTAGGCTTAGCTGTAGGTGCGTGCATTTGAGCTATGAACCAATTGTGGAGATGCTTTTGCTGTGTGATAACCTAGCAAACATATAAAAGTGTGTCACTTTTAGCAATAAATGGAGAATGACCAATTAATCATATTGGTGCGTGTCGTTACTTTGTCCCTTTTTCCGTGGAGACCCTCTTCACATTTGTATTTAGCATTTAATGTACTTTTATGAAATTGTACTTGAATTTTTGAAATAATGATGTCACTAAACCAAGAAAAAGTTTGATTAGTAACCAGTTAAGGATTTATAAGATTTTCCCTTTTCAGTCATAGGCTGGGTTTTCCTTCTTTTTTACCATCACTTTGTAATAAATACAAAACACATTCATGAATATTGTGATGAAATAGATTTCCATTCCTTTACTTAAAATCCATTGTAGGACAGCCCAGACTTTCAGCTGTTCAAACAAAACTTCAAGTCTGAAGTACCTTTCTCTCTGTCCTACACATTGGAGACCAACCAAAATAAACTGTAGTCATAGAAAATAGTAGTATGGCCCATAGGAGGTGATATAAGTGAACAGATTTATTGTATTTTTCTTTTTGAAAATAAGGGTTTTAAAAACAGTTACAGTAAATGTATGGGATTTGAGACAAGCATAAAAAGCTGTGAAGCAAATTGAGCTTACTCTGTGTTTAGAAAGAATACAACAGACTATAGATATTTCAAAAATCACCAAAAGTAATTGTCTTTGGTACTGACCAAAGTACCATCACAATATTTGTGATGTTACCTTGTAAGAATGTACATATCTACCTCTCCTCTCTTTCCCTCTTTTCTTGCTCTTTTAAAAGTTTTTCCTTTACTTCCACCTAATTAGTAAAACTGCTACCTTTCTAAGTAATTGTTCCTGGAGGCAAATGCGGATCTCCCACTTCATTCAGAGCAGAATTAGAAAGGGCTGATATTTGAAAGAGGTCAATTAATAGAGACACTATTGACTATCAAATGTGGTTTCTTCCAGTTTCAGAGCTTTCATATGCTCTCATCTTTATGCTCTGAAGAACTATCTCTTTATGCTCTGTTTTCTTTCTAAAGATGACAATATCTGTTATACACTTTGTAAAGATGGTTTATTTCCTTAGGGTGACAGCTATGTATTACATGTTCTTCCCCTTTTTCCTTTGGGAAGGACTTTTCTTTCTTGTGGAGTAGGCTAAGATTTAAATCCCAGACTCCTCAATTTGGACTTTCAAAGCTGTGGCAGACATTTCCTCTGCCCTTGGTTATGTGTTAGAAAGACCATGACAGATAGGTGGATTACTTGGTCTTTTCACCCAGTGACTCCTTGCTTTGGAATGGGATTATCAAAAAGACAGTGGATTAATACCCACGGATCAAGATCACAGCTCAAGAGCAGACCCATTTATTGGACTGTTGCTAGTGAGTGTTGGCTTTCACACTGCAGGAAGAAAAATTCTGAGACAAATTCATGTCCTTGTTATGGCAAGATGGCCATTATCAAATGGAGTAGTTTCCTGCTTTGTTGTGGAAACTGCAAAAACACATGCATAATTCAAATATACATTTACAGTGCATGTTGTTTCTAATGCACACAGTGATTGTGTAATGGTAAAACAGATTTGCCGGCTAAATTCAGAACAGCCTCGTGTCTGAGAACACTAGGTTGCCTCTAGGTCAGACCAAGTGGCAATGAAGGGGAAACTACAAATGTGTCATTGGATTTAAAGCCTATGTTGTTCTGGGTTTCACTTGAGTGAACTTTACTGATTTAAGAATATTTATATAATACTTCCTCAGAAACAAAAAATCAGTTTCTACAATACAGTGTTTGGGTAGCTGTCTTACAAAGTAAAATTGGTACCTATATCAAGAACAGATGCTGACCTAGGATATACTGTAAAATGAATAAACTGTTTTAACATTCTCCTAAGGCTCTGAACGACCTTCCTGAGCAGAAAGACAAAAATGGGTACCAAATACAAATCTTGTCAGACTGCTGGCAGGCTGAATACATTTAAATTGACTCATAATGCTGGATTAACTTTCCTATCTATGCTGATTTATGTCCACAAAAAATGCAGAATAAAAGAATATCATACATAAGCATAAATTAAATAATAAAAATAAGCATACATTAAATAATTGAAAGAGGAAATAAAGTAAATTTAAAAAATGAAGATGCAGAAAAGGAGAATTTCATTTCATCAAGTAACACTAAATCAGAATGGAATATAGTTCATTCTATATATAAGAGGAACTGTATCATAAAGACTGTGGTTTGGAATATACTCTGGAAACATAGTCCTAGAAACAAATTCTGCTTCTTCTGGAAGCTTATTCTTTCAGTTCAACAGAATTAACATTTGGCATATAATAAAAAGCCTCTAGTTTTGATAGCTTATTGGGGTCACTAAGTCTTTCAATCAACAAAAAGACATTTATTTTTATGGCTGGTTTTGGCTGTGGCTATGAATTATAGTCAGGTTTAAAGGTATTTCCCTTTCCTTTTATAGATTTATGCTGAAAGTATTGGTTTTTTTCTCATGAGGATCGTCTTTATTCCTATGAATAGCCTACCAAATAATGCCAATGCCAGAATACCTGGAAATTACACTAGAAGTGTTACTAGTAACAGATTTCTTTAAAGTTGTTTCCTCTCACCAATCCCCAAACCTTTAATGCTGGAAAGTGAAGCATACACTTGTACTGCCAGGAATAACAACCCAAGATTTTGGATGAATAATCTGTATCTCACTGGCTAGCAGTGACAGATGAAAACTTCTTAGCTGTCTCACAGCTTTTACTCTTTTGCTATCTTCTTTCAGTGAGCTTAAAAGCACACAGACAAACTCATACGTCTTCACAATTCTCAACACTTCTGCCTGCAGAACAGCTTCAAAGAATGTTTAATAACTGGATGAGCAAGAACAAGATGAAACAATACTTAAGCAAGATGGTTTTGAACACAGAACTCTGGTTAGGAATCTGAGATTTACTTAGTGCAATATGTTTTGGCTAAAGGACATCTTGAAATAATTATATGTCTCAGGAGTTCTCAGGAGCACTGAGGAATTCTTATTGCACATCCATTTGCCCAAAGGATATCTCCTGCTGTCCATTGTAGAAAGACACCGTCACCACCAAGTGAATGACAGTTCTGGCTGGACATCAAATTACATTTACTGCAAAACATTTGAAATAACCTTCTGTCACAAAATAAAATCATCTCCTCAACCTGATGAGTGACTGCAGCTACTGCCTCCAGTATGTAAATCCTTTGCTGTCGGTGCATTGAGAGGGTATGGAGCAGGGTATGTGTGGGCTTGTTATAGGATGTAGCACAGCAGTGCAAAAGAAAGCCTTTTGTTGGCCTTGCTGTGGTTTCTGTGCGCCTGACTCAGTAGGAATCGCTGAAAGAAGAGGGGATCCCCAGGATCACGACAAGCAAGGATGGTATTGATTCCTAATATTATATTTTACTGTGCTTTGCCCAAAAGATCAGAGTACCTTCTCTTTTGAATGGTTATTACATTGGTATTTCTAGTCTGAGAAACTGGAATTTCCAATGACTCTTGGTGGGGTTCATTATGGGAAGAGACAAGTATCTGAAAATAAAGCCTTTGGCTGACGTGCATTTGCTTCACTCTTGGCTAATGCTCTTAAATAGGCAGTAATTTATGTTTTATTCTTCTAGTAGAATTCAGGAGCAATGCGTAGGATAGTATAAATGACATATTTTTCCTTGTGTTTGGGTCTTCTTAAGCCTGCCTTTTTTCAATGTATATGGAAGAGATGACATTTGTGTAATCCACAAATGCTGGGTAGGAGTGCCAGGGCAAGCAGAGTTGTCCACAGTAATGAGGAAGGGCTTTTTTGAATGGGACACTGCATGTCCTGAGGAGTACTAGCCAACTTATTACCCATTTGTTTGTTTGGGTCAGTGTGAGTGGAAATGAAGACAGTTTCTAATTTAACTGAAAACATCTTCCAAAATGATGCTACTTCTCACTGCCTGAAGGGGTTGAATGTGAGTAAGAATGATCCCTAAGAATACCTGGGTAAATAAAGAGATTGAAGAACATTAACTGCACCTTGTAATATTCAATTGCTACTCCTTTCTAGAAAGCATTGCCATTTGTCTTGATGTTATTGAAATCTGAATTTATAAATCCAGTCTCTGTGGTGCCAGAAAAGGCTCTATTTGTTATGTCTTTTTATTTTTGTTTCCCTTGTGAATTAACATTCTGAAACTTCTGAGAGATAAGACTGCAGAATATTACAGTATTAGGAAATGTAAAAAAATATGAGAACTGATAAAATATTGCAAAAATTTTTCTTCCATCACAAACTGCTAAAAGGCCAAAAGAATGCAAACTTTAAAATTATTTGAATTATGAAGTGATTGGGAGAATGAGAAAGCATGGTATAGGAAGACCTAAAGAGCAGAGGAGTGCCAGATAAGGCAGAGGAAGCCAGGGGGAGTGTCCCTTGTGATCATTGTGAAGTGAGGGTACCCTTTGGATCACCAACCAGGTGAGCAAGAGGGGAAACATAGATTGTGATGCTTGCAGCATGTCTTGAGACCTTTCTCTGCTAAAACACCATGTGAAGCCTTGATTTGAAGGCTGGGATCAAGGAGCACTGATCTTTCTGGAAACCACATGAACCTTCAGGGCATCTGTCCTGTGTTAGGAACAATGGGAAATTTGAAAACAGTGCGATAACTCTATCTGACAAATGTAGTTTTGGAGCTTTGTGGGGAAATTAAGCTGTTCTGATTTTAGATTTGTGACTAAACACATGCTGTTAGATATAGTGAATATGTAGAAATAATATAAATAATTGATTGGAGAGAAAAACATTTCCCTTTAACTGCTGGGATAGGTGTATCAGAGGCACACATTCTTTGGCACTTATGGAGGCATTTATAAGACTGCAAGCAGAGAGTACAGGCTTGACTTGCTATAGCATGACATCAGGCTGAAGAAAATTTCATTTCTCTGTGTGTCTGCTGCTGGGGGAAGGAGTGGGGGGGGGAGTGTTGAGCAAAAGTTCCTCCTATGGAATGGTTTCAAAGAAAAAAAAAAATAAAAGGGTGAAGTTCACGAAGTTTGAGACCACTGTGAGTAAGAAGGAGTCCAGGTGACCCCTACTGCAGGGCCTCACAGATATTTCAGAGCAGTTTAATGGTCAACAACTGAACAGTGACATTTCAAAGTAGATACTGGGGGGTACACTTCAATATATCTGTGAAGAGAGTTACCAGGGGAGGTTGACTTAGACAGAAGGATTAAAAAAATAACTTTCATTTTTAGGAGACGTGGTGACTGTCTTTTCACTTGTGGCAGCTGAGTAGGAAAAGTTGACAGTAAATTCTGTCACATTGTCCTCCTGCAAATAGGATTTCTGACAATATCTCTGACCATACTAGTACTAACCAGTGCAAAAAGCAGAAAAATTGTTTTATTGTTGAAAGTGAAAAGCAGATAAAATAATTTTACTAACTATATGGTCTATGTAGTATTCACAAGGCTTTAAAAAGGACTATGTTGGGTTTGGTTTGTTTAATAATATTGAGTTAGAGTTTGTTTAATAATTAATTATGTGATTTGTACCAAAATACTAAAATCAGATTGAGGTCAGAACTTACACAAGAGTAACATATGGAAATGTAACGCCACCTATAATTCATGCTGGTTAACTACTCTTTGGCTTATGTTTTCCAGCTTGTACATGTACCCTATTTCATAGAGTCAGAGAATACCAGGTTGGAATGAAATCTCAAGGATCATCTAGTCCAACTTTTCCTGGAAAAAGCAGGGTCTAGATGAGATGGACTGCTTCGTCCAGCTTAATCTTGAAATATTCCAATGGAGAAAAATCGACCACATTCAGGGGGGATTACTCCAATGGCTGATTTTCTCACTGTGAAAAATCATAGCCTTTGTTGTTGCTGCTGCTTTGTAGTTTCTGTGAAGAGTGTGTTTTTTCCTATTATTATTTCAGGTTGATTTTCACAACCATAAGGAACGTGATATTTTTCTCTAGCAGATTTGCCAAATGTGTGCAATGAGCTTGCTCTGAAATGCAGACAGCACTAAAGACTTCTCAGTTCAGAGTTCAGCTGATAATTTATTCTCATCACTTTGCTCCTTCATTTGTGTTAGCTCCGATGAAAGTTAACTAGAGGCAACAGCTGCAAAATACTTCAGCAATATTTATTCTTTTTTAAAAATGAACTTACATTCCTCATTTGTATAATTTTTGCATCTTCTGTTTATTTAAGTGCTTAGGTTTTGCTGACATGTCTGTTCTTGGGAATGAATTCCTTCTCAACAGGCTCAACTCTGCACCAGAAATTTCTCTTGTCAGGTAAGCTTATTCTATTATAGTAACATCAGCTAAGTACCCACCTTACACTGAAAAGTTAAACAGATGGAAGTCAAAAACAAATTCACCGCTTCCAACAATCAGTGAATGGACATCTCTGTTATTGGTGGGCTTCAGTATTTATTTTATACAATTAAACATAGTGACATCAGAGGGCAGCGGGCAAAGAACATTATTTTTCTAGAATGTTCTTATAATATATGATAATGACTAGTAACACCAGTGAAGATGAGGCAATAAAAAATGTTTTTTTCGTTTGTTTCACACGATTTGTTTTTTATTTGGTATTTGTTGGGACTCCAAAGTGCCTCTGAAATGGCAGTTCAGACAATCTTTGATAATAGGAAAGTAACAAGGTGAAAAAATACTTCTGAGTGAACTTATTTTCTTCCTTTGTATTTCTATGAGGGGAAGAAGGACAAACAAATGTGGCTTGTTGTTCAGATTAAACCAAAAAATTAAAATTTGCACTTTTCAGAGACAGACTTTGGAAAAGACATTCCAAATGCCTTCACCCATAGGTGAAGAGGCAGCTTTCTGCTTCTGAGAAGCCCATAATTACTTCTGGAAAGGGACAAGTGCTAGCAGAAGGCACCCGACACTGATTTTTTACTAGGAGGAGTAGTTGAAGAATAGTAACTATGAAAAATTGCCTACATATTCTGATTTTCAATTTGTTTGATGAGGACCCTTCACATGGGCAAGTTGATTTAGAGAAAAGTCAAAGTCTCCCTGTTGTTCACCTTATTGAACACAGCAGGCTGGGATCTGAAATCAAGGAGCAAATCATGTTCACGCTGAGTTCTTTCATGGGCTTTTTGTCTGTTTTTATATGCACGTGGGAGATTAGACCTGAGAAGCAATGATGTCTTGTTTCTTTGTGACTGTGCTAGCTGGGAGATAGGGCTGGTCTGAGACTTTGTGGTTCCCCAAAAACTAGTGCTCCCACCAGGCCTTCTGAGAGCAAGGGTTGTGGTCTGCTCACAGCTAGGACAGATGCCTGTCCATCTTGGCTTTGAAAGGATCCTGGTAGCTCCTGCACACAATAGCACAAAAAAGTGTTTGTATTATTGCGGCCGGTAGCGCGGGCCGGACAGCTGACCACAGGGACGGCCGGCGGCTCGGCGGCTTGTTCTGAGAGCTTCCTTTTCGTTAAGTCAACTTCAGCTAGGGACTTCTTTTCCCCTCGCTGCGAGCCGGGCTTCCCTGGGATGGTGGCCGCTGTCCTAAAAACCGGAGAGCTGCTGAGAGAGAGAGTGTTCCTTTGCCCAGAGTCCCAAATCAGACACAAGACATGAGGGTCCGCTCTGCTTGGGCTCAGGGGCAAAAGACCCGGAATCGCCCAACATTCAGACTTTTATTCTGAGGGTTACAACTTATCTCATAACGGTACAGGGGAGGACACGGAGAAGGGTCGAAGGTCAGGATGCAGTCAGGAAGGAGAAAGGGCGGAAAGAGTGAGACACAAGATACTATTGTTAACTGAGGGGTAAGCGGGGGGAGTTTGACTCCTTTTCCAAGGCCAAACTTAACTCTACCTTCAGAGGGGCCTCACTTTCTAGGCCCCCAGAAATTCTTCAGGGGATATGTCATTCTCTGAGCTTGAACCACCGCTACATATTATGACTGAAGAGATTAAGAAGCTGCCTAAAGTGAAAGAGTAAACCTTTCCGCTGCTGTTAAGTAACACATTTTTCCCCTTTGGAAAGTGTTTGGAGGGAAAAAGAGCTGCAAAATTCAATGTATGTATTTTGCTGCTATATAAAAAGAAAGTAAAGATTAAGGATTATTCATAGTAAAGAAAGAAATTTTCACTCTGAAATGCTGTGCTTAAAAAAAGCCCAAAACGTTGATATTATTGAAGAGGAAGAGAGAGAAAAGTATTTACTGATGAATAAATGAGCATAAACAAGAATCTGAAGTTTTCTCTGCACAATACTTGGAAATGCATTTAAAATTGAAAAGCACTTTTGCAAATTAGGTTGATCATTGGAGCATCTGAGGGAATTTTAATCTTGAACTAGTTTAGTGAAACCCTTTAGACTGCGATGAAATGAAATGATAAGAGGAACTATCCAACTTGCTTTCATTATTATTTTGCAGAGCTTTATGAGAGAAACAATTTTTTTTTCTGTTAAATAAAATATGGGAACAATACTTGATTCCTAGTTTCTGAAAATACACAGAAGTTAGAAACATACATATACCATGAGAAAATCTTATATATGTTTATATATATATATTTTATATATATATATACATATATACACATACACTGTAGTCAAGAAAGCACAATCAGGAATATAAGAAGAGATTGCTCCTCCTTTTATTGCAGTAAGTGGAGCTGATGGAAGCTTTCAGAATACCTCTGTTTCACTTGTTTGTCAGAAAGCCAAACTGGTTGCGCATAAAAGGAATTTGCTTAGCACTCAATGGCGAAAAGATTGAATTGTATATATATTCCTGTTCCTAACCTCTTATAAATGAGTAGCATCAAGGGAGAAGATTAGGCTGAAGAAATCTATAGAAATCTTCAGTAATCCAGTGGGATGTGAGTTAGAGCCCTTTCAAGACTGCCTGCCAGCCTTGATGTGAGGGAGTATCTTTTTCTGAACAAGTCCTATCTTGTGTAGCTCAGCTTGACCTGGAATGTATGTTAGGCTACACTTTTTGCTTAATGGCCAGTTAACTACTTCTAAAGTGTTGTATTTGTTTGCCATATTTGATCAATAGTTAAGACAAACACTTTCCAGACATGTTTAAGTCACTCCAGCTGTTCCATATTGTGTTGATCGGTCATGTAACTCACAGCACTGCTTCTGTTCTTTGATAGCATGCCAAAAACATTTAAATCAGACAAAAATCTCTAATATGCAACTAAAAATGGCCACTTATGTATTCACATAATCATTATTTTGCCAAACATTTAGTGTTTAATCACATTTGTGTAATAAAAAACTCATAAAAATTCCTGATCTTCCATTTCATTTGTAGGGATGAAAATTTAACATAGTTTTCTTTACTTCTAGAGTAAATCAGTATAATAATCAATTTGGCTTTGCTTCTCTTGGGAGTGAAAGATGTGTTTTAGTTTTGCTGGAAACAAAATTAGACATGAGATTGCTCAATTTTTTTTTTTAAGTAGAGCAATGAAATAGCTAAGAAAATGTTAAAGATCAGCTTACAGTGGACTGTCTTTTACCTTAGGTTGCTGTAAATTAAGTGCAAAACCACTTGTGTTCTACTAAATAATTTACCTTGTACTGATGCTAGATTATCTATTTCTTCATGCTCAATGGAATTTGCATTCAGTGTCACACCTAAAACAATTTTCTATGAGTAAGATATTGAATTGATATCCAACATAATGGATCAAAGTCAAAATTTGTAAAATTTCTAATTTTTTCCCTATGAATTTGGAAAAAAATTGACCCTACCACTATATATATATTAGGATTTTAATGAATGAAAGGGAGCAAGAGTAATTTGCTTGATTTTTTTGCTGCCTGAGAATTATTTTCATTTTAATGGTGACTGGTGAGGAAGATACATTGTTTTACTTTGATCTTCCTAGAATTATTGCATATGTGCTTTCAATGACAGCCCATTTCTAAGGGAATAGGAAACATGGAGACAGATGCTTTGAGGAGACAAGCAGAAGCTAGTGGAAAGAGAACATGAAATGTCCTAGGATAAAGGAAGTTAACATTATAGTTGCAAAGTTGAATAGCACCTTCCTCTGGAAATGTTTGCCTGCAGAGGACAGATTTTTCTTTAAAAAAAGTGTCTCTTGCTAATGTTGAACTGTGGCAATCCAGAAGCTCAAGTAGCAGGGTTTGTGCAGACCTGTGGTTATTAGCAAGGCTGGACAGCTGTTTATAGTTAATATTAATGAAATGTCATAATAAAATGACTGGGAGCAGATTGTTCCCCATCTCTAGGCAAGATGAAGCAGGATTAAAATCCCTTCACTAGAGGTAAACACGGCTGGGTTTTGCAAGGTATACTGAGTAGACTTAAGGTACAATGACCAATCTTCCATCCTGTTTCAGGTGTGCAGAGATGATAAGAACTGAAAATAGCAACAGCTGGATAAATGAAAAGATGTGGGCAAGATGCAGATATGGTGAGAGACCTGAAGCAGCAGTACCATCTCTACAAATTAACTTTTTACAGAATTTAAATTAATAACTTTTATCACCTCCTAACATTTCTAAATTGACCTAAGATCCTCCTTTGAAACTGCCTATGTGATATTATTTTTTAATTACAGTGCAGAAGAAACTCAAACCTAGTGGCTTCTGTGATGGACAGGCTAAATCAGTGAGCAATGGAAGAGCTGTGGATGTTATTTATCTGAACTTCTGTAAAGCCTTTGACACAGTTTTCCACAATACCCTTCTCTCCATATTAGAGAGAGATGGGTTTGATGAGCAGACGGTTAGATGGATAACAAAGTGGTTATATGGTCGCATCCAGAGGATAGTGGTCAATGACTCAAAGTCCCAATGGGCATCAGTGACAACTGGTGTCCCTCTGGGATCCAAATTAGGACCCAGATATTAGATATTTAATATCTTCATTAATGGTATAGATGAAGGAATTGGGTTGATCTTCAGCAAGGTGACACTCAGCTGAGTGGTGTGGTTGCCAGACCTGAAGGACAGGATGCCATCCTGAGGGACCTCGACAAACTTGAGAAGTGGGCCTATGGAATCTCATGAGGCTTCATAAGACTGAGTACAAGGTGTTGCGCCTGGGCTGGGGCAACCCCTGCTGTAAGTACAGGCTGGGGGATAAGCAGAAAGCTCAAAGAGCAGTCTGGCTGAGAGCATTTGGAGTTGCTGGCAAATTAAATATTGAATATGAACCAGTAATATGTGCTCACAGCCCAAAAGTCAATCACATCCTGGGTTGCATCAAAAGCAGTGTAGGCAGAAGGGCAAGGGAGGTGATTAACCTTCTTTCCTCTGGTGCCATCCCACCTGCAGAGCTGCATCTAGCTCTGGGTGCCCAACACCAGCTGCCCAGTACCTGAAAGGACTCAACAAGGAAGATATAAAGGGACTTTTTAGAAGAGGATGTAGTGGCAGAACAAGGGAGGATGGCTCTAAACTGACAGAGAGTAGTTTAGATTAGACATGAGGTGGAAATTATTTGCTAAAAAGGTGGTGAACCACTGGAACAGGTTACCCAGAGAAACTGTAGATGTGCTCCTGATGTTCAAGGCCAGGCTGGATGTAGCTCTGAGCAATCTGGTTTAGTGAAAATTGTCACTGTAATTTGCAGAAGGATTGGAACAAGATGATCTTTAAGGTAACTTCCAACCCAGGCCATTCTATGATCCCATGATTTTATGTACAACTAGTTAAAGAAAACAGAGAAATCTTCCATCTATTTTTTTTTTGCAAAAGTATGGAATATTTTTGTTATATTATGGCAAAACAATATTTATTTTTCAGAGGAAGCTGCAGTGTATGCCCTTTTATAGTACTTAAATTCATACAAAACAACCAGTCTGAAATTTTTCTACAGTAAACTTGAAGATCCTGAGGCATAGGGTAGGTGAAGGCGTGCAGCGTGAGACATTGGCCATGACAGAAGACTTAAAGGAAGAGGTCCATTACATGGACAAAAAAGACTTTCAACCAAAAAGCCCTATTTTCCCATTGTGAGTGAAGATTTTCATTGGTGAGCACACTGGTTGCCACCAACTTTTAGGCTCAGTTTCAAACGTCTGATCTCTGTCAGAACACAATAGTTCCTAATGTACATTGTCAGCTGTGGGACGCAGTCAGGGTCCAGCAAAAGAACAGTTCAGAATTAACTTCCCTGCTAACTCTTTTTATTCTCTAAGTCTCATCTGCAAAGGAAGCAATTTTTTTTTGTGTTTTCCTTCCTGAAAATTGCAACAGTGTCTGCTTCTCTTCAGCCCACCACCTCCAGGTTACATTGCCAGATAATGAGTGTCTATCAGATCTGTCACTAAGCCATGATCTATCTCTGGGAAATCTCATGGTACTTTCTAGTGGTCTAATAGTGGAGCAGAGACGTCAACAGAAACAGAAACAGGAACCCTTACTCTTTTGTTTTGTTTGAATTCTGACTGTGGGAAGCCATTTAATTTGCACATGGCTTTGGTCACAAGGGACTTGTTTTTTGGCCTGTTTTGGTACAGTTCCCACAGTGAACTGACTTCTCTGTTTTGCACATAGGCCAGATGTGTGATGCCTGAAATTTTCATCTGTACCTAATGATATTTAGCATCTTCTAAATTAAAAAATGAAAAAAATACAGTAAGGTGAGTGAAAAATAATTTTTATGGTGTAGAGCAAGGAGATAATTGGGGGTTATAATTAATTTTGGAGAGCAAATAAAGGTTATTTTGGAAGGGTATGTTCTAAAAGAGAAATACATATCAGATAGAAAAACTGCAAAACTCTTGATTTTACAGTGTGTTTGGATGAAGTCTTTCACTGATTTTTGCTTTGTGATTGCAAACGACTCTTAAAATAGAAATAAATTTATACACATATTTTGCAGGCCACATGAGACCCAGACATAGAGGATGATATATTAACCTAAGCACTCTTTCTTCAAAGCTTGAGTAATACAGAAAACAAATAACTAATTGAAAATACCAGAAAACTTGAACAGAATGATGATGAATGTATATTCGCTTAGCTCCATTGGTTTCAGACACTCTTGACATTTTGTGGATAAAGATAGTAATATTCATTCTGAGTTATCTGTTCCCATTAAACCACACATATCTTGCAGAAGAGAAAATGTGTCATCTACTGAATTTCTTGCTGCTCAAAGTCTTTACAATAACACTGTGCCACTGATGTTTCACTATAGTGGTGAAGGCTAATACTGGGTGAGTTCATCTATCAGGGAAGGTGATAATCCCACTAGGAAGGCAAAGGTATAACTAATCTTTAGAACCTGTCAGTCTTTGCTCAAGAAATCCAGAAGATAAAAAGTTTAGTCAATAGACACTGTCAACAACTGTTTTTTCACTGAGTAATAGACTATCATAAACTGTGGCAACTGCTTAGTGTTTAAAAGCCTGAATATCTCCCACTCTGGTTTGTGTAGGTGCCAACTGATTGAAAATCTGAATTTTCAGTGGTGTGAGGAAAGGTAATTGTAGCCATTAGGGGTTTTCCTTGTCTTGGGGAAGTGGGTAGTAAAGATAATGCCAGCTTTTGTGGTTTAGAATCAAAATTTGGCTCCTATGCTGTCTCAAGCATTGCAGGCAATTGCTTTCTTACTGAAATGTGAAGCACTGATTTCCACATCAGCATTTATGGATGGTTTGTCATTCTAAAATGTCACTTGCCTTCCTGAATTTTCCTTCCCTTCTATAGATTTTTGCAGGGATTATTCTGATCTAGAATCATAAGTATCTTGTGAGGTACAGGAACCAAACACAATTCTTCTGCAAGAGAGGGACAGGTATTTAGCACTTGCCTTTTTGTGGTTCAAAGCATCTTTTGGTGTACAACACTGGACTAAATGATAAAGCCCTCAGGTTTTGCTTTTTGGAGACTGTGACCACAGAGAAAAGGATGCAGGTTCAAACATAAAGCAGCTTTGTTTAGCTGCTCTGTATGTACCAGTGAGGCTGTTTAGCATGTAAGTATGTTAAACAAACACAGGAATTTACATGGACAGTCTATTGTTCTCAAAATCAAAGCATATAAACAGGACACTTTAAATGTCCTTTTAGCTTCTGTCAAGGCAGATACAGAGTATGTTTATATTGGGTCAGTAATGATAGCCTGCAGAGGGCAAACACTTTGAGAACAATCTATTGGGCTGTGCTCTGATACTTTGTCTTTAGTATAACCTTAAGCAGCTGGGATGTCAAGAGTCATTAAGAAAGAACCAAGCACTCAGAGTTTAGCCAAACAATTTGAATTGTGTATTCATTAAAGCCTTAGAAATGCTTGCATTTAAGATGTTAAATAAAACTACTTACAAAAAACAGAAATATGAAAGAAGTAGTTTGGTAAATAGCTTCCTTATATTAAAGTGCATTAATAAGTGTCATTTTCTTGATTTATGAACACATTTGGATATAAAAATAACTAGGTCTATTAATGAATGTTGTATTAGGAAACATAAGAGCTAATTTTACAGCTGTTTCCTGATATCAGTCACTTTGACCCTGACATGTAGTGCAAAAATTTCACAGAGGTTTTTTGTTGCCATTAAGATGAGGAAATTTTTCAAAAGTCACGGAGAAGGAAAGAAGGGCAGAGAAATGGACATTCCATCTAGATAAATCTTTTACCTTTTATAGTCGGGTGTTTATTCTGTCATGTTGGAGCAGGATCAAGAATTGTGTTAGAACAGGATAAACATCAATTAAGTTTGAAAAAGAAATAAAATCAAAGTAACCAGGAAAGCAGACGATCCAGGGTGAAGGTTTGGATGAGAACCTGAAGATAAATGAGGAGAAAATAAAGGCAGGGGTTGTGAAGCATAGGAGAGGGAGAGAAAAAGAGAAAGGGACAATACATAGAAAACTTTGATCCCACTGTGGACTGAACCGGACAATCAGTTACCTTAGGCTCACCCCTAAAGAAAGCACGGATATCAGTTTTAATGGAGGACAGACTCAATTGAGAGAGAATCAAAGACTCTGAAATTCAGAAGTGGTAAGGAAATATCTAGGAGAGATTAAGGGAGAGCAAGAAGGGTCTCACATATTTGATTGTTAGAAAGTGCCCCATCACATAGGCATCCTACCTGTTGGAAATGTTGTATGGCATAGCCGTGAAAATACTGGGTGTATGTTGGAGGCCAGTGGGTTTTGCAACATGAAAGAAAACACATTCAGAGATGACAAGCAGTTGGAGCTCTTGCAGCTTGATCTGCAGCCAGGACCCCTCCTTGTCCTTGAAAATGTGTAATGAGAAAAATCTGACCTCTCTGAATCGTGTACAAGGAACATCTGTTCTAAGGAGGTGCCGTTGAGAAGACTGCCTGCTTATGTTATGAAGCTGTTAGGGCTGTCTGCAATTTTCCTCTCTCCATTTGTGAATATTGATCTCAGTATATCAGATTGCTTCTATAAAATTATTCTTGCCTTGATTTTGTCACAGGAGTCATAAATGAAAACTCACTGAAATTCTAAGGAATAATTATTTAGTAATTGCATTAATTAAATTAAGAGTATAGTAATCAAAACACCTCTGTATTTTTCTTGTAGCATATGAATAGTAAGAGCAAGGAAGATAGAGGCAAACATTTAAATCTCTCAAATGCAGTTCATAACCTAAAACAAGAAAACCTCATGAACAGAGCTTGCAATTGGAATTAAATCAAGTTTCAGTACTTTCCATAAACCTTGATTAGAGAGGCTTGGTCAGTGTTTCTTCCTTTGAGAGCAAAGTGAGTTGCTCTTTTCACCCCAGGACAGATTTCCTAAATCAGCCTCAGAAACGAGAACAAGTGGATGATGAGAGCACAGGCCTCTCTTCAGCAAACCTCTAGCCAACTCAAACATACTATTATTTCCTCTTTGCACTGGCTTTGTGTCCTGCCTGTGTACTATCCTTCTGCAGTGACAGCATCAGTTGGAACAGTGGTTTATATTCCCAGCTGCTGCCTGTTGTGAACATTTTCCCCTTTCATACTCTTTATTTTATTTGTCCCAACCATGCAGCATGATCCTCCTGCCTCCCAAGGTACCTTGAAGCTATAGAAGAGCATAAGAATGAGTCCATCTTTCCATCCCAGGTCCCACCCACTAGCTGCATGACTTGTGAGAGAAATACAGAGTTCATCACCAGGGCTGGGGAGACACTTATTCAATCACACCACTGCACAGATGATTGCATGGTTTTTAGAACAAAACCTCATGCAACATATTATTTTTAAGGAAGATGCCTTGAAATTTTAATTCTCTTGATAGAGGAGGTAGGCAACACATGATAGTCTGCATGCATGCTTATTTTGGCAGTGCACAAAAGGATGTGCAAGTGCATATTGAAGGATGAAATCAAATGCCGCAGCTTTAATTCTGGAGCAAGATTTTGTTTTACTAAAAAAGCTTATGATCATTTGATTCCATTTTAATGTTTTGTAACAAATTCAATGCTGTAAAAAATAGTATTGAAATACTTGGCAGATTTGTTAGGAAAAAAAGAAGTGGCAAAAAGGCAATTTAGGTAGGGACGATTCAAGTTCCCATTATTTTCAGATTTGAAAACAATTAAAATTTCTTTATAGTTCTCCAAGTCACCAATTCTTATAAACTCAGAAATGTGATCTAAATGCAGCTGTGAAGCAGGGAGGTATTTTCTGCTGATTTATTCAGAAATGTCACCATTCATTTCAGCACAGGAACATTAATTAAGGAGGCAAATGATAATAATGATAATAAACAAAACAAAAGGAACAATCTAATTTAGTGATTTCAAGTTTATACAAGGAAGAATGGCAGGTGAAGAAGCTTCATGAATGAAGCATGAGGGAACCTCATCCCCATCTTCAGCACCAGAAGTCTTTTGCAGCTCAAAAGTCAATAGCAATAAGTGGTGAGTTCTCAGGGAGCTAATTTTCTGCCTCATTAGTTTTGGCCAAAGTTAGGGTGGCGCCAAGCTTTTGATTCAATTCACTTTCACAAAACCATGTTGATTGCTTTGAGGTCTCAGTCCTCTTCCATTACAGGTCCTGCTGCTCTCCCCCTCCTCAGTCCCTTCATCTCATCTTTCCCTGCTCAGGCACCTGTGATATCTGTAACACCTCCCTGCTTTTTCAACAGTGTTCAGCTTCTTCAGAGAGAAGATGCCAAAAAGATGAGCAGAACAGATGTGGCTACACTCCTCAGCCCCTGGGACTTGTTAAGCATTTGGGTAGTGGGCTCCCAAATTCTTGTTTCAGACTGAGCATGTACATGTTGCCAGAAGGCTAAAGGAGGCAATGAAAGGAGTTTCTGTTTGCCTCTTGATGTTCGTCTTCTGGCAGATAATAAAATAAATAATATTTTATTATAATAAATATTTTTTCTTTCAGTACATAAGATTTTGAATGAATACATAAATAGCTTTCAACATTTGTCTGAGTTCCTGAGTAAGGAACTAGTAGGTCTAAATACTTGTCAGCTGAAAGAGAAGTCATGAGATTCAGGACCGTCCTCATGTTTAATATACAATACACTCTCATGCCTCTTAAATTCAACATGGTGTAGAAAAGACAATCAAAGCCATTTAGTAGCTTCAGCACAGATATTTTGAGCTGGAGAATTTAGCAATTTAACCCTGCTCTTGGCTTCAGTCTTGCTATTGGTGGATTATATAAGGGGATGTTTAAGGCTAATTGTGTTAGGAGGGGTGTCTGCCAGCACAGAGCACTGTTTTGAGTGGCTGAACAGGATGTAAACTTGTGCTATGGATGATTTAGATGACTCTATTGCCATCTCAGGGGCACTGGTTAACTCAGGAGCAGAATTTTTGAAGACAGGTACGTGCTGCCCTGTTGCTTTTATCTCTATATTCAAAGATATGGTTCTGGCTGCCTTGCATCTGCAAGGCATGTGAAATGAATCAAGGATGTCTACGTGCATACAGCATACAGAAGCTGCAAGGATTTAAAAAGCATGTATCTATTTGCTCACAAAATAAAAGGGGAAAATAAACCTTATTTTGCTTCGTTTTTTTGTTTCGTTGGGTTTTTTTTTTGTTGTTTGTTTGTTTGTTTTTTCCCCTCAGAGCATTCTAATTTGAAAAGGAAAATTATATATGCATTAGTTAAAAACTAGATATTTTTTGACCAAAAAAGACTTTTCCTAGTCAAATTGTCATCATTCATATTCATGGATACATTCCCCAGAAGACAGGTTTAGTACAAGATCAAGTATATGAAAACACTATAGCATTTTTCAGTCACAAACATACTTTGATAAATTTATCAAAATTTCTAATTATTTCATTGTACATTTTGTAAAATCTTCCAATTTCTAATGTGTAGGAATATTTGAAGAAGTAGAAAGGAGGGCTATTTCAGAAAGTAAAAAGGAAAGGATGAATTCTAGTTTATTGTTTGAAAGCTGGTCAGCAAGCTTTTAATCTCTATATAACATCCAGTAAGGTAATGATTACTAGGAATCCATATGATGTCTCTAGAAACTGACCTAATATTCTCCAGCTGTAAACCAGGTTATGACAAGAGTAGGAAAATGGCTGTTTAACTTCCAGCATGTGGAAAATAATGATCCATTTTTATCTCTGATCTATCCTCTTATATGCAGGATGTAGGTGCCATTAAAAATTAACCATTCTAAGTACAGAAAGCTTATAAAGTTCAATTTTGTCTCCCCATCCCCAAACAGTGTCCACAATAACTCAGTCAAGGATGGACAAATTTCAGTAGCTATGGAAAGCAGGAGAAAGTACAGGAGTTAGACCCCAGAAAAAATGGCGTGTATCTAGGACCAAAGTGCTGCGTTGTCTGTGTGCAGGGAGTATAGTATTGTCTTGCAGGAGAAGAAAGTAAAATAATAGTTCTCAAGGATGCTATGCAACTGAAATCACCATAAGATTATGAAACTTCATCTCATGCAAGACTTGAGAATGCATAGCTGCAGCTACAAGATAGACTTGGGTTTTTTTATCTACAATATTAAAAACCTATATTCTCTGGCAATTTTCCATTGCCAAAACAATTTAGTGCTTAATATATACCAGCCTTGCCTTCTGCGAGTTTTGTGCTGTTTGCATCGTCTGCCCAGGTAAAAGCAGAAGTCAGTTGTACCACAGGATATCTAATGCCCACCCTCATTTTGTTGCTCAGATGGTCAATATCCATAAGACAGAGGCCAGGTATCTGATTGACACAATCACATGGATCCAGTGAACCCCATTCTCTATAACAGGGAGGAAAGCATTATAAATTGAATTCTTACAGATTTAGGATATTCCATATCAGTGATTCCAAACAAAGCCCACTCTCAGTCTACTTCAGTCTGAGCTTCAAGGCTTCCTGAGTTCCCAGTTTTTTTCCTTTTTGTTCCTGTGTCAGAACTGTGCATACTGATCCATTTTTATCTCTAACATCTACTGTGACTGACCTCTGCAGATATCCTCCTAGGTCATGTGCAGGATGTAACTGTCATAAAAATAAAGCATTCTAAACTCAGACGGTCTACAAACCGTGCACTTGTAACAATTCCTTTTCAATTTATTTATGGATTATTTTCTTGAGTTATTGTGCAAAGTTTCAGCAGCAGCAAAAAAATCCAAGTTATTAACCCTTTGGTGCAGAAGTGAAACTTGAAGCTGCCTCTACAGTAACATTGTTTTAACTGATGTCATTCTCGGCTGGAGTTAAAGCTCTTAAGTCACAACTAGCCCCTTTGTTTACATTACTTTAAAAGTTCAATGGGCAAACATTTGTTCAGGATGGATTTCTTGCGGCAAAGTGAGGTTCTGCTTTGTCTGAGATATTCTGTCTGGAAAGGAAGGAAGTTTTCTTGTCATGTTGGCAAAACTGTAGGGAATGTGATTCATCTTCTCTGTCCTGTCGCCTTGGCAAATAAGGAGCTGCAGAAAAGCAGGTTAAGTAAATTTCTAACTTGGGAATGAGGTAGTTTCAAAACAAAGATATCTCTCTTATCTGATGAAGGCATGTGCCAGCCGCTGCTTAGGATAAACTAAACTCTCAACAAGGATCACAGCTTGTTTTATTAAGTTAGCTATAAATTTCCAGAATGAGATCTTAATCTATGAAGAACTATTGAGTCAGATGATTCTTAGCCTAAATAAAAGGGAAAATGTTGTGGTAAATAAATGTCAAATTGCAAAAATATATTTAGCCTTGTCAGGCCTAAGGTAAACTCTTACACAAAGTGCTCTTGTGTTTTATTGGTAAATAAAAAAAATAACATTATTCGTTATTCCCCTCTAGAGCATCTGCAAAAGGGCCTGCTCTCTCAAAGTATGGGTCACTCTGAGACAGACAACCATCTTGTGTCACATAGCATGATGTTGTATAGGAACTATGGTCCTACACATTTTCTTTTCCACTATTGCTCTCACTTCTAGTTGTACTAAACAAGAATAAAGCTTTTATGCCAAAAATTTCTGTTGTCCTAGGAGTGTTACTGGATAACCATTACACAATCAAATTATTTAATAAATTAGCTCTTGTCATGTATCTTTTTGCAAACTGTAGAGATTCTTAGTAACAACCCCTCTCTCACTTGATTAAAGGAAAATTTTGCAGAAAATGGTTCATAGAGTAGCTCTCTGACCAAAAAAATGCTTAAATCCACAGACTTTCAAGAAGTCTGCAGTGCCATTTGATCTTTATCATTGGAACCAAGTTCTAGCCTAAACGCTTTGCTATTTTTTAAATCTTTCGTACACAAAGATTCATTTTTCAAATCCACTAAAGATAAATCCAATTATTTTTCATTTTCATAGAATCATAGAATATTCTGAGTTGGACGGGACCCAGGAGGATCATTTTGAGTTCAACTCCTGGCCCTGGACAGGACACCCCAAGAATCACCTCATGTGTAAGAGAGCTTGTCCAAACGCTTCTTCAACTCTGTCAGGCTTGGTGCTGTGACCACTTCTCCAGAGAACATGTTCCATGCCCAGCTACCCTCCGGATGAAAACTTTCTCCCGATACCCCAGCTAAATTGCCTTTGGCACAGCTTCACACCATTCCCTCAGGTCCTGTCTCTGGTCACCAGAGAGAAGAGATCAGTGTCTTCCCCTCCTCTTCCCCTTAAAAGGAAGTTGTAGACTGATGGGGTCTCCCCTCAGTCTGCTCTTCTCCAGGCTGAACACACCAAGTGACCTCAGTTGCTCCTCACATGGCTTCCCCTCAAGGCCCTTCACCATCTTCACAAACCCTCCCCTGGACACTCTCTAATAGCTTTATATCTTTCTTACTTTGTGGTGCCTGAAACCATCGCCAGGACTTGAGGTGAGGTAGCCCAAATGCAGAGCAGAATGGGACAATCCCCTCCATCACCCAGCTGGCGATGCTGTGCCTGATGCCCCCCCAGACATGCCTGGCCCTCCTGGCTGCCAGGGAACTGCTGACTCACATTCAACTTTCTGTCAACCAGGACCCCCAGGTCCCTTCCTGCAGGCCTACTCTCCAGTCTCTTTTCCCCCAGCCTATACACCCCATCCCAGGTGAAGAATCCAGCATTTTCCCTTGTTGAACTTCATAGAGCTGGTGATTGCCCAGCGAATTTGTTGAGGTTTCTGCAGGGCCTCTTTGCCCCTGAGGAACCTGCCTCATACTCCCAATCTAATGTCATTGCCAAACTTATGTAGTAATTTTAGTAACTTTTAATTACTTTAGTAGTTTAATTACTTTAATTTAATTACTATTTTAGTAGTCAAGAAAAATATGCAGATGCTCAGAACTTAAAATAAAGCAACCCTAACAATATATTCAATGGCTAGTAATTTTTTCCTGTAGCTGTAGAATGATGCAGTAATGTCTTCATATATTCAATGCAGTAAAGATTAAATAAATATTAAATAAGTACCTCCATCATTATATCAAAGGGCATGCCTTGTGTGCAAAGGTCTCCAGAAGATCTCAAGTCTCTGGTTATCCGTATTGCAAGTTTTCTGTTTGTTACGGAAAGTGGTGGCCAGAAGGTCTGAATGAATGAAATACCACTGCATAGAATGTTAGAGTTATATCTTCTAGCTAATAACTGAAATCAGATTTTTGTATTGCCTTTATTTATCTGCTTTAGAAAATTAAATATTTCCTTTTCTGTGGAAATTCCAAACTGTGGTGGGTAGATGTCTTAACAAATGTTTATACAATAATTTTACCTTCATAATTTTTCCTAATAACCCTAGTGGAAATTTCACCTAGAAATATATTCCACTCACAGAAAGATTATAGATCTGGGCACTTAAAACCTCTGCATCACCTCCTTTTTAGGCGTTGTCTGAGATCTTCAACCCAAAATATGCTCCATTAGGCGCTAAACCATCAGATATAACAACAGACCATGGAATACTACATCAGAGATGTATCACGAAAGGTCATTTATTTCTGAGTCATCAAAATAGGTTACCAAAGAGCATTTCAGCTTCAATTAAGTAGCAATTTCTTATTTAACTATATTACAGGATGAATATTGTCCTCAATATTCCTAAATGGCCACAATGATTTTAT
Source organism: Petroica traversi (assembly GCA_025920805.1). NCBI lineage: Eukaryota > Metazoa > Chordata > Aves > Passeriformes > Petroicidae > Petroica > Petroica traversi. The sequence goes on along the minus strand of JAHLSL010000006.1, from coordinate 87,208 downwards.
AAAGGTTATCTGAAATACACAACTGAAAAATCTAAAAAAATATGCCTCTTTATTTACATGGCAGAAATTCTTCAAATCATATTAATGAGCAAACTAAAATTTTTCAGAACTAATTATTTTGGAGTGGGCTTTGACAATTAAATATATTTATAAAAGTCTAACATCTACAAATGACGTAAAGTACAAATTAGACACCAACTCATTATGTTTTTAATCCAAGCTAAAATATTGCTAAGCAGAAAGTAGGTACAAGGTGTTTGTAACATTCAAATTACTGTGCATCAGAATATTCTTGTGGTACATGTAGCTTGTGTAGAAGCTCCACCTCACAGACAGCCCCCATGACACTTCAGGTTCTCTGCCTACCCTAAGGAAGGCTTTTGCAGTTCAGTACAAGTGCACTAGTCTGCAACTTTTCATGATTTTTCAGTGGAGTAAAGATATTGAAGAATTACAATTAATTAAATGTTAATTAATTAAATGTAATTTAGTGAGCCCACCATGCAGAAATCCACTCTTGCAGCAACAGGGGCTGTTGGGGAAGATGAAATAGGAAAGCCTTATAGATATGATTACCTTGTAAAAGATGCTGGAAATATCGGAAGTATAATTGAAATTGAGATGAAGACAAGATTTGAGTTAAAGAGTAACTAAGAAACAATGGTATAGTTGGTTGAAGGTAATCCTCCTTCTTGATAGAACAATACCCTCTGCCTAGGCAGGTCCAAAGGTCAGAACAAACCATACCTGCCTGGAAGAAGATTCCCAAAAGTAGTTTTTTTAAGGTTTAAAATACACCCCATATGGTAATGCAATGATTCTTATAGGTTGCATGCAATTATTGTAGAGTTTGTAACTTGTTTCAGATTGGTTAAAGAGAATAAGAATATTCAACAGAGAAGATGATTTATTGTATTGTAAAGGGCAAATCGCTCTCTTTTTTACTCTCTCTTTTTATCTCTTTCTCTCTCTTTCTCTAGCCTACTTTGAGCTGCATCTTGCAGCCCAACAAGCCTCTCACATCCATGCTCTTTCACAATAAACTCCCATGCTCTAAACCCATCTTTAGAGATCTCTTACTTCTGTTTTACCCCTATAACCAAATTCCACAGAGTTAAATCCTACAAGGGGCCAAGAATGTTCTGGCCTGAACTAAGATGAGTGCTGCCCGCAGGTCAAAGGAGGTCATTCTCTTCCTCTGCTCTGCAGTGGTGAGGCCACATGTAGAGTGCTGTGCCCAGTTTTGGGCTCCCCAGTACACAGGAGACGTGGACATACTGGAGAGAGTCCAGTGAAGGGCCGCAAAGATGATGAAGGGACTGAAGCATCTGCTTCTCTTGAAGGAGATGAATTAAAAAAAAAAAAGGAACTATAAACAATGTTACAACCTCATACTTGTAATAGAGGCTATAGATGTGAACAAGGTGATCCATGAGACAATCAGCTTGTTATGTCTTTGGTGAAGCAGCTGCCTCATGTGGTGTTCTGCATATCTGTCTGGAGAAGGGTGCAGCAGGCTGTTATAAAAATGTATGCTGTCACTTTTGCTGGCAGTGTTCAATGAATGAGAGACCTGGGTTTAAAAAGATGTGAAAATGTGTGTATACAGAGTACTGGGGCACCCTATCTGGAATACACACTCTTGAAGGTCTTGTTCAGCCTGGAACTGCAGCTGTGACAACCACCAAGACCCTGACTGATAAGAAGAGATGGAAATAGTACAGCTGTTTTAGTCTAGGGAAGTAAAAATGGTGAAGGAGAGCTAAAAGACAATGACTACAAACAAATTCAAGTGTTTCCCAGTTTCCAGCTAGAGAATTGCAGTAGTGTGACTTTTTAAAACATAGTTTCATAAGGGTACAGAATATAATACCAAGTGTTTATTTGTCATTGTGGAAAAATAATGTGATTTAAATTATTGTTTCCAGACCTGTCTGGACATAAGGACAGAAACTAATAACTTGTCAGCATGTTTCTTTCAATATTTGATAACAGTATTATTGTACTTCATCTCTGGTTTTGGCTATGCCTAAAATGTCCAGCTATTTTTATTAAGTAAAACAGCAATAATCAAGCCACCAAATGTGGGTAGAGAGCATAAATAGGCTCTTTATTATGGTACCTTATTTACTCACTCTGGTGTCAGTTCTGGGTTGTTCAGTCTAATCTGGTACTTTACACTTTCAGTTACGCAGACATGCTGAAACCACAGATGTTACAGTGAAGCAGATTTCCTGTTACTTCAGCAATCTCAGCATGAAAAGTTGAATTCAGGTGGTAGGGAGTAATTGAGTTGGTATTTTGTGATTCAGTGCAAGAACAGGCAGTGAAAAGAAAGACCACCTATTTATCTAATATATTCCTCAATCTCAAAATTATTTGTTTTGGTTTATCTGATTTATAATTTATTTTTAAGAAGAGAAACAAGTACAAAATCATAGAAGTCTCCACATATTTCACCATCATAGTTCAAACATAGATTGAATCTCAATTCAGTTTTAGTCTGTTGGACTTGATTGTGGAAATTCAAATGTCTTGCATAACAATAAAACAAAAAAAGTCAACAATATGACAAAACTGGCTGTGTTCAGATCAATTGATTTCATTCTAGTTAATGGGGCGATAATATTTTGGTTGGATTCACTATTGGATTTAGGTTGTAAAGGATCTTTTGGAATGAACATATGTATTTCAGCACAAAAAGAATGGTACATTTTAAAATAGAGGATTTAATAAAATTATTTTCTTAGGAACAGCAGAGAGTTCAGGCAGCCAAGGGAATTACGTTAAACTGACATTTTGGGGCCACTGGGACCAATCAGATACAGATCACTAATTATCTCTAAACCTTTATCTTTTAAAAAGTTCTGGTAGCTTATAATAAACTAGTGAATTTTCTCAGTTCAGTTTCTGGCAAGAGTGCATACACTCCTTAAAACAATATAATGCTTGATTTTATTTACTGTTTTTCCTTTGGGATAAACCAACCAAAACCAAACCAGACTTGCAGCAGGAGGCTGATTTACAAGACAGTGCTGCTTTGGTAAGGTTCGTTTACTGTTAATCTTAGAATTTGAAAGGTGAAAGACATGATCCTTCCTCCTTGTAATTCCACATTGTATGATTCTGCATTTAATTTATAATCAGCAAATTAATTCTGGTCTGTTGCTTTATGCCAGAGATCACATGGAGTTTTGGTCTTTTTAAAAATTTTAACATGAATTAGAGGTAGTAAATATTTTCATCTCATATCTTCAAAATATCTGTAATATATTATTTGCAACAGAACATACATTATCTGTGTGCATCTGGGGTGTTAAAAACTAATAATTTACAAGAATCTGTGATCATTTCTCCAAAAGATATCAAGAGAAGAATGGTATTCCATCCCCCTTACCCCGCAATTATTATGAGGTCATTATGAGGACTTGTCTCCAGGCATTTTGTGATAAAAATCAAAGGAAAATTCATTTCTTGTCTCTGGGCTTTATTTGCCTTGTCTTTTGCAGAAAAAAAAATTTTCTAAAAGTATCTTGTAATGAAGTAAAAGCATTCTCCCCTTCTGTCCCATGGCAAGCCCTGGGACCATTGTCAGAAGACAAGCATAATTTATCCTCCTGTCTCTAGGGCTAGAACATAATTACCCTGTAGATTTTTGCTCTGTGAAGGTAGAACTATTTTTTTGTCTTCATGCAGCATTCAAGAGTTTACAGCTGCTAAAATAATTGTTATGCCATTGGTGCTGAAGAGAAAATGAAGTATCATCCCAGTATACCTTTTTGCTCTGAAACATGTGTGTAAAGAGGATGTGTTAGTGTTTGGTTGTTTTTAAACTCTTTATTACCAACCTGAGATCATGTCCTCTTCCTCAGTGACAGAGCCTGAGTTATAAAACATTGCAAGTACAAAAAAATTGCTATGAGTCTTCCTAATATCTCATATGACTTCTTATAAATGGCAGCAATATAAAGATTTGTATGCTGTTTTTGATTTCTGCTTTTCTACATACAAAAATTTTCATTTTTGGATCTTACTATATTTTACTGCATAACTTGCAATATTTAAATACTGACATTATGAACAAGAAAAATGCAAAGCTAAGTAGAGATTTTAGGATGATGAAATAGTTCGACTGAAGAGCACTAATAAACTTCAATAATTTTGAGCTTTAGGAGTGACACATTAAGTCTAGAAGTCTTATATCTTACACACTTCTTTCTACAGTATTAAAAAATCCCCAAAACTAAACCAACATACAGATTTATCAATATTACAATATTTGTAGCTGGAAAAACACACAATTTTTAAGGAAGTCTATGCCTAAAAGCATTGTATCCTAGCACAAGTTAGTGGAGTGAGAAGGAAGCCCCAAACTGAAGTATTTCTAAAGGTTAAAATCCATGTATAATTTAATACCTCTTGCACAGTGAAGCAATAATTAGCTCTGATATTCCACAAAATAAACTAATCATTCCACCACTCAATTTACTGCAGCACAGGGAAGAATATCAAGATCTTTCTGAATAATGAGGCACTAAATTTAGTTTCTGCATTATTTCCATTACTGATAATTGCCTGCTATATGGAGATTTCAGGGGAAAGACTATGAAGCTACCACAGTGGAAAAGGAGCCAACACTTCGTTTGAAATAAAAACTCCTCTAATAAAAAATGAAGTGGCAAGTGTTCATGTAGTACTTTGATCCAAATCAGGTAATTAATATAAATGTAGATTTAAAATGCAAATATTTAAGGATTTAGTTTCAGGGTGATTTGTGGAAGTTAAAAAGTTTGAGTTGGGGTTCTGGATTTTATCTGAGTAAGTAGTACCTAAGTGGCAGCATATTTTCTCAGCATTGTTGTTCATTGTAGTTCAGCACATTCTCATGCCTTTTATTTAATTTCAATCAGACTGAATAGTTGCTAGCAGAAGAACTGGCAAGACCCCCAGCAGAGGTTATCATATATTCCAGGCTTACAATTTGAAAGTGTTCAAGTGCAGAAAGGCATAAAGTCCACTGAAGCAGCTGCCTGTAATTCTCAAGTTTGTCAGTTGGCAATGTTCCCTCATACATTAGGGTCACAGATGCTGCTTTCATGTCAGTTGAGGACATCCTCTCCTGGTGGAAATCCTCATCAGGTTGGACATTGAAAGGTACCAGAACATCAGAAAGACATGGTAGTGCTGAGCTGAATTTAGATGAAACATATACAACTCTCGTATGAAAGCACCGGGTTGTTTGTTAGGTTTTTTTTTGTTTGTTTGTTTGTTCTAGTTTATTTGGGGTTTTTTTTTCGTGTGTGTGTTTGGGTTTTTTCTGCTCAGCTTTTGTTGTTGTTGTTTTGTTTGTTTTTTGGTGTTTTTTTATGTTGTTATTGGGGTTTTTTTGGTTTTTGTTTTTTTTGGGTGGGGGGAGGTTTGCTTAGTTTCTTTTTTTTTTTTTTGGTGGGTTTATTCTGTTGATTAAAAATTTGTTTGTGCCTTTTAAAAACATTTCCTTGCATTTTGAAAGATATAATCTCTGTACTAGTGAGATAGTTGCTTAGTTATCTATCTTTGGTGGCACCAGACAATATTTTTGGAGGGAGAGATTTCTCCTCTGATATTGGCACATGGGTGTGCCTGCTGAGAAGAGGTCTTTGGTGAGCCTGTCATGTTCAAAAGAGCCGAGCCGTGCACAGATCATTGAAAAATATGGAAATACTTTTTGTAGGGATGGTTAGGAGACAGTGAAGTGTGTGGTGGAAGCCTCAGTGTCTCTGGTGTTAAAATGGGAGAAGCTTAGAGGAGTGAAGTTGCTCTGCATCTTCTATTTTGTTTGCTTTATTTTTGGAAGCAAAAACTCTATGCTAATTGATGGTCAGATGCAGTCTGCTGTCAGAGCATAAAACATCAGCTTTTGTGCCTTGAAGGAGGCAGATTGATGACTACCTGGACTGGCCCATCTCCCTGGCCAGTGGCTGTGGGGATGGGAAGCTTCTAAGGATTTCTAAATCTTCCTTCTGGGGGAGCTGGAAGGGCCTGACAAAGAGTTTCCACAAGGAAGTACTCGGATAAGTGGCAAGCAAGGGAGATAAGAGGAAGGCTGGCTAAGAAACCCAGATTTTTCTGGTAGAAAGTGCTTGGAATGGTGAGGTTGCAGAAGTCAGAGAAAGTGCCTGAAGTTCACTCTTAGTTACAGAGTTAAAAGTGACTCAGTACTACTTGGTAGCAAATTCAGTGAAATGATCAAATGAAATTGAGAGGAATGTTTCATTCCTCTTCAGTGAGAAGTTGCCAGCATATTTGCACTGGAAGATAACAAGTTATGCTCAAAAGTGAGATACTTGTGAGATGGGTGTTAACACTGATCTGTTGAAACATTTCTTGGTTCAGCATTTACTATTTTTGATGTAGCATCTTAGGCTTTGCGTTTCATTTATATGCAGAGGAAGATTATTCTGTGTTAGGCAAGTCAGTTTCTCTAAAGACTTCTTGACTGTATACATGGTTAAAACAAATAGAGGTATTTAAATCATACCAAATCTATGGAAACCACAACTCAATTATTATAATATCTTCTTTTAGAAAACTATGTGCAAAGAAAATTTAGGATTATCTATTCATTCACACCAATTTAAGCTTCAGGGAACAGAGTTTAAAGCAACTTCATAGCATGAAAAGCCACAACAAAATAAGAAATTATGAGGTCAGAGTGTTGCTTTGACTTATAGCATCAAGCATTCATGGAGAATACCAGCTAATCACAGTGGGACCATGAACAACCAAAGTAACAGTGTTCTGTGCAGATGATACCACTCAAATTTGGTTCTGACCACCTCAGTTTTTAACTCCAAAACTTGCATTTACATTACTGTATATTTTTAATACATTTAAATACAAACTCTCATCTTTTGCAATGGTAAATACATTACCATTAATTGAAATTGCAACCCTCTCCTGTATTTTTCAATTTGAATCTTTTATCAGGCAAGCAAGGGGCAGGGCTAAGGCCATTGAGAGGAGATTTAAATCACTCCAGGGAGCAGGAGGATGTGCTCCAGGGTCTGGCATGGCAGTGCAGGAAGGGCTCACCATCCTGCTGGCTCCTGGTGGTGCGTTGTGCGTCAGGTGTGTGTGGTGTTTTAGCTTTTGGGTATTTTTTTTTCCTCAACTTCACTAGATGGATTACAAATGGTCATGTGAGGAAAATCAATCCACAAACACCAGAGGTTTATGTTCAAAAAGGAGACAGAGGAGTCCTGTCACTTTACTCGAATAAAGGGAGAGGCCATGGGGCATTTCCCCTGGGGTCTCTCAGATTTTTGGAGGATGTAGCCTCCTTTTTACCCTAATTTCCTGGCCACATGTCCCTCTCTCTTTCCCCATTGGCTGAGGTATTTGAGAGGTACAGACTTTCTGAAAACGCCTAATACGTAAGACTTCCCCTTCTAATGTATAATTCCTCCCCTGTTGTCTTTCCCCTTGCATCATCCAGTGGAATTCCTTATGGAATTTATGGATCTTCTCATTGTTCCTCTCATTTCTTTACATTTAATTCTATGTATCAGCAGACCTTTGGTTTGTTTGTAAATGCAAATTTCCCTCGTTCCATTCATCAATCAGGGGAATCCTCCCCATTGTTTCTTTTATCTCTCACTGCTGATTTTATCTACTGACAAGACCCACAGTTTGTTTGTGAAGACAAATTCCTTATTCCTTTCAGACAAAATGCCATTGCTGCTACTGCCAGTAGGAGTGTTCTAACCCAGACAGAATGCTCAAAGGAGGACCCAGCTGCCCAGGCCACTGGCAGCAGGGACTGTGTGAGCTTGCTGCTTGTACCACTGAACAGTGCAAAAGACATCCTGTGTGTGATGTGAGTAGGTCAATGATCCACTCTGTCTGGAGTCAGAACTTAAGGAAGAAGTGGAAAGTCTCAGGAATATTAGGGAGAGTGAAATAGACTGGTGGAATTACATCCTTCCAACTCTGAGAGAAATCAGCAGGAATCAGAAGAGTCCTGCCCTTCCTGCCATCAGACAGGAAGAGTTCTAATAGATGGGGATGGGGTGGGGGGGGAGGGCTGAGAAAGTGTTGCTATTCCGGGAGGTAACAAAATTCCACCTTTCCAGGTACCCTTACCGAATAGGTATTAGGCCCTGGATCTAGACGGTCAGGCCGATGACACTAGAGAAAAAAGTATTTCTGGAGGGTCTCCCAGTTGCACTTTGTCTGTCAGACAGACCACAGCCTCAGAAATTAAGAAGAAAAGAAGGGTAGTGTAATAGGTACTGAAGATCCTGTATGTCGACCAGACTCGTCCCACAGAAAACTCTGATGCCTCCCTGGGGCCTGGGTACAGATATCACCAGGAGAGTCCTGGAATAAATTCAGCCCTCCAATTATTACCTGTTGAGGTTTGTATTTCTTCCCTTTGTTTTTTCTTAAGGAATTTTTCTCCCATAAATTGCTAAGGAACTGTAATAGTTGGTACTTAAGAGAACAAAAGAAGGTTTCCAAGCCCAGGGGAAGTAGAGTTTCTCTCAGAAAGCAGAGATGACGTGAGATTTGGGCTGGTAAAAGCCAAGGTGAGGCAGCTGCTGATCTCTCTCTCTCAGGGATTCGGAGAAGGACGGTTCGGAGCTGCTGCTTGCTGAAGAACTTTCACTGCCAGCATGGAACTGCTTTTTCATTCCGCTGTGGGACTCTCCCTCTCCTTGCCTTGCTGGGAGCTGGGAGCCAAGCTGCCACTGCCCCATCCTTCCCTTCACCGCTTCTTGTTTCTTGGCTTCTCAGCTTCTCCAGCACAGTTGTAGCCTTATACCCCCTGCCTGCTGAGGAATCCAGCTGTGCCATCTCGCTGTTTCCGAGGGTCCTGCTACAGCACCGACATTGGCTGCACTGAGGGTTGGTGAAGAAAAGCCTTTCCTCCACCCCTCCCTCCCTCGACCGCCATTCCCTCGTGTCACCTGGGCTCGCGCCGGAGCGCCCCCTGCAGCCGCGGGGGAATCATCGCACCCGCCCTGCCCACAGGGAGCCACCAGCGCCCCTGCTGGCTGTGACTGGAACTGCACTGAAGGGAAAAGTGCCTGAGGCCAAGCAGGTTGGTACTGGGTTTCTGCTTCTCTTTGTGATTAATGCCATAGTTTTTGTTATTTGTTAGCTTTGTTTTATATATTAGTAAAGAACTATTATTCCTATTCTCACTTCTTTGCCTGAGAGCCCCTAGATTTCAAAATTATAATAATTCAGAGGGAAACGGTTTAAATTTTTCATTCCAAGGGAGGCTCCTACCTTCCCTAGCAGACACTTGACTCTCAAACCAGGATATTAACCCACTACTGGTTGTCCAGGTTAGCTGTGATGAGGTTGATAAGAAGGGTACCAGGGTAATTAAAAGGGACTTTAGGGCTGTGAGTTGGGGAGGGCAGAGGTGGTGTTCTGCTCGGTTCCTTCAGTAGCAGGGATGAATGATGAAAGGAACAGGAAAACCCATGTTATCAACAAGTGGCTTAACGATTACTGTCATCAATGGAATTTTGTTTTTTTGGGGGGGCAATTTTTACAACACGAGGCCTGTAAGTATCATATGGGCTTCAGCTAACAAGGACAAAAGGATTCTAGCCCAAGAGCTGTCCGGGCTGATTGAGAGGGCTTTAAACTAGCTCGGAGGTGGAAGAGGATGAAGCCCAGCTCTTCAGAGATAAGCCTAAGGGTGGTAATCCAGACTCAGAGGTGAAATCAGCTCAGATGAAGTGCGTCTTTTCTTGGTTTGGAAGTCAAATGTCTGTCAAAGATGGCAGGAACCTCTCTTGGAATGAAAAATATGACTCCTTCCCTCTGAACCGTTATCAGTTTGAAATTAAGGAACTTTCAGGAAAAGATATGGGAAAAGAAATACCAGTTCTTTACTAGTTTGTATATGGATTACAAGGCAAAAAAACCCCAACAACGGCAACAACAGCAAACAGAACCAGAGATGCAGTAACAGCCTTCTCTCGGCTGTCAGGCCCTTTCCCCTTTGGTGTAGTCACAGCCAGGGCCGGCAGGGGCGCTGTTGGCTCGCAGCTGGGCAGGGCAGGTGAGCTGATTCCCCCACGGCCGCAGGGGACGCTGGGGCAAGAGCTCAGTCTCTTCTTCACGTGAGTAATGGCGATGCTGCCTGGGGAAGAGATGGAAAAGGGCTTTCCTTTACAAACTCATGGGCGGCAGCTGAGTGCCCCTCAGGATGGTGGAATGAGCTGTAGCAGAAACTGTAGCAGCTGTAGCAGTTGGAGCAGCAGGCTGGAATGGCTTAGGCAAGCAAATAAAATATATTAGAAACTCCGCAATTGTAGCAGGAGAAGCAGGGTGTCCCGGCAGGTGGAGGATGTAGGGTAACAGTGCCGTGAAAAACCTCGAGCAGTGGCAGAGAAGTGGCAGGGCTGGGCAGCGGCAGCCGGGCTCCCAAACGCAGCTGGGAGAGGCTCCCTTGGAGAGGGGTGGGGCTCGGGGTCCCAGGGTTTCCGCTGAGGCACCCGAGTAGATGGTGGGGGTCCATTCTCGTGAGGCAGGGTGTTCATAAGTCCCAGTTCAATGGCTGCTCTTACGAGCAGCACTTCACTCATGGTAGGAGAAGACAGCAAGAGATAGAACCCCTCAGTGGGGGTGAATTCTTCCCACAGCGACCTCAGCCTATCTTCCCTCTGATGGCAAGAGCGAGAGAGAGCTAGAAGTTGAGCTCAGCCCCTCACCCCAGCCAAAATCTTGCCTTTATCTCTGCCCTTCCCAAGAGAAAGCCCCCCCCAGCTATGAGAATGCAATCAGCTGCACCCCTCCCCCTCACACTTGACTACACCTTTTGTCTCTCTTAAGTACCAGTCGTTATTGTCTCTTGGCAACAAATGGGACAAAATTCCATGAGAAGGGGGGGGGGGGTGGGGGGAAGGAAACCTTAACCTCCAATAGGTCTCTAAAAATCAGTAGCTGCAGATGACTGATGGTCTTGAGGACTGAATTTCTCCTGTTGGCACAGAAAAATGACAATTTGATATATTAAGGGTTGGGTTAACAGCTGCAAAGGATAAAGAAACAAGATTTTTACAGTGTTTGTTCCATTTCACATTAGAAACTTCTGCAAAACACTAGCATCTTTTTTTGGGGGGAAATTCTGGCTATGTAATTTTTTAAAACTTCATTAAAATAAAATTTAAAATAAAATTAGAATACCCGTTCAGGGTGAGAGCAGAATTGCTGCCCTTTATGGATATTGTTATCATTTGCATACAAAATACATGACAGTAAAGTTAATTCCTTTGAGAAGAAACATTACAGGAGTCAAATAGCCTTCCCATCAAAGCTTGTGCCAAGAGCAACAAATGTCACTGCAATGCATCATAACTGAATGCATCAAAGCACAGTGTGCAAACACAAGAAATCCTAAACAGATATTTAGGCTGGATGAAAGCAATTAAAGCCAGATTGCTTGTTTCTGTGTAATCCTATGAAACATTCTTAATAACTTTCATGACACAGATGGGTGATTATAGAGTGTTTTTGGGTGAACTAAAATGAGTGGATATGAAGACATATTGCCAGAGCTGACACTGTAGTTAGATACCCTGTGGCACTCACCTGCTATGTACCTCAACGTAGTATCACTGAATCCTCTGTTGTTTATTGCAACTTTTCTAACCTGAGACTGAGAAAAATACACTCTGTTATATATCTAGTTGCCAGTAAATAGCGGAATTCTATTCACTTTACATTGTGAAAGATTAGTCCTTATGTTTAAGGTGGGAGGAATCATAAAAGGATCAAAGAGATGTTGTGGAGAGGGGTGCAGTTTTCTCAGGTTTTATTTTTATATGGAAACGCTGTTATTGCTATCTCTTTGTCTATTACCTGCAAAATTCTCTTCAGTAACTTATTTGATTTCTATTTTGATCAGAGTCCCATGGATATTTGAGAGACTAGAGTCTCTGTAGTGAGCAAGACCTATGTTAAAATATGCTGAACAATGCTGTTAAAAACGAGGTCGTTTTCCTGTTGAAGGTTTAAAAAAAAAAATCCAAGAAAAGACAAAGACAAAGCAAAGGAATTACAGCGTCCCGATACGGGGACGGTGGGTGTACTGGCACAGAGCCAGAACACACTTCTCCTAGTGAGAGACTTTCTTTATATACTTCTTTTACTGTAACAGTTTGTTGTATAATTTTAATGGGTTTTTTTTTTAATAATTTAGTAATCTATTGGTTCCTGGCAGGCAATCTTCTCTTACAGGAAGTCTGTCCCTCCATTTGCATAGTCATTTGCCAATTTCTGGCAGAGGGGTCTCTTATCTAGGAATATCTTGATAGAAGTCAATCGTCTTGCTTGAGGGGTGGTTTGTGAGTGATTTTAAACATAGCAATGTTAGTTATTTCTCAACTATAGAAGAAAAAGAGAATGGTTACATTTCTACACAAACACTGCTTCTACAAGGATCAATATTATACACATAGCATTCATTATTTGCGAAAAACCAACACTATGTATTTATAACAATGCAAATGTGCATTTATTCCCTATCTTGTTCTACTAATGATAATCTATCAGGAGGTAAATGGCACAACTGAAAGACCTGATGCGTGGCATGGTATTGCTCTCTGCCTGTCTTCATAAGAGAGATGCTCCAGCCTTTCTCTGGATTTGCCCAAACAGGTCCATGTCTTTCCTGGTGCTGGGAACCTCAGAGCTGGATGCAGCACTCTGGGTGGGGTCTCACCAAAGTGGAATGGAGGAGCAGAATTACCTCCCTCAACTTGCTACTTTTTAAGAAGCCCAGAATCCAGTTGGATATTTGGGCTGTGAGTGCACATTGCTAGCTCATGTTCATTTTCTCATCCACCCACTTTCCCAAGTTCTCCACAGGGCCATTCACAATTCTCTCATTGCCCAGCCTGGGATTACCCTGACACAGGTGAAGAATTTTACACTTGATCTTGTTGAACTTCAGGAGGTTTCACAGACCCACTTCTCAAGCCTTTCAAGGTTCTTCCATATGGTATCCCTTCCCTCCAGAGTATCATCAGTCTACTCAGCTTAGTGTCACCAAAAAAACTTGCTGAGGGTGCACTCAATCGCATTGTCCATATCCCTGACAAAGTCCTTAAACAGTACTGATCCCAATACAGACCCCAAGGGACAGCACTCATTACTGCTTTCCACCCAGACACTGAGTCACTGACAGAAATTATTTGATAAGGATCTAGCCAACTCCTTATCCACTGAGTGCTCTACCTGTCAGATCCTTGTCTCTCCATTTTAGAGCCAAGGATATGTTTGACAGTATTGAATGCTTTGCACAAGTCCAGGTAGATTATATCAGTCACTCTCCCTTTTCCATCAACACTGTAATCCCATTGTAGAAGTCTACAAAATTTTCCAGCTATGGTTTGCCCTTAGTGAAGGCAAGTTGGCTGTCACCAATCCCTGTTTTCCATGTGCCTTAGAGTAATTTCCAGGATAATCTGGTCCATGATCTTGCCTTACACTGTCTGACCAGCTTATAGTTCTCTGGGTGGGTTTGTGTGTTATATTTTTTCTTTTTCAGTCAGTGGAAACTTTCCCAGCCTGCCAAGACTTTCATCTGATGTGTGCATTGTATATATGACCTGACAGATATCCATCTTTCTGAAAAGGCACAGAAAAAATCTTAGAGGAAAGATTGGCAGTTGTACTGATTATAGTATTTAATATATGCTTAGGTCAAAATATTGTCAGCACAAAGCATTCACGTCAGCATTCCCATTAGCTCTATTATGAAAGTAATTAGCAATACCCCTATTTTACAGGGAAGAGTGAAGGAAGAATGGGGAGAAAGTTGGCTGACTCTGTAAGGATGTATTGGCCAGCTATGAGGCAAAGTTAACATCAGGAAAGTTAGAACTCTATATTGTATTTAGTTCAGTCCCACCATCCTGAAAAAAAACAGGTGTGCTTTTGGAATTAACTTTTCTTTGTCAGGACTCTCTTTTATACTAAAATTACATTAAAGGATGATGATCTTCTTTTTATCCATGTAGATTTTGCTTTTGTTCCTTTACTTTTGTTTTTTTTCTCCTTGAAATGTAGGAAAATACAGTTTCAATCCATTTGGCAAACAAAATTTTATACACAAAAGAACTGGATCATATAGGAATCTCAGAAAATGTTGTTTTTTCCTTGAAAACGTTATGCAAAATAACATGCACTGTGTATTCCACAATCACACAAATTTGAAATTTGATTCTGGGTTTCTACCAATGAAAATTCTATCTATAGTTTTTACCAATGAAAATTGTATCTATACAAATTAAACCTGGTAATTAACACTCAGAGTCATTAGCTCTATAGGCTGTCAGTATACTATTAATTGTACATGTATACATGTGCATAATTTATATAATAAATGCATTAAATGACTTCTAAATTTAATTGAGATTTCTACATATGATATTTTGTCTATAAATAAGAATAGAAAATAATCCGAGGCAATTAATCTTGTCTTAAGAATTAGCTGAATTATGAGTATTCTATTAAAACATAAACAGCAAAAAATTTGCACAATTATTTTTAGTATTAGTTAAATAAAAGCTCCTGATGAAGCTCCTGCTGTTTCTCTGGTTTTTGCCCTTGGAAAATTATTTCAAATTGCATGGAAATTATAAATCATTACAGACTGAGAACAAGTGTGAAAAAGGTAATCAGGAAGGCAAAAATACTATACTGAAAAGATTACACAGATGTTTTCGACAATGTTTAAAAAAAAGAACAAGGCAAAGCTGAAAGGAAACTGGTGTTTCTAGATTGGCATAGCTAAAGATGTGAGATCAGACTCTAAAAACAGCAAGTTACTGTAACAAAAGATTAAACCAGATTAAAAAGTGTGGTCTCCTTACCAATTTCTAAACTGAAACACATGGGACAGGGATTAATTCTCACTAGAGAAAGCTCAAGTTAGGAATGTCCACAATAGTTTACCTGGGTCTTCCCAGCAGTCTGATGTTTAAACTGTTCATGATCTCATCCTTACTTATTAACATTCCAGCTAATGAGGGACCAAAACAGGGTCTCTCAAATAAATCACTTGTTAGAGGCCTGTGGAAAGTGCTTAATCCAGGAATAGTGAAAGTTTCTATTCCATAGCCCTTCATCAACCACCTTAATAGCAGTTTAGGTAGATATGGTACTTATAGCTGTCACCAGTGATGAAACATGAACCAGATGAGGTATGTGAGAAGCCTGGAACAAGATATCTACATCTCATATATATGTGTGTGTGTATATATATATAGTGCAACGACTTGAAGCTTGCAGGCTTGTAGCTTGCCTTTAATAAACGAAGCTGGGTATCAGAAACAATATAGTGGCATTTACACAGCTACTGTTCTCCCATATCCTGAGCCGCCTTTTTGAGAGGTAGGTCAGGTTTTTTTTGTGCTATATGGCAATATGCTATGAAAAGATATGCTTTAAGCTAAATAAAATCATGGTTGCCATTTTTTTCATCCATGCAAAACAAGGGGAAAAAAAAAGCAAAGATAAAATCAAAGGAGAAAAAATGACAAGAGGAATACAATGGTTTGTCATCTGACAAATGATAACATGTATTATGAATGGAGCTAAAAATGCTGGTTGCCAAGGCTGAAGAGAAAAAGAGTGGGGAAGTGACAAGAGAGTTCTGGGGAAC
This sequence comes from Petroica traversi, assembly GCA_025920805.1. Taxonomy (NCBI): domain Eukaryota; kingdom Metazoa; phylum Chordata; class Aves; order Passeriformes; family Petroicidae; genus Petroica; species Petroica traversi. The sequence goes on along the minus strand of JAHLSL010000006.1, from coordinate 71,535 downwards.
ACCCACAGACTGAAGATAAAAGAATGCCAATTACCATCCTAGAACAGTTTGAAAAGTGAGTCAAATGGTACAATACAAACCACTGGAATAATGGGTGTAAGACGTACTAACAGTTTTCTTTAAATCAATGATAAAGAGATATCTGCAGGGTGGAAAGCAGCTGAATAATCAGAGAACAATAAGAGGATGAATCAGGGCCTTCACAGGTCATCTGAGGTACGTAATTAATAATGAGATGACCCAAAAAGGGAGGTCATGCTGGAAAAGGTCTGTGCAATGTAATCTTTTGCAAGGTATGGATAGGATACCTTGCAAAATGATAGATCTCTATGTCAAGATTGTGAGAAATATGGAGAGAGGGAAAGACAATAGTCATTTTACAGAACAAAGGTTGAAATCACGTGAAATTTTCTAACCTGGATTTCTCATCCTCAGGCTTCTGTTTTTACTTCATCTTATTCCCCTGCAACCTGATTGGAGCCAAATGACAGGCTTCAGTAAGAGCTGGCATATTTTTTCTATTATGTTAAGTGGTTTCTAATTTGTGCCACACAGTGTAGTGTAAAAGCTTCTAAATTACATACTTCTTGTGACTGTGGCTTCTATGAAGCAAATTGTTAAAAAAAATGTTTCTCAGATTGATGTTCCCCAGAATTGCAGACATTAAACAATGCCTACAGTCATGTGGGGAGGACTTGTCCCAGGGCATACTGTCTTCTCTTTATAGTCCCTGGTGACTTGTAATTCTTGCTTTTTTATTGCCTCCACACTCTTTGCTTTCCCCACACCCATGGGAAAGAAAGTGTGTTCTGTTGTTTTGGGAGTTGAGATATAATGGACTAGCTCCTGCCTTCCTCTGAAATTGGTTTATGCAAGATTCCCTGCAGTATAAAAGCACATGTTTTTGTGCCATAATCATCTCCTTAGGAGCAGGCTCGAAGAAATTCTGGATTCTGCATCAGGACTCTCTAAGGTGAGCTCTCTAATGTGGCCCTCTCCAAGAACCAGCAGAGTGGTTGTCTGCAATCCCTTGCAAAAGAACTGTACTGCTGTACTACAGCTATTTGTGCCTACAGGGAATGGTGTTTTGGTGATGACTCACAGCTGAGAGAAAACTGTTTGTGTGGTATGTTGGAGCTCAGGTTTGATCCTAAATCACTGTTTACTCACAGTGAAAGCCTAGATATAGTGCTGTGGAACTCTCTGTAACCTTGGGAGTTCTTTAGTAGTGAATCCTTATTCACAACGAAGTCCAGTTTGGACAGAATCAAGCTGAGGCTGAGAAATCCTAGCTAAGATAGAGGCTGCATTTCTTAGACAAACCCCAACTGTTGCTTACTGTTTTTCAGCTGAGGAGCTCACTGCTGGTTCTCTGCCAGCTCTCTGTGGCTGAGAAACTGTAGTCTTCAGCTGAAGAAAGGAAGGGATTCTGTCCATTAATACCTTCTAGAAACAAGCGAGAAAGGAAACATGGATATGTCTGGGCTCACACTTTTCTGAAGTCTGAGAGATAAGACTCCGATTTCAGATTCAAAGAAACACCTAATATCTGCATTGCTGGGCTCCAGCCAGCCCTGCAGAAGACAAAGGCAGCCCCTGCAGTCTCTGTTGGCCAGTGGCACTACTAGCTTTTGTCAGTGATAACAGCTGTCACACCTCAAACTAAGGGGTTCTGTACGATTTAAGGTCATACACACTACAGTACAAGAAAAAATACTGACCACCAGGTAAGCATAATAGTGGCCATCTCATCCTTGCTGTAATGAATAGATGATTGAGAATTTGGTTCTCAATCAGTGAGTTCTCAATCAGGGAATCAGTGAGTTCTAAGTTCTTTCAACTCCCATCTTCCACGCTCTTTGCTGAGATGCTCAAATCACCCATTATTTTCATAGTACCTAAATGAGGTAGACTGCTGTATCAGTTACGATTATCCAAATAGGTATATCTTTTATCCACACATCTACAGTTTTTTAAAGCTACACAGGGTTTCTAAACTGACATTTATGTTATTTCCTGTTTTATAGGACTATCTGAAGGTATCTTGCATTATTTCTTAGTCCATGACAAAAAGTAGATTATCTTCTGGGCATTTGAGTTGTTTCTTATGACTATGTACATGATTTCTAGAAGTGCTGGTAACAAAGGTTAGGATACTTTACATATTTTTTTTATCTGCAACTAGGAGTTTGATTTATTAATCCTTTGAAGCACTGGTGAGCCTTCTGTAGGTTTTATAGTTCATGTAGCAAATTACTATTGTTGGAGTTAATTTTTCAGTAGTGTGTTACAAGCAACACAGGAACTTCTTTATCCCTTTACTAGCAAATTTTGTCTTTCAAGGCATGTATTCTTGTTCTACTTGTATTGCAATTTGATCAAGAGATGTGTTCTAACCATATTTATTATTAAAAGCATGTTGGTACCATTTGTAGCTCAGATTCTTTGCAGTTCTTTTTCATCTGTTTATAAGGTCTTTTTTCCTCTATTGCTTACAGTACTGTTAAGCATTTGATTCTATGCTTGAAGGATGTTAATTGCCTGAATAGTTGGGTTTCTCATTTGTGGTTTATTTATAAAAAAGAATGATACTACATTATTTTTCCAGTTCTTTAAACAATGTTTACTTTTATTTTATTTTAATTGTTAATAAATTAGTTTTAATTTAATTATACTGTCCTAATATGCAGTGGCATGGAGGTGGATGGAATGGAATTTTGGCTTACATTATAGCCTAGGGCCACATTTGGTTGTTTTAGACAAAATTTAGCTCTTAATAGTCACAGTATTTACAGGTTCTCACCTAAATAAATTTCATCCAGAACCCTTAAAATCTGACTCTCTCCACTGTAAACACACTTAGTCTGTCTTATCTAATTCTTAGCACCCTGTCTGCTTTTTTAGTTCAATACCTAAGAAGATGCAGATTTATTTTCAGAGAGCAGAGGTTTACTTTCAGGTGGACCACAGGCATTCCAAATAACTTCATTTTTTTAATCTCCCCTTAACACACAAAAGAAAAAAAAATCTACACACTCAGGTGAGCTGTAAACTGTCAGTCTTTCTCCATAAGCTTCTTGGACCACAGTGATAACAGTATTTAAATTATCATCCTGCTGTATTAAACTGAGATTGGTCAAAGTTGGTTTAGCTCAGCTGGGCCCTGTGAGCTTGTAGGAAAGCAAGGTCTGGGCAGTTTCCAGCCAGTGATTAACAGCAAAGATGCCTGGATAGAACAGCTTGTGCTGCTATATAATAAAGTCTTGTAAATTCAGGAGGAGAAGTTAGTGAGCATGAGTGGCAGTTTTTGAAGGGTGATCATAACAATTCTTCCCATTTCATGCTTTTTCTTTGACTGCTGCTCAAAGCTAGGACTTAATGTTTCATTTTATCACTGATGGTATAAAGTTCTTGTTACATTTGAAGACTATTTCTAGTAAGAACTTAGTTGGCATTTTCTGTGACAAAACTTCTATCAGAGATTTAGTGAATCTTGACTAATTTAGCCAATTATTGCGGCCCTAGAAGTCTTGTGTCACACATATTTACCAGCCTATGTGGATATCTGGGGTGATCTAGGCAGTGCAAAAAGCACAGCATGGCCTGGGAATAGGCAACCTGGATCTCTCTCATAAACATCTCTGCAAATCTGTCTTTTCTATGTCCTTGTACAGATTTGTGTAGAAAGTCCTCTGCAGAGCAAAAAGTTACTCTCCTGTTTTTTTTCTAAATTACTGTTGCTTAGACATTCGATTATATTTTGTCCCTTGAGAAAGAGAAATGAAAGTGTTTGCTTCTCTTGCAGTATTGAGTTTTCACCCTGCAAGGATCTCCAGTTGCACAAGGAAACAGGCAGTCAGCATATAAAGTAACAGTGTCACAACTCAGCTGAATAAAGGCTTGTGGTTATTCCTTGAGTGTGTTCTCAAGTGCCTGATGGCTTGAGTGAGACTCGGATACATGCTTTATTGAGCTGCAGATCTGCACAATTTGCCCCCCCAGAAAGTAAAAAACCATATCAGTTTTTGTTTGAAAAAGCCTTTAGTTATACTTGGGTATTTGGTTAAATTCGTCATATATTACCAATTTAAAATGTGATTTGGGAAATATCTTGGAGTTACCAAAGAGAGCACAAGAAAGTACAAGGATAAAAATCTGACCTTTGATATTTCACATAATATGAAGGCCTCCCACAATCAGTCAGATGAAAATATAAAAGGCATCAGTGCAGCATACCAAACACATCATAGTACATAGTCATAAGAAGCAACTCAAATGCCCAGAAGATAATCTACTTTTTGTCATGGACTAAGAAATAATGTAAGATACTTCCAGCTTTCCTAAAAAAAAATTGTAATAATTGCAATTTTTCTACCTCCCAAGGTATTTTTCAAAGTTTCTTTGCTCTTTATCTTCAAGGTACTATAAGAGAGTACACATGATGGACTACATGGCCTTCAGTATTTAGTCATTCAGGATTAGGAATCTACAACTGAATCTTTTCAATATTTTTTTTTCTTTTCAGTATAATTTTTTCTAAGGGTATTGTCATGACTGTGATTAAACTTTGTCAAAAAATCCTCTGAGAGGATCGGTTGTATCAGGCTGGAGAGAAGCACTGATGAGCATGCTGCCCTATGTATGAAGAATCTTCCTTTGCACAATTTGTAATATTGTTTAAATGAAGAGTTGTTTTCCTGCTGCTACAACCACATAATTTTCTTTACAGACATTTTCTGTTCTGAAAATAATCCATGGCCTGTGTTTTCCCACCCTTTCTGCTTTATTGCAACAAGTTTGTGAACAAAGTCTCCAAGTTACTCCAGTGAGAAGTATCTTGGAGGTGTGCTTTGCTCGTGCTCCTGAGCAAGAGTGGTTTTTTTACACTGCAGCCTAAAGTCTGCAGGAGACTTTGGCTCTCCTGTTTCACCCTTAAGGACTTTTTTTCTAGGATCTTTTATAGAAACCTAATCTTCTTAGTCCATATAGAAACTATGCTGATCTGCATGTCGTGAAGTGGCACTTGTCCTCTTTTCCCAGTGAGAGATTCCATCATGAATCTACACAAAGTAATTTCTGTGCACTATTTCATTACTTATTTTCTTAGAAGAAAAAAGTCAAGTATTCTACAGAACCTGCCTTCCTTTTCTTCCTAAATGGTAAAATTGGTATCTGCTCTCCACTCAGTTTCCTCGACTTTTGAATTTGCTGGAGAAGTTTATTGTAGCTTTTAATTTCGGTCAAGAGGCATTTTATTCTGGATGCATGTTGAGAATATTTTTCAAAGATGGTTATAAATGTTTGAAGGGTACACCACTGCGATACCAAAAATTTTCAACGAATCTTACTCTTTTATATCTCTATGATTTTTTTGATGAAAGGCAGTCTAGGTTCAAAATATGCATTATGTGTATAATTTCTCTGTATCTAAACAAAGATTTTCCAGGCTCCCTTGGGAGCTGGCCTCTTAGCTTGCGTTTGTTCTTCCTACTTTGAGAGCTGGGCAGCTGGGAAAGATCTGTCATGGAAATTTTGTAGCACTGAAAATTTTGGTTGTCATACAGAATCCAAAAACATTTTTCTCACACATGGAGCTGCTTAGATCTTCTGGGATTCACAGCTGAACTTTGGTCTTAATGTTTCATCTGCCCTGTGGGTGGGTTTTTCAGAGTATGCAGCTCTCAGACAGGACTTGTACACTTCCTGCAGCTATTTTCTTATACTGTCCCTTTTCAACAGCCTGAGGCACCCTTCAGAATGCATAAGGCTTGGTAGCCCATTTGAATTCATCAGTAAGTCCTTGACATTGATTGCAAGGAGCATATTTCACTTCAGAAAGAGGGTTGTATCTGAAAAAAAACCACTGTTGGGTTTCAGATTTGGGATTAAAAATCCGTATGTTTTGACTTTTTGTCAAAATTTTCTATTATTTTCTCCTTCTCCTCTCAACTGAGGTTGCCACTCAATAGCACTTATTTAATTTATTCAATACCTTTTACCATCTGTTTTGAATGTTTACCCCTGACTTTTCTCACCCTGTGAAAAGAGAGATGTTAAAATTCATTAGCTGGAATTATTTTGTTTGCAATTGTGTCTTGCATTTTCAGTTTGTCTGAAAAGCCAGTTGTATACTATTCCTGTACTGTATTAGGGAAGGTGTATTTGCAGGAAAAGCTTTCAGAATACTAACCAGGCTGCTAGTTAAAAAACACTGGCTTTGTCAGGAATATGGTGTGGATTTCATCACTATGCAACTGCTGTGTAGTCTGAAAAATTCACAGCTGGTTTTTGATAGGATATGCTGTGGTTGAGTAACTTGAGGAGCAGGTGGTATTCCATCAAAAAAAACCCTGATCTTTGATGATGTGAGAGCAGACAGTGCAGGTCCAGATGGGGAAAAGGATGTTTGAAAGTGGCATTTTTTCCAAATTTGGTGGTTGCTACGTCTGTCCATTCTCCATGCAAATCAAAACAATGAATAGTGCAGGCCTCTACTGCATAGCTCCATTCTAAAGAGATTTGCTTTGAGTTACTGAGAAGCAGTCTGCCTGCTGCCTGCATATGCATCTCCTGCGTTTATGCCACTAACAGCAAAGTTTCTGGCTATGATGATGTGATGCAACAATTTAAGGCCGGGTTTTTTGCTTCTGCTGAAGGTAAGAGATTGATGGTTTGAGAAGCAATTGTGATGATGGGGAAGGGGGGCTGTCAGAGACTGAAATAATTTGACTTGAACATTTTCATGAAGGACTTTCAGAACTGTATTACAAAAGCTGCAAAGAACACCACCACATCCTGAACAGGCCTTTGAAGTGAGGCCTTGAACCATTTGCTTATGAAAATAAGATAAAGTAACAACTCAGGAACTAGGGACATTCACAGGGCACAACTTAGCACCTTCAGGAGGAGAGTGCAGCCCCAGGTCTATCAGCTGCCAGGCTGCACCGACCCTCACACCAAAGGGTGGGCGGAAAAGAGGTTGTGGGTGTGTGTTGGAAAGCCCCTGGTTAGAGGCAGTGACCGCCCATCCTTGATGTGCAGAGCAGCTCAGCTAAGGGGCCCTTCTCACAGGGAAAAGCTTATCCACAACAGAAGGGGTGACATGGCCCATCAAAGGGCCCCCCCAAAGGGGTCCTCAGACCCTGCAGCAGAGCACCAGAGATGATGCTACAGAGCCTCAGTGTTGCAGGGGACAGTGTCAAGCAGGCCCATGCAAAGGAGACACATGGGCATTCCCACCTGGCCCAAAGCGTATATTAACCCAAGGGATTTTACACTCTGTGTGAATTTTGTACCTGACGTGATATTTGTTTCTGCTGAGCTTAAGCGTCAGAAGGTTCTGTGCTATGCATGTGTCCTCAGTGATAGCAGCAGCACTCCGTGGTAACTGAATGGAATAAAACTCCTGCTTCACTGACATTTATTTTAGAAGAGCTAATGTCTGTAAAGACATAAAAGCCATATAAGACTGTTCAATGGTAACTTGTTTGAGCAGCACATTGTGACTTTCTGAATGGAGGTGGATCTTCAGCAACATTTGTTGCCGTGGTATTCTGCTAACGTTTTTGCATTTTAATTCCCATGGGTATCACATAGAGATGTTACCATTATTATGGTAATGACAGTTGCATTTTTTTTCTAAAATGGATGCACACCAATAATGAGTGAAATATTTCTTTTGTGCTTTTTACTGCCCACGAGGAAGCTATATCTTACACAGTTATCATTCAGAGCAAGTGCTATAGCGGCACAACTGATGTACAGTGCCATACACATAAAGAACTATTTTTTTTTTTTTGCACTACTCTAGTGACTTCTTGATGTACCTCTCTGACAGAGCGAAAACATTCCTCTGAGGCTCCAGCTAAGCTTGAAAAATAAAATAAATTGATGTCTCCTGTAGAGTGTATGAATGTATTTAAAGATGGAAGAAAGATTAGTTTACTTGTGAAGTCTAATCTATGTGTCCTTATCTCTTAAATTACTTATTATTGTAAGCCTTAGTCAGCTAGAAACAGGCTGTAAATACACAGTCTATCTATTTAAATCAGGCAAGAAAAAAGCAGGGTATTTTTTCTTCTCAGCAGAGAGGAGTATTTCATCTAGTTATATTGCAGATTTTTACACTTCAGAAATTCCCAGTTTATTAGGACTAAACATACACGCACCCACAACCTATTTGTTTGTAATACTGTATAGAGGCAGGCTAATGTGCAGTTGTAAACAGTTGTCAAGTCAGTAAATTAGTTTTTAAATAAATGAGACCAAGGATTTTTCAACAGAGGAGTTTCTGAAGCACTTAAGTGTAGCATGCTATCTTTAATTTAAAGTAACCTTGCATACAAAGGACTATAATACAAGTATCAGCGTGGTATATTAGTTTGCTATGCCAGTATTATCATGAGACTGCATAAAGCTTAGAAATGTCTGGATGCTTCAGTCATTGTAACCTTCTGAGGTCTTGCTTTTCCAGGAAATTTGTTAATAAATTTACTTTAAATTGGCAATTTAGTCTTTTGCATGTAAAATCATCACACTGCAACTTCCTAGTCAGAGGTGTAATGATTTTACCTGATCCAGATTCCTTTCCAAATTAGTAACCATGACACTAATGACTGTTGTGGTTTGTCTATGTGGGTATGTACTCAATTGTTTTATTACAAGGGGACAAGTCCAAACAAAACTCTTCTAGTATCATCTTGTCACTCTGGTTTGTAGTTTTCTTTTTCCTCAGATTTTTTTTTTCACTTATACTGGGTAATTGACATTCCTGCCTTTTCATTCTTTGGTGAGAGGTTTAGTGTAAATAACAAGTCAAGTATTTGTATTATTTTTTTAATCTCTTTTGTTATGTTACCTGTAATTAAACATAGGCATAGGGATGAATCACTTGGCATTTCTCGTGCAAGTTCTCACATAGATATTGCTTCAAAATCCAAGAGTTTTGACTACCAGGTATAAAAAGATTGCTCGTTCCAACCCAGCCTTGTAATTGTCAGGATCTAGCTCTGCTTCTCAGAAAGGAACTTGTTATTTCCTTCTAGTTTAATAAATATCTTTGACCATCAACTTGCTGATATCCAACTACATGTGGATGAACAGTTTCTTTTGAAAAATAGATAAGAAAAGAAAAATATTGCTGTTGGCTTATGCTCACTTTAGGGTGATCCAAGGCACCATTAGAACATTTTTAAAGGTGACAAAGAAAAATGTTGAAGGTTTTAATTATTCATTTCCAGCTATTGGCATCGGAGTTAAAATTCTTATTATCTGTAAGTTAGAATAACATTATAATGAACTTTTTAATAAAAGATTGCAATGAATAAGATTATAATAAAGATTCTAATTAAGAGTATAATGAATTTTTTAAAGTACGTAAACTGCTGTCCTTACAATGGATGTAATTTCCTGCCTGTCTTTCTTCCAATAAATAATTGTTACTATATACATCCTGGGAGAAGAAGGCATAGACAGCAGCCCTGCAGAGAAAGACTTGGGTTTTATCATGGATGAAAAGCTAGACATGAGCACTCACAGCCTTGAAAGCCAACTGCATGATGGTCTGCTTAAAAAACAGTGTGGCCAGCAGGGCAAGGGAGATGATTCTCCCCCTTTACTCTGCTCCACCCACAGCACTGTGTCCAGCCTGTGTATCCAGCACAAAAGAGACGTGGATTTCTTCATAGGATCTTCATGGATCTTTTTCAGAGTAGACCATGAAGATGACCAGAGCACTGGAGAACCTGTCGTATGAAGACAGGCTAAGAGAGCTGGGACTGTTCAGCATGAAGAAGAGAAGATTCTGGGGAGACATTATAGCAACCTTACAGTGCTTGAAGGGAACTCATAAAAAGGAAGGAGAGGGACCTTTTCCTTGGCAAGACAGAGAGAGGACAAGAGTCAGTGGCTCAAAACTGAAAGATAGCAGATTTAAATTAGATGTTCAGAAGAAATCCTTTACTGTGAGGGTGGTGAGGCTCTGGAATGTTTTGCCCAGATATGTTGCAGATGCCTCATCCCTGGAAATGTTCAAAGCCAGATTAGATGGGGCACTGAGCAACCTGGTTCAGTGAGTGGCATCCCTGCCCATAGCAGGGGGTTTGGAACTACATGATCTTTAATGTCACTTCCAAACTAAGACGTTCTATGATTCTATGAACTTTGAGATTCAGTTCAACTGTACATGTTCTGTGGTGCCCTAAGTTGTATGCTTCAGTTGGTACTTCAGATAGACTTAATTTAAATGTTTTCTGCACTTAAAACATTTCATTATGTAGTTTTTGCTTTAATGTTGATATACTAATGTTAATGTTAACCATGATATAATTTTGTTGATATCCTGTCCTCCTCTTTAAAAGAACAAGGTTATGTTTATGTTTTGATGCATTGATCCAAAACAGGCATTTACTGCTAAGTTTTTGGGTGGCAAATCTAAGACTAAGAAGTGAGACTTCTTGGCATTCTTGTTTTTGCTTCAGTTGAAATTTAGAGCCTTTTTGGTGAAAGATATAATTTTAAGTTGCAGAAGGAAAGTTTTGTGTTCTAAATCGCTTGCTGAATGAAGCAATTTATTTGCTGTGAGAAAACAAACATAAATGAATGTGTAAATATCTTGATTTATAATCACCTCTTCTTCTAAGGCCAGACTTGTTTTCTTTGCTGGGTCATCCTAAAACCTGTGAGTAATTTGATGTACTGTAATCTGAGTACCAAAGTTACCCCAAATGGTTCTTAAAATACACGTGGCTGCCACGAGTTTTTTAGTACTGAGTAGTAATAACTTGCCTTTTGGGGAGATTGTGTGTCCTAAAACACAGCTTTTCATCACTTTCTTAAAAAGTGAGAATTAAACCTACTGGCAAATACGAGTGAGTACACAAGTAAAAGAACTACTGACACACACCACACTTCCCAGGACACAGCAGTTGTCTTTGACACAAAGTTAGTTAGATACAAAGTTAGATGCCTTGTTTATTTTGCCTGAAGATAGTGCTTGAACAAAGGAATCATGACCCTCTTGATCATTGTCTATGAAGTACTTATAAACACTCAAACTCTTAGCCACAGTGTTGTGTGGAGAGTTGAGTGGGAAGCTGGCTAGCAGAGCACGGCCGTAATGGAATTCAGCTAGTTAAGCGATAAGGGCAAGGACACTGGGCAAGGTATCCTTGCATAGAGCGAAAACAGGATGTGTGGGAAAAGGAGAGAACTCAACACCTGCAGACTACAATAACATACGAATAGGCAGAGATGACTTTTAGCTAAGAGACCAATGATGAGCTTAGCCTTGCAATATGTATGAGCCTCATTATTGTATCTATATAAAGAACAGAGTTGTTGATAATAAACGGAGACTTGCTAATCATCACCGGGGTCCCGTGCTTGTCTCCCGTCGTTCCCGACAGTGTTGATGCCCATCATCAGTATTTTTTCTAGATAAACAGTGCCTAAACATCATATTTCTCACTGCCTTTATTTTTAAATTAATTCCTGAGGAAAGCATAATTTCCCATCCCAAATACCATTTTATTTTTTTTCCCGACTTCATCTTCAACCGCCTCTGGAGAAGTGATTTAATTTCATATTTTGAAACAAGTGGAATAGTCTTGTTCAAGTGTGTCCCTGCAGGCAACCCCCATAGTAGCACTCCTAGTCTGTTTGACTCTGATGCCTTGGACTACAGTCAACTGCATGTTGTGGCCTTGTCAGAAGGAGTAAAGATAGTACGCAAGCATGCAGGACACCTGTGCTTTCCTGCTCCAGCAGATATGCAGTCTGACTCCAACTTGAGGCTGAAAACAACTAATCTGTGACCAAAGCCAGACTTGGAGAATTTGTTTGTGGACTGGAATAAACTGCATATTAAAGAAACCCAAGATGTATCTGCTAAAAACTGGTCTGATATCTGAAGTTCACTTTACCTGAACTGCTATATTGAGATATCAAAGAAAAGGTTTTTAAACTTCTGAAGGCTAAATGTATCAAATGAGAGCTGGAAAACTCCATAGAGACTTCATTCTTGCAAGAAAGAATTTGCTTCCTGCCAATTCAGTGTCTTGGTTATCCTTAGTCCCAAAAACTTATTCTTTAGACCTTTCAAAGGCCTGGCTGGGATCTTCCTGCCAATTCAAAAGATGGCTTTTTTCTCTGCATGAGTTGCAGCTTCTAGATCCATACTGTATCTCTGGACTTGTTGCAGTCCATCACCTCTTTGTCTCATCAGCTGTAAGGAATGCCTCTTCTTTTACTGCCTGTCTCATCTAGTTTTCATAATGGATTTTAACAGTGTTCTGCACAAAATAAAAGTACCCAAATCAAAACCAAGTGCTTTTCATCACATTTCCTCCACCTTCTTTTGAGGAGTGCATTTCTCTCCAGGCTATCAGTTTATTACAATTTCTGCCCTGCAATCACTCCACATTTTGGTAATTTAAATTGCTTCTGCAGAAATTAAAAAATCTGAAGAATATTCCATAACTGGGATTTCTAGTGTTATGCAGTTTAAGATGCAGTGTGTCAAAGGGAGCTAGAAATATGCAGATCTTAATAGATATATTTCAAACAATTCAAACAAAGTAGCAGTAAAGAATACTCAAATGCAAAATTAAAACAGTGTATCCCAAGGTGTTCGATCACACCTATACAATGGATTGAGTGAATCTTGGCTGTGATCGACATTTTGCAGCCACTTGAACTAAGATAATGCTTATCGTGAGTTAAGTCTTGAACATTTTTTCCATCTGCTAAAGAGAAAGGTCCCTTTCCTTTCATCTTTTCTCACTTATCTGTGAAATATGTGCAGTGCAATTCTTTCCCATTTCAAACTTGAGGTAATAGTAAGTGGTGCAATATCGCCTTTAAGTTTTTTCTATATTTTCCCCAGCAGTGTAAGTTAATTCTCAACCATTCCACATGTTGTATAACTTTTTAAAAAGTTTTTGCCTTTCTGCAGCAAAGTGAGATAATTTAAGAACAAGTTTATCATGTTTAAGTTTGAATTAAATCAAAGTGGGGTGGAACAAACCAATACCAGGATGCAAATAATAGTCTTTCGTGTAATATGGAAATAATAAAGCAATGTGAAATCATCCTACCTTAACTGTAGACACCTAGAGAGATAATGAAACAGGCAGATGCTGACGATACAATGCAGTCTCAGGTCCAGTGATTTCCTGAGGTGAATGTTCTCTATTTGTTTGGAGTAGCTTTTGAATATGTTTCTCCACAGAGAACTTGTCTGATCTCTTTTGAGCTCACACAAACATTAACATCTATCATGTTGTTTGGCAAGATGCTCCATGAGTCTATTAGCCATGGCATGAAGAAACACTCTGTATGTGTGTATAAACATCTCAATTTCATTCTTCTTTTATTTTTTACCTTTGCATTTTGTTTAAAAGATTAAAAAGATAAGTTTCACCGTTGGAGATATTCAAATGCTGTTTTTCTGCCCACAGAAATGGCTTCCTGCCAAACACTTATTAATGTTATATTACAGACTGACAAAAATAATGGAGGCAGAAGAGTCCACTTCATACAATTGCTCCAAGGAAAATCCATATGAATATTTTGAGTTTAGAAAGACTAGTAAAAATGTGCAGTTTGGGATTCTGTTTATAACAAATGCTTGAGCAATATAACTCATAGGTGGTGTAGGCTGTATAGTGATGTAAGTATTGTAGCATTTTCTTATACAACTACAGGATGTCTGTTACTCAAAATGTCCACTGATTATTAGTTTTCAAAACATATGGTTGAAGACATGCACATTGATCAGCTAGTGTGTTCGTACACTTGAAATACTGATATTTCAATAACTAAAGCTACTACCAAAACCTGCTCCAAAATGAAACAAAGAAAACAATCTTTCTGGATCCTTATGTTACAGCCTGAAGGAAATTTGTTCAGCAGACAAGGAGCTGTAAAGCTGCAATAAAACACTGGTTAGGGTCTAAAAGACAGCAACAGTAAAAATGGTCATAATACTAGCTGGTTTCTCTATATTACTAAGGCAAATGGAATTGGGACTCCTAGTAATCCAAATAAAACTGGACTCTACAGAGAATCTATATGGAAAGAATTTTTCTTTTCATGCAGATGATGGTATTGGGAAATGTATATTCAATCACATAGATTTTGTGCAGAAAATAAGATATTTCAATGAGTTTCCTGCCTTAACATTAATATTGCTATTTTTTTAACAAAAGAGGGATTTTTTTTTTCCAAAGCACAAATTAATGAAAATATTAAAAATGTTTTCAATATACTTTTTTTTTTTTTTTTCTATAACTGGCAGATAACTTGTTTGCTTGAATTTTCAGTGAAGTCAGACTCAGTGATGGAACAGGTTGGTGGTTGAAATATCAGAGCCATCTAATTATGGTAAGAGAAGTGCAATCCTTTAACTAGCTTTACACATACCAAAACCAATTAAATCAATTAATATTAATGGAGAGCAACGAGTCACTTACAACATAACAAGTCTAATTTTTATTGAGCTTGATCTATGAAAGACAGTTGAATGCAACACTATACAGGCAGCATTTGTACTATAGAAGTATCTGTGATTAAGAAAACATGAGAAATATTAACTATGGGCCAAAAGAAGAAAAAACTCCCTGGTAGCCCTTGTATTTCTTAATGGGAAAGAAAAGCATCTTTGTATTTTAATACATCACATAAAACCAGGATTTTGTCTTTTTAAGTCTTACACATGTAAAATAAAAAAAAAAACAACCTCCACCCTAAGCCTGAATTCTCACATTCAGACTTCCATTCATGGAACTCTAATTCCAAGTAGATGAAAGAGACAGCTGTAAACTTCAGAGACCACTAAAAATCAAATTCCAATCTATGAGTGCTGGAAAAGTTAACTAAACTCTCCAATCCCCAGTATTTTTACTTGTGCTCATTTGTAGTAAGCACATGAATTGATGAAGAGAGTGTGTTTTAATAAAGCAAGAAAGTAAAAGAACAATGGAAACGTATATATGCTAAAATACAATAATTAATTTCAAAATTAGTAACAACTGCTTCACTGCTGTTAGAAGTCTTTCTTTCATGTTTCTTCTTCTTTCTGTTTTGGGCCAGGTTTTTATGCCTTTGCAATAAGGTAAGAGCTAGGCTAGCCAGTTGTTTCAACATCTTTGTGTGGATTGACTCAAACTTTGTGATTAAGTTTCTTTCAGACTACTGCAGACCACACGCAGACATCATGCCTTCATACATGGAGGCTTCATTTTTGGGTCACCTGCATGGGCAGCCAGCCTGCACTGATTTGGAATTCCTGCACCCTGGTACTTATATTTTGGATTCTGTTAAATCAGGATTAGATAATCTGGAACCTGCATCTTCACAGGTTTCTGCCCCTTCTCTTTTTAGAACTACCTTGAGCTGGTTTCCCAGCATTTACTACAGCTGAACTAGTCTATGAGCAGGACCCAGACCGTCTTGCCTTCCTTCCACTTCAGTCCAGCCCTAGAGTGATATTGGCTTATTGTTACCATGAACTCAGTGAGTGAAAAAAACCCCCACAATTCATAGGTGTTGTGGTTTAGGAATGGTTTACTCCAATTAAATGTTGCCAATAAAACCATGTGCTGCTTGGTATCCCCCCTGTGGCAGCTGGAGAGGAGACTTGGAGGAACAAAAGACAAAGATCATTGACTGAGATTTGAACAATTTACTGGAAACAGCAGTGAGATAAGAAGGGGAACAGTAACAGCAACAATACGAATGACAGAAGGTACAAGAAAGGAATGATTCATGTGGAAACTCCCCTTACAATAGGCAATTCTGACAATCCTTCTTTCACTATGGGACCAAAACCACTTCTTCCCAGAAGGTAACCCTTCTCCTGCCCCAGTGATGTAACAACTTGAGCACTGCTGATTGCTAAAATGATGGTAATTGCAATGTGAGCAGCGAACTGCCAGATCAGATCCAGACAGATGGCAGGTGGTGATGGTGAAGTTGACATATTTATGAAAACCAGGGACAGAACTAAATATTTTGCTAGTACAAATGTTCTGACTGTTCCCCTTGAACTTGTCTTTTTTTTTTTCAGATGACAAACACACTACACAGTGGCATTTTTTTTTTTTCTTGATTGCCAGTTATCATTGTGAACAGTTTTTGCCAAGCCTGATAAACAACTAGAAAATACCTGATAAGGCTGTTTCTGCTTGGAGATGTCAGAAGTCTGCAGAATTGCCATGTTTCTTTGAATCTCTTGCATATACAACTGCCCTTCCCTGACAGAATGTCCCAGCATTAGTTGGCCAGTTGCATGATATTTTTGACATCATCGATCAGTCCTGGTGTTTGTGCACTGTCACTGCAGAAAACCACCAGATCTACACACTGCAATGTCTGAGACATCTTACTGCTGGGAGGACAGAGAGTACACCTGTGATATGATTGTCCTGATAATTTCCTTTGCTCTATGCAGCTGGAGGAGCATTGATAAGTGCTCTGCAATCTCTTAGCCTCTCTGATAAATTTGCCTGGTAGCTGAACTCTCCTATATTGTATCCTGCAGTGAGGATGCATGAGGAATCATTTAGTAATCTCATCATAAGAAATTTTTAATGCTCTCATCTGGCACAATCTTACAGCTTGTTAGGGCAATTTTTTTACCTGGAAGTAAAATTTCTTTTGCTCACATTCATGAGTAAATTATTTTTGCTGACTTTTGACTTCTGTCCCAAGAAATGGCAAAGCATTTAACAGATTTTCTTAGTGAATTCAGCAATGGGAGAGAAGGAAAGGTTGCTCTCCTAGGTCGATAGTAAAGACAGTTTCTGAGAAAATGGGTGTTCAATTGCAAAAGGCTGGAGCTTTGCAGGTCTTTCTGGCAGCTGGTGGATCATGTGCAACTCAATGTTCTTTTTGGATACATCCTCTTTGAGAACTAAGTGCCCTTGTTTTACAGTGTTATTCTAAACTTAGTGTCATTCACTCTGTCATTAATTTTCTGTTTTGTGTAACAGACTTGCTGGAAAATGTCAGTTTTCAGGAGTAAGGCAGGCTTCCATTAATTTAAAACTGCTCAGTCAATTTTTCATATTTAGACTTCAAATTATGAAAATAGCTACCTTAGATTATTTTAAAATTATTTAATATAAATTTTTCTCAGGCCTTAAACACAGAAAATTTTTCTGTTCTTCATTATTGAATTGTAGCATTCTGATAGCAAAAGGGCTGAAATACCTTTAATGACATAGAACAGAATTAAACTTGCGGAATGTAAGAAACTGCTGCCTTGGGGTCACTTGGAGTTACTAGGAGGACCTGCAGGTGGCTTTCATTTAGTAAAGTGAGTCATTTGCTCTTAATTATAACTAATAAAAATTAGCAGATGAATGAAGTATTTTCAGAAAAGTGTTAGTGAGATGAGTTTGAAAGTCCTCATTGCTCCTACTTTGTCTATTTGTATTAACATTTACAGAAGTAATAACACAAATCTCCTTTCAAATGCCAGTATTTATTTTATATCCATTTATAATGACAGACAGTGAGATAGTCTTGGCTTTCAACCAGTGAACATAATTTTGACAAGACTGAATTTTTTAAGGGAGTGAAAAAATTCCCTTTTGACATAATTTGGATTTTGGTAAAATAATTTAGTCTGGAATAAAGAATGTTTGATTTATCAGAAATGGATGCATATCTTCCTGCTTGGAAGCAATGAAATGTTCTTTTTATGTTAATAGAAGATTGGTGTTATGTAAGTAGAAGGTTGGACCTGGAATAAATTTCCAAATGCTTAGGCTTTGAGTCTCTGATAATGCAGAAGAGTTTAATTAGGTCACTGCAACCATGATTTGGGAAGCTTCAGGTACCATATGCTATTTAAAGTAGATGTCTTCGAAATGCAGGTGATTTTATGCAACTGTAAGAGTATGTAAACAACAAAATTTTAAGGTAGAGTTCTCCAGTCATGACCTACTAGCATAAGAACAAATTATGGAGAGAGACAATATCCCTTATCATACAAAACTCATACAGTTATAAAACCCCAACAAACAGACTGGTATTCAAACTGAACTTGTTAAATTCATTCTGAGGCTCCACAAATTATCTGTTTTACCATGTTTGTCATTCTGATGGAATTCTGGTCTTATTACCATTCAAGTACTATAATAGTGTTTTAAATTTACACTATTTAAATATAACATATGAAACTGTACATTAATGTCACAAATAGTGTGTTTATTGAAACTATCTAGAATTAAACAATTAGTGAGGAATCTTTGAACCATAAATAATTTTAGTTAGATTACAGAATTACAGATTATACTGAATGGAGAATATTAAAGGTAGACTACAACTTCAACATCATGCACATAATCTGAATTTAAGAATAGTCTTTGAGAGATTTAGACAAAATTTTGGGATTTATTAAAAAAAAATAGAGCTGTGGAAGATAAGTAGAAAATGTGAGGAAAATGTGGCATAAATTGTGTTGAAGAAGACTGCTTTTTATCATGCTCTGATAAAATAGCTGTGTTGCTTTTCTTTCAGACTTAAAAATGTGATGGACCTAGTATCTCTAGACCTTACTGCTGGGGAATATGCCTAGTGCAGGCAGCTCAATGAGCCGCTGCAGTGCAAGTTGCAGGTTGTGCCCTGGGAGGGAGAAATGGCTGGAGCCCTCAGCAAAGAGCTGTGACCTTGCACCAACTCTTTGCCTAACAAAGGACACAGGCACCTGTGGGGCTGGATGGCCAGTCACCCAGAGACTCTGTAGAACCCAAGTAAACCAGGAGAAGATCCCAGGCCCAAAATTGCTGTTGAAACATAAGACACACATAAGGGGCATGAAGTGTGTGTGAGTAACATCCAAAAAGCCTGGAGGCACCCAGCCTGACTTGTAGTCATGTTGCACCACAGCTAAATTCTTGAAAGGAATCAGACATGTGTGACTCTGCTACAGGAAATCTGAGACTGAACCAATGAGGGAAACTTGTCTGACTATGTGTAGTGGGGATCACACAGGGCACTGGAGACACTCACTGGTGCTGCTCACTGCTAAGGTGCTTTAGTTCCATCAGCAAGTCTGGAGTGGTGTAAGTGGGACTCCAAGAATGAGCCCTGAATGGTCAGTCAGGAAAGTTTCCATAAGATGACTAAAACCTAAGTGGTATGGTGCCACAAGACAGATCATTAACTGAGCTGGTGACAGTGAAGTTTTCTATTACAACTATGATTTTACTAATTTGAGTGTGTATCTGGATGATACTGAAGTTTGAGTAGTGTCAGTACTGCCACTTTCCCATTGTTTAGGAAACATCCCTGTCTGACCATCCAGGAGCCACTCTTGCACCACCTAGTCTGGGACTGAGGCCCCTTCACAGCTGCACATCCCACACACACAGTCAGACCAGGTTTCTTCATTGGCTAACCCCAAGTTTCCCTTAGCAGTCTCAGATGTCTTGATCCTCAAAATAATTTAATCTTGGAGCAATAACAAAATAACAGCTCAAGCTGTGTGCCTCTGAGGAGGGACCCCAAACAAAAGAACCCCATGGCTTTTATACCCTCTAAGTCTAAGCATGAGAAAGTCAGAAGTCATCGGCGCCTCCGGTGTCTGGTCACCCGGCTGGGCTACAGGTCCCCAGGCCCTTTGTCACACAAAGGGTTGGCAGTCATTGCCTCTTGCCTAAGACTTAGGCTCCTGCCTCTCCAGAGCTCTACCTGCAGCTCACTCTGCAGCAGCACACTGAACTACAGGCACTGACTGTATTCTTTGACACCTTTGACATGGATTTGGTGTTCAGCCTGTCAGCTCAGCACCTAGGAGAACCAAAGTTTATTCAGCTATCCAAAACCAGAAAGGAACAAAATGTCAATGTAAGAATGATGCTTAGTTTATTCAATACAAACCTTACTATTTGGCAGATTCTCTTTTCCTGCAGAACACCTTTATAAAGCGAGATCTTGTAAATTATGCTGTAAGTTAATACCCTTTCTGCTTCCTGGATGCTTGCTGAGAGAAGTTGTCTTAAAAGGAAGTGGAAGGCAGTTTTCAGAGCCCTATTGCTGATCTAATGCATTTTTCTTTTGAAATATGAAAAGTAGAACTAATTTCTTCCAGGTTTCTCATCAAAGAGAGCACTGGTTTTGAGCAGGTTGTCCTTTTGACTGCAGCTGAAGGATGTTTTCACATATTATGTAGGCAAATATTTAGGTTCAATCAGCCATTTGAAAATCTTAATGCAACTTTATTTTACACTTTTTTATTTTTAAATTTTGCTTTATTTTGCTTTATTTTGCTGGTACTTCACATTTTCCACTTATTCATGAGGTGTCTCAGGGCTGTTCTAGAATACCTAACAGTGCTGCTGCATGCATTGTGTTACATTCTACTTCTCTTAACTGATAGTAATTGCACGTGATTGTCCTGGGTTGACCATACAATGTTTGTATCCTCAATCATCCCTCCTGCTTATGCTGGATATTAAGCTCTGCAGCTTTAAGTTAGGCCCAGAGAGATAGAGAGAGTGGAAGGGGAGAAAAAAACCATGCGCAGTTTGTCTGCAGGAGTTACACCTTACTCCCCCAGAAAATCCTTGAGAGATTTCGTTCCAGTGGACAGCGATATGTCTCTCTCTCTCAGCTGGTGTGCTCTGGGATCTCGCGGCAGAGGGTTTCCTCGGATCTCTCGGCTTTTGCAGGGAGAGACTTTGTTTCTTTTGCTGTTTTTTTTTCTTCCTCCTGGGACTGGTCAGCATCTCGGTGGTCCAAGACATCAGGACAATCCCCCGAGGGCCTCCCCCCCCTCCCCCATCCCCGATTTCTGCAGCCGAACCTGGCCATCCCATCGGCCCCAGCCACTGGAGGGACTGAGACTGACAGGGCCACACCCACAGATGAACTCTGGTTTACCATCTCTTCAGAGGAAGGAGAGATTTCATTGTTTTCCTATTATCCAAATTTTCTATGCTTGTGAATATTCTATTTGTTAAATAAATAGTTTTTTCCACTTTTTCTCTAAGGAAAATTTTCCTGAACCTGTTTGGGGGAGTGGTGGTTGGAATTGGCTTTTCTAGATGAGACCCCCCCCCCGCCAGAGGTTTCCTCCTAAAATTTGCCCTAAACCAGGACAAATAAAGTTAAAAGTCACAGAACTAGGCTTCTGCTGAAAATTTTTTTTCTGCTTGTATGGATTTTTAACATTGGTGCATCAAATACTTCTTGGTGTACGTAGTAATTACTTTAAAAATGTTGCATGCATGAAAAACCGTACATGTTTCTGTTCTTATAACATTTCTCATTTGTATGGAACAGAGAAACACTTATTTAATTTGAAATGAATCTCTTATCCTAGTGTAGAAGAGCCCAGAAGAATGTCTTGGTCCTTTTTATACACAGATGAATAAAAGTGTAGTAGTTCATTAGGTATGCCAGTTTTTTGAGATTTATTTGTTTTTTCCTTTTTTTTCTCTTCTGAAGTAAAATAAAGGAGACTTTTGTCTGCTGTGGAAAGCTGTTTAAAATCACTAATTTCTTGAATAATGTATATAATTTTTATGTTAGTATATAAAATTAAAATAACATGAGCACTTCTCAGTCATGAAGTTGTTCTGGGAAGTAACCGTTTGAGGAGGAGCATGAGAAGACAGGGATGGAATAGGCAGTAAGCAGGCAAAAGCTGCAGTATCTGGGAAAAGGTAGGAACAAGCCGTGGTTCAAAAACCAGAGTGGAGACCAGTGAGGTAAGAAGGTGGCCAGAGGAAAAAGCACTATGAGCAGTTTTGGGAACTGCTGCTCTAAGCTGTAGTGTGGCCCCTGTAAATCAGACTGTCAAGGCCCTGAGCTGCCACAGAATAAACGAACAAACTGGGCTGGAAAAGACCTTTGAGATCATCGAGTCCAACCTATGACCTAAGAGCTCCTCATCAACTAAACCATGGCACTGAGTGTCCAGTCTTTTTTAAAACATGTCTAGGGACAGTACTCCACCACCTCCTCAGTGGTGCAATCACTCTTTAAGTGACAAATTTTTTCCTGATGTCTAACCTAAACTTCCCTTGGTGCAGCTCAGGCTGTGTCCTCTCATTCTGTCAGTTGTTTCCCGGGAGAAGAGACCGACCCCTGTCTGACTACAACCAAGTTTCAGGTAGTTGTAGAGAGTGATAAAGTCTCCCCTGAGCCTCTCTTTTCAGGGGAGAACAACTTTTTCAGGCTAAACAACCCCCATATGTGTCATTAC
Organism: Petroica traversi; assembly: GCA_025920805.1. Classification (NCBI taxonomy): domain Eukaryota; kingdom Metazoa; phylum Chordata; class Aves; order Passeriformes; family Petroicidae; genus Petroica; species Petroica traversi. The sequence continues at coordinate 49,319 of JAHLSL010000006.1, read as the reverse complement.
ACATATGCTGAATTTAGAATTGCAGACAAGAGTGTAGGAGGTGGTGTTTCAGACATATTGACTCTAGGGCAATATCAGATCATGTGCAATTTTTAATGATGTTAAATGGGACCATATATTTTTAATCCAGGATCTGAAATTAACTGTTACTTTATCGAGTAGAGAGCATCCTTGTTTACGAAGTTTATAAAGTTTATAAGACTTGGGGAGCAGATAACAAATGTTCTGAGCCTGAATAGAGAAAATGGCTTATGACTAGCAAGAGTAGGAAGAACACTTCTTGTTAAGGTTTAAAGGTGATAAGAAAGCCTTGAAACTACTCAAAATTTTACTCTCTAAATAGGAATTTTATACTGAAATGACATGGCTGGAAAATGTTTGCTCTGAGAAAAAATTGTGATGTATCTCTGAATCCTGTCATGTTTTATTTCCTAGTTTTGTTTCAGAGCTCTTAATTTGTATAACAAAGCAGGGCTCTCATGGAGCTGTAACATTTGTGAATTTTATATACACGATGACAAAAATACTAGCTAATTACTGCAGCAAAACACTGCTAAATCGCTACAGGAGGGCAGATAAGAGAAATGTGTCTGGGAAATTCTGCCTGTGGGTTTTTTCTTGACCTAAAGCATGTCACTGCTTCCTCTGACACAGGACAGCAATTTTTTTCCCTGTCTTTCAAAAGCTAAGTAGGACATTAGATACATGTTAATTTTATTTGTGTAATTTTATAAAATCACAGTGAATTATGATCATTGCACCTTGAGAAAAGGGAAGGAATGTTACCTTTATTTTGTTGTATGCTGAAATTCCTTTGAAATTATCTGCCATAGTGAATCATAGAATCATAAAATATCCTGAATTGGAAGGCAAATACAGGGATTATTGATGTCCACTACTAGGCTTCCACAGCAAAGCTCCAAGATTCTCACCATGTCCCTGAAGGCATTGTCCAAAGAAGTAATCTTTCAGAAAAACTGAGGAGCCTTGATTGTGGCTGTGAATACACACCTGTTGCTAACAGTAAAATCTCACCAGATGAGTTCTAGCATGGTGTTTCCTTTTCTCATTACTACTTTATTTTGGTAGTTTATGCTTATCCTTGTCTAATCAATACATGCAAGTCCATCCCTCTTCAGTTATTTCCTGTTGAGAATGTTACTGAGTCCCTCTATTCTAATTTTTTAATAAAAAGGTTTGCTTTTCATAAAACTGAATGTTCAACTTGCCTTATTTCTCTTGTCAAAGTCCTTTAATTCTTATACTGCTCCTATCTTTTTCTGTGTTATCAGTGACTTCTCACTTGCATGTAATTTGTACTTGCCCATTTTTTTTGGCAGAGCTGTTATGGAAAATAGTGGATAACATCAATATTAAAACAAGCCATTGCAATATTCAGATGATGTGATTTTCTCCAGTTTGATACTTTTCCTTCTAAAGTATTATTTATTTCCAGAAAGTTTATTGTTTATTTGTTCTAGAATCCCTTTTGTGATTCTGGTGATTTTCATTATTATTAATAAGACCCCATGCTGTGGAGAAGCCAGTTCTTCACCAGAAGTGACTTGTTTTATTTGCCTAGAAAGCATATTCTCCTATATTATACTTGTATTCCCCTGGAATTTTAGCCTGAGAGAAGCCTCTCAAACCAGCATTTCCATTTTACTTCACCAAAGTTTGACTTTTAAACCTTGTAGAGATTGGAAACTTGTGGGCTTGTCTTTTCTGTAAAGCTCAAGTGCTTTACAGAATACTTTGATAAAAGTAGCTGCATTTGTAAATCTTAGTACAGCTTAAGAATTTGTTTTTCATCTTAGCAGCCTTCCCACTGGTAGAACTTAAGATTTCTAAAATTGCTGCTGCTTCTGTAAAAATAGTGGTTTTTAAATGTCCCATATACTGTGAAAAATACTGGGGAAAAAAGGGCTGAAATTCAAACAACTTGTAAAAGTCGAGCTGCATTTATATTTTCACTATCACTGTTTCCTTTTAAAAAAAGAATGCCATGATGATCCAGATTAACCAGCAATGACACCGTGTTTAAAAGAAAAAATACTTTTTCTCCTCCAGAAAATGAGCAACTTGTTCTGCTCAGTATTATTCTGTCTCAGGGTCTTTACCTGATTGTATTCTCTTGCTCCTTGTAGGTCACTAGCTGGAACCTTTTCTTAGGTTAATTTGAGTTGTATTACTCTGTGACCATTCCTTGATATTTTCTTCCCTGTGATGAAATGTGAACCAAGAGAAATTCACGGTGTTTTTACCAATATAGCTTCTCCTAAAACAGCAATGCTAAATATAATAATGTAATGGATTTATAGTTAGCTGTATTAACTTATGGTTCTCATTAATTGGTGCAGTGACATGGTAATATTAAAATTTTGTATTATTCTAATATTTATCTCTGGATTTCAACTTTGACATCCTAAGAGGGGATGACAGGATTTCAGTGCCAGGTTTATGAGAAAAATAGGCAAAAGAATACCTGCTTTTGGTATCTTTATCCACAGGTTTTCATAGATGAAGGTAAATGCCAGTATGGACTGAATTTTTTTACTGGGTTTTAGCTTGTGGCACTGAGGGGCCAAAGGGCTGAGGGGCTGTGCTGGGGCTGCTGGAACTGGCTGTGCCTGGCTTGGGGCAGCCTGAGCCTACTCTCTCACTAAGGCAGCAAGTCCTCTATTCTTGATGTGCTCTCTCTGTCCTGTGAATTTACCTAGAGTCATTCTGCTGGCTTCAGCACCCTGAGGAGGGCTGCAGGTACCAGGGGGGTCTTAATTATGGGAACTGAATACCACAGTAATGTTGGAGCTTGCAAAGCCATTTGTTTTTAGAGGTCAAAAAAGATTCCTTTTCCAGGTGTACCTAATTTCTAGGTATTATACCTCATGTTTTATTTTGTTTAACTTATTTATGAATTTCTGTTCTGTAATTTATTTCTGTCATAGATAATTCTTTGTCAGCGGTTTCGGGTCACTTTAGAGCAAAGGTATGTCACCTACTTGTTCACAGGAGAACATGTCTCCTTGTGTCAGGAGAACATTATCATACTTGCCATATCTATACATGCTTTTCCATCATGTTTGCATGTTAATTACTTCTAAGAATTAAAAAAAGCATTTGGAAAAGAACACCTGTTCTAAGAACATTTTTTACACAGAAACTTGCTGAAGACAGGGATAATTTTCAGATTCTGTTTCTGTCTTCTCTAAATGAAATTGTGCTTTTAAGCTGAAGTTTAAAACAAGGTACTCTTGTCAGTAGAAATACTAGGGTTTAGATGTCACTTAGCAACCTTAGAGCGATTGATACTAGAAATCTGGAAGATGTTTTCCATGCATGGAAATGCTGCTTCTTACCTGACATCTAAAATATTTCTACAAAATATACCTTTATACACATGTAGTATACAGTCTGTCCTAAGAAGCGTTCAGAAGTATCTATAACCCTTTCTTTCCTTTCTCTCTGGCAAATTGTACGTATGAAGTCTGGCCTACTACACCAATAAAATTTGCAATAATTGTGATTTCTCTGACTAGTCAGAGCATTAAATTGCATGGATGTTTGCAGCTGAAATGGGTTATGAGAACAAACCACACTCTTGTTTTTAGTTACAAAAAATCAAATTATATGACTGCTTCCTTGTATAATTTTCTTATATGCTTATTTAAGCAGCACAAGGGAAATTTTTGTAGCTTGGTGTGTTTAAAATTTTTCAATACCTCCAAATATCAGGAGCTGTGTCTAAGAAAAACAGTTTTCTTACATATAGAATGGGGAAGGAGAAAGAATAGGGCATGTAACTTAACTCAGAAGCAGAGAGTAGTACTATAAAAATCTTACATGCAGTTAATTGTAGAGAGAATAAACCACCACAAATCTTAAATTCTGAATGTTGCTTAAAGGGCTTCAAAAAAGAAAAATCTTGTATATCATGTATAAATTAGGGTCAATAGTAAAGGCAAACCTGGGTATAGTATGAAATTAGTTTCATGCCTGGATGAGCCAAGATTTGGTATCTGCTCTCAGATACTCCCCTTTGCTTCACATACTCAAATAGATATGTTTGGCTTTTACTTCAGATTTATGGTTATGAAACCTGAAACTCTGGCCAAGATGTAAACAAATGAGTAACCACAATTATCTCTCTCCTTGTCTTCTTTTTTAACTACACTTTAGGATTGTAGCTATGTTTCATATACATTTCAGATATATTCAATATATCTGAAAGTCTGGCTCACTGAATATTTATCAAACAGACAGACCAAAAATGCTAAATTTTTTTTGCCATTTCCCATTAATTTGTCTTTTTCTTCCAAATTTTTCTTTATCCAGCAGACAGAATATTTCATACTACATAGCTTCTAACAGCAGTTCAATTTTGAACCTCTAAAGTCCTTATTGACCTTGCAAGAACACTTTAACACATTGTGGGAAATGTTTCTACTCAAGTATTTTGAAGATGCCATTTTTCTCCATTTACTTGGGTTGCAGGACCATGTTCAATTTGCTGTGTTGCTGCAGACAGATAGACAATTACTGATTTCTGCTGTCAAGAGAATGATGGTTAATCTCAATTTCCCCTGAGCTAACAGACCTGCCTTCCCCTGCAGTCAACAGAGAGAAAGCAGAGCCACCTTCTCTTTTCCTGCAGTGTTGGCTCTAGCTCCCTCATGCAAACTGCATAACATCCTGTCTTGTCATGATCCCCAGCTCATTGCTTTTTTTATACACTGGAGAAAAAATCTATCACAAAGATTTATTATGACTTAAAAAATATGGTTCTAGACAGACCATTTTTTCTGTTAAAAATAAGAAAATGATGCAGTCTAACACTATTTCAGAATTGATATAGTTGTGTCTTAGAGTTTTGTATAGTTATTTTACTCCTTTTTTTTAAACAAACTTAAAAGGAAAAAATCCTTTATGAAACTCTGATCAAATCCTATTCTGACTGAGTGATCTCTCTTCCCTTACTTTGAGCTATATTGTTTGTGAGAGAATAACTCAAAGTGAATGATTTGCATTATTAGCACCTATAAAAATTGTTTTATTGTATGTAAATATGCTATTAATTCTGGTTACCATTTATAATGTTGAACTCAGCATTGTTGGAGTGCTGGAGAACAGCTTTGTAGAGAAGGAACTGTTGACTCTGGTAAGTCCTTGAGTTGACTGTAAGCCAATATTGTGCCCGTAGAACAAAGATGGCTATACATATTGTCATTGATATATCTCTCAGGCAGAAGAATTTTTGGAGAATAGTAGGTTAGATGAAGGAGGTGTCTTCATCTGTAGATCCTGTAATCCTTTTAATCTACACTAACACTGCATAGCAAATAAGTATTGTTTGCTTCTTGCTTTCAGCAATACTGATAAGGTTACTGTTCATGCAAAAAATTATGGTTCATATACAAACACTAATTTTCAGTTGATTCAAATATGTAGCAGAAGTGTCTTATTATCTGTTTTTACTCAAGACTATTGTATTTTTCTCCAAGAAGTTTTGATTTAGAGCAGTTTGATGTAGCTTTCCTGGCACTTTTTTTGTTGTACAAAAAGAAGCAGGGCTGCCTTCTGCATTTAGATCTGGAACAATTTTGGTTTATGTTTTCACAACACCTGCCTCTAAAACATTTGCTGTCATAAAACAGATAAAAGTATCATAGTAAGTGTCAGATGACATGCTATCCTAAATCTTGACATTAATTTATTTTTAAATAAATATTGATTTTTAAAACACTGCTCTAAAACTTTCTGACAAGTCTATCCATAATATAATTTAGATTCCTTAAATTGTTGTAAAAAGTAATTTGGAACCATTTATTTGTAGTGCCTTATTTTGTGACACCTTATAACAAGTTAAAAATGGCAAGGTCAGTTTTCCAGTTTCTTTTTAGAAGATACACCTCATTCTAGCAATTTCCTTGTACTTGAATTTTGCACATACTGCATGCAGTAGTTTGGAAACTGAGGTGCAACAGCCTGAAAGCCATGGCTAATAAAGTCATCTTCTTAGAATGCCTTCTTTGCATTCTCTTCCATTCAATTACACATGAAATGTTCCTTTTGACAAGGATTTTATGAGACTGAAATGAAAAAATGAAAAACAGCTATGATATTTGATTAACCTGAGGGTCAACTTAAATGAGAATTACTTTTTGCTTAGGTATTTGGAACATGAAAACATCATAAATTTGTTTTTATAGAGTCGTTACAAAATTAGATATTCATAATAGACAAACGAGCCTTACTCAGTATGCTTCCCCTCTGCTGTTTTTCAGATTCCTAAAATTGAAGGAATCCTAAAGGATGCATTAAAATTGCCCACTGCAACTTTGCTTTAAATAAAATATAGATAGTCAATTTCATTATGCACTTTCTTGAGGATGTTGGCAAAATGTAATTATGAAAGGAGTTATATTTAATACATACCTCTTATCAAAACCTAAGGCAAATGCACAAGGTTTGAAGTTTACTCTAAGTTAAATTTTGGCCGAATAACTTTTTGTTAAAGAAACCAAATCTAAAGTACCTATCCTCATCAGAGAAGCACACCCAGGTTTTCTTGGACCCTAAACAGGCTGTTTCATCTTCCTCTGAGAGTAAGGAAAGAAATAAGACAACCTTGATATGCTAATGTAGTCTGATAAAACCCCAGATGGATTCCTTCTGATTTTATAGTGTGGGACCTGCAGCAGATTAGAGGAATGCTGGTGCCTCTCTAGTTTAGTGTGTGGCATGTAAGGGTAAGATGTTAGCAAGGAAGGCTTACTATTATGCAGTCAAGGAAAGTTTTATTTAACTGTGCTGATAATTTAGGAATAAATGAACAAACTGTCTCAGGTGATTGGTAAGAGGAACCACTAAGTGATCAAATGAAAGTGTGGGACATCATTAAGAGTTGTACTGGGAATATATGAGCAAAGCCATTAAAATTTTCCTGACAAATGAGTTGTTTCTGTGAAACTTCAGGGATACTGTCTAAATTCTGCATTACAAATGCATAAAACCCTGGGGTTTGTTTATTTATCTAAAATATAAGGAGTCTTCCACAGGTCTTAGACTATGCTGAGTACATTGCACTTAAATATAAGTGCTAATCAGAAGACTAGTGGTGTAGGATGAAACAGGAGAAAGTGTAGGAGGGTGAAGGGGAAGTGTTAAGGTCCTAAAAATGTAGAGGGCATTATGGAGGAATTATTTGTAAGTGTGTCTTCAAATGTACATGGCAGGTTGGAATTTGCACAGTAAGGCTGTAATTGGATGATGCTGCTAATATCTGCAACATAAAAACAGGAATGTGGTGGACTCTGAAGGACCTTCTCAATTGGAATTGCTGTAAGTTGTGATGATGGTGGGACAGCTTATGCCTTGGCTTAGATTGCTAGGGCAATAATTATTTTTAAATGAGGAAAAGAATTTTTAATGTATTTTAAAACAAGGTTTATTATTTTTAATATAAGGTGTTTTAAAAATTAACTTCATTTTTTGTGATTTTACTGTTAAATTGACAGTTTCTGAACTTGGCATATGCAGGCACTTCTTTAATAATTATAATTACCTGGTTTTGCATAATAATTGACTTTAAAGAAATAAATGACTGCAAACCTTGAGTATTTTCAGAACTATGATGACTTCCCTGTAGAATTTCAGACAGTTTTTTGGTTTTTCTGTTCCTGATGTAAAAGGCAGGAGTAAAACAAAATTGCATTCTAGAGAATGTGAGTTCAAATAATTAAATTTTCTTTCTTAGTACACCTTTGTCTCTTTTACAGATACAAGATTTTGGGTTTTTTTTCCTTTAAATGAATGGTATTTCAGGACAGTAATATTTCTGCATGCAAAGTAGAATCTGCATCTCTGTTCCTGTCAATCATCATCTCAGCTAAGAGATGGCATGAGTCATAAACAGGTACAGAGGATTTTCAAATGTAATATAGAACATGCAAATGTGTCCTGTATGCAGCTCTTTGAAGAAGCAATGATGACTGAATGACAAAGAAAATTTTATATGAGTTCCAAGTGTTACTTTTTCTCTGGTCCACTCTGAAATCTCTGAAGTACAGCACTCTAAAACTAATAGGAGATTCTATTCGAATTGTTATGCTACATATTTAGTTGTCACACTGAGCTTTCTTAGTTGAAACAATTTTTTCTTGCTATTCATCATTTGGAAGTGAACTGCTGCCATCAGATTTTCTCACTTGGAAACTAAACAGTAGTGCATACTCAACCACACCTTTAACTTTTTTGTTTGAACTAGTACACAGACCCATGGGAGAAGCATAGAATGGAAAAAGATCTCATTTTTAAAAGAGAACTGTATCTCTAAACTCCTGTTTTGTGCTATACTCTTGTTGCACTGAATCATTCATCTAATGAACACAGGCAATTGTGAAGGCACTAGTATCATTATTGAGTCAATCTCAGGAATTAACTGATAACTTCTGTAGGGGAGTAAATCTTACTCTCTTAAGACAGAATCCAGTGTTGCTAACTGTTCATAGCTGCAGATGCCACACTTCCCCATGGTCCTGCTGGCTGCCCATCAGGGTATCCGAGCTGACCTTTGCCAAATGTGGGAATTATGGATGCTCTTACCTTCTTGAAAAGCTTCACCACCCCCTTGATACTACCCTGGGTGAAAAGATGGTGCTCATATCATGAGCTGCTGATGCCCTTTACTCACAGGGTGGAAAAGCTGGGTACAGTCTGACAGTAGATTGCAGGATAGTGCTGTCAAGGCTTTCAGGACCTGCAGAGGAACAGCAAAGTTTTAGGTGTTCTCAGAAATGAGAAGCTTGGTCTCTCTACTAAGGAGTATTTTTTGAATAAACATTTATGAAATTTGTGTTCAGGGTGTTTCAGATCCATGATTCATAATATAGCAATGAATAGAATATTTGAATACATGAATAGAATATATGAATTTGAATATTGTAAAGCCAAAGAGAAAGAACTTTTGGAACACCCTGTCACCCTTGTTGCCTGCATAATTGTCCATTTACAGAACATTCATGAAAGCTTTTGAAAAAGAAAATATTGAAGAAAAATAGTACAAAGAATTTTAACCAAGGAAACAAGTTCAATATAACCTCATCTTAAATGTTTGCCATACAAGGACAAAATTAATACCATTATGCAACTTTTATGAGACAATAATCCCATTCCTCGATGGGTCAGATTACTTTGCCTCTGGCACATCTTACTGTGTTATGACCACATAATACATGACAATATTGCATATTCTTATGCAGCATCTAGAGCTCTGTCATTCATAACAATTGTCTATAAATGCCAAAAAATGCGATGCCACTTTCTAGGCCCAAATATTGTGCTAAATTGAATAGATTTCAGGAAATTACAATGCTTTAAGTGTCTGGGTTAAGGTTGTAAAATATGATGTTTATTTTTAAATAGCTCTAAAATTGTTGCTTTTTAGGAATGCAGATATTATAAGAGAGAAGAAAGTGGTGGGGAGGGCTCTGAGAGCAGCTGTTTTTTCCCCTTAGATCACACTGCCGCTCTGAATACAGAAGAATTTCATGTGAATGTATATATTCATCAATTTTCTCTTTTAGTTCCTCATAAATTCTGGTTTTCTGCATGGGCATTTTGTACAAAATGGATGATCTAGATCTTTGAGACAACTTCCACAAGAACTTAAAACCCATGATCAGCACATCTGACCAGAGACTGGCACGTGTGTTATGATAAATCCTAACACTGGGTTTTCTCCAGTGCTGGAACAGTGAAGTGAGCATATTCTGTGGGAATAGTTGGATGCCAGCACTCTCTGGTCAGGAAGTCAGACCTTTGCTGCAGTTCTTACTGGTCTATGTGCCACAATGAGCTTAGAAACCTTGTACAAAATTAAATAATAATTTTTAATGTTCCATTCAAATCTGGACAACCCTGCTGTAAGGTTTAGCTGCTGGGGTGGAGCACAGAGGGCTGTGCAAAGCTGGTCAAGTCTGGAGACAAGCTGGCCCTGACAACTTAGGAGTAGTAAACTCCATGTGTCAAGCAATAAAAATGTATTAATGATGCTCCTTGACATGAATTACTTCAAGAAAATCTTTAAGAGAGGAGCAAGTATATGTACCACATTAGATGTTGCACATAAAGTATCTCTTCTGGAAGTCTTATTTGCCAGAATCACAGCTTCCTATGTTTCCTGTCCAAATAGTATAAAAATTTGTAGAATCCTTCTTATTTTATATGGAAAAGCTCCTACTGTGCACAGCCTGATGCACATTAAAGAAATTACATTTACTATTATGTGATAAAATGCTGAGATGTTAGTTTTATAAGTAGCCTTTGCAAGGCTACACTAAATGAGAAAGCATCACTGAAAGAAATCATCAATTTGTGTAATGATTTAGATTTTGGTTATCGAAAAGCATGACTGAACCTCTCTACTTCATGAAACAAAACCCTAGTGACTACAGTGATTCTGAAAGGTGTGGGTTAACAAGTACACCATTTGAATTGAAGCCTTCCTCTTTTTTTGTGGCCGCTCAAGTTGCTCAAGAACTACAAATATGTTTGCTGTTTTCTTTTCTCATCTGGGAATATTCTGAGAGTGTTAAACTTTTTGATAGCTATGGAATCTCATTTGTTCTCATAATGATGCATTTGGTTTTTTTTTACAAGTCCATACTTTTGATAAAAACTCAGAAACAGCTTTCCAGCTTCATCCTTTCCTGATCTCTATGACAATAAAGTTTATGGACAATAATCATGCCATAATTACAGACTGCCTGCAGTGTAATTCTGTGAAAATTACTTGATGTCAAAAAGTTTGATGAGAAAAAATTACCTAATTTTTGTTGTTGCCAAGTTCTTCTGTATTTACTACCCCATCTATGTTGAAATTGCTTTCTGGGTTCTTTTAATATCTTCAGCTACTTGCAGAAGATAACTGTGAATAAAATTCTGTTGTTAGACAGGAGTTTCTTGGTTTACATAGATGATAGGCCTCTATGTAAGGGCAAATGAGGTGTGGAACAGCTGATAAGAATGTGTTAAATTCCAGCCTGCTTTTGTCAAATGCAGAACATGTGCCCTGGAAAGCAAGATGATATAAGGAAACCTAAGGATGGTGCACTGTTGAAAGATTATGTTTTATCTTGTATTTTACATTATGCTGTGTTTTATAATACACAGTTTTCAGAAGAAATGCAGTTTTGATTTTACATTACTTGAAAAAATAATTCTGAACTGAAATGGAAACAGAATTATTTCTTTTAAATTATGTTCAGACTTTCATGTTCTACTGCCGAAGGAGCTTGCCTGAAATATGTGTACATGCTTTATTGCTTGTTTTGTTTTAACAAATGAATAGTCTTATCTAGTATACGAAAGATTAAAAAATAGAAGACTAACCGACCTGGTATTGAGGAGTGGGGTGTTTTTAGGTGGGCAATAAAATACAGGATTTGGCTTCATGAAACTGCCTCTCCCTGAGGAATTGAAAAATCAACTTGTCATACTATTTCTGTACAAAATGATCAAACACTGGCAAGGAAGGCGGAGATACTTTTCTGATGATTGCACCAAATGAGTCAAATCTGAGGATCTCAAAAGATGTTACAACCTCACAGAGATTAGTAACAGAGCATATATATATTTACTTGTGCCTTGCAGCTTTGAATCTTGGTAAATACTAATAAGACTTGGAAGTAATTGCCCTATTAATACATTTTGTGTCTTGGGCCAGTACTTACGATATTCTATGTACAGAATATTGAAATGACCCTTTAGGATTTGTGATTTGATTTTTTAAAATTTCAGAGAAGGTCTTAGTGTTTGATTTATGTATGTCTTACAGCCTATATAACTGTCCCATAAACTAAGCAACTGTGAGCAACTAAGGAATTTATTGTTTAAGTGAATTTATAGTAGTGTAGGATTATCATGTTTATCTCATACATTTTTTCCACTTGTTTAAAGGTTGTTGTGAATGTGAAACAGTAAGAAGCTTTCAATTATTTTCTTCCCATTGAGGCCTGACCAAAACTTTAGTAATCTGTAATGAAAATTTGTGTAACAGTTCCTTCGTTCTGGCTTGATCCAACTTTTAAGACCATTCTACTTGTCCCATGAAAGTAATAGGAATAGAAATTTTCTTTTTTATCTCCCTTCCAAATGCATTTTTAAACTTTTTTGATGTCTTCCATAAACATTGAAGTTGAACTTAATGGGCAGGAGTACTATTAATCAGAGTTGCTTTGCTAGTTTTGAAAAAGAAGTCAAGACATTCTGAGTGTAATACTCATTACAGAGAATGCTGCATTTTTAATAAATGTTGGACCATTTATGGTAATGTCCTTCAATGGCAACAGCTGACAGTGGCCAGTTTAGATAATGATTCCTCTGTAAGGCAACTTTTTATTTTTAAAGAATGTGAAATAATAAGAACTTATCTCAAAGGGATTTTCTCTTTGCATTAAAAAGCATCCACATTATGAAAGCCCACCCTCCTTTTATTTCTAGTAATTTACACTAAGGGGGAAACCCTGGAGGAACCTTGACAAGATCTCATCTCAGATTGAGAAATCCTGTGCAGAAGTGTGATATTTTTCAGAAAGCTTATGAGAAATAGCACGTGTTAAATATAAGATCCTAAGATACAATTAATCAAGGTGATACAGGAAGATATATTTCGTTTTTCACCCTCTAAATTAATCTGCTACTTTAATGCAGATATAAAAATCAAGAATAAAGCCTACAGAAGAAAAAAAAATGTGTAAAAAGCTGTCAACTGAACCCTGGGTTTCTTCAGTAGGGCAGGCACATAAAAATACATAAATCCTTTTTTATAAGGAGTCATCAGGATGTGACATTTATGGGTTATGGTAATTTTGGATAAAGTGTACACTTAGTGATGGAGTATCTTCTCACTGGTCAAGCTGGATTTGAGATAATTGAAGAGTACAACCTCACTGTAGCTGAGATCTCTTGACAGTCAGTTGTGAATTGATAATGACAGCAAGTCCAAAGTTCTTGTTTTTGCCTGCTAATATGTTCCCTTTAAGCATGCAGAAGGCCACATTTCTTTGTTAACTTCTGTTCTCAGACATAAACTCACTTAGAAAAGGTTACCGAGAAATAAAATAGAGTTGTTTATGCATGCGAATGTAGGTTTGAGCTGGGGATATATATGACAAGATCAGTCGTGAAGTTCTTCTGTATATTGAACTTCAATTAATGGCATGCTGTGTGCTTTGGGGAGTAGAGGGCTATAATCTCAAGATAAATCACTTCTGAAGATCAGAGAAATAGATGTGTGCCATGATGCTTTGTGTTGGTTCTGGCTAATTCTGGGGTCTTTTGTGGATGGAGGTCAAATAAAGCAAAAGAACTGAAGTCTCAATCTCATGATGTCTCAGTCTGGTTCACATCAGAATAACTATACAATAACTACTCTCTGGTTAGGCAGTAAATTCAATGTGCAAAGTTAGTAAAATTCTGGATTGTCTTATCCTTTGACAACTACAAAATCAACTTTGAAATTTCAGACCTGAGTTTTCACATTGAAAGATCTTTACACTAGGAATTTTATCTGAGATGACTGTTAAAATATGGATACGTTATGCTTTTTAAAGCATTCTCATATCTCCTCCTCTCAAGAGTAGGAAGTTCTAATGCAGTTGCATAGCTCTGATCATTCATTTTAATCCAGAGAAGGTGAAATGGCACAGGATGTCTGCAAAATTTAGAATTTTCCCCACTCCCTGAAAAGACTGAAATCCCCTCTGGAGCTGGGAAGCCCGGAGAAGATAACAGAAGAGGGTAAGCTAAGGCATCGCATCTGGAGACTATCCATTTTCCCACAGTTTTCAACTACACCTTTGGCTGTAGTTTGAGATCTTTTGATTGATTTTTCTCCTTTCAATAATGGGGACCACAGGAATCAAAATCTCTGTTCAGTATGACTTAGAACTCTTTATCCTACTTTTTACTTGGTTGTCATATGCACTGGAAACAAAAGTGTTAAAATTTTTTTCAAATTGACTTTGAAAACAGTTTTTCAATGGTCTGTTTAGAAAAATACATACCACAGCTACACTACTTTTCTGAAAAAGCTTGATTTAATTTTTCCCATGACTCATTTCTCTGATGAAAATTCTAGGCAATTTAACAGTCTTCAAATCTTTGCTTTACTGCCCATTCTTTATAAAAGCAAAATAATGATTCTTAGTATTTAATTTGATGATCACATAAGAATTTAGCTTTGAGGCACTTTTTCCCTCTTAAGAAGTTACAATCAAATATTTTTTTTTGTGAAATGGTTAGCATTAGTATACCTTAATAGCAGGTACAATGAGAAAATAACTCAAACATTTGCCTTCTGCTTTTCATTTGTATATTCCCAGTGTGACTTGTGGTTCTTGGCAAGCACAAAAGATTTTTACAGGAAATATCTTTCTCATGATTGAACAATGTATTCCTGGGTTTTGAAGAGGCATAGATTTTTTGTGTGTGTGTGACTTCTAGACTATTAATCCAAGCCTGATTATATAGAGCCATCTCTGCATACTGATTTATTAAAATGAGCACTAAACAAAGTTTCTTTGCTTGACAGATTGAGCTTTCTGGTTTACTAAGGAACATGACACTTTTGTCAATATTATAGTAAGCATAGTAAACTTTCCCATGAAGAAAATAAACAGTATAACTGTCTGCAAAAGCAGACAGCTCATGAAGACAAAATGAAGAAATATGCACTCTAGTTGCATAATGTTTCCTTGGCTAATAGATGCATCCCAAGTTCTAGGAGTATTCAGACCTGTGAGAAATGAAATTCTAGGATTTAGAATTTCACAAAGGACATGACATGCATCAGTGTTTATAGACCTGTAGTAGAGTTTTCAGCCCAAAGATGTTTCAGAATTGTTATGCTGGTACAGAACACTTGGGAAGAGACCACCTGTGTTCAGTTTCTCCAGTACAAAGAATGACAAGATTTATTTATTATGTTTGTGAATTCTAAATGGAGTTTGAATAAATAACTGTATTTCTGTGTGTCTGTAAGCACGCTTACAATTGTAGAAGCAACAACTGGATGGCTGGAGAAGTTCCCTGTGCCTCATGCCACTGCCAGGAGCAGCATCCTGGATCTTGAAAGCAAGTTCTGTGGAGACATGATACCGCAGAAAGAAGTGAGTAGGACAAGGGAACATATTTCAAAAATGGCCTCATAGACACCTGGGCCAGAGAGCACAGAGCTGGGTGGGTACATCATACTCCCTCTCATGCACCAGCCTCTAGGACAATGGAATGGTACAACAGACTGTGAAAAACCAGATTGAAAGCAATGGGTGGTGGAATCTTCAAACATTGGGATCTAGCAAAGTTCCCCATGGTGCATACAAGGAATGTGTTAGGGATGACAGTTTGGATTCGTCCTGCCTCAAGTAAAGGCAAACACATCCATGGGACTATTTTTGTTCAAGGACCTCTGAGCACTTGGTGGATAAAGCAGAAGGACAGGGAAACATGATGCGTACCTCAAGGGGATCTGTTATTTGGGTGAGAATAGTCAATAATATTAAATTGTATGATGTTGGTTTCTGAATGACCCTGCCACTGTATGCCACAACTGCCATGGACAGCGAGGATGGATGGCTCCAAATACACCAGTGGTGAGTTCCTGATGCAGCTTGCAACCACCCAACAGCACACCAGCCATTCTGCCCTAGAATCCACAGTCATGGACTAAATGAACTCAGCAGACATCTTGGAGGATTGCCATTGACGATGGAAAAGATGCTCAATGCGCGTGTCTGTGTGTGTGTGTATGTATAGTTGGAAGGGACAGGATCTGGGCATGATATGGATGGTATAGAATAAGAGGTGGATAATGCCCTGGTCCTAGCCACAACAGAGTTGATTTCTGCAGTAGGCAGAGGAAGTGGGCATGGTCAGGACCTGGAGGTTGTTGTACACTACCTCACATCATTGCTGGGGACTGGGGAAGGGAGTCTCTTCCAGGAAGAAGAGGCTCCTCCTAACTGGGAAAGTATGGTGGAGGGAGTGTTCTGGTGACACTGACTCTGTGCCTGAGGAAGGGATTGAGTAATACCCATTCCAAGCCAGAGGGAGAGGTCAGGATGGAGTGAGGACCATGGAGTTGAGCTCTGCAGGGTGCATTTTGCATGTGAATCACTCTCTTTTTGACACTTTTGCTAATAATATAGTTGCCATTACTGTTGTTTTCTTATGTCATTGCTGTTTCCAGTAAATTGATCTTATCTCAGCCTGTGATCTTTACCTTTTTACCTCAATTTTTTCCCTCACAGGGGGAATGGGGAGAGGAAGAGGGAGAGAGCAAGTGACATGTGGTTTGGAGACTCAGTGGGAACACTAAACTGGGGAGTATCAGTCCTAAACCTTGACATTCACAAAATGCTGTGTGTAGTTTCACTTTTTGAAAACTTCAAATAGATTAATTTAGTACAGTATAACAAGACAAATCAGTCTCAAAGTGCTGCCTGTGAAAATAATGAAAAAAATATTATGATTGTCTCGCATGAACTGTTGCAGAGACAGTGAATGACAGTACTTTTTATCTTGCCTGTCCGATCAGTGAATTTTTAAACAGTTTTCTTTTTAGCTTTTTGAGGCTGAGCACAAGAGTAACCTTGTCAAATATGGCAGTCTTGACACACTATCTGCTTATGGTTATAAAGAAATGTTTGTACAAAATAAACCAAAACAGGGAAAGTGTTTTGTAATTTCTAATGGCATTGGCAGAGTGGGAGGAAACTGGGAATGTTTTTCCAAAACTGGAAAAGTGTGATGTTTCACTACTGTTCCTATGGAAACTGGTGCTAGAACAGTGTGTACTTCTTGTTCCTCATTTCTTATGCCTTATGTACAGCAGTTGCTCATAACAGCACTCTTATGAATAACATCAGGTTTCCAGAGAAATTTGAAAGCCGATAATTTGTTATCTTCCTCTTTTGTGAACTGTGATGCAGACATGTCAAGACTACTGTTGTCTGAAATAGCACACAGGCAGTGTGGTTGGACACTGCTATTTCAAAGAGATGATAATGGGCAGAAGTCGCCTTTAGAACACTGGTTCTCAAGATACCCGCTGTGATAAAAGTAAATTACATGTTCATTGTTTATTCAAATTGAGGTTTAGTATCGCAGAGGCAGCATGGCTATTGCAGAATTGCACAAAGCCATGAGAACTGAGTGAACAGACCAGACAACCAACCTTCCCCAGGAAAACCTGGGACAAATGAAAGGACACAGTGTTATGAGAATACTTTGCAGTGTACCTTTGGGAAAAGAAGAGCACAAAATGTTACATTACTAGTTCTGCTGTAATAAACTCATGTAGTACAGAACCACTAGTTACATCTGGAACTGATGAAACATGATGTCCTGTGCTGTTATGTCTCATGTAGTTCAGATGCATGCTGCTGAAATAGTCATCAGCAGGAAGGTACCATTACTTCAGAAATGGAGAAAATCATATCCTTTTCAGAACCGAAAGGACTTTGTCGATCCAGTTGTCTCCTCAGGATTATGAGAGGTTATGACCCTCAGCACTAGGAAAAACCAAAACAGATACTATGCTATGACATGTAGTTGCTACTGATGGTTACACTTTGCTTGCTAGTGAGGAAATGGTTTCCTGAATCCAGAAACAGAGAAGTGGACCTGCCTAAAGAACGGTCTGCAGATAATCCTTGATTTGAATAAATAATGAATATGTAATTTATTATTATCACAGTGGGTATCTTGAGAACCAATGCTCCAAAGGTGACTTCTTCCCACTGACATCTCTTTGAAATAGCAGTGTCCAACCACATTGCCTGTGTGCTAGATCAGAAAAACAGCAGCAGTCTTGACATGAAGAAAAGATAAGCTTCTGGAAGACATCTCTGTATAACTGGCTATTTTTGATTAAGAGTCCTAGCAATCTGACCTCTAGTCAAGTCTGATCATAAACACTGTAACATGCAGAGAACCTCAGATTACACAAAGATTAATAGCAGGACAGAAAACCATGGCTACACCAGCATTACACAGAAGGTACACCCTGCCCTGTTTCTCAGCTGTGTGCTTTTAAAAAATCGTTTATTTGGAAGGGGCCTGCAGGCAAAACACTGTCCTGATAAGCTGCATAGCAATGGCTGTGAGGGTTTGGTCTGTAGCATGTTCTGCTGGTCTTGGCATCCTCTATTTAGGAAAAGTGGTAGCAGAGACATCCAAAGTAGTTTTTTTTACAGTTGCACAGTCAGAAAAGTTATCTTTTTTACCTTTTATTCTTCCTGCTGGTGTGCATGGGTGGCCTCTAAGACAGTTAGACAGGTATGGAGAGTTTCTGTTTTCTCTGTTTGCTTTGGGTGGTGCGTGAACTTTTTGAAATTTTTTATTAAGAGGGATTTCAGGAGAGTTTATGAAATGTGATCATTCTTCTAGTTGTTACACATAATTTGTGTATAAGCTGCATAAAAGTTCTCTCGGCTATCAATGCAAAATAAAATGTAGTCTATGATATATAAAAATGGAACAAAGGATTGCTCAATACAACCTGTCTTGTGTCCCTGCATATTGAATTCATTCAGGGTGATTTGAATTCAAAAGATTTTACACCTTTAGGTCTTTACAGTGTATTTGTATAAGCATTCATATTCACTCCCAGAATGAGGTAACACTGCTGTTATTCTTGTATTTTGCTTTGTTAAAGTTTTGTAAAGCTTGTTGTCACAAGTGATTCTTGTTTTGTCACCACAACAGTCTGCTTATCTCTATTAACCAATCAGGATAGGCTCACTTACTTGGATTAGCTAGAATGAATTGATCTGATGAAGGTCAGAAAACTGAAAAATGTTGAAAAATAGGATAAAAAACATATAGCAGTTTTGATGGTAAATTTCTTTGGTGTATTGATGTGCTTGCACAATATAACCCCTGCTTTCCAAACACTGAATGCAACTAACTGTGGCATTTAGGCACCTCACAATCTGTAACTTCATTGTTGAAATAGCACTTCTGAGTTTATTAAATTGTATTAGAAAGAGCATAGCACAAAGAAAGATTTGGACTGAGCTTGGAACCGTAGCAAAGTTTCTTGAGTTATATGCAAGGACCTATTGGCTACACTATCCACTGTCTCCTAAGAATGATAAATGAGTTAACATTGAATTTTCTTTCCGTCAGTATCAAGGCCCTGCTTTCACACTACGTACTTTGGTATTTGTTCCATAAGTCACTGTCCATACTGAAAAATATGATAATATATTGTATGAAAACTGGCCTGGTAGTTATGTTAAACAAGTAGCAAGG
Organism: Petroica traversi; assembly: GCA_025920805.1. Lineage (NCBI taxonomy): Eukaryota > Metazoa > Chordata > Aves > Passeriformes > Petroicidae > Petroica > Petroica traversi. The sequence goes on along the minus strand of JAHLSL010000006.1, from coordinate 30,002 downwards.
TAGAACTGATTTTTCAAAGAAAAATGAAAACAAAATGTCAAGAACTGAAATTAAAGAACTTTTTAGCTAACATGTGTGCAATGGAAATACTTCAGCTGAAGCTTTATCAGCTTGACATACCATGACTTCATTAAAATTACCTCAATATTCCTTGTTATTTGGTTACATCATCACAAACAAATCTTGGGTTTTGTCTGGTTCTCTGACAATATCATGAGGATATACTTCTCTTTGTAGTTTAATATATTGTTTAATGCCATGGCTTTCTTCTCCAACATCCTCAACAGGAAAATTCTATGTTTTAAGGTCTTAGTTGAAGCAGACAAACCCATTCCCACATTTTCAGTGGCTAAAATTTCTTCATCAACACCACCAGATGGTTCCTTTCTGCTCAAGAGGTCCACAACCCTTGAGTTAACTTTTCTTGTAGATTCTGATTAGATGAGAGCAGATGCATCTACTCAGTGTATGAGTAATTTATTTCTCTTGAAAATATTGTGCTTTCTTAATTTTAGAAGATTTTTTTAGTTCGCCAAATAATTGATTCATCAAGCTGTTAATTTCAGGATGTTCTTAATAGAAAAAAACTAATTTTGAATCTGGGAAAAGCCATAATGGAAAAGCTAATGATGCTAATACAGTTAATTTAAAAAATAGTACAGTAGTACTGTAACATTTTGATGTGCTGACTTATGAGACTCTGAAAATCCCTGTAAAAAAAAAGGGAAAAATAAGATAAAAATAATTTTAAAAATCACAGAAAAATAACAAGCAAAAAAATTGTAAAAAATATTTAATAATTTAAAATTAAATAATAAAGAGGAAAAAAAATCCCGTGCAACAGAAAAAGGAAGTCTGTAGTGAGTAAGTTCCCTTTTCTTGTCTATCTTCTACTAGCTTTTGATTTAAAAAGTAATGAGTACTGGGGAATTTAGCATATTCTTCCTCATTCAGGATTGTTATTTGACACATGCGAAATTCTCAAGGAGAATTGATATTAATTTTTTGACCATAACAATGATTTTGGTTCTTATTTTTGCCAAATTTAGCTCTTGAAAAGAAGAAACCTTTTCATCCAAACACAAAAATAAGTAAGCTGCAGGCACTTTTTAAAGTACTGACCTATAGGATTCTGTAATCAGTTCTGCAGCTTTTCAAATATTTTATACCTTACTTTTTTTCATAAATCTGAAAGGACCCTGTTGAGGTCCAAAATGTCTACTTTATAATTCATTTGTTGATTCAGAAATTGAATTATAAGTTCATGCATGTTCGGAAAAGCCAGTGGCTAAATGAAATACACACATAATCTTCAGAGCTGTCAAAGGCTCTCCTAAAACAACTTCCTGTGGAAAGCATGTCAGAAATAAAATATGAATGAGAAAGTTGTCCTTGTCCTGTGGAGGGATGATATCTAGGTAGGACTGGACAGTTGGATCTGTTAAGTAATAAACCCTCAGATTTGTCATATCTGACTTTTTGTCTGAAAACCTCCTCTGCTTCATACTTTTTATGCAATGTGTGCAAGGAGCTCAAAATTCTCCAGACAAATACTTATCTCATGGACATCAATACCAAAACCAAATTATTTCAATGGGATTCCTTACTTACCTTACTTACTTACCTCCTTCCTTACTTTCCCTAAGCAAGAGTGTGTAAAGCACATCAATATCTGTGAATTGTAATTTTTTAAAACATTTTAGGATTCTAGTATTCATACTGCATGGTAGTATGCATTCACTGTTTGAAGGATAGGGTTGCTATTCAAAGGAACCTCAACATGGTTGAAGACCGGCCTGTGGGAAACTTCATCAGGTCCAAAAATGGCTCAAATAAAGTACAAAACCTGTTATGGAAAAACCCATGCAGTGGCACAAGCCAAGCTGGGGACCATCTGGCTGGAAAGTAACTCTCAGGGGAAAAAGACACAGAGCTGTAGTGGTCAAGTTGACTGTAAGCTAGTGGGTTGCCTGACAGAAGAAAAGAACAACAGTGGATATGTTCTAATGGAGTAGCCAGCAGGTCCAGGGAAGTGATTCTTCCCATCTGTTTGGCACTGGTGAGACCACATCTGGAGTGCTGTGTCTAGTTTCTGGCTCCCCATACTAGACAGACAGTGACATACTGGAGGAAGTCCAGTATGAACAGGGGCAGGAGTACACAGTACATAAGGAGGAACTGAGAGAACTGGATTAGATCAGACTTGAAGGGAGGTTTAATTTCTGACTTCAAGTCCTGCTGGGAGTGAATACAATAATAGACAAACTCTTATTGAAGGTGCACAGTGATTGGGCAGAGGCAACAGATGGAACACTGGAAAGCATATTTAGATATCAGGAAAATACTTTTCCAACATGATCAGTCCCTGGAGCAGATTTCCCATAGTGATTGCAAAATTTCCTGCCTTGGGAATATTCCAATTGACTTGGATAAGGTCCTTCTTAACAGATCTAAGTTGGCCTTGCTCTAAGTCAGGAACTTGACTATATCACATTAAATTGCATTGTGATGCTAAAGGATGCTCTATGGGATTTTTATAAAACTTTATTTTGTATTGCTGTTCTACTTTGTAAACTGGTAATTGGAATTAGGAAAACTGTAATATTTATAGAGCACACTTTTATATGTATCTGTCATTTGCCAGTGATGCAATTTTCAGTCTAAGGGTAAGAATAGGTTAATTTTAAGGTTTTTTTGATCGGAAGGGGCCATGCAAGTGGATATTATATATACACATGCAATTTTTCCCTAGTCTAACAGTTTAAGTATAGGAAAATATCAGATTTTTATTTGTGGAAAAATATGACTTTTGACTTAGCGTCTTTCTATTACTTGAGAATTAGAATGATAGGAGATGCTATCAACTGTTATTATCAGATTTTAAAATGTGGCATAGAATCATAGAATGATTTGAGTTAGATGGACATAAAAGATAATCTAGTCTCAACCTTCCTGCCATGAACAGGGACAGCTTCCACTAGACTAGGTTGCTTAAAGACCCATCCAACCTGGCCTAAAACACATCCAGGGATGGAGCATCCACCACTGAACAAACTGTGCCAGAGTCTCACCACCCTCACAGCAAAGAAATTCTTCCTGGTATCTAATCTATACCTACTCTCTTTCAGTTTTAAGCCATTCCCCCTTTACATTCCTTGTAAATGGTCCCTCTCCAGCTCTCTTTGAGGCCCCCTAAGGTACTGGAAGTACTGTAAAGGTCTCCTGCCAGCCTTATCTTCTCCAGGCTGAACAACCCCAACTCTAGCAGGTGCTCTAGCCCTCTGATCATCTCTCCATCCCTTCTCTGGACTCGCTGCAACAGGTCCATGACTTTCCCATGCAGGAGTTCCCAGAGCTGGATAAAGCACTTCAGACAGGGTCTCACAAGAGCAGAGTAGAGAGGATGAAACACCTCCCTCAACCTGCTGGCCATCTTTCTTTTTATGCAGCCTGGAATATAGTTGACTTTCTGGACTGTGAGTGCACATTACCTGGTCATATTGAGCTTCTTGTGCATCAACACATCTAAGTCTGTTCTCAGTCTACTTACAGTAATATTTCTTTTTGAACAAGATATTGGTATGAAATTACCACAATGCAATTAAAAATTTTAATTTTCTAGATGTTTGCAATCACCTTTACTCAAAGCAGCTACTGAATGGTTTTGTTTTTCTACTCTAGGAAAATTAATATTATCAAAAACTCAGAATCCTGTTGAAAGAAAACACAAGATGATGTAATGAAATGGTCCTTGCCAGTTTATAAGTATGCACTTGGAGTCATTAAAGTAAACATTTCTCATTCTGTATTTTGTTCAGGTTTTCATGATTGTTTTCAGTGAACTTTAAATGTCTCAGTTTTGTTTATATTAGGAAATGTTGGTATATCTATACAATTTAAATTTGTTAGTTTTGATTCCCATAATGCATGGTGTCATAAATAAATATTTTTCATGTTGAAATATTACTGTCTGATACTATATATGTCAAATATCTTCCTCTCCCTAAAATCCTCATCTGTTAATTTTTTTCTTCTATTTTGTTTTCAAAATGCAAATTTATTTTCTAACTGCTGTCTCACTAAAGGACAATACAAAAAAGACTGGTGAATTAATTCTCTTTAAAAATGTTCAAATCTATCTTTTAGAGCCTGCAAAATATATATTGAGACAGTCCTTGGTGACAGGTGCAACTCATGAGGAATTTGCTGCACAAACTGAAGCTAGGTCACAAAGCTGGTCAATTTTGTTGAGACCAGTGCTGAACCTGCTAAGGTTCTGGGCTTCAAACTGTGTTTAAATCACACTGCTAGAGGGTTCAGACTGCAGGTGGAACAGTCACTCCTCTCTACACTCTACCCACAGTGCATATGAGGCACAATTCCAAAGCTGAAGGTGGTATCTTAATTTAAGAATAGTTGCTGGACATAAATTGTAACCTAAGTGGCAGTTGCAAAGAGCTCTGTGGTGTCCATTCAGCAGTTATCTAGTTTTCAAATTAGCTTATTTTTCACCTGTGGAATAAAGAGTTTGATTTAAAGAGAGCAGCAGGAGTCTTCCATGAAGTTTTGTTCATAGGTAGGGTTAGACTATTGATTTGTTTATTGTGGGGGGAGGGTTGTCTGATTGCGACTTCAGTTTGCTATTTTGAATTTAACAAAAAATGAGATTTTGAGGGGGAGCATAATGGTTATGTTGAGCTCTTTCTTACTTTTAAAATAGGACAGAAACATAATATTTCACTGAAAAGGCAGGAAAACCTGTTATTAACTAAATCACTGCTAATTCCTGACATCACGCTCCCTCAATCTACCTCAGATATATGAGCATGATATGTACCTCAGGTATAGAGTATGAGCCATGGTCTATTTGTCATATAATTTAGAGCTTCAAATTAAATCTTCTGTTTATTTTTTCTAATACTGAATTTATTTTAATAATAAGATTTTTAAAAGACGAGATTCTACTCTAAGACTCAGGTTTTCCATTTGCTTAATTTTTCATGACAGTAATAATTTTTTCCTTTTGTATTTGAACACCCAATTTTTAAATGCTCAGCAGTAACACAACTAAAATATACACACTCTCTATTTCAGTTTGAGTTGTTGCTGTAAACTTAAACTCAAGACTTCTGCTGCTGAACTAGCCTGCACTTAAAACTGATGACAGAAGAAAGCATTACTTGCAAGAAAAGAAAACTTAAAGATACTGGTATGTCTGGTGGTTTTTGGGATCTGTCAGCCATGCCTTAAAGAATGCATATGTTTATATGCGCATTGAGTACTGTTTATGGTTTTCTCAAACACCGTGTATGTTGTGCTTAGTAATTCAAGTATTTCACCAGAAAAGTTGATTTTGACAACCTTGACGTAATGCAGACCTTCAGAATAGAAGGCCATCATGAGATCCTCCAAACATCTGTGTGCCAACATAGGACATTGCTGAGGGAAACTGAACTGTGTGTGGCTTCAGTATATTTTGTTTATGTGCTTGATAACATGTATTACATTAACATTGACTATTTTCTTTATCTGGGGAAAAATTATAATGTGACCTGTATTGGTTACATGATATTTCTCAAGTAATACTTACACACTGCATGTAGCAGAGCTTTGTGAAGTTCCTCACCTCTGAATGCATATGAAACTGTACTGCCTGGGCTTGCTGCAAGATAGAACATATTCTTTGGGAAAATGACACTTCAAATGAGATCTGTTGGCATTAAAAAAGTCAAGATAATAAGGAAGAGTCTCTGACAGTGAGAGTGATAACACATGGCTAGAGAAACACAGAATCATGATGGTTTGTTACCAAGTCAGAGATGTTTGAAGAAATGTTAGACCATCTCAGCCTAAAACTGATGAGGAAATAATGGGCCTTCTGGCTGTTCACAGTGATTCTGTCTACAAAGTCCATCCATTGAAATAATTCGAGCTCATTAACAAGTTTTAACAGGCAAACATAAAGGGAATTGTGGGAAAACCTGAACTACAAATAGGAACAGAAAAAACTGTGTTCTAACTGAGAACAGTAAATGAATCTGATAATAACGCAAATGGATGTTGTATTTAATCAAAAAGTCAAAATTTAGCCCATAAATTGGATGTAATGTTTTACAGATATTAACTACTTTTCAGTTTTTAAACCTTGCCATCTTAGAGTAATAGGGAATTTGAAGAATGATTTTAAATATCATAATTAATGGTCAAAATCCTACAAATGCCAGTATGGGACTTAAATAACACTCTTATGGGATGGTAGTGTAAGCTTGAAATACCTTACAAATATATACCATGCCAAATAAATATGATTTTGTTGTTGAGGTTTAAAAGAAATACAGAAATCAATACCCTCTCCTGAGCACTTAGTGTCACACCATGTGATACTGAAATAGCACTGCAAACAGTTGATTAAGAACATGTTAAATGGATTTACGGTAAATTGTCTATGCCGGGTAAGTAGAGACAATTTGTATGCAGATGCTTGTAGGCACATTTTAGTATCAATATTTTCTTGCCAATAAATCGTATACATGGGTGGTTAAATTTGCCAGAGGCAGAAAGTTAGGCCAGAAAATACTGAGAAATTACTTCTGTACCTGGGTGCTTTTAGATAATATTCTCATTGTGGCATTTCATCAGCTGGGTCTATTTGGGGAAAGAAAAAAAAAAAAAAAAAGAAAATAGTTTACCAGAATGGACAGTAAAAAATTAAGATTATGTGTAAAGGGTAGAAATCCATGCAGTGTAGTCCAGATGCACTAGATTTGTCTTCAGGTGGTGATTAAAACACCACAATACTACACTGTAGGGAAGGAGAACAGTTGTTCTAATTGAGGGGCTACTGAATAGGAATAAGAAGGTATGATATGCTCTATAGTTATAGGCCTTGCCATAATGGAGATCCGGAATCCAAAAGGCCAAAAATACTTCAGTATGAGAAGGGTTCAGGAAAATATGCCAGGATTAAAGGCATGTGAGGAATAGTTCTTATAGCCCAATTTAGTTTGATCAAGAAGGAAAAAAAAATACATATTTGGACATGTGTATATAAGAGATTTTTGAACTTAAATGAACTTTAATTTAACAGAAATGGCTTGACAAGGTCTTGACATATTCCCAAGGATAAAAAAACCCCCGCAAAAAGACCAAAACAAAACCATCCACACTAGAAAGCAAAAGTCAATATTTAATCCCCAGGGCGAGGAAGAATTTGAACTGTATATGTAAGGCAACTGAGAATGTACTACATTGTTATGTTTTAGGGTTTTTTTAATTTGAAATAAAACCAGTCAAAACCAAAATAAGAGATATTTTCATTTCTGTTACAAAGGAGATGAAACTTAAATGGTGTCTTTCTTGAAATCTATGAAATGCGGGTAAACAAAAAGTTTACACTAAAACTTGTTTTCTCAGATTTTAGCCAGATACCTTCAATTATTTGCAATTATTGTTTTGAGGCAGTATATTAGCACACAGACCTCAGGACTGGATTTGGTTAACTTTGGTCTTAGGACTTGGAAAATATTTGACATCATAAAATATGTTGGAGAATGTTGGTCCTTTTAATCCTCATGTCTTGTTGCCTACTTCAGCCACCCATATTTTTCCTTTTCAAAAATTAATTATTTTCCAAAAGGGGAAAAATGAGCAAATATCACATTGTTTTAGGAAATTAGTTCCAGAAAGCATTTCTTAAAAGAAATTGGTTATAAAGTAAGCAATATCCCTCCCCCAGTTTTATTTTCATGTATATTTTAAGATTAAAAATATTCTTCAGTCTCATGGATTTTTTTTTCAACTAAAAAAATTTTCTCTCATTTTCCATTTCAAGACTTCGTTAAAAGGAATTTCAAGGTAAGAATATGAAACTTATTTGAATCACTAAACTTTCTGTCTTTTATGTGGTGGGGACTAAACCCTACATTTTCATACTGGTGATCAAAGCATGCTTTCCTTTTTTATTTTATTTTAATGGATAAATAAAATAAAAAAGGTATAAACTTTAAATAGTTTAAAAGAGTACAAACTCTTTTAAATAGTTTATACTATTTTAAATAGTATAAACTATTTAAAATAGTATAAACTATTTTAAATAGTTTATACTAGTTTATAGTATAAAATAGTTTATACTCTTTTAAACTATTTTAAATAGTTTATACTCTTTTAAACTCTTTAAAATAGTTTAAAAGAGTATAAACTATTTGTTACTCAGGTCTAGAATATTCCATGTTGAGTGTGCTAAAGATAAAAGCATGACTCACATGTGGCTTTTCATCTTCATGAGGCTGGTAAGCAGCTAAGCACTCCTCAAAACCATGGTAGCACTGGGCAGGTGGTGGCTGGGAAAATGGAGTAGAACTAACTACTAGGAGGAAAAGTAAGTCTTCAATGCCCAATTCCCAATTCATTCAGACATCTTTACTCTCTACTTTGACTCCAAGCAAGTCTCTCTGAGTCTTTTCACGTGCAACATTTGACTGTTCTGCCCTGTCTTTCTGCTTCAAAACCATATTCTAAAATGCAAGTAAATAATGTAGATCCTATCCATGGTATAAGAGGACAGAAAACTCTCCTACTGAAGAGTGGGCTTTGCTAATAAAATTAATGAAAGAGACTTCAAATATTTTTGTTTCTTCTTGGGTGAATACATTAGCATTCTATGGACTTTCTCAGGCTCTCTATTAACTCCTTAAATATAGTCAGCCACCACACAGAGCAGACTATAAACCTACGTCTGGGAAAGGAAAGGAACTTTTCCAGTGTTTCAGAAGAACAATAAACACATTATTTTAATAATCCAAATTTTTACAAAGCTGCTGAGTTACTATTCAGGAGAATATAAAAATGGTTTCTGTGCAAAAACATGATTCAATTCTTTGTGATATAAGCAGTAGATGTGGGACATTCAAGAACATATTAAGAACTGATAGTCTTGTCAACTGATGAAAATTGCAGATGATTCTTAAATGGCTACAGCTGTGATCCTGATTGAGAACCAAAACTGATGGAACTTTATTCAGAGAGAAAATAATTTGGCAAAGGAATACATTGCCAGATCAAAGTGGCAAAGAAAATCATCCACAAACAAACAAACAAACAAAAAATGCAAAACCCAAGCAGCCCCAGATGTTTTGAAGCAGAAGCTCAATCAACTGTATAATGACTTCTATACCTGGGAGTTCATTACAAAGTGTTTTTGTTTCAGAATCAGTTCTATGGCATGAAAATTGATACCAATCAGAAGTTAAGTGAATTTTTCTCTTCAGGATTATTGCTGGCTTCTGTGTGTGTATCAAGTCTTGCAATTTGGAAACAGCTCTGACTGTATCTGGCATGTAGCCATAAGGCACAGCTATTTGGTACGTGACTAGTGACTTCCCATAGGTACCCTGTGTGCAAACCTGAGTTTGCTGCACAGAATCCTTTTATAGAGTTAAGCAAAATCTTATCCTGTGAATCACATGTTGAAACAAAAAATATTAACATTGAAGATTTTTTCTTAAATCTACTTCTCTGTATTATACAGATTACAATATGAATGGAAATATGTTAGCCTCATAAATCTTGTTGCTTGAATGCAGGCTATTCTTATTAATTTTCTCTGGTCACATCCTGTTTGAACAACTTTCATCTTTCTAGGCTTATAATACATGATTTTGAATGTCAGTTGTCTCTATAACAGATTTTGAGCCTTTTCCATGTTCATCGTAATAGAAACATTGTGGCCATTCTGTGGCTGTAGATTTCTTAAGTCTTCTATCAGGACAAGCATTGAGAAAGGATTTCTTGCCAGTGAACTTTTAGATTTTACATTTTAGCCATTTTTTTTTTTTAATGACAGTGTTTTAAATACTTGTTTAAAATTTACAAAGGAGATGCTTAAATATCTGTTGGGGTACCTCCGATGAATTTTAGTTCAAAATGTGTTTACCTTCCATTTCAGAATTTTTATGATGAGGATATATGTGAAATTAATTCTCTTCTCTCTGATTGGTGAATGGGGGATTGTTGGGTCCTTTTAGTAATCCTTGAGATCATGCTAGGTAGTTCTCATCAGTCAGATGAAGCTGGCATGACAGTATAGAAGAAGTGCAAACCTGCCCTTGTAAGAGCTGGCCATTTGGACTTGTGCTGTTAAGCCTGCAAAACGGCTGGTTCATTGAACAGCACCAGACCCTTACAGTCAATGGCCCTGACTTGTGTCTTCTTTAAGTTCATCCTTCTGCAAATTCATCTTTCTGCATAGTATTGCTCAGTAATAATTACTTACGTAACTCACAGAAAAAAAAAAAACCAACAAAAATTGTCTAATGCATGAAAACAACTCACCGCCACTGGCAGCATACATTTCTGCTTTGCACTTCAAGCACTGAGACCATATTTTTGAGCCAAATTTGATGGCAGCAAAATTTGTGACCCATTCCAAAAATTCATGGTTGAAAGTCTTTCCTGACTTTGGGAAAAAGGGATAATTGCATGGGTTTAAGCACACTGGTGATAGTGACGTGTTTCTCATAAACACTGTGTAAATAGTATGGCGATTTGATCTCCAAAGGTCAGTATCTTGCTGTGGGAAATTACATCTTATAATTACGTCCAATTTAGTATTTGTATGTAGGTCACTGGGTGCGAATGCCCCTTCTACCTTGCTTGATGCTTTCCCCAGAACACATGATTGTTTAGTTCAGCCAAGAGTATGTCACTTCAAAGTCATGGTCATGAGCATGTACCAGTTTCTATGATGCCCTGTCCAATGTTGTGGATACATGGTGTAAGAGTTTAGTGGCTGAGGACTGGTGTCTCAACTGCTGTGAGTGGGCAGATCTCCATTGGATTGGCGGAGCTTTTATAATTAACAACAGTTGATACTCAGCTACAAGGACTCAAGTGCTACAGTTTGCATGTCTCTAACTAGTAACATTGAAAAGAATGTGCATTTCCATTATATTCACTAATGTAATTTGAAATTTTTATTTCCCAAATGCGCAGATCTTTGGGTAAAATTATATTCTTATGTCTTGAACCCAAATATATTATTTTCTTTCCCCCAGAAATAACACTGTTAGTTGGGGTTTCTTTTTTTGTTTTTTGAGGTTTTTTTCCCCTGAGAGAATGGAAGCTCAGAGGAAAAAGAGCAAGAGGAAGAGAATTTTTTTGGTGCCTGGACCTGAATGGCAGTATGTTTCTGTTGAATAGCCTTTGCTCAGAGATATGTTTCACTGCAATGCTTTCAGCCTTCTGTTTGTGTGGTCTGAGTTCAGAGAGATGATTTGCTTCTGTTTCCCACAAGGCTAAGGATAAGCTGAAGACGTTATGGAAAATGTCAAAGGAAGAAACACACTGAGACAGGGAAAGACTACAAAAATACTGTGAGTAATTGTGTTGGAGACTGTACAGCAATAGATCCAGCTTGGTTGGAAAATAAATTTGGCCAGTGAAGCTCAATGGAAAAAACCCAATACACATTAGATGGTTGTTTATACTTATTGTAAATTCTGGCCCCAAGGTACAAAAGAAGGTATATTTGAAGCTCATCCCAAATTTATTCAAATTTATTCAAGGATTTGGACTCAGTGGTGCATTTATACTAAGAACCTGGTGCAGTCCTACTGCCTACTATTAAATGGCCCTGGTATGTCTTTAGCTGGCATCAAATCATCAGTATGCTTCTTGAAAACTGCAAGACAAAATCCAGGCCTGGTTGGGAGTACTTATTGCACCTTGCCTCATGCAATTCTATCGGTTCTCCATTTGGCCTTATAGCCACACTGGACATGTGCTTGGGCATGCTGGAAAAACACAGAGCTGTAGCTTTGTTATCTTCCCCTTTACTTGAATAAGTACTGGTCTTAGAGTGGCTTTACAGTGTGCTATATTGTGCAGGGAGGCAAATGGTCCATTTAAAGATAGAAATTCTTGTTGAAAGGGAGCTCTGGAGGTCACCTAGTCCAGCTTCCCTGTCAGAAGAGGATTGCTGCAACCTGTGTCATTGTTCCTCTTGAAAACCTTTAAACATTTCAAGAGCTGGGGGAGGAGGAAAGGATGCTTGCTGCTGAATGACCTGAAATTTAAAGCAAGGTACCCTGGCCTTATGTGGCTCCACAGTGATGTGGCCAATTAGTGCTGGGACAAATTTAAGGAACTAAACTTAACCTACATAAAATCTAGGGCAGAAAACAGAATGTTTGGTATCACTGAAGTATTCATTCCAGCCAGGAAATATGACATAAAAAATGTTTCTGCATAGAAATTAATATGATTTTGTTGAAGACACTCAGTCTTCCTTTTGTGTGTAAGTAGGTAGGAAAACATAGCTTTCATACCTACTGCGTCAGTCTGATGCATGGCTTAGGATAGAGACCTGAGAAGATGCTCTAATTTCACTCAACTGTTATTATAAAAATCCTGTTGTTGAATTGCAACAAAAAGAAGTCTTGGGTGCCAGCTGATAGATATTTGTAGGACTCCTTCAGAGAAAACAAAATTAGAATGTGAACATCCTTGTCATCCCCCAGGTCTGTGCAGTCCCACTCTGAAATGAATTCTCACCTCAGCAATGTCTTAGACACACAAAGTTATTTTGAATTTTGACATTAGCTTCAGCTCCAGCAATAGGAAGAGAAATCAGATTCTGTTTTCCTTTCTCTCTCTTCAACATCTGTGGGGAAGATGCCTTTCTTTTGAAATGAGATAATAAATTATATTTCCTCCACCTTATACATCTTCACAAAAGCATACTAGTGCAATGTATTCTTCATGGGCTTTTGAGTCTCTACAGTTATGTGAATATAGTGGGACCCAAACAAGAAAGAAGCGAAATGGGGACTTACAGAAATGGGCTATTGCAATGATCAGATGAAAGAAGAGATGGGAAATTAAAGGATCTTGTGTTTAGTCTGGCAAGTCTATGGAGAAAGGATTTGATTGTTAGGGGTAAATATATTTGGGAAGTAACCAAGAGGAAAAGAAAAATTCAGGCAAGAGAGTGGTCATGAGGAAAAATGGTTAAAAATTAAACTTTAATAATGGGCAAGAGGAAAAATGGTGATAAAGTAAATATTGAGAATTATAGTCTAGGAACAGAATAATGAGATTCTTCATTTCCTAAGAGGGCACTAGAAGCAAGAAATCAAAAACTTCTGAATGTTGTAAAGACAGGGAGACACACTGAATAGGCAGGTGAAATGTAGCATATAAAGAGGCAGTGTACATAAGGAGAATTTTAGCTTTTTCCTCTTCTGCTTGATTTAGGGTTTAAACAACAAGCACACCTACTCAGTGAATACCCACTGAGTTGTGAAATTATCCACCCCCCTCCCTGCTTTCAAATGTGTTGCTGCAGCCACCTTAAACATGAACTTCAGTGGATATTTTGAAAACAGTAAAAGTGGTTATTTTTTTTTGGTCTAGACTTCAGGTGCTGAAGCTTTACCTAAATCTGGACATGTAAATTTAATCTCTGTAACAAAATTTCCTTTATACTGATGCCAAGGTGTTCCTTATTGAACAACTGATTTTTTATTTTGCATATAGCAAATTTTTAATAGATAATGGATGTAACTTTGATAGCTTAATTGTACATTCAGACATATGTATAAAGTTTAAGAGCCATCCTGAACTCGTGTTTAAATCGGGAGCCTGTTTAAGAATGGGCTTGGCTGCAGACATAAGAAAAGATTGGTTTTTTTGATTTAGTAAGCAGACCTAAGATTGACATACAGGTTCCACAGTGAAAGGCAATATTCTTTTCTAGAATAATTTTAAATTGTTCTTTTCTAGAATAATTTTAAAATTCTAAAATAATTTTAAATTATAGAAACTCTAAAGCTAGTCTTAAAAGCCTCAGTTCAAACTCCTCAACATTTTTGTTTGTTATCCTAATGAATTTCTGTGGCCTAAAGTGTTTTTTATGTTTCTCAATGAGTAGTTGGGAAATCTTTTGCACTATAATGAGACCTTTATAGGTACTGAATCACTGCTGTAATTTTTTTGAAATTATTCTGCATCTATAGATACATAGACCTAGAATAGAACAAAGAAAGTGTCAAAATTACTGACTAGGGGAAGAGTCAAAAAGGGTAAATGCAAAGATGGTGTCTACGTATCTTAATAAAAATGACAGCTATACTGGGGGCATAAGCTTCTCTTAGATGAGTAGTTTGAAGCACAAGACTCTTAAGCCACAAAGCAGAAGGAAAAATGAATCTCAAAGAGCCTTAATAAGGATGAGAGAGATTGATTTTGGCAGACATCATAGTCAGGAAAAATGTGCCAGTAAGTTTTTTGCTTGTCAGGAAAAACTTTATGTAAAAAAATAATGAAACATGGTTACAGAATAAATTGTTACCAGATATATGTCAAGGAGAAAGAGAGACAAGTTAGGTAAGAGGAAGAAGGCAGCAGGGGAGTAAATATCGCTTAACTAACTTATTACCTTACTTCTAAGCTGCTCATTCACTAGCAGAAGACAGGCAATATGGTACTGTCTCAACATGTAAAAGAATTCTGCTAGGCAAGTTGAGTGTTTTATTCAAACTGTTCACCATAAAAATCAGCACAAGCATGCATGCAACTTTATGCAGGGAATGATGCTGATTGACAGTCTTTCTATGCGTTTTACATATACAATGCAAAGCCTTCCTTACATTAACACAATTATAGTCTGAGCGTTTGCCACAAGTAGTAACTCAAATTTAATGAGTGAACAAGTTTATGTGATTTTTTCAATAGTTTCAAAAATATACAGGACAATATAATGAAATATATTATCTATTACACACAAGGAATAAATAGTATTTATATCTGTCTTATAATTGTAAACTGATATGAATTTTTCTTGCACGTTTTTGATGGTTTTCCAGACATCTTCAAATTAACACTGGATTCTTTCTGGGACCACGTTTTAGGTATGTAAGTTCATTAATTGATTTGGCTAAATACACATATAATATTATGAAATTGTATGACCTGTGATCATTCACAGGAATATAAAACAAAATTATATAGATGCCTTCAATTCATAAAGAGGTGGAAACATAAGATCTTTATGAAATACTGAATTTAATTATTTATTCTGTGGAAATCTGTGTTAAACGTCACTGCTTAAAACAAAAATTTGACTCTTCCCCTGTAGTGTTCTAAACCAGACTAAAAGCCAGAAAGATGCACTCATGTAAGATTAAAGGCTGTAGAATTTCTTCTTTAATGCACTCCTGTGGCTAGGTGTTTTCATGGTTTATATATCAATGAAGATACAAGAAATAACCTTATGTTTTCCATCTTGAAAAAAATTTTTTATGATCATTCAGGAAGACTTCAAGTTAAGAGTTTCTAAAATGGTAGTCTTTGAGTTATGGACCAGGTGTAGTTTTCCAATCAGACCAGTGGTTTTGTACCAGTGGTTTTCCAATTAGAAAATATTCCAGTAGGCCTTGGAGCAACCACATTTGGACAGCCACATTTGGGCAGCCTGAATGCCAACAAAATCCTGTTATCTAATGTTTTCTTGTGTCTGGCTTTAGATTTACAATGGTGTCATTTGGAAATGGTAGGCTCAGGATATTTCTAGATGCTGATTCTAGATGGAAATGAAAATTGTCCTTGCAACACCTGGTAGGTCACTCTGGATGAGCAAGGCTTACTCATTGGACCAGGATCTCCTTGGATACTTTATAAAGATCTAATAAGCAAAACATCTCTGAGCAGCATTCAGAGCTGCTTTCTAGTTTTGTTTGACAATAGCCTTTCAGAGAACTAATGAGGAGCATTTGAAGCAACAATTTTGGTTAGCTTAGAAACTTTTCATCACTGTTAGAATGCTGTTTCTTCTTTCATTATTCGCTTTAAAATCATATTAATGACAGAGATTAATTAATTAATTAAGCAGAGCCATTACCTTTCGTGTACTCTGAAAGTATAGACAAGCAAGAATCATCTAACAGTTTCTCTCTACAAGAGAGCTCAAAGGAGTATACAAGAGTATATTTTGCACGCTCTCAAACTACTCAAACCCTAACCCTAACCCTAAAGGTTTAAAAGCCCAGTACAAAATCAACATCAAATCTGAATATTATGGTGTCTTCTTTGAATAGTTTGTTTGGAAGGTGGACTGAGAGAGAATTTAAAATACTAGTTGATAAGTAATGAGTTTATATAATGAGATATATAAATAAATGTGTCTGATGTTCACCAGTCGAAGCCCCAGAGTTTGAGAGCTTTTAATTTTGAATAGCAATATGAAAAAATTATATTTCATATAATAATTTTTTCTGTGGCACTGAAGATATATGAGCTAAATAATCAGTGGAAGTCACAATGTGTTTTCTTGAGAGTTCTTAATATTAAATAGTAAACAACAGCAAAAGTTATTATGTCCCTCCAAAAATTTGATAATTCACCTATATTTTTAGTACTACAGATCTGAGTTTTATAGCCCATTTTGTAAATGACATTGTATACCTTAGGACTATTTTGCGAGAAATGAAAATATGGAGTAGAAATTGAGCTCCGTAAAATAAATAACAATATGTATAAGATCAAGGAATTATGTCATCTTACAGCACAAAATCTAGGGGTATCAAATTAATTATCCAGATATTGAACTTAAAAGAAAAGGTGCAATGACCTTACACACAGCAGGTGGGAAAAATTCCACTTGAAAATTCAATTTCTTTTGAAAAACTATTCAATTCATTAAGTATGAACTTTTTATTTTAATCAAAGATAGACTTCAAGAATGAGTGAAATTTGTGGCCTTGGTGATTTATTTCACTCTACTGACTAGAAATTAAAATTATGTATGTGTCTGAAATCAATAAGGTGATTCTTGGTATGCATTGTCTGTCATTGAAGCTCCCTGAGCTGCCATTTGGTATACAAGTTTATTGGAAAAGAAAAATCAAAATCTGCCCAGCTCTTGCATTGTTTTTCCAAGCTCCTACTTCAGGGCACTCCCAGAGACAATATATTAAGCTACCCTCACTTTCTATTGACATAAGCCAGCTTGCCTTTATTTTCAGTTCTTTAGTTTGCAGGGAACAGAAGATCGAATCTTTGGCCAGGTGTTTTCTTGCAAGAAGTTCTGAAAATGATGATACATTAATTTTTAACACTCAGTTTCCCAGGTTTTACACTGAATGCTTGTTGAGAGAGACTTTGGGCTTACTAATTTTTTATGTTTAAACAATATGCTGGAAGTTTTCCTGGCACCAGATCAGCTATTCTGAAAAGGAAGACCTCTCCTCTGACACTGTTGATTCTGCTTCACTGCACAAACCAAAGCTGAGAGCTTTATCTTGAAACATCCAGAGATCATGCCTTTCCTCTGCAGTTAAGCTGGAGCTGAGAATTGAACAGCATTTCCTTTGAAAACCTAAAGCAAGAATATATGAAAGAATACCTTCATTGACAGATAATTAGTTAATTACTAATTACTAGACAGGTTGCTGTGATCCTGTATAATAATGCATATTGGTTCCTTTATAGTAGATCTCATAACTGTATTGGTCTTAAATGTTGCAACTGTCTTGGATTTTCTTTAAACGGATTGTCCATAAAAATTGAGACATATTTTCAGGTTCTGATAATATAGGGTGTACACACTAAGGACAAATTCTATTGCCTGTGAGGCTGTAAAAGACAGTGAAAATCAATATTGCAGTAGTGAGTGTTAGTGTTGTCTGTGGTAGATAACTGAGTTTATCTATTTCTCCGTATTTTCATCTGTTTTATTTAACTACATTTATCTTTTGGACGTTTTATTTAACTACATTTATCTTCACCAAGGGAAGAGAAAACCATTGACTTTCTAGCATCAGTTACAGAATATTTGGAAATCCAAAAATTATTCTATTAGGACAGACAGTAATGGAAATTGTATTGAAAAGCAAAATCTGTAATCCTTAAATACTCAAGCAAGTAAATTCTCTTTATTCATCTTTACAGTTGTCTTGAGTGCATGTCTGTATATCTTTTCCATTACAATTCCTCATTTGTAGAATTTAATTAATATATTTCTTTGTTGTATTTCATATTGCAGTTATGGAATGGGGTAGTTGCAAAATAAAAATTTCTGATTTTAGAGAGATGTTCCTAATACAAATCTACTATGTTGTGACTTACAAAAATGAAAATTGTTCAATAATAGCATCCAAAACCTTAGATTAATCTGATACAACCTATTTCACTCTCACATAGAATCAGACAGAAAAATCAGAAAAAAATGCAGAATGTCTGTAAGAATAGGTGTGATGCTGTTTGTCCTCTGAATGCCTGATTTTACTGCCTTAAACAGGATTTATAGGTCAGTACAACAACTGAACCCAAGGGTTTAAAGGGTCGATATATTAAGTCTTTGCCTGCTCTTGTGAAAAATGTCTCCATTCTAGATTTACAGATATATGTTTGTTTACTTCAATTAAGCAAATAAATGGGGATTAACTGAAAATACAGATTGCAACTCTGCTTATATAATCTAAAATTAATTACTTAATTCACAAAGAGTCTTTCCTTATATAGCAAAGTTTTCACCAATATATGATTTTCTGAGATATTAAAGCTTGCTGTTTATTGGCACAGTTTTTTTGATTACAGGTCAATAATTTCAAATTATGGGAAACAATCCATTGAACACAAAACCCGGTGCAGTGATCCATGATGTCTGTCAAAATCATTAGACCTCACCTAATTTATTGTAACAGTTCCTTTACTGTGGAAGTGTAAAACTGGTGCGCAACTCTGCAAAACTGATTCAGTACTTGGAAGAGTAATGGGGAAAGATCATGCTGAGAGCTACTGAAAGACTTTTAAAGAACAGTGAAATCATCAGACACAGTCAATGTGAGTTCACACAGGGAAAGTCCTGTTTAATTCGTTTGATCCCTCTTCAGTAATGCCACATTTCTAGTGGGTGCAAGATGTAGTTTTTCTGGGTTTTAATAAGGCTTTTAGTACTGTCCTTCACAGCATCCTTTGGGACCAGTTTTCCAGCTGAAAGATGGGCAAGTTGATAGTGTTTAGGGCATCAAAAAGAATTTCTTCATGGAAGAGTTGTTAAACTTTGAAGTAGACTGCCCAGAGTGGTGGTAAGGCACCATCACTGTAGGTGTTCAAGAGATGACTGGATGTGGAACTTAGTACCATGGTCTAGTTGACAAGGTCATCAAAGAGTCAAAGTCAAAGATTGGACTCAATGATCTCAGAGGTCTTTTTCAGTCTAAATAATTCTGTGAAGAGCTGGCTGGACGACAGATCTCCAGGGTTATAGTGAATGGTACAACCTCTGACTGGTGGCCAGTCAAGGATGAATTCTAGGGCCAGTTCTATTTAAAATATTTATCAGTGATCTGTATGCAGGGGTTGAATGCACCATTACCAAGTTTGCTGATGATTCCAGACTGGGAGGTTCTTTTGTGTCTTGAGGAACAAGAGGGCTTGTAGAGGGATCTGCATATCTTGAAGCAATTGGCAATCATTAAGAGCATAGAACTGAAAGTGACTAGCTGCTGAGTTTTGTACCTGGGTAAAATGAACAGTGGGAACAAATCTAAACTGGAAGAGGAATGTCTGGAGAGCAGCCCTGCCAAAGGGGGTCTGGGAGTTTGGCTGGTATGAGGCTTAAAATAAGTCAGTGTGCCTGGGCAACCCGGAGGGTAAACTGCATCCTGGAGTGCATCAAACAGCTTCATCAGCTGGGAAAGGCGTGATTATTCTTCTCTATTTAGAATTGGTGTGGACTCACTTTGAGTACTATGTGTGGTTCTGGGCCTACAATTTAAAAAGGATGTGAAGATACTTTGATGCATCCAGAGAAAGGTGACACAGCTGATGAAGTGGGTGGAAGGCATATTCTGTGAGGAGTGGTTGAGAACACTGGCTTGTTTAGTGTGGAAGAAAAGGAGGCTGAGAGGAAGGAGCCTGAGGGACAGCCTCATTGTTCTCCACATCTTCCTGAGGAGAGGAAGTGGAGAGGCAAGTGACAATTTCTTCTCCCTGGTCCCAGTGCCAGGACATGTGGGAATGGCTCAAAGGTGTATCCATCAGGGAAGGTTTGGGCTTGACATGAGGAAACTGTTATTTACCAATGGTAATCCAAGGAGCAGGCTTCCTGGGGAGTTGGTCAATGTCTGAAGTCTGTCAGTGTTAAAGACCCATTTGGACAAAAACCTTAAGTCATACTTTAACTTTTGGTCAGCCCTGAATTGGTCAGGCAGTTGGGGTCAAAGGTCATTGTAGGTTCCTTTCAGCTCAATTATTCTGCTCTAAGTTTCCTCCTCTATATTAGACATTAAATAAATGTATATAAATAAGTATATTTTCCTAATTAGTAATAAACAGTGTTGAATAAAATGGCATATGTGCTGCATTGTTCGAGTACCAAGAGAAGCAAGTGGCCTATTATAAGCAATACCAGTACAAGCAAATAATTTATCACAACCAACAGGAACATTGAGAATTTAATGTAGGGTCTCAAGCATGCCATGTTTATGAAGTACTTCGTGGTTGTTTTTTAAACTAAAGATTCCCATATACAATAACACTGAACTTTCTGGGAAGTAGTGAAAGTGATAGCCCTTCTTCCTAATTGGAAACTGCATGTAATTTATTTGGTTTTACCTGATATCTTGTGGTTGCAGGGCCACAGGTCCCAGGAATTAATCTATCACTGTAAAAAATCAGCAGCTAAATATCATTCTTAGGCTCTTTTTTATGTTTCTGCTTTTTCTTGGCTATTTCACTTGTTACTAAGTTGATGCCAAATCTTGTGAGTATTTAAACAGTAGTTTGTGGTTTAGAATATTGTCCTATGAAGTGAACTTTTGATTTTGTCCTGGTTTAGGGCAAATATTTAGGAGGAAACCTCTGGGGGGGGTCTCCTCTAGGAAGAGTCGATTCCAATCACCCCTCCCCCTACAGGTCCGGGAAGAATTTCCTCAGAGAAAAGTGGAAAAAACTATTTATTTAACAAATAGAATATTCACAAGTATAGGAAAAATTTGGATAATATGAAAACAATGAAACCTCTCCTTCCTCTGAAGAGATGGTAGATTCAGAGTCCGTCTGAGTCCGGTTCAGTTCTCCAGTGGGGGGGGGCTGATTGCCGGGCCCGGCTGTAGAAGTCAGCGAGGGGGGGGGTCCCCGGGGGTTCCCTGGTGTCCCGGGCCCACGCGATGCCAGCCAGTCCCAGGAAGAGGAAAAAAGGAAAAAATACCCAGCAAAAGAAATAAAGTGTCTCCCTGCAAAAAGCCGGGAAAAATCTGAGGAAACCCTCTGCTCTGGGCTCTTCCAGCATCCACACCAGAGAGAGTAAAAAAAAAAAAGAAAAAGAAAAGAGATAATGCTGTCCGCTGGAATGTAGCCTCTCTGCTCTCTCTCGGCCTTGGTTCGTAGGAGTAAAAGTATCCTGCAGATAGACGGCGAGTGTTTTTTTTTTCCTCCACCTTTACTTTCTCTGTCTTTCTGGGACCAACTTAAAGCTGCAGAACTTAATGTCCAGCATAAGCAAGAGGACGACTGGGGATACAAACAGGTCATATGGCCAACCCAGGACGAATTTAAAACGTAAATGAGAAGTTTTGTTTACTTGCTCTTTACTTGTGGCCCATTTTCTACAGTTACTTTGACAATTTGTAGGTGTTGCACAGTTTTGTGTAATATATCTGGGTTAAGTGCAAAAGCCTCATCTTCTTCATATGCTGTCATGTAGAGAACACTGATCTCTAATCACAATTTAAAGATTATGGGAAAATTTCATCAATCAAAGAAACCATTGTTTATAAGTGAAAATAATTCTGTGGAATCCATTTAAGTAGCACAATTTGATATTTGTGCAGAACTTCTGTAAAAAGAAAACCAAACTGAAGGAATGTAATTCATTGTCTTGCCTATACTCCATTTTTCTACCTGCTGGCAACTAAAACAGTGATTAAAGAAGATAAAGAAAAGTACACAATGGTTGCATGTGTTCTGGTACTGAAGAGGAATTTAGAATGAAATCAATACCCTCCAAAAATTTTGGCACAATTGAGAAGTGAATTATTACCTATACTTAGGATGTGGAAAGGATAAAATAATCTACAGATTAGGGCAGAAAGAAAAATAATTTTAAACTTGTTTTTTCTCTTCTGTATGACTGTCCTAGCAACCAAAGTAAAAGATCAGTCTCCTTGCATTGATAAATGCACATAAAATTACTTAGACTTCAGTTAGAGGGATTTAATTCTGTCATGTTTTCCTATCTGAAATTTACAGTCACTGAGAATTATTAACTTTTTAACCATGTATTAAAACTGGTAGTATTAAATGCAAACAATATCTTCTTTCCTCTCCATCTCCCCCCTCCCCCCTAAAAGAAAATTCATTTGAGGTTAGCCATTGAATTTCTCACTTGACTGAATTTGGTATATGCTACTCTATCTTCTATGGTGACACATGAAACTGAGTCAAACAAGAATTGAGAGTAGGAGAGACTTGGTTTGGCTCTATATTCACCCCAAATATTGGCTCCTGTAGGTTCAGACCAGCAATTAGCTGTTGCAATTATGGTCTTTCAAATATATTTGGATTCACTTAAATGTGTCTTAACATATCACATACGCTTTTGGCAGTATTGTCGTGACTTGCCTGTAACAGTAATTCCAAAACTTATTTAAATATGACTACTTCTATTGTCTCCATTGAGCACAGCATCTCTAAAGAACTGGTTTATACCACCATTGAGGCTGCCTGTTTCCAAGGCCTGGTGATCAATTTGAGAACCAGTATGAAGAGTTTGGTCTTTCTGCTAAAGATTTGAAAAGTGTACAGGAGTTTATAGCGTTAGAATAGAAAACACACTATTACTTGTGATGATTGTGTAACTAATTTATTCTCCTGGTGATGAAATAGCTGTAGCCAGTGCTATCTTCAGAATTTCAACATAGAGGGGCCGAGAACATGATCTAAGTAGCTGATAGTGGTGTCAGTGAAATGAGTTACTGACGAATTTTGTTCTTTCCGGGGTGGAGAGATTGTGTAACAGTTTTGTATACTCCCTGTGACAAAAATGGAAATTTCACTTATCAGAATATTGACAAGTTTTTTTCTTTTGTTTTAGAGTAAAACTTCACAGTACTGTAGAGGTTCCAGCACAAAAGTTAATGCATCTCTTGAGACTTTAATGCAAAATATATTTTGAGGTTGAAGAGTTTCCTGGACTCTGTGGGACCACAAAAGTAGTGTAACATTTACTCCATCCAAGTAATGTTTAGAGACCCAGACTATGAATTGGACAGAGCAGAAATGTTTTTGCTTGTTTTTCTTACTTGTATAACTATTAATAATAACATTTTGAGAGCAAAGGAAAACACAATTAGATGTGGCCTATATTGTTTACTTATGAAGGAGTTAAAAATTTGGGGAGAAAGTGCTTACTTTGCTATATCATAGCTGGCAAGATGAGAGACAGAATTTGTTTCAAAATGAAAATATTAAATGCTTATAATGCAGGAATGAGGAAATTGAATAATAATCCACATTCTCCTTAATACAGCCTGATTCTAAAGAGGGAGAGGAAACTGTGTTGTGCTGTGGCTTTCTGATGCTTCTGTGAAACTTGAGGCATATCCTTTAATGAAAGGTTACTTTTGGAATTGGTTTGAATAACTTTTGTTTGAGACTGCTACTATATGAAGATTTAAATTGTTTTCCAGGCAGTATTTACTCCTTCTTCCAGCCTGAATCCAGTCCTTGGATTCCAAAAGCCATATTGGAAATTGGCTGGTAAAATACATCTTTTTATGTTTCAAAAGAAGCTGACCTAGTTAATCAGGTCTATTCTGATGAGGTTGGGTGCCTCATTTATGTTCTTTCCAAATTCTGTTTAATGCAAGTCCTTGATTTTCTTATAATTGACCAAAACTGAAGTGGAAGAAGCACTTTGAATTTTACAGCAGGATAAAGTGGGCTTTAGAGCCAAATCTCTCAATTATCATAGTGTCAAAACTCAGCTCTAAATTTTAGTTGAAAAAATGACTGATACTTTATGTCTGAAGTAATTATATGCAGTTGATATAAAAGCAAGACTATATAAGTGAGACTATACCAATTAATACCTCAGGACACCATAATGCTTATTCATTATTGCACTTACTCCAGAGCTCTCCTAACTGAAATCATGTTGGTTTCTTTTCAGTTATAAGACATTGACATCCTACTGGACTGTGAGGGACTGAACTGTTATCCAAAACTAGGAAATTAATCTATCATAGGAAACTCCAAGACTTTATTGTTTTGTTTTGTACAGTCTACAATCAACTCACTTTTTGAGCTTGAGGAAAAAACTTTAGTGATTTAGTTTCAATGTGTAGTCCATGGTAAATGCTACTTCCAAAGTTGGTGTTGATTTGCACTCAGTTTTGTTCTTATTTGGCTGGATTTGCATAATAATATTAATATGAGAAATGTTAGTCTAACGGTAGCATTGGAGGTGCAGAACTGATTATTGGTGAGCTGCAAAAAATTTTTAATCCCTGTATTCACTTGAATGCCCTTCCAAGAGCACAGACAAATGAAAGAGGTAAGGACAGAACATTAAAAAAAAAAAAGTTATTTTTCTTCCACTTAATCTACTTATTCCTAGGAGTTCTTAATTATGCCAAAAAAAATTATCTATCCTTCCATCCAAATTCAATTAATTCAATAATTAATCAGGAATGCTTATCTTAATGAGGCTTACTCACACAGTGGCTTTCCACTCACTGCAGTTCTTATGTTAAATTCAGTAATTAGCACAACAATATGAGTTCATATTTGTTTCTTTGCAAGATGTTCCCTCAAGGATCTCCTCGTAAATGAGCTCCATGGTTCAAGGATTTTCTGCAGGGTAAATACACTAGAAAAGTCAGGAGGAGTAGAATGTTACCCACAGATATGGTTTCTGTATCATGAACAGGATGGAATGAGAAACAGATTTATAACAGGAATGTCTCTTTAGGGACAGTGTGTGAAGGGATAAGAAAAATATATTTGAAACTTAAGATCATGTTGCAGTGGGTTGATCCTGGCTAGATGTCAGGCACTCACCAACGCCACTTTATCACTGCTCTCCACAGCTGGACAGGGAAGAAAAAATATAATGAAAGGTTTATGTGTTGAGATGAGGATAGGGAGAGGTAACTCACTGATTATCATCATGGGAAAAACACAGCTGACTTGGCGAAATTAATTTAATTTGCCACTGATAAAAATCAAAACAGATAATGAGAAACAAAACAAATCTTAAAAACACCTTCCCACCACCTCTTCCTCCTTCCCAGGCTCTGTCACCTCACCGCAGTGGCACAGGTGGACAGGGAATGGGATTATAGTCAGGTCATCACATTTCCTGCTGCTGCTCAGGGATAAGAGTTCTTCCCCATCTCTAGTGTGGGATTCATGGAGACAGCCATCCATGAACTTCTCCAACATGAGTCCTTCCCACGAACTGTGAACTTCATTAACTGCTCCAACATGCATTCTTTTCCATGAGGTGCAGTCCTTCAGCCACAACTTGCTCCAGCAAGTCCTACCTGGTAACCTGATCTCATGTGGCCTCCTCTCTTCACAGGTCTGCAGGACCCTGACAGGAGGCTGTTCCAGCATGGCCCTCCCACAGGTTCACAACATCTTCTCAGGCATCCACCTGCTCCAGCATGGGTCTCCTTCACGGGCTACAGGTTGACCTCTGTATGCCTGTGATCCTCCACAGGCTGCAGAGGGGCAGCTGCTTCTCCATGGTCTTCACCATGGGCTGTAGGGGAATCTCTGCTACTGTACCTGGAGCACCTACTCCCCCTCCCTACACCGACCTTGGTGTCTACTGACTCGTTTCTTTCATGTGTTCTCACCCTGCTCTTCTCTGGCCACAATTCTATCTGTGCAAAAAATTTTTTCTTTCTTAAATATATAATCACAGAGGTATTACTGTCATTTGTGGTTGGCCCAGCCTTGGCCAGAAGTGGGCTCCTCTTTGAGCCAGCTGGCATTGGCTTTCAGGCATGGGGGAGCTTCTAGCAGCTTTTCACAGAAGCCACTCCTGTAACCTCCCCACTAAGAAAACCTGGCCACACAAACCCAATAGACATGTCAATGTAAATAAATGAACATAAAGAACTGATGGCAGCTGCTAAATTCTATCAAAGTGTTATTTCATCTGATCATCTAAAACTTTTGCATTTTTCAAGCAGAAGAAAATAGCACTGCCAATGCATTTAGGCAGAGTCAATGCACCATGAGAAGAAATGCAAGGTTTCTTGCTTGTCAGGTGATAGTATTGGGTCCAGAATGAAGTTCAGCTGACACAGTTGGAGGGCCCTTGAGCTTTTGGCAAAATTAAGTGTTTACTGGAGGGATTACATTGTCATGGAGAACAAAGAACTGAGCTTCCTCATGGCATGAAAAAGGAAGATAATTAAATGAAGCAAAGGTATTTCTGTTTTCTTCTTCGCTCTTAAAGGTCTTTCATTACAATCAAGCCCCATAGTGAACTACAGGGTTTGCACTGAATTTCTGATTTGCTTTGGGAGATTTAGGAAAATAAAATCTTCTTTCTTACTATCATTAAGATTAATCACATAGGATAAAATGTCAGATTCGAGGCATGGACAAGTGGAAAGTGAAACTCCAGGTGCTGAGAATTCATTTGCTACGGTCCTCAGTTTTGGACCTCACTTTTCTGCCAGAGGTTGATTCAAAGAGCAGAAAGGCAGTATGTCATTCCAGCTGGGTACCCCAGTTTTAGATAGCTGGAAGAAAAAACCCAAATGACCAGGTGTGAATTAAAAGAGCTGTCTGGTGTGGTACAGGAGAGCCTTGTTCTTGGTCTTTTTCCTTTCCCCTTGCAATGATAACTTCATGCAGCAGTGTCTGGTGAACAGCAACAACACCCTGACCTTTAGCAACCTACCTCTAATCATTCACCTGCCCAGAGCCCTGATGTAGGTGCTGGTTATTGTCACCCTTAAATGGCCCAAGATATCACTTGCAATCCTTGAATTGTCTTGAATTTTCCATCAGACAGAAAAGTAATGATACATACCCACCAGAATACTACTTTGGGGGAGTAGGAAAAAGAGCAGAGTGAGATGTTTTGAGGAGGTTTTATGTTGCGCTATGCTGCTTTTGTACCACCCCTCATAGTGACTGAGAACAGGGCCTGGGTACTTTGGTTAAGCCAGATGGTAACAATTTAACACAAACGTTAGCAGCAGAATATATGGAGCAAAAACTTAGGTGCTTATGAATGTTACCTCAAGAAACCAACTGACCAAATTGATAGAAACAGACACTAAAACTTGCAAGTTATAAACTCCAGCTATAAATTTTTTGTTCAAAGACAAAAATATTTTACCCAAAGACAAAAAAATTAGGCTTAGCTTCAAAGACAAATAAAGGCAAAGCTGATTTGCTTCTGTTGGCTTTGCATCACAGACTTGAATTTAGAGGAGCTCTAATTTCTGTTTATCAAGCCTTGTAGCTATGCAAATAAGTACTGCTGTATTGGAATAACCTAATTTCTGATCCACTTATATAAATATTGTAACCACAAAAGTGTTTTTAAGTCTAAAATAAAAAAGACACAATGTCTGAAAATAAGTGCATACAAGGTTGGTACGGTACAATAGGACTGATTTATACAGGTTATTGTCTAGATATGGGGAGTATTATCAAATATCCTTAAGTTCCTGGATCAAATCAATATAAATAGTTCTCCTGTATTGTAGAATGTACATTTCCAATGTTTCAGAATCATTAAAACAGTGCAGTGTTGGATTCAAGTAAGAAAACCTTCATGCTTATCTACCTTGTAATAAAAGGTGTATGATAAAGATTGCTTTTTCAAAAATCAGCATAAGATCCTGGAGCAGAATCTGAAGGTTTCTAGAGGTCTGAAGGTTTTGCTACTCATATGCAATGCATGGACAAACAGTGTGTTGATGAAAAAAAAGGAATCTCTTGTGGTTATATAGCTATGTAACATTAAAGAGAAAATTTAAAAGAAGTAAAATCTATTTTCTTTTGAAGGTGATTTACCAAGCCACAAAAGAGATTGAATTTGAGAGACTTTTGTATTTGTAAGCAAAAATGATCTTATTATTGGCTTTAATTTTAATATTCACAATAGTACTGTCAAAATATTTTAAACTTTACTCTTAGATAAGCATTCAAAAAACCCTAGCGTCCTCACTCTTCCTGATGATTTGCTCCTGGGCTGTGGAAAATACAGGTACAAAATAAGGTTTGCCTTAAGGAAACCTAATAAACTGAATTCTGACATAAAATGGTAGACAGCTGATAGACTCAGAGATAACAGTTTTTTAGGTCATAGTGACTAAAACATTCAGTATCTGAGCTGAAAGAGTGGACGGGCAATGACTTTTTACTAGTATACAATCTACTCTTAAATAATATCCCAGCCTATTGGGGAAATACTCAACAATAAATTAGACTATGATGATTTTGGTATTACAAGTTATATTTGAAATAATAAGAAACCTGGTCTATTTGGGTAGGCACAAGAAAAGAAAACATGAAAATAAATTTTAAGGAGGACAGTTCTTCCCACAATAGCTTTCCTACCAAAATCCCATAAATATAGAATAGATTGTACACAATCAGCAAATAAATATTTCATCCTCTGGAAGGAAATGAAATGTTTTCTTTTTTAATGCAAGAAGTATGCTAAAACCTTTCAAGCTTTTAATTCTCTTTTCCCATTAGCCTCTCAGAAAAGTCAAAGATGCAGAAATAGAAGCCACTGTAGAATGATTGTGAACCTTCTATTTGTGCATTTAAACACTCTCCCAGTGGCCATGTGAGTGTTTTGCCAATAAAATAAACTATGTGGCCCAAATTTCCCCCTAGATAAAATGGAACATAGGTATTATGACAAGTTTTCTTCAACAGTCAGAACACATGATCTGTTAAATATAATTATTTTTGAATTATTAGTATGTGTTGAAGTCTTCCAGCTGAAGGATATCTATAATTTTTCAATGTTTAAATCTGCAAAGTCTTCCTGGTTTGGGAGAAATATTTATTCTTGGCAAGTATTTAAAGGGGGGATTTCCCAAGAGCAAAACCCATGCAATTTTTTTATTTTTTTGGTGGATAGATTAAAGAAAACTGTCTCTGAAACAATTACCTTTCTTTTCCACCTCCTCTCCCTTAACCTGTATTTGGAATGAGTTCCCAGCTCTTTTGACAACACAGCAAACAAAGTGTGCATTACTTGCTAAAAAAATTCTTCTAAAAACTGTACTTATATCACACCAGTGAGTTGAGAGCTCAAGATGGCATTGGAATAGATGGTGCAAATTGATGGGCTGTTTTTCCACTCTCTTGGGTCAATATTGCTATAAACATCAGTTGACCATGGGAAGACCTGTGATAAGCAGAAGACTTAACATTTATCTTTATTATGTTTGGAGGTGATTTTGATAGATGTGATCACACAGTTGTATTCTGAACCCTTTATTTATTGTTACATAGCATGAGAGAAAAGCAGAGTGGACCAGACAGTAGACAGTGGTTTACTACAACTCATTATTCAGTTCCAGCACGTTACTAGTGAGAGTTTTGCTCAAATATGTCCCCATATCTTATTTTAATTTGTATAATATGCTAATTAATTTCTCTAACTTTTGAAAGAGCAAGTGGATTTTTTTCTTTTTAGGTCTTGTAAACTCCTGACAAGGTGAGTTGTCCACTGGCCAAGGGGCATTTTTTGAGCATGTCAAAGAAAACAATATTTTCAACAGCTATTTGTTTTATTAATATACATCAACTTAATGTCTGCCTATAGTAATCACTTTTTCCTGGAGCAATATATGCCATCTATAAAGACAAAAGAGGTTTTTTACATTGATTAGGAAGAGTATATTGATTTTGCTTGTCCCTCAGAATTTTGTTGGAGATTTTTTTGACAGGTTCTATTAAAAAAGAAGGGAAGGGAAGGGAAGGGAAGGGAAGGGAAGGGAAGGGAAGGG